>JAVIAB010000124.1:79844464-80534464 GCA_032433765.1 Megaustenia siamemsis
GTTTGACATAAATTAATGAGTCCTCCCCCCCTCCATTGGTTGACCGTCCTCAACGACAGCGCAGCTAGCCAACCTGTCTACTCTTTCATTTCCCCGTACTCCCGCATGTCTCGGGACATAGACAAAAGTGACCGTACGTATTTTTGACTTCTGTAATGACTCTAAATTGCATGCGTACAGAGCCCGCATCCACTTTTTTTTTTATCATGCTCATCAAATAACTCAGTATACAGGCGTGGGTATAGTCTTGTGAAACCAGATGAATGGTCACTGCTATCACCTCCTTCGTCATGTTACCCGTGGTCATGACGTATGCACCACTGTCTTCCTTGACTATTCTGCCTGCTGAGCGTGCTGTAAATGCCCATGCAATACTTTGGTGTCGTATTACAGATCCGTCTGTAAAGATGACTGCAACTTTCTCATCGGTGTTATCGCACATGAGACCGTTGACCTCCGCACTGACCACGAATGAGTTCTGTTTCCTACTTTTCCTGTCGAGTGTGACAATACAGGAGAATGTCCCCTTGAACGACGCAGGCACCGGTATCCACTCCTCGCAAGCGTTGATATTGGTAAGCCCACAGACCTGTTTGGTGACATCTTCTGCTCGGCCCATCCATGATTTGCCTCTTTTTAGTCTGGCACCTTTCACTGTGTTGAGCTCATGGTGCAATTGATGCTCATTATCTATTCTAATCTTCAGATATGCTCGTGCCCTCCAGATCTTGATTCTGTCATCAATTGTTGGAAAGTCAAAAGGATACTTTACCGGAGTGTCCCTCGTACACCCCAAGATAATGCACATGGCTTAATTCTGTATTTTCTCCAGCCTGTCAATTTGAGTCGTACTGACAGTAAGAATTGCCAGGGCATACTCGCTTGATGCGAGGACTAATCCCTGGAACTAAAGAGTGAGTAGCCTCTGCTCAATATCGGCAGCTGCCATGACCTTCATGGCGGCTAATCCATTGCAAGATTTTGTTGTCACATGGTCGACGTGGTCCCGAAAATACAGGCTGCGATCAAACTTAACTCCGAGGTATGTCATCACTCTGTCATGGTCACCTCATCGGCTCCCATTCGTACTACCGGTGTTTCCGTGTTAACGATATGATTGTTAAGGGAAAACCATGAAACTGATGCTTTATTAGGATTAACCAAGGCATCTGAAACCCTACTAAGAGATGCGATCGAGAACTTCTTGCATTGTGGAGGCGATTCCCCGTCTGTCTCTTCCTGTCGATATACCAGAATATCATCAGCAATAGTCATAGTTCTCCCCTCCCGTCCATCTGTTGTTCCGTGATCGTTATTGTGTACACGTTAAATAGAATCGGTGACAATGGTGAGCCTTGTGGCAGCCCTGGACAAATGGATGTTGGCTCGGAAGACCAACTTCCACATCTGAGTATCACCTGCCTCTGAAACAATGCAGAAACGGTCCATCTAATGAGGAAGGGGTGCACCGCCAGTATGAGGAGCATGTGCATGAGGTATTCAAATGGTACCCTGTTGTATGCATCCTCCAGATCTATAGCAGCATGTCTCCTCTCGTCCGTGGAAGCCTTCGAAGACGTCATAGGCAAAGACTGCCGCATTGAGCCATGTCTCTTTGTTATATCTATAACTTATAAGTGTGGGTGGGAATGTGCGTTTCTGTTCAAGGTAACAGGTGAGGACACGGGCAACTATTTTCTTTAGTAGCTTTAGTAGCAGTGTTCTGCATCGTGATGATCCTGTATGCACAGATCTCAGATTGGTCCTTGTTTGGCTTCGGTAGCGGTAGTAAGTAGCTGTGTAGCCACTCCTCCTTAATCTGGCCACTCTGAAGGCATTAAACTCTTTAACAAGTTTTTTTTTCAAGTCGTCGTCAGCTAAATCGCCATGTCGTCGTACCGAACACCATCTGAACCAGAAACAATGTTTTGTAACTTTTTAAGTGTTGCGTGAATGGTATAGGTTGTGATTTGTGAGATCTTCTCCCAGCACTGCATCCTTACACGATTATGACAGCCATCCCCGTATCCTCATTCTTACAGCCTCATTTCTTTAGTCAGTCTGCTCAATGTAGCGGGCAAGCAGGGCCGTCCCATTGTTCTCATCGGATTTGTGCCATATCTGTCCTGTGCTCATTTTTTTGTCGACCTCTTCTTTCAGACGCTTCAGGAGCTCAAGTTATGTTCTTCCATTCTTTCTGGCTTTCTGCCATGTCATGGCCGTTTGTCTCTTGCTCCGCCAAGCTTCCTCGACTTCTACGTTCCACCAGGGTGGCTGAATCCATCTTTCCTACCTCCTAGAGGGGCGCTCTGTTTCCTATGTCTGATTTTGCTAATGACGTCCTGGTCTGTCGTCTTGTAGTGGAGTGTGTGGAGCCTTCTTTTCTGGTTTCTATTTCTGCTTTTCTCAATTAGGAGGACACATGGATAGTGATCACTTCCGTTTTATCCCAGTGCACTCCACTTGCAAACCAGTGCGAAGGTGGAAGACACCAGTGCCAGGTCTATGACACTATCAGAGTCCCCTGTTCGAGTGGCCATTCTGGTTGCCCTTCCATCATTCAAGCACACTAAATCGACTGAAGCCTCGGTAGCCTAGTTGAGAAAACCACCTGACTGGACTACCGACGTTCGGACAACCCGTGTTCGATTCCCGCTGGGAGCAGTGTGAATTGTACTCGTAGTTGCAAAAAAAAAAATACCCCACGGTCGACCCAGCCGTTGGCAGAAATGGGTACCAGGTATTACCCTGGGAAGGTGAGGAATGTTGCTTCGCATCTGAGTTTCGATGCTTGAGGCGACACTATACAGAAATCTCCGACAATTTCTAGATAGGCGGCCGAGCGCATATGAGTGTAAACTCGCGGCTAAAGACGCCGGTTCAAGTCTCGTACTTTAATAAAAATCGACTGACACTAGTGAGTTCTCTAGGTCTTCTCCCTGCTTGTGGGTTATGACGTTACCCCACTGGTTTCATCTAGCATTAAAGTCTCCACAGAAAATGACCTTCTCTTCCTCAAATGCGAAGAGATTCTGCCATTGTTGTGTGTCCATATTCTCATTACAGGCGTACACATTTACAACCACGAAATGAACTGGGGTCTGCACTCTAACCGCATGTAGCTGCCATTCTGCACTGTCACACGCAGACATATCAACCTCAGTTGCCACCATATTTTTGCGCACAAGGATGGCCTGCCCAAGGTATCGTCTATTGTAGAAAGAATTAAATCCAGGGCATTACCTGTCCTATCACCAAGAAGTGTTTCTTGCAATGTCATTATATCGGCGCCGCACAGTAGCTTACCAAGAATGGGCTGTCGTTGATTTATGGACCCACAATTCCAATATGTAACACACATATGTAGCGCACATACTTTAGGTCTAGCCTCTGACGCTTCCACAGTTTAACACCACCACGCTTATCTTATCTTGTTTTCCTTCTTGGATGTTGTCCTTTGGGCTGCATCTGAATACTTACTGTCGTCATGGATGATTTTCTCGCTGGAAGTCGATGCTGTGGATGGTCTAGACTCACATGTACTCACTCAGTCGCACGGTCCAGAACCCGTTTCTACGTTAAAGACCCCAGTCAACTCCAGTAAATCGCTCTGCAACAAGCGGATACACAGTGAGCTTTTTACAAAGAAATGAATCAGGCGTCCTTAACAACAGACCGGCGAAAACAAGCCGCCATTTTTTCATGCCCTCATTAGCGCAAACCATCTTCAACCTATCTTCTAGTAAATAATTCACTACGTCAACAATTGTAATAAACGTATCCACATTTCATATTAATCAAACGAGGTACCTTTAAAGCCTCATTGTGATATTCAGGAATGCCCTAGTTACATATACGATGCATGTGAAATTAACGGCAATAATGCCATGGTTTCATTTTATCTCACTTTCTTTTATTGGACTGCAGTGTCGAAGGACGTGCTATGAAACTCGTGATTGCTGTTCCGGACAATATTGTGTGCGCACGAATTGGGAAAGATTCATGGACAATACGGGAGATTGTGTTAGATATCATGGGTAAAAGTTGATCGGGATGTAAACAAAAGTGAAAAAGGTAATTTGAATATGGATGAGAAGAAGGAGAGATTAATGTGAGTGAGTGAGAAGAAAGGGGGTGGTTGAATTTAGTTGAGTAAAAATAAAAGTAGTGGGATGTGGCTGTGTGTGAAGAGAATAAGTTGAAAATGAATAAAACGTGGCCGAATAGAGTGTAAGGGAGAAGGAGAGTTGAAAGTGAGTTAGAAAAGAGAGATTATATTGGATGTACAAGAAAAGGATAACTGGCAGTAATGATTTAAAAAAAAAATACTGAGGTTAATATAATGTGGGTGGTTGTGAAAACCTTTAATGCAATGTGAATGTTTGTGTAATATGTTATTATAATTTTAATGTCTGTGCAAGAGGATATTATGAGGCAAATATAGGGGAAATAGGTTCTTATAAATTGAATGTTAATGACAGATGTTATTAGAAAGAGATTGTAGAAAATTTCGTGAGCGAGCAAAAGAGGTTAAAATATGCCAGATTGTAAGCGAGGTTAGAATTATCGTAAATAAGAAACAATAAGAGTGTGGTTGAGGTAGGAGGAATTGATTAGAGTGTGCTTGAGGTAGGAGGAATTGATTAGAGTGTGCTTGAGGTAGGAGGAATTGATAAGAGTGTGCTTGAGGTAGGAGGAATTGATAAGAGTGTGCTTGAGGTAGGAGGAATTGATAAGAGTGTGCTTGAGGTAGGAGGAATTGTTAAGAGTGTGCTTGAGGCAGGAGGAATTGATAAGAGTATGCTTGAGGTAGGAGGAATTGATAAGAGTGTGCTTGAGGTAGGAGGAATTGATAAGAGTGTGCTTGAGGTAGGAGGAATTGTTAAGAGTGTGCTTGAGGTAGGAGGAATTGATAAGAGTGTGCTTGAGGTAGGAAGAATTGATTAGAGTGTGCTTGAGGTAGGAGGATTTGATAAGAGTGTGCTTGAGGTAGGAGGAATTGTTAAGAGTGTGCTTGAGGTAAGAGGAATTGATAAGAGTGTGCTTGAGGTAGGAGGAATTGATAAGAGTGTGCTTGAGATAGGAGGAATTGATAAGAGTGTGCTTGAGGTAGGAGGAATTGATAAGAGTGTGCTTGAGGTAGGAGGAATTGATAAGAGTGTGCTTGAGGTAGGAGGAATTGATAAGAGTGTGCTTGAGGTAGGAGGAATTGATAAGAGTGTGCTTGAGGTAGGAGGAATTGATAAGAGTGTGCTTGAGGTAGGAGGAATTGATAAGAGTGTGCTTGAGGTAGGAGGAATTGATAAGAGTGTGCTTCAGGTAGGAGGAATTGATAAGAGTGTGCTTAAGGTAAGTGGAATTGATAAGAGTGTGCTTGAGGTAGGAGGAATTGATAAGAGTGTGCTTGAGGTAGGAGGAATTGATAAGAGAGTGCTTGAGGTAGGAGGAATTGATAAGAGTGTGCTTGAGGTAGGAGGAATTGATAAGAGAGTGCTTGAGGTAGGAGGAATTGATAAGAGAGTGCTTGAGGTAGGAGGAATTGATAAGAGTGTGCTTGAGGTAGGAGGAATTGATAAGAGAGTGCTTGAGGTAGGAGGAATTGATAAGAGTGTGCTTGAGGTAGGAGGAATTGATAAGAGAGTGCTTGAGGTAGGAGGAATTGATAAGAGTGTGCTTGAGGTAGGAGGAATTGATAAGAGAGTGCTTGAGGTAGGAGGAATTGTTAAGAGTGTGCTTGAGGTAGGAGGAATTGATAAGAGTGTGCTTGAGGTAGGAGGAATTGATAAGAGTGTGCTTGAGGTAGGAGGAATTGATAAGAGTGTGCTTAAAGTAGGAGGAATTGATAAGAGTGTGCTTGAGGTAGGAGGAATTTGTAAGAGTGTGCTTGAGGTAGGAGGAATTGTTAAGAGTGTGCTTGAGGTAGGAGGAATTGATAAGAGTGTGCTTGAGGTAGGAGGAATTGATAAGAGTGTGCTTGAGATAGGAGGAATTGATAAGAGTGTGCTTGAGGTAGGAGGAATTGATAAGAGTGTGCTTGAGGTAGGAGGAATTGATAAGAGTGTGCTTGAGGTAGGAGGAATTGATAAGAGTGTGATTGAGGTAAGTGGAATTGATAAGAGTGTGCTTGAGGTAGGAGGAATTGATAAGAGTGTGCTTGAGGTAGGAGGAATTGATAAGAGTGTGCTTGAGGTAGGAGGAATTGATAAGAGTGTGCTTCAGGTAGGAGGAATTGATAAGAGTGTGCTTAAGGTAAGTGGAATTGATAAGAGTGTGCTTGAGGTAGGAGGAATTGATAAGAGTGTGCTTGAGGTAGGAGGAATTGATAAGAGAGTGCTTGAGGTAGGAGGAATTGATAAGAGTGTGCTTGAGGTAGGAGGAATTGATAAGAGAGTGCTTGAGGTAGGAGGAATTGATAAGAGAGTGCTTGAGGTAGGAGGAATTGATAAGAGTGTGCTTGAGGTAGGAGGAATTGATAAGAGAGTGCTTGAGGTAGGAGGAATTGATAAGAGTGTGCTTGAGGTAGGAGGAATTGATAAGAGAGTGCTTGAGGTAGGAGGAATTGATAAGAGTGTGCTTGAGGTAGGAGGAATTGATAAGAGAGTGCTTGAGGTAGGAGGAATTGTTAAGAGTGTGCTTGAGGTAGGAGGAATTGATAAGAGTGTGCTTGAGGTAGGAGGAATTGATAAGAGTGTGCTTGAGGTAGGAGGAATTGATAAGAGTGTGCTTAAAGTAGGAGGAATTGATAAGAGTGTGCTTGAGGTAGGAGGAATTTGTAAGAGTGTGCTTGAAGTAGGAGGAATTGATAAGAGTGTGCTTGAGGTAGGAGGAATTGATAAGAGTGTGCTTGAGGTAGGAGGAATTGATAAGAGTGTGCGTAGGCGAGAAGAATATGAGATTGTACTTGAATATAAGAAGAGAAGAATGTCAGTGAGTGAGAAAGTTATTATAATGTGCATGAGAGAGAGAGAGAGAGAGAGAGAGAGAGAGCGATAGAGAGAGATAGAGATAGAGAAAAGGGGAATGTAACTTTGTTGAGTAAGGAAAATGTGAGGGAGCCGCGATAGCTCAATGGTTAGTGAATTGAACAACAAAGTACAAGAGCCTAATCGACCGCTTCCGGGTTCACCCAGCCTTAAATGGGTAGCGGATTTTTTCTGGCAAAGTATAGCGACACGGGCGTAATACCTACCACATTACACCAAAAATCATGGGCCGAAGGTAAGGAAAGTAAAGAGCCCCGTCACGCCAAGTGAAAGCAGTGGTATTGTTTCTTCGATGGCGAGTTACCTTTCATAAAAACAGCAGGCATTTAGCTTGGTGACGTAGGTTCTCTTCAAACATTCTCACGAAAAGTTGGGGATTAGGCTCACGAACAGTTGGGGATTGGGTTCACAAAAAGTTGAGGATTAGGCTCATGACCAGATGAGGACTGGGACTCACGGCCAGATGAGGATTGAGGTTCATAAACAATCCTGGATTAGGGTTTACGAAAAGTTCAGGTTTCGGGTTCAGAAATAGTCAAGGATTGGAGCTCACAAACAGTTGGGGATTGGAGCTCACAAACAGTTGGGGATTGGAGCTCACAAACAGTTGGGGATTGGAGCTCACAGATAGTTGGGAATTGGAGCTCACAAATAGTTGGGGATTGGAGCTCACAAATAGTTGGGGATTTTGGCTCATAAACAGTTGGGGATTGGAGCTCACAAATAGTTGGGGATTGGAGCTCACAAATAGTTGGGGATTGGAGCTCACAAATAGTTGGGGATTGGAGCTCACAAATAGTTGGGGATTTTGGCTCATAAACAGTTGGGGATTGGAGCTCACAAACAGTTGGGGATTGGAGCTCACAAATAGTTAATGATTGGAGCTCACAAACAGTTGAGGATTGGAGCTCACAAATAGTTAAGGATTGGAGCTCACAAACAGTTGAGGATTGGAGCTCACAAATAGTTAAGGATTGGGGCTCACAAATAGTTGAGGATTGGGGCTCACAAATAATAGATTTTAGGGGCTCATGAATAATTGGGGAGATATTTTATGAGGGGTCCGTGTTAAAGGAAAGATCAAGAACCGCTGATCTAAACCATTTACATCTTTCTTCCTTTTCCTGTGCTAAAAGTATTTTTTCTAGAAGGGGAATTAACCCATTTCTCCACATTAGTCCATTTAATGCCCCTTGTTCTTTAGTTTACCCAATATGGTCGATTTAGCAAAAAAATTATCTTTAGCCATCCCAGATACATTACAAGATGGAGAGAAGAATCTATGGCAGAATGAACCTTTAGAGAGTGATGTGATGATGCTTTGTGAAAAACATACCTGTGCGCAGGTGAGAATCATTTTGATGATGATGAATAAAACAATATTGTAGAGAAATCGAAAACGAGAGAGACAAAAGAATATATAATTGATCTCGTTTGAGACATGTAAACATGGATCAGGTTAGATTGTACAACTTGCTGTTAGCGGCATGGATTTGTGGATCGATAGTGGTTTTGTTGTTGCCCTACATGACGCAATGAGAGACGTGTCGACAACAAACTATATAGTCTACCCACGACAAATAACAGAATGAGAGGAAGATATCAATGAGTTACTTTATTTATTAATTCTTTTGTTTGTTTCATCTTAACAATCCACTATCACACATCTCACATGAATGACGTCTAACTAATGCTCATCATGTGACTTAGTTAAGATACATACAATTCATTAAAGATGCATACAATTCATTTAAGATACATACAATTCATTTAAGATGCATACAATTCATTTATTTCCACAGAAAATAATCCACCATCGAATGTGCCGACACGATATGATAAACCATGTGACCAGTTGTGGAAACATGTAAACTAATTTATGTTCGAATGTGAGAAAAAATAAAATCGGGCGTAAAAGATATTAACGGAGAGTTGTTATTCATAAATTATGTAGTAGGCCACTATTTTTGTTGTATACTCCCAAATGGAATATATAGCCTTTGAAATGTAGTTTTAAATATGAATTGGAAGAATTGGATGGAAGGAAAAGAAAACAATGGTGAAGTCTTAAAACAACAAACAGCCAAAGCAGAACTACTCAACACAATTCAGACAAGAATAATAATTCCCTAAAGGGGCATGTTAAAAGACATAGCAGACTACTAAAAGTAGTCTTGGGAGGGAAAAAACAAAGTAAAAGAGGCAGAGGCAAACCAAGACTAACATGGACGAGTAACATGAAAAGATGGACAAATCAGCCTATGACAACCTGCACTCTCAAAGCAAGAGACAGGGCACAATGGCGCTCTATGGTAGCCTACCTTCGATGCGGAGACAGCACTCACTGATTATCTCGAGGTTAATACCGGCAGTTATAGAGGCATCTTTTTGTACTTATAGTCTGTGGCATTTATAATTCTATCTTTTATTCTCAACTCATCTTGTGTTATACTTCTACTCTATCTCTGTGTCTTATCTTGTTCTATGCTCCACTTAATCTACTTATCGTTGTTCTATGGAACACAAAACTTCTGACTATTACTTGAAACACTTCTCTACTAAACGATTGAGTTATTGAGTTATTTGCGGGTCATCATCATTGTTCTCCGAACATGTCCATAGGTGCTCAGATCCCCTCCTCAGCAATTCCCGCAGTGTCCAGTGACTGACGACTCCAGTTCTATGTTGGTTGATAAGTCTTCTTACATGGCCACTAAGTTTCTCATTTCTGGCTGTGCCCATCCTAACTCCCATTTCCATCATCCGAAGAAGTGACGTGGATCTGTGTTTGTCGAAGTCCTGTGCTCTTCCCACATCTCGGAGGGTATTGATGATGTCCGCCCGATCCATTGGTTGCCCATCCTCAACGACAGCGCAGCTAGCCAAACTGTCCGCTCTTTCATTTCCCCGTACTCCCGCATGTCAATGGGACATAAACAAAGGTGACCTTACGTATTTTGGACTTCTGCAATGACTCTACCCATTACATGCGTACAGAGCCTGCCTCCACATTTTTTTATCATGCTCATCGAATCACTCAGTATACATGCGTGGGTGTAGTCTTGTGACTCTAACCATTTGAATGCCTTGGTCACTGCTATCACCTCCATTGTCATGCTACTGGTGGTCATGACGTATGCACCACTGTCTTCCTTGGCTATTCTGCCTGCCGAGCGTGCTGTAAATGCCCATGCACTTCTTTCGTGTCGTATTACAGATGCGTCTGTATAGATGACTGTATCTTTCTTATCGGTGTTATCGCAGATGAGACCGTTGACCTCAGCATTAACCACGACCGGGTTCTGTTCCCTACTTTTCCTGTCGAGTGTGACAATACACGAGAAAGTCCCGTTGAATGACGTAGGCACCGGTATCCACTCCTCACCAACGCTGATATTGGTAAGCCCACAGACCTATTTGATGACATCTTCTGCTCGACCCACCCATGATTTGCCTCTTTTTAGCCTGGCACCTTTCCTTGTGTTGAGCACGTGGTGCAATGAATGCTCTTTATTTTTACTAATCTTCAAGTATGCTCGTGCTCTCCAGATTTGATCCTGGCATCCATGGTTGGAAAGTCAAGAAGATACTTCATTGCTACACAGGGAGATTCCCTCGTACATCCCAAGATAATGCGCATAGCTTCATTTTGTATTTTCTCCAGCCTATCAATTTGAGTTGTACTGACAGTAAGAATGGCCAGGGCATACTCGATTGGTGCGAGGACTAATCCCTGGAACAGAAGAGTAAGTAGCCTCTGCTCGATGTTGGCAGCTGCCATGACCTTCAAGGCGGCTAATCCTTTGCAGGATGTTGTTATCACATGGTTGTCGTGGTCCCGAAAACACAGGTTGCGATCAAACTTTACTCCGAGGTATGTTATCAACCTGTCCCTAGTCACATCATCAACTCCCATTCGTACTACCGTTGTGGTTGAATTAACGATATGATTGTTAAGGGAGAATCATGAAACTGATGCTTTATTAGGATTAACCAAGGCACATGAAACCCCACACCAGGAAGAAATGCACTAAACGATGTCTTCCTGAATGGTTTTTAGTGTATAATTCTCTATTTCTCTGTTGATTCTAATTCTGTACTGAACTTGGTCTCTATCTCTATGTTTCTAATTATATACTTAACTTGTTCTCTATTTCTATGTTTCGAATTATATAATGAACTTGTTCTATATCTCTATGTTTCTAATTCTGTACTGGACTTGGTCTCTATTTCTATGTTTCTAATTATATACAGAGCTTGTTTTCTATCCATGTAATTCTAACTCTATGTGTTTCTCTTCCTCGATATTTTTGGAGCTTGCTCTCTTCTTTCTCAGCTCTCTAAGCGCTTTTCCCTGATCTTACTGCCTATCTCTGCTAATAAAAATGTAAAGTACCACCGTAACGCCAAGTGACGTATAGGGAATATAGTTTTAGTGACCATAAATATTACAGACCATCAGCACATGGTTTTTGGGGTAATGTGGTCGATATTACGCCCGTGCCGCTTTACTTTCCCAGAAAAAATCCGGTGCCCATTTTAAGGCTGTGTGAACCCGGAAGTCGTCGGTTGGGATCGAACCCTACAAAACTCAATCTTGACATTTAGTTAATCTCCGAGTTTCAAAAAAAAAATAACGCTACTGTCAACTCTAAGAGTGACATCTCTCTCTTAAACTTGACCTGCCCCCGAGTTTGTTTATCCACCTAATTTCTGGACTTGTGATGGGCCAAGCAAGTTATGTTTACATCTATTCCCCTACTTTTCTAGTAACAGCTAAAAATGATCTTTTCCCCAAAACTTACTGTTATTCTGTGCCTGTGTTATAATTATGTTACTGTTATTTTACAATTAACTTTAGGTAAACAACTGAGCTATCCGACCCAAGCTATATCTCTATGTCCCATTATGTGATCTATTCTATCATTGTCTATTTACTATTACATTACCTCACGTAATAAGTAGTTTCTTTTTTTAAAGGAATTTTCTAGAAACTATTCCCACATAAAAGTAATAGTATATCTCTAAGAAACTATTGATTGCCTATGGTTTAACTCATGAGGTTCGATTTACTATGTGCTTCTAAAAATCAAATCTTCCTCAAAATAAACAAAAAAACATGCTACAGTTATAACAACAATATTATATAACGCCTCTGTAAGATAAACTACAACATTAACAACTATAGTGCAAGTATTCTTAAATTGGACAAAACCTTTAGTCATGTACTTTACATGGCTATTAATTTCTCAACAAAATAATTTGGACAAAAGGGAAGTAATTTTCTCCCATAAATCAGGTTATGTCCCTTTACAGTTATTTTATTATTGGCTTTCCTTGAGAGCGTGATATAATTCAACTGTACACAAAATGCAGATTATATACAAGATCTCACAAACATTTGGAAATACTCTCACATCTTTCACAATTTCACTAAATATATATATATATATATATATATATATATATATATATTATATATAATCATCTAGTGCCATCTCCGCAACGAAGGTTGGCTACCATGGAACGCCATTCTGCTCTGTTTCTTTGCTTTAATACTGCAGGTTGTCATAGGCCGACTTGTCCATCTTTTGATGGTACTCGTCCATGTTAGTCTTGGTCTGCCTCTGGCTCTTTTACCTTGCATTTTCCTCTCCAGGATTACCTTTAGTTGTCTGTTGTGTCTTTTAACATGGCCCAAAAATCGCATTTATCTTGTTTGAATTGTATTTATTACTTCTCTTTTAATTTTTAGTTGTTTTAAGACTTCATTGTTTGTTTTCTATTTTTTCCATCCAATTAGACTTGTTCTTCTATATATCCACATTTCATAGGCTTCAATTTTCTTTTCCCTTTTCTTGTCTAATGTCTATGTTTCTATACCATGTAGGAATATTGCGAAATTATAACATTTTGCTATTATTAGTTTTAGCCCTGGCGTTATTTGTTTTGAAGCTAGTATATTTTTCATGACGCAATCCCTCATGTGGGAAACAACAGGTAAGAGGAAAAGAGACCGACCCATAGACTGAGAAGAACATTGACCAGAGAGGCAAGAGCAGCAGGAATCGGCTCCCTCAGTGAGATAGAGTTGCTTGCATGGAACAGAGACAAATGACGAGATTTTATAAAATATCTTTAAAAGGATTGAAAAATGCTAGAATAAAAATTTAGATAAGAGAAAGAGTATCTGGATCTATGTCCTATGGGCCGGCTACGGCTCGAAGTGTCAATAGATAGATATTATTCATGACATTAAAATTACTTTTTGCTATTCAAAATTTCAACATCCAAAGTATTCTCTGCTGCTGAAAGTTTGCTCTACCATCCCGTCAGGAACCACATCACAGACATCATTACAACAGGATATCTTTATGACTGGCATCTGTAATTACAACATATCCAACAAGATATTCCACAAAATATTCAAGAACATTATATCTGGTACTGTTAGTATCATGACAACATGCAAATTGTAAAGATGATATTTTGACCATGTCTGTCTGAAAATATAGCACAGTTAATTGGTTATGGAAGGCCCTGATATCACTGCAAACGAATTAAAATCCATAATTGCTCAACCGTCCGTGCCAGTGGAATTATCCGAATAATATCTTATCTCCAAACAAAGAAGGGTAACTGTAGTCCCCATCGTAGCAGTCTCAGCAAAATCATATTAGGCCAAACCGCGCAGAAAGTGAACACAGCCAACTGTTCCCTGTCATACGATATCATCAACATTGTAAAAAAATGGGATATCAAAACATGATCACACGGATCAAAACGGATGAAACACACATCTCACGGTGTGCACAGAGCACTTAACACAGTAGCTCCTGTAACAAGCCGGATTTGGAATATGAGGGAACTGCAACAAAGAATACTTTTCATGCATAGCCTTCAATGGTTCCTGCGGCGTATCCACCATAGTGACGGGAAGTTCACGTCCTCCTGAAATCATCATGATCGTCATATTTTTTTTAAAATGTATAGCGCTTGATGTTGTTAGGTCATCGTTGTTGACTCCAATTCCGAACATATAGACACATAGTTAGTCGTCATATTATCCCCGTCGCACATCAAACAACAGACTGTAAGATTAGCGTACGGCCAGTATATCTAGGGATATACGATGATCCATTAGTATGACGTAGCACACACAATAATGTCATACACAAAATGTCGCACCCTTTAGATTCCTGGTCACTCTAGTGAATGCAGCCCACGACGAAAAAAACAACGGTGCAAATTCCTTAAAGAGATAAAACTGCGGCTGACGAAGCAGTTCACATTAATGAGTAGCATGTAAATAACTTGCGTCAAGCAATGTAGCGCAGTATCAATTTAAAACAGACCTTCATATATGTCACGACATATACTCCCAAATAACATATAACAAATAACAACAATTGAGCAACTCACATATCTCCGGTGATAGAAATTACAAATACACAATTAAGCAACAAACTAAATGGTTTGTGCATGCTATTGTTCAGTGTAGTTACGGGGTCCAGCCCTTTGGTTCTGATTATGGTGGGTCGTAATGGCTTTCTTGACATTTCGGCTTTTACTGGAGAAGTTGAAGTTAGTCTAGTTCCAGGCTATAGCTGGAGAACTATTTGTCCTGCTTAGAGCTACTGCTATATTAGGTCTTCTAAGTCTAGTTCCAGGCTATAGCTGGAGAACTATTTGTCCTGCTTAGAGCTACTGCTATATTAGTTCTTCTAAGTCTAGTTCCAGGCTATAGCTGGAGAACTATTTGTCCTGCTTAGAGCTACTGCTATATTAGGTCTTCTATATCTGTAAGAGCCACCACTACAAGGAACAAAGCGACCCTAGCTTTTGCTTGCCGGTTTGTTATGATGCAAGCTATTGCAGGGTGAGACCGACGAGATGATTGAACTGATGGGGAGCCGACTCTGCTGTTGCGAGCCGTTGCTAAGACCGCAATTGCTGTTGTTAAGAACGCAGGCACTTAATTAAGCTCCCTTGTTTGGGGTATGTAACACAGAAAACAACATACATTGAGAAGCGATATGTAACAACATAGGAGGTAGAGGAAAACTCAAGAGTATGGTTTAACAAATAACCTGTATCACTCAAAACAAAACGTGTGAGGTAAACAAAAGGAAAACTTTCCATTACATTACATTTGTCGTCGACGCTGGAAGGTAAAGATGATAGAAAACAAAGAAAAAACAAGACAGCAACATACTGACATTTCACTGAAATTGGCACAGCTGTTAATTTTCTACTAAAAATGGCATTATAATTATAACTTTGAAAATGTTGCTTCGTTTATAGATGAACATGTCCGGAGTCGTGTACATTCTGCTAATTCTTAACAATGATATCTTATGGGAGTGGTTTTAATTTGTGACAACAACAATAACATCAAAACCGTAAAATCGTTTAGCTAATCTAAAAATGCATTAATAATATTTTAGTAGAATAATGATCAATAATGCAATATACCTCAGAAGACCATTGATAGAATGAGCTATAGGTGTAAAGAACGGTATATATATATATGTGCTTTATAGACTACACAAACAAATGTGACAAGTAAAATATGTGGAAATAATCATTATGCTGGAGATATTTAACAATTATGACAAGGATCTGAGAATCATTAAAACAAATGTACTGACAATTGAATTAGCAACCAAACGGGACAGTTCCAATAGATAAAACAAGGAGTCAAACAAGGCTGAGTTCTATCCCCGGATTTGTTTAAACTTTACGGCGAAAATATGAGATCAATAGTAGACAAAAAAGGAACTGAAGTCAACGCTCATAAAATAAATAATTTTCGAAATGTGAATGACACAGTCTTAAATCTAGAGACAGAAAATGAACTACAAAATATGATAGACACAGTAGTAAAAGAAATCAACAAGAAAAGTCTTAGTTTGAAAAGCAATAAAACAGAAGTAATGGTCATATCGAAGAAACAATCATCACCATTATGCAGCATAAGAATCAATAGGGCAAATGTGAAAAAAAGTTCAACGCGTCAAATACTTAGGAAGAATAATAACATCACATGGAAGATGCACCACAGAAATAAAAAGCAGAATAGCTCAGGCCAAAATAGCATTTCAGAAAATGAAAAACGTCCTATGCAACACGTCTATGTCACTAGAAGTGAGAGTTCATATGTGCTAATTAGAACCAATTCTGACCTATGGAAACGAATCATGGACAGTAGACAAACAAATGAAAAGACGATTAGAGGCCACAGAGATAGGATATCTTAGAAGAATGTTGAGAGTTTCCTGGACAGTGAAAAAAAATCCAACGAACACATTCTCAAAGAGGCCAACACAATAAGGGAGCTCCTAAAAACATCAGAAGTAAATTATCAACATTTATTGGGGCACATCATGAGAAGAGGAAAGTTGGAATACTTGGGTACAACTGGCAAAATACAGGGAAAGAGAGATCGCGGACGACAAAGAGAGAAGATAATAGATAGCTTAGTGTCATTGCATGGAAAACAATCAACAACAGAATTGATTCGATTCACTGTGGATAGACGATTGTGGAATGACATGATCGCCTATGCCAACCGGTATGGCACATGATGATGATGAATGATCGTAACTAAAACACCAAGTTTTGTCAAATATGATGGATGCAATATTGTATTCTTAACTATAACGGTTTTTTAAAATGTTATTTTAAGATACAGCTACTTCTAATCACGTCCAATGTATAATCGATGACGCATGTGTATTTGACCACAATAGATAGGCACAAATTAGCAAATGAACTGAAGTATCGGTAACACACAAAAAAATTATATAAAAATATAATTTTTTTTTTTGCGCGTGCGCGTTCTCCAGCTTTTTACCTCTGACAAAGTTCATAGAGAACAGGGACTGGATATTGCGCTTTAATCCGCTTTTCACTGGCAGCCGTGTGCACAGGGGTCTCTCGCCGCACAGGCAGATAACTCCGTTTTCGGAGGTACTCATATTTTTTCCGTCCATGAGTAATTGACGCTTCAAGTCGAGCCTCGCTGCTGAGACCAGGGGTGGTTGCCGCAGAGAGAAATCACAAATAAAAATCCCAACTGGTGCAGCCAGGATTTGAACTCACAACCTCTCTGTCTTGAGGCCGGCGTCTTGCCTCGAGATCAACCAGTCCCCCTTAATAGAATATAAGTCAGGTGGCGCTACTTTAAATAAACGCCCGAACATTTATATGTCTGTTCGCCATTTTCATCCCTGCATAGAAAGATATTTGTCCTTACTCGTTGAATGATCTAGGTAGCCATACCAAGCATCCCAAACCAATCGACAGAAATGAATATAGAAATATGAAATATGGAAAATATGTTTATTTCCATGACGTAGGCATATACGAATATATACCAACTACCTTAGACATACTATAACCAGTGATGGAAAATGTGCAACTGAAAAAAACAAAAGAATAGGAATGGCAAAAAGTAATTATAATGTCACGAAGAACATACTAACATCAAAACAAATAACACCAGGGCTAAAACTAAGAATAGCCAAATGTTACATCTTCTCAATATTCCTATATGGTGCAGAAACATGGACATTAGACAGAACAGAGAATTGAAGCCTTTGAAATGTGGATAATTAGAAGAATAGGTATAATTGGATGGAAGGAAAAGAAAACAAACGAAGAAGTCTTAAAACAACTAAAAATGAAAAAAGAACTAATAATCACAAGACAAACGCGATTTTTGGGGCATCTTAAAAGACACAACAGCCTACTAAAGGTAATCCTGGAGGGGAAAATACATAATAAAAGAGGCAGAGGCAGACCAAGACTAACATGGACGAGTAACATCAAAAGATGGACAAACCAGCCTGTGACAACCTGCACCATCAAAGCAAGAGACAGAGCAGAATGGCGCTCCATGATAGCCAACGTTCGTTGCGGAGACGGCACTCAATGATGATGATGAGGCATATAACAAAAAGACAAATCTTAAAAGACTGAACCATAATGGGACGAGAATTGGCGCTACGTGTTGTTATAAGTTTATGTGTAAGAAAATATATTGATTGTGATGTCCTGTGTGTTTATCCTACTTTTCAGCCTGGCACGATCTGTTCAACTTCAGGCTGTCATCCAATTTATATTAGACTGCTACTGCGAGCGATATTTCGTCGTTATTGTCACAACGATGTCAGTGTATACAAATATTTTCTCTGAGCATTTAGATTCGTTGACTTCTTGGTGACGCACGGACCTCAAACTAAACCTTTCAATTTATATTTGATCCCGAATGCCGCCCATAAAACAAATGATAGTGAAATCACTTTCCTATTATGAATATATATGTTAGGGAATATGAAAATGTAATTGGCCAATTTTCCTTAAGCAGAAATTAATAAATAACAGTTACAAACAAAATTAGAAAAGATCTCAATGCATTAAATATAAAAAATTAAATTTCAGTGCTACGTAGAGAAATAACACCAAGTACCAAGGCTGCTTGCGTAGGTGATCATGTCTCTCCACAACTTTCGATCACGACAGTTATTTATCATTTCTGTTGTTGACTTTCTGCCAAGCCATTCTCTTAAGCTGTCTGGTATATTTTCTCTTTGCTTTCCTCTTATCTCTTCGTCCCTAAATTGTCCCAGTTGTTACAATATATTCCAACTGTTCCCTTCACATTACATGGTCAGAAAAAATGAAGATTGTTTCTTATTAATATTGGTTATAGCTCTCTTTTTTGCTTTTACCTGTTTCAGAACGTTTTCATGACTCATCTTATCTGTCTATGGTATTCTCAACATTCTTCTGTAAAACTACATTTCTACAGCCTCCAGTGATTATCTTGTCAGTTCTATTTTCCATGTTTCACGACCATATGTTAGGACTGGTTCTACATAACATTTAAGAACTCTTTTTCTTTTTATATTTTCAAAAATGGATTGCAGGGTATCTGGCTCATTTTTTGGAAAGCTGCTTTCGCATGAGCCAGTCTGCATATCACCTCTGTTGTACATCTACCATCTGAAGTTAACATTGTTCCCAGATTTTTAAATTCATTTACCTGTTTTAATATTGTTCCACTTGTCTTTATTGTGCATTGCGGTCATGTCTTTTTCTTTGTTGCTACCATAACGTCTGTCTTTTTGCTTTTAGAGCCGAATCCTTTATTTTTGCTTCCCTTCACTATAGTGTCTAACATTTCTTGTAACTCATTTTCACTCTTAGCGATTAAGACTATCATCAACATAGTAAAGTAAAGTACCCCCCGTCACGCCAAGTGGCGTATAGGGAAATATGGTGTTAGTGACCCTATATTTTACAGACCTTCAGCACATGATTTTTGGGGTAATGTGGTCGGTATTACGCCCGTGCTGCTTTTACTTTCCCAGAAAAAATCCGGTACCCATTTAAGTCTGGGTGAACCCGGAGCCGTCGGTTGGGATCGAACCCTACCCTTGTCCGTAGTAGTCCAGTTCACTAACCACTGAGCTATCGCGGCTCCTACTAATTTTTAGGGAATTAGTAAAACCCAGGTGTCCTCGCCAGGATTACGAACCCCGGCTGTTGCCGTGGTAAGCCAACCGCCTATCGATTGCGCTAACCGGACACCCTATCATCAACATACATTAGATTATTTATATTGTGACCTGCAATTGTTATTCCAGGCATACCCCTTATTGATCTTAAAATAATTTCACTATACATATTAAATAAATCTGATGACAGTGCACAACTTTGCATAACATCATGTTTGATTTGTTATTGTTGTAGTAGTTGTAGTTAGTCTACGTCCACGGTATCACTGAAAAAGATTTAAAATCCATAATTGCGCAACCGCCCTTGCCAGTAGAATCATCATAATCGACATCTAATCACTTGAATTTTCGAAACAAAAAAAGGCAGCCCCATCATAGCAGCCATAGCACACGCCATAAGATATGAGGCATAACCGCACCGAAAATGAACACAGCCAATCTGTCCTTCGTCATACGATATTATCATTCGCAGCTCCAAACAAAAGAAGATAGAACAAAAAAAAAAAAGAACGAACACACGCAGCAACAGATGTCCAGAACAAAAGCCCAGACGTCGACATCAACAGATTCAGGAGATGAACCTATTAGCAAAAAATATACAGAAACGAAGAATTTCAACACAAAACCCACACACGAACCTAAGAACGAACAACAATGGACAAACACAAGAGTAGTATAGTATGGTCCAGCTAAATATTATTTGGCCCGTAAATTAACAAAGCGCAGGGGGAGTTAACCATGACCTCTCGTGTCGAGGTGTTAACCCCTTGTCTCGGTGACCCCGGAAGTGACCTGTTTATGTCTGGTGTGTGCTGACTTTGGAGTTCTTGATGTACTTGATCGATAGTGATAGGTTAGTAGATTACACAACATCAATGAAAAACAATAGCATTTAAATATAAAACAGAAAGCAAAAGATATATTTTATTCTTTTATTATCTCAATAGGTGTATAACATACAGTGGATATTATATAACATTACAAAAATATTTAGTACACTGAGTAAATATATAGGACAAGTATAACATTTATTTATAGCTATGTAGTTGGATGAATGCTTAGCCCTTTACAACTGATTTTATCGTAATCCCCCGTTGTATGAGACACAGGTGTCATGTCATATCGTTGTAGCAGACACGTATGTTATGTCGTTGTAACAGTCACAGGTGTCATGTCGTTGTAACAGTCACAGGTGTCGTGTCGTTGTATCAGACACGTATGTCATGTCGTTGTATGAGACACAGGTGTCATGTCTTGATGTTGTTGGCTGTATCCATGCTATGTCATTGTAGCAGTCATAGGTGTCATGTCGTTGTAACAGTCATGACGTTGCAACAGTCACATATGTCATGTCGTTGTAACAGTCATGTCGTTGTAACAGTCATGTCGTTGTAACAGTCACGTATGTCATGTCGTTGTATGAGACACAGGTCTCATGTCATGAGATTGTTGACTGTTTACAACTTTTGAAATCGTAGAGAACAACTTTTGAAATAGTAGAGGACAACTTTCGAAATAGCAGAAGACAACTTTTGAAATAGTAGCGGACAACTTATGAATTAGCAGAGGACAACTTTTGAATTAGCAGAGGACAATTTTTGAAATAGTAGAGGACACCTTTTGAAACAGTAGAGGACAACTTTTGAAATAGTAGAGGACAACTTTTGAAATATTAGAGGACATCTTTTGAATTTGCAAAGGGCAACTTTTGAAATAATAGAGGACAACTTTTGAAATAGTAAAGGACAACTTTTGAAATAGTAGAGGACAAATTTTAAATTAGCAGAGGACAACTTTTGAATTAGCAGAGGACAACTTTTGAAATAGTAGAGACAACTTTTGAAATAGTAGAGGACAATTTTTGAATTAGCTAGTGACAACTTTTGAAATAGTAGAGGACAACTTTTGAATTAGCAGAGTACAACTTTTGAATTAGTAGAGGACAACTATTGAAATAGTAGAGGACAACTTTTATTGGACTGACTTAACAAGCGCGTTGGAAATGTTTATTCTTGTACTTATCCTAACCTCTATGGTCGTGATGGGTGTATGGAGGTCATCTAGTGTGTCATGATTGGTGTATGGAGGTCGTCTAATGTGGCAGGAAGGCGGTATGGAGGCTTTCTAGTGTGTCATGAGGGCTGTATGCCGGTCGTCTAGTATGTCTTGATGGGTGTATGGAGGTCGTCTAGTGTGTCGTGATGGGTGTATGGAGGTAGTTTAGTTTGTCCTGATGGTTGTATGTGCGTTGTCGAGTGCGTCGTGATGGGTGTATGTAGTTTGTCTAATGTTTCGTGATGGGTGTATGCAGATTGTCGAGTGTGGTATGATGGCTGTATGGAGGTCGTCTAGTTTGTCATGAGGGTTGTATGTCGGTTGTCTAGTGTGTCGTGATGAATGTATGTATGTTGTCTAGATCGTCGTGATGGGTGTGTGTAGATTGTCTAGTGTGTCATGTGGGCTGTATGCCGGTTGTCTAGTGTGTCGTGATGGATATACGCCGGTTGTCTAGTGTATCGCCATGCCTGTATGTACGTTGTCGAGTGTGGCGTGATGGGTGTATGTAGGTTGTCGAGTGTGTCATGAGGGTTGTATACCGGTTTTCTAGTGTCATGATGGTTGTATGTAGGTCGTCTAGTGTGTCGAGATGGGTGTATAGAGGTCGTCTAGTGTGTCTGGATGGTTGTATGTAGGTCATCTAGTGTGTCATGATGGTTGTATGTAGGTCGTCTAGTGTGTCGAGATGGGTGTATGGAGGTCGTCTAGTGTGTCATGATGGTCGTATGTAGGTTGTCTAATGTTTCGTGATGAGTGTATGCAAGTTGTCGAGTGTGGTATGAGGGCTGTATGAAGGGTTTCTGGTGTGTCATAAGGGCTGTATGGAGGTCGTCTTGTGTGTCGGGGGGGGGGGGGGGCTATATATAGGTTGTGTAGTGTGTCGTGAGGGCTTTATGCAGGTTGTCTAGTGTGTCGTGACGGGTGGATGAAAGTTGTCTAGTGTATCGTGATGGCTGTATGGGGGTCGCCTAGTGTAGCATGATGGTTATAGGGTGGTTGTCTAGTGGGTCGTGGTGGATGTATGTAGGTTGTCGAGTGTGGTATTTGGGATGCATGAAGTGTTTCTGGTGTATCATGAGGGCTGTATGGAGGTCGTCTTGTGTGTCGTGATGGGTGTATGCAGGTTGTCGAGTGTGGTATGAGGGCTGTATGAAGGGTTTCTTGTGTGTCATAAGGGCTGTCTGCAGGTCGTCTTGTGTATCAGGGGGGCTATATGTAGATTGTGTAGTGTGTCGTGAGAGCTGTGTGCAGGTTGTCTAATGTGTTGTGATGGGTGTATGGAGGTTGTCTAGTGTGTCGTGATGGGTGTATGGAGGTTGTCTAGCGTGTCGTCATGGATGTATGGAGTTCGCCTAGTGTGGTATGATGGTTGTAGGGAGGTTGTATAGTGGGTCGTGGTGGATGTATATAAGTTGTCGAGTGCGGTATGAGGGCTGTATGAAGGGTTTCTTCTGTGTCTTGAGGGCTGTATGGAGGTCGTCTTATGTGTCTTGATGAATGTATGCCGGTGTGTCTAGTATCATGACGGTTGTATGCCGGTTGTCTAGTGTCATGAGGGTTGTATGTAGGTTGTCTAATGTTTCGTGATGGGTGAACGGAGGGCGACTAGTGTGTCTTCATGGGTGTATGGAGGTCGCCTATTGTGTCATGATGGTTGTATGGAGGTCGTCTAGTGTGTTCTGATGGGTGTATGTAGGTTGTCTAGTGTGTCGTTTTTGATGGCTACGCCAATGAAATCGAAAAAATTGAAATTTAACCTCTAGGCTTACCCCAAACTTTAAATTATACAGCCCCGTAGCAAAAATTTACTTAAAAATCACTTTTATGATTGTTACCCCCCCCCCCCTGACCATTTTTTAAGGATACGCCAATGAAATAGATAAAAAGAGTAAATTTAAACTCTAGGGTTACCCCAAACTTTATATTAGGCATCCCCGTATTAAGAATTTGCATATAAAACCACTTTTATGATTATACCCCCTTGACCATTTTTGATGGCTACGCCCATGAAATTGATAAAAAATTGAAATTTGACCTCTAGACTTACATCAAACTTTATTTTTGACACGCCCATGTATCAAATCTGCCTTAAAAAATCAACTAAAAATTAGTAGTGTATTCCAGTGAAATGTTCAAACATGTGCGGGTAGACTATTTATATAAGTATTATTGTGATGTGCTTCGACCCCTTCCACGCTTCTATCACTGGAAATACACTACTAATATTTAGTTGATAACTGTTTCGTTACTAGGTAGCTATGTAGGATTAGTTTTATTTACTTACATATCTGTGTGTGCTTGTTATTTGATTGTTCCTGCTGAAGGCCTATTGGGCCGAAACGTCGTTCAAATCTGTGTCGTCTATTAATCACGTAAAGCTTTTACCATACCATTTTTTCATTTTTTTTTTAAATTTTCCCTCACACTCAGCTTTACTGCAGCTTCGCATTTTTATGCATTTCTTTGCATTTCTTTGCCTTAACGACCCCCCCCCCCCCAATAAAAAAATAAATAAAACAGTAAGTTAGGGAAAATGTTACTTCACATATCATCATCATGTGCCATACCGGTTAGTGTAGGCGATCATGTCCCTCCACAATCTTCTATCCACGATGCATCGTATCAGTTCCGTTGTTGACTGTTTTCCATGTCACGACACCAAGCTATCCAGTATTTTCTCTCTTTGTCGTCCGCGATCTCTCCTTCCGTTTATTTTTGCCAGTTGTCACCAAATATTCCCACTTTCCTCTTCTCATGATGTGCCCGAAAAATGTTAATTGCTTCTTTCTGATGTTTTTTAAGAGCTCCCTTTTTGTGTTGGCCTCTTTGAGAACTTCCTCATTGTTCTTTTTAGATGTCCATGGAACTTTCAACATTCTTCTGAGAAATCTCACCTCTGTGGCCTCTAATCGTCTTTTCATTTGTTTGTCCACTGTCCATGATTGGCTTCCATAGGTCAAAATTGGTTCTATATAGCACTGATGAACTCTCTTTCTCATTTTTATTGACATAGATTTGTTGCATAAGATATTTGTCATTTTCTGAAATGCTATTTTGGCCTGAGCTATTCTGCTTTTTATTTCTGTGGTGCATCTCCCATCTGATGTAATTATTGTGCCCAAGTATTTGAAACGTTGCACTTGTTTTAGATCTGTCTCGTTTATTTTTATGCTGCATGATTTTGATGATTGTTTCTTCGATATAACCATTACTTTTGTTTTCTTACTATTCAGACTGAGATCCGTCTTGTTGCTTTCCTTCACTATTATGTTCATTTCTTGTAGTTCGTTCTCTGTCTCTGCTATTAAGACTGTGTCATCCGCATATCGCAAATTATTTATGTTGTGACCGTTGACTTCAATTCTTTTTTGTCTACTATTGATCTCTTAATATATCGCTGTAAAGCGAAAACAAATCCGGTGACAGAACACAGCCTTGTCTGACTCCATGTTTTATATATTGGAATTGTCCTGTTTGGTTGTTAATTCGTTTAGCTGCTGTTTGTTGCCAGTACATGTTTTTTTTATGTTTCGCAGATCCTTGCCATCAATGTTTAATTTCTCCAGCATATTGATTATTTCCACAAGCTTTACTTTGTCAAATGCTTTCGTGTAGTCTATAAAACACATATATAGATCTTTCTTTACCTCTATAGATCTTTCTATCAATGTTCTTAAGATGTATATTGCATTATTGGTGCCCTTTCCTTCCACAAATCCACATTGTTCCTCACTTATTTCTGGTTTTATTTTGTTCCTTACACGCCTCATGATTATTCTTAGTAATATTTTAGTCATATGGCTCATGAGACTAATAGTGTGGTGGTCTTCACAATCAGTGGCTCCTGACTTCTTCGGTATGGCTACAAAGATAGATTTTAGTAGATCTTCGGATATGTGTTCAGTGTTATATATGTCATTGAGTAATTTTGTTATGACTTGTACTCCCAGCTCTCCTAATGCATTTATCTCTTCGATTGTTATATTGTCAGGACCTGGAGCTTTGCCTCTTGTCATGTGTTGAATTGCGCCCTCCACTTCACTCTGCATTATTGGTGGTCCTGTTCCTTCATTTGAATTGTTTAATTCTGGTCTTTCATCATCATAGAGTTGACTGAAATATTCTGTCCATCTTTCTATTGCCTTTTCCTGTCCCAGTATTATATTTCCTTCCTTTGATTTCACACATCCTGAGACTTTGACTTCTTTTCTTCCTGTTAATTCATTTAACTGATTGTGCATAAATTTTGAGTCTTTCTTTTGTTGTTTTTCCGTTTCTTCACATTTCTGTTTTAACCATCCTTTCTTTGCTTCACTGCACTTGTTTTGGATATCTTTGTGCAATATTTTGTATGCCCGTTCTTCTTTCTTATGTTTTCTTCTTTCGTCCATTAGTTGTAATATTTCTTCTGTCATCCATTTCTTTTTGTTGACTCTTTTAGTCACTGGTATTGCTTCTTTTGATGTTTGTTGAATCCATTGTTTGAGCATTTCCCACCGCTCCTGGATGTCCTGTATTTTCTCAATAGCATTATATCTAGTTTGTACTATCGTGCTGTACTTATCACTCATCTGTTTATCTACTCTAAGTATATCAAGTTCTAATTTTATATTTCTTGGGGATTTCTATGCCTTCCGCAGTTTTATACTTATCTTTCCAACCACTGGTACATGGTCACTATTGCATCTGCTCCTGGCCTTGTTTTAACCGATGTTAGCCCATTCCTGAATCTTCTCTGTACTAGTAAATAAAGTAAAGTAAAGTAAAGTACCCCCGTCACGCCAAGTTCCGTATAGGGAAACATGGTGTTAGTGACCCTATATTTTACAGACCTTCAGCACATGATTTTTGGGGTAATGTGGTCGGTATTACGCCGTGCTGCTTTACTTTCCCAGAAAAAAATCCGGTACCCATTTAAGGCTGGGTGAACCCGAAAGCCGTTGGTTGGGATCGAACCCTACCTCTTGTCCTTTGTAGTCCAGTTCACTAACCACTGAGCTATCGCGGCCCCCTCTCTGTACCAGTATAAAATCAATTTGATTGTGTACTTTTTTGTCTGGGCTTTGCCATGTCCATAGTCCCCTAGGGTGTTGTTTGAACCAGGTGTTACGTATAATCATTTCATGTTTATTTGCTTAATCTATTAATCTATTCCCTCTGTCATTCGTCTCTCCAACGCCATGCCCACC
The DNA here is from genome assembly GCA_032433765.1 of Megaustenia siamemsis. NCBI lineage: Eukaryota > Metazoa > Mollusca > Gastropoda > Stylommatophora > Ariophantidae > Megaustenia > Megaustenia siamemsis. The sequence continues at coordinate 79,871,219 of JAVIAB010000124.1, forward strand.
AGTCACATTTTGCACTTTAGCTGTTCCTACCTTTGCATTGAAATCCCCTAATATAATCGTTTTTACTATTCACATATGTGTTATGTTTTACTTGTGTTATAAGTTGCGTTGTTGATAAATATTTCTATATGCACATAAAATAAAGTGAAGAGCCCCCGTCACGCCAAGTGACGTATAGAGATTATGGTATTAGTGACCATAATTTGTATAGATTAACAGTACATGCTTTTTGGGGTAAAGTGGTCGGTATTACGTCCGTGTGGCATTACTTTCCTAGAAAAAAATCCAGTACCCATTTAAAATTGTGTGAATGCTGAAGCCGTCGATCAAGATCGAATCCGAATTTTGTCCTTTGTAGTCCAGTTCACTAACCACTGAGCTAATGCAGCTCCTCTACATATACACAGTTATACGAAATCTGTATCAGTACCTTTTCATTTCTATCCTTTTTTTTCGTTTACTAACAAAGATCTATCAGTGTTTTAGTTAATTCTACAGACACATAAGCCACCAAAAGACATTCGCATTGCTGCTTTTCACATTAAAAAAACAAAGACTAGTTGTGATGTTGCTTTAAAACACGAGCTGCATTTAGCATCACTTCATAAAGGTGACCACGTCATCACTATTGTTCCATAATGTACTGAAGACTGTGATTATTGTATTATCAATTGCTTTTGACTGTCACATATTGTGGAAAATAAAAACCAGGCTTTCAACATTGACCAGACGTGCCCACCTAACTTCATACACGGCTGGAGACTCAGCTTTCGTCGCATGTACTTAAAGGAAATCTAAACAAACATTTGTTGTACACACTTTCCTAGTCAGGGAGCTGCGATAGCTCAGTGGTTTGTGAACTGGATTACAAAGGACAAGGGGTAGGGTTCGATCCCAAAAGACGGCTTCCGCGTTCACCCAGCCCTAAATGAGTACCGGATTTTTTTCTGGGAAAATAATGCTGCACGGGCGTAATACCGACCACATTACCCCAAAAATCATGTGCTGAAGGTCTGTAAAATCAATCGGCACTAACACCATACATTCCCTATACGCCACTTGGCGTGACCGGGGCTCTTTACTTTTTACTTTACTTTTACTTTCCCAATCCATCGCTAAATAATCGTGGAAATGTCCCAGGGCAAGGGATGTACAAAGCTTGTGATATTTTACATGAATAAAGATGCTGATATGGTGACCTGATCTTGATCTGCTTGATCATTCCAGTGCCACTAGACGACATATAGGGTGCGAAGAGTCATCCGCCAATTGGCTATGGCGACTGCAACAACAAAAATGGTATTCATCATAATAATGAATTTCGTTAATGGATGTTTACTCAAAATGAAAAGATGGAAATAGCAGGACAAACTCACTAACTTAGAAAAGTGCGAAAGTATCAGACACAGTACCAGTAGAAGAAGAGATAAGATATAGACGATGGTGCTGGTTTAGAGACACCCTGTAGAAGACAACTGAGAGTATCGCAGGATAAGTCATTTTTGTGACTTTTGTGAGCTGTTACCATACCATTTTTTTTTACGTCGCCCCTATTCTTCTGTGTGTGCGGATACCGGACTCGAGAACGTGACTCAGATATCTCCAACACCTTTCCTTCACCTCTCGATTGATGTTATCAGTCCATGCCGATCGCCCTCCCCTTTTCACCTGTCATAACGAGTTGAGCCCAACAGATTCCAAAATCTTTTCTAGACAGCGACTCTCAAATCCTTCCAGTCGACCCACCAATTCCAGCCATAAGTTTCAATGTTTATGCATAACAAACCAACTACAACAGTACATCCACATTCTTCAATCTTGTAATGTATATGAAAATTAGAGAAGATATTTCAGAAATAAGCTTCCTGTTCCTATACCAGCGTCGGGTTAGCCAATCAGATGACGTTCTCTCACTATCATAAGATGGTTATGGTTAGGGAAGGCCCCGGTATGACTGGAAACGAATTAAATCCATAATTCCTCCACCACCCGTGCCATTGGAATCATTCGAATTAATATGACTTATGAGTCATATGACTAAGATATTACTAAGAATCATCATGCGAAGAGTGCGAAACAAAATCAGTCCAGAAATTAGCGATGAACAGTGTGGTTTTTGTTAGAGATAAAGGAACAAGCAATGCCATTTATATAATTAGATCTTCAGTAGAAAGAGCCATAAAGGTGAAAACAGATCTATATCTATGTTTCATAGATTACACCAAGGCATTTGACAAAGTAAAGCACCAAGAAATAATCAAAATTTTAGAAAGCATAAACATAGACAGCAAAGATCTAAAATAATAAAGAACATGTACTGGCAACAAACAGCGGCCATAAGAACTGGAAACCAATTGGGAATGTTTCAAAAAATATAACAGGGTGTTAGACAAGGTTGTGTGCTGTCACCAGATTTGTTTAATATTTATAGTGAGATTATTTTAAGATCCATAAGGGGCATGCCTGGAATAACAATTGGAGGTCATAATATAAATAATCTAAGGTATGCTGATGGTACAGTATTAATCGCTAAGAGTGAAAATGAGTTACAAGAAATGTTGGACTTTATAGTAAAAGAAAGCAAAAATAAAAGACTCAGCCTTAATAGCAAAAAGACAGAGGTAATGGTAACAACAAAGAAAAAAACATCACCTCAGTGCAAAATAAAGACAATTAGAACAATATTAAAACAGGTAAATGAATTTAAATATTTGGGGACTTTGTTAACCTCAGACGGAAGATGTACAAAAGAGGTGAGATGCAGAATGGCTCAGGCAAAAGCAGCTTTCCAAAAAATGCGGAAGATACTATGCAATCCATTTTTGAAAATAGAAACAAGAAAAAGAGTTCTTAAATGTTACGTAGAGACAGTCTTAACATATGGATGCTAGTCATGGACAACAGGACAACAGACAAGAAAATAACTGGAGACTGTAGAAATGTAGTTTACAGAAGAATGTTGAGAATACCATGTACAGCTAAGAAGAGTAATGAGGAGGTTCTGAGAGGGGTCAAAGCAAAAAGAGAGCTAATTTCCAATGTTAGGAAGAGACAATCATCATTTTTTGGCCATGTAATGAGAAGAGAACAATTGGAATATATTGTAACAACTGGAAAAATTGAGGGACGAAGAGATAGAGGGAAGCAAAGAGAAAAAATAACAGACAGCTTAAGAGAATGGCTTGGCAGAAGGTCAACAACAGAAATTATAAATAGCTGCAGAGATCGAAAGTTGTGGAGAGACATGATCACCTACGCCACTAGGCCCGGTACTTGATGATGATGATTACGACCGGGCCGCTTTACTTTTCGAGAAAAAAATCCGGTACCCATTTAAGGCTGGGTAAACCCGGAAGACGTCGATCAGGATCGAACCCTACCTCTTGTCAATTGTAGTCCAGTTCACTAACCACTGAGCTATCGCGGCTCCTATGTAACAATAGCTGAACACCAATATTTGTTACAAGTCAGACTTTACGGAGCTTTTTGACGGAATATAGAACTTCCTAAACTACAATTGTCACGGCCTTCACTGACTCATGCCTTCATGAGATGTCTTTGATAACCATATTTGTCTTGACGTCTTTATTTTATGATATTTTTCAAACTGATGGACACAATTTTTGTTTTAATGAAATCCCCCATTACGTTTCCAAACCTTTACAATAATCAAACGTTAGTCATTTTTGTACCCTATTTGGTGTGTGAGGACAAAGACTTTGGTAAATAAATGTCCTTATCAATGTCGACAAACATGCATTTAGTTGTGGCACTTTAGTCGTGACGTACAGTAAGATAATCAACAAGAGTTTCACTTTCTACAGTCGTATAGCTTTCACTATCATCATCACGTCTCACCATGAAAAGCTGATATTTTAAAACTGGGAGTAGATTCTTTCTTGTATCCTTATGTAGATGTTGCTTGATGTCTCAACTAATTTCAAGAGCATGGTCAAAGTGGGCATTACAATGTTGGAGTACAACATTTGTGTCATCACTACACGTCTTGTTCAGTTAATAAAATGTTAATTCTTTCTAAAAATTCTCATTGAACCTGCCTTTTAGCCTATATAACATTGTAATTGGAAGATTAAACGCTTTGAAAATACATCATCGAACTTAATAAAATATGAAATGTCATAAGCGCCTGCGACCTGCGGTCGCAATAGAAGTGTCGGCGCACCATCTACTGACCAAGACCTATCAGTTCTACCTCCTCGTGGTCTCACCTGGAAACAGTCTGCGTAAAAAACAGACTGGCTAACAGAAGCTAGGATCGCCGTGTTTCCCTGTAGTGGTGGCTGTTACTGATATAGAGGACCCAGTATTGCAGTACCTCTCGGCTGGACTAGTAGTGTCCCAGCATAGCCTGGGACAGACGAAATCCAACCTCTCCAGTAAGAGCCGGGAATGTCAAAAAAGCCATTACGACCCGCTACATCTTATGAGTCAAAGGACTACATGCTGGTAGCAACTCGTGGCAATACGTCAACAACAAGTAGGTGTCTTCAGTAAATCCCAGCTGACGTGAGAGCGCTATTTAAAGGTTCGACTCTACGGTCTGGGTATCAGATTAAACAGGTAACATTCCACATTTGTTTGAAGTTTGTGTTAGCTTTTCGCTGCTTTCTCTTCAGTCTTTATTTATGTTTTATGTTTGTCTTTGGTTAAGTGTATCTTATTGTATATTATGAACTGGATGAAATGCACCATTTTACTTTTTATTTAACATCTTGCTTTTCAAATGATACAACACTAACTGTCTACTTTTGACGAGGTGTAATTTATTTGACGTATTTATCGGATAAAGTACATCACTGCATAATTTATATTTTGAAATTAAATGTGTTTTATTTGTTAGAATGCGTCACTGCAGTTATAACGTTGATAAACTTATGCTAATACATTATTTGTCTTTGCTAGACTATATTATTGTGCAATTAACATTGAAAGATGTGTATTTCTGTTTCATGTCTATTTTTTATGCTCTTTGTCAATTATTGTTAATTTGTTAAGAGACGGATTGAGAGTGTCAGAGCTTATAGCTAGGTGGGCGATACAGTGATGTAGACTCCACGATCCAACGCAGTTTGACTCTCTCCTTTCTCGATCCAGCTCTAAAAGGAATTGGTACCTGACTCACTGAGTTGGGGGAAAGCTGTGAAGGAGACGACAACCACAGTGTTTGCCTTTTAATTAAGTAAAGTCAGCCCTCTTGTTAAATAAAAATGTCGTTGGCTTGGATACTCACTATTACCTTTCCCCTCCTACTCTGGACATTCACCACCAGTGGTGTAGCGTTGCGGGGTCGGGAGAGGTACAACGTTCTTAAAGGCGCATTTAAAAAAAAGAAACTAATAATAATGGAATTTAGTAAAACAGGTTAGGGTAGAAATACTTGAGTTGAGTCTAAATACTTGGAGTGTTGCTCCAAGGAGTGGAAACCAATTCTACGCCACTGCTCTGTCCTAAACTATGAGCAAGATTTGGGAAAACCACTCAACAGAGATATTATCTGTTATGCTAACCTTCTCGTTTTGATTTCATGAGAGATAGTTTACATATATGGGAACGGAACCGTTTTGTAGAATTTAATATATATATAGAATACTTAATATCGTCTAATACACCACTTCTCTCATATATCAACTTCTAGTAAATAACTTCTCTCAATATCAGCTTCTAGTACATCACTTCTCCCAATATCAACTTCTAGTACACCACTTCTCTCAATATCAACTTCTAGTAAATAACTTCTCTCAATATCAGCTTCTAGTGCATCACTTCTCTCAATATCAACTTCTAGTACATTGTAACAGCGCCTATTATTTGTCTAACTTCTTCTACACTGCACCCGTTACTCCTTGATCGTATAATTGAGCTGGATTTAACTCTCTGTTAACGTGGTGATCAGCTCTTGGTTGTGTACTGGAACCTGGAACTCCTGCAACTGGCAAGGCTCCTAAGATCAGAGCCCTGCCCCGCTGGCCGGTTGCGCCCGCATCGTGTTGACCAAGACTTCTCACTTCTGGGTTGTACAATGAACAACCCGCTGTAGATTCAAGTCAGGCTCTCTGGGACTTGTGCCCGCCTTGTGGAGCAGTTCTACTGTCCGGACAGATTCACCCAGAACCTGCCTTCCTGCAGCCCATGATCAGCATAGTAGTAACTTCACGTTGTGAATGATCTCCCGCGACACCAGTGTTCGTTCTTTACGGTGACACAATATAGCGACAAAGATGAATGATGGAATTGAGGAATCAACTTCTAGTACACCACTTCTCTATATATCAATTTCAGGTACAACATTTCTCTATTTTTCAAATATCAATACATCACTCCTTTATTTTTCAACTACCATTACACCAGTTCTCTATGCACTAACCTCTAAGACCCCACTTCTCTCTCTATTATTCAACGTTTAGTACAACCCTTCTCTGTTTTTTTTCTATTCTATAACTCTTTATTGCATTTTTAAATTCAATATTACAGTGCATGATAACATATTTTACGTGAAAAAAAAAAACATGAAATAACATCTCTCACATTCCATCTATAACATTTCAAAGAAGAAAGAACATTTAATATTTATCTCTTTCGTTCACATACGTTCATTCTCAAACAGTATATAACTTTTTTTTTTTTTAGTTCCCCCCGCAACGTTTACAAAAATTATGTACATTTTATTTATTGTTTTTCTCTTTCGTTCACACACGTTCATTCTCAGCAGTAGACTTGTTTATTTTAAGATGGATATTGTTCTTTGGTTAAAAATTTGTAGGAAAAGATGGGAAATAAAATTCTTATACTCGTACATGGCCTCGTTCCTGCAGGTCCATATTATATGTCTGTATTCTGATAGTCATCATCATCATTGAGTGTCGTGTCCGCATCTAAGGTTGGCTACCCAGGAGTGCTACTCCACTCTGTCTCTTGCTTTGATGGTGCAGATTGTCATAGGTTGACTTGTCCATCTATTGATGTTACTCGTCCATGTTAGTCTAGGTCTGCCTCTGGCTCTTTTACCTTGTATTCTCCTTTCCAAGATTATTTTTATTAAGCTGTTGTCTTATAACATGCCCCCAAAATGTAATTTGTCTTGTTCTAATTGTGTCTAGTCTTCAGCTAATTCTGATAGTAGTATAAGTAATTTTGTAAAGAGATCTTGTGTTGTTTTTGGCAGTGTGTTGAGCATAATTAAATAAATCTGTATGTGCTGACTTTTTATCTGGTGTGTGATTTTAGTGTGTGTTGACGAGTCCTTCTTGCCGGTATGATTGTACTGCACCTATAGAACAGGTGCCCTTCTTGCCGGTATGATTGTACTGCATCTATAAAACAGATGCCTTGTTGCCGGTATGATTGCACTGCACTTATAAAACAGGTGCCTTCTTGCAGGTATGATTGTACTGCACCTATAAAACAGGTGCCCTTCTTGCCGGTATGATTGTACTGCACCTATAAAACAGGTGCCCTTCTTGCCGGTATGATTGTACTGCACCTATAAAACAGGTGCCCTTCTTGCAGGTATGATTGTACTGCACCTATAAAACAGGTGCTTTCTTGCAGGAATGATTGTACTGCACCTATATAACAGGCGCCCTTCTTGCCGGAATCATTGTACTGCACCTATAAAACAGGTGCCCTTCTTGCCGGTATGATTGTACTGCACCTATAAAACAGGTGCCTTCTTGCCCGTATGATTGCACTGCACCTATAAAAAAGGTGCCTTCATGCCGGTATGATATTACTGCACCTATAAAATAGGTGCCCTTCTTCCCGGTATGATTGTACTGTACCTATAAAACAGGTGCCTTCTTGCCGGTATGATTGTACTGCACCTATAAAACAGACGCCCTTCTTGCCGGTATGATTGTACTGCACCTATAAAACAGGTGCCTTCTTCCCGGTTTGATTGTACTGCACCTATAAAACAGGCTCCTTCTTGCCGGTATGATTGTACTGCACCTATAGAACAGGTGCACTTCTTGCCGGTATGATTGTACTGCACCTATAAAACAGGTGCCTTCTTGCCGGAATGATTGTACTGCACCTATAAAACAGGTGCCTTCTTGCCAGTATGATTGTACTGCACCTATAGAACAGGTGCCCTTTTTGCCGGTATGATTGTTCTGCACCTATAGAACAGGTGCCTTCTTGCCGGTATGATTGTACTGCACCTATAGAACAGGTGCCCTTCTTGCCGGTATGATTGTACTGCACCTATAAAACAGGTGCCCTTCTTGCCGGTATGATTGTACTGCACCTATAAAACAGGTGCCCTTCTTGCCGGTATGATTGTACTGCACCTATAGAACAGGTGCCCTTCTTGCCGGTATGATTGTACTGCACCTATAGAACAGGTGCCCTTCTTGCCGGTATGATTGTACTGCACCTATAGAACAGGTGCCTTCTTGCCGGTATGATTGTACTGCACCTATAAAACAGGTGCCCTTCTTGCCGGTATGATTGTACTGCACCTATAGAACAGGTGCCCTTCTTGCCGGTATGATTGTACTGCACCTATAGAACAGGTGCCTTCTTGCCGGTATGATTGTACTGCACCTATAGAACAGGTGCCTTCTTGCAGGTATGATTGTACTGCACCTATAGAACAGGTGCCCTTCTTGCCGGTATGATTGTACTGCACCTATAGAACAGGTGCCTTCTTGCCGGTATGATTGTATTGCTCCTATAGAAAAGGTGCCCTTCTTGCCGGTATGATTGAACTGCACCTATAAAACAGGTGCCCTTCTTGCTGATATGATTGTACTGCACCTATAAAACAGGTGCCTTCTTGCCGGTATGATTGTACTGCACCTATAAAACAGGTGCCCTTCTTGCCGATATGATTGTACTGCACCTATAAAACAGGTGCCTTCTTGCCGGTATGATTGTACTGCATATAAAAACAGGTGCCTTTTTGCCGGTATGATTGTACTGCACCTATAAAACAGGTGCCTTCTTGCCGGAATGATTGTACTGCATATAAAAACAGGTGCCTTTTTGCCGGTATGATTGTACTGCACCTATAAAACAGGTGCCTTCTTGCCGGTATAATAGTACTGCACCTATAAAACAGGTGCCTTCTTGCCGGTATGATTGTACTGCACCTATAAAACAGGTGCCTTCTTGCCGGAATGATTGTACTGCACCTATAAAACAGGTGCCCTTCTTGCTGGTATGATTGTACTGCACCTATAGCAAAGGTGCCCTTCTCATACGTGAATATTTGCAGAAGAGGGGGCACCGGGTTGTCCGTCTTAATCTGTGGGTTGGTCTCGCTATGATGGGAGTCATGTTATATATAAGTCAGTATGTGACCTCCCTCGCTGTGATGGATGTCATGTTATTTATATAAGCCTGCATGTGATCTCCCTCTCGGTGATGGGTGTCATGTTGTATATATAAGTCTGTATGTGACCTCCCTCGCTGTGATGGATGTCATGTTATATATAAGTCTGTATGTGACCTCCCTCGCTGTAATGGATGTCATGACATATATAAGTCTGTATGTGACCTCCCTCGCTGTAATGGGTGTCATGTGATATATAAGTCTGTATGTGACCTCCCTCGCTGTGATGGATGTCATGTTATATATAAGTCTGTATGTGACCTCCCTCGCTGTGATGGGTGTCATGTTATATATATCTCTCTCTGCGATCAGGACTCAATCAGAGTATGATTCCAGACTCCCACATGAAGTCAGCTGTCAGGTTAAGTGTGTTGATCGCCCCCACAGACAGAACATCACATTTAGAGTCTGCCAGATCCACTCTTACTGAACACCCTTTAATACGTTACACTGTGTTTTGCGCCAGTGGCCCAGTGCATCCGATTTCAGCCAGCATTTTATTCAGGTTCGCTTTCCTTAGCCTTTTATTGTCCCCAATCTTCCAGCAAGGCAGCAGATTGTCTTTTCTGTAAGGGGATTCTGCCCTTAGATGGTCTGCCCTCCCAGGTTTACGAGCACCATCTGCCCGAGTCACTAGAGGTGACTAACACAGACATGCACACACAAAGATAAGAGATGTGAATAACACAGACATGTACACAGCGATACGAGACATGACTAACACCGACACACATCAAGATATATGACACGTGAATAACATAGACATGCACATAAAGATATGAGATATGACTGACATAGACATACACACACAAAAATATGACACATACCTAACACAGACTTACACACAAAGATATGATATATGACTAACATAGGCGTGCACACACAAAGATATGAGATGTGACTTACATAGCCATGCAAACACAAGGATATGAGATGTGTCAAACACAGACATGCACACACAAAGATATGAGATATGACTAACATAAACATGCACACATCTCACATATGAGATATCCCTAACCCAGACATGCACACACAAAGATATGACACATGACTAACACAGATACACACTAAGTTATGAGATATTACTAAACTCAGACGCACATAAAGATATGAGACATGATTAACACGGACACACCAAGATATGAGATATGATTAACATGACACACACCTAGATATCAGCCATGGCTAGCACGCACACACACACAGGCTAAGATTTGAGCCATGGCTAGCACAGAAACACATCAAGAGATGAGCCATGACTAGCACATAAACTCATTAAGATATGAGTCATTGCTTCACAGAAAAACACCAAGAAATGAACCAAGTCTAGCACATAAACACATTGAGGTATCCATATGCTTGGGTTAGTCTACAGATTCTTCTTAACGCGTGAATTCATCGACATACGAGATGCAGGCCCCGAATAACTGTTCACAGGTTTCCTTGCACGTACAGTCAGCACTTTCCGGGTCACATATGATGTCACAGCCATCAGAACACGTCTGTTCGCACTGTAGCTCAAAATTACCATCGGGACAAGTGTTATTACAGGTATAGCCAGGATGTTTACATTGTACACATTTTCCCGATTTTTCTCACATAAAGGACAGACACTGAGACAAGACCTGGAGTAGTCGTGTCCATAGATCCCATGAGAACATTTGTGTGGTGACTACAATAGTGTTCATTGAGAAATTAGGGTATGACATATCATTAAACTGGAACAGGACGCCGCCACTGTCAGAGAAAGCCTTTAGAGCCTTTAGAGAGGCATTCTTTACCCGAATCATAGTGCTAGCTCGATGATAGATTCGAATGATGTGAATCTTCTGGGTCGTGGCAAAGTTCAGATACCAGTAAACAGGACTGGTTCCACTTCTCAGGTGTGTGTGTGCGCAGTCATTGTCATAGAGATTGGTCTTTGTTTTGCCATTTACTGCGGCCTCTGGTCCACATCCGTCTCCTATATAACAAGCATTAAATGTGTCGGCCTGGTTTGTGTTCTGTTTGAGAGCCACATTCCTACCCCAGCCTATGTAGATGGAGCAGATATTTGCAATTATTGCCACTGCAATCAATAACTTGTTGATCAGACCAGACCCAGAGCAAAAGACATCAATCTCGTGCTGACTAACTACAAACCTTGAATCATTGCTACATGAGGCAGAACCATGTACCGTGAAACTATCCGGAACTGTTAAGTCATTCACATAAATCCTAAACCAGAAGAACAGCAGTTGCCTCAACTGATGCAGAATTTGTGTCTGAATTACATGTGGTGTCGTTGCTATCAAACATGAAAGTAGGTTCAGATTTTTGGGCGTATTTGTACACGAGAACCAAGTACTGACACTGGGGTTCAAAAAATTCGTACTGACAACTGTCATTGTTTGGGCATATCCCTGTAGTTTTGTCACAAAATCTATGGCAGTGACATTGTAACGTACAATTTGCCTCAAACCAACCGTTTGCACAAGTTAGGTCCGTAGCTTCCAAGGTCACGAACGAAGCCATCAAAATAGAGACTTTATCTACAGCGAAGGTTAACGAACTGTGTACAAACATTTAATTTCAAACCCTTGATTACATTTCTAAAAATCTGCCGTTATAAAATGCTATATATAAGTCTGTATGTAACCTCCCTCTCTGTGATGGATGTCTTGTTATATATAAGTCTGTATATGATCTCCCTCGCTGTAATGGGTGTCATGTATATATATATATATATATATATATATATATATATATATATATATGAGTCTGTATGTGACCTCCCTCGCGGTGATGGGTGTCATGTATATATATATATATATATATATATATATATATATATATATATATATATATATATGAGTCTGTATGTGACCTCCCTCGCGGTGATGGGTGTCATGTTAAATATATATATATGAGTCTGTATGTGACCTCCCTCGCTGTAATGGGTGTCATGTTATATATATATATGTCTGTTTGTAACCTCCCTCGCTTTGGGAGCGATGTGTGGGTTGTGGAGTTTTGAGAAGGTGCTGGTGTAGTCTGTGAGAAAATACTTTTGACCTCTCTTGATTCTGTGATGTAGTGGAGGTGTCTTTTAGTTAATTAGGTGTTTGTAGATGTTGTTTGTCCCTTGGTGTAATAAACTGTCATGTCCTTGTATGGCCTGTAGACAAGTTTTGTAATATGTGGGCGTGGTGCCGAAATGGTGAGGCAATGAATTGTTAAGTTTTCTGAATCTGGTTAATCTCAGCCCCAAGGAGTAGTGTGCAAAAGTGTGGTTGTCTGGTTGTTTGATGAAGCACCTTATATGATTTCTTTTGAGAGCTTTTATTTTTGTATGTATGTCTTGTGTGAGATCCCTTCCTGTCTTTTGTGCTGTACCAGTGATTTTTGTTGTATGCTGTGTATTGTGTGGCCAAGTACAAAGGTTTTTATCAGTTTGTTTATTTCTTTGATTGTTGATTGTAGGGATCGAAAACTGTGGTTGTGTAAATCAATTTGGGGATGATGTATGTGTTGACTATGATGTATGTGTTGACTATGATGTATGTGTTGACTATGATGTATGTGTTGACTATGATGTAGGTGTTTACTATGATGTATGTGTTGACTATGATGTATGTGTTGACTATGATGTATGTGTTGTCTATGATGTATGTGTTGTCTATGATGTATGTGTTGTCTATGATGCTCCGGCCACAAATTGTTGATGTTTTGTGTTTGTATCTCTGTAGCATGTCTGTTATCTTTGTGACTAGGTTCTGCCATGTTGGTTTGTGTGTTTTATTCGGGTTGCATGGATATGTTATTCCGTATAGTTTTAAGTTGGTGACCGGTGTTAGAGCTGAGGGAAAGTCCTCTTTGTTATTCCACCTGCCTATACCCATAATGAAAGATTTCTGTATGTTTATTTGTGCACCGCTGCCCTTCCAAAACTCCAGAAATGTGCTGAGGATGTTGCCTATTGATCTAGTGGTTGATGGAAAGAAAACAGTGTCATCAGCGTTGGTTAACAGCTTCTGTTCTCCTTTCTCTGGTATGAGTGTGCCTGCTATGGAGTTGTCTTGTCTAATGCTTTCTAAGAGTGGCTCTATAGTCAGTACGTAAAGTAAGGGGGATAGAGAGCATCCTTGTCTGACTGATCTTGTTAACCTGAAAGCATCTATAAAAGTGTGGTTCACTAGGATCCTGCTCTCAGGGCTAGCATAAAGAATGTGAATCCATTGTCTGAAATGTTCTCCTATGTTACAATTGAGCAAAATCCTGTGGACGTATGAATGGAGGTATGAATTGATCTGTATGGATGAGAGACGTCATGAAAAGTTTGAGTTTATTTGTCAACGTCTTTGTTAGCATCTTGTAGTCTGTTTTGAGAAGTGAAATTGGTCTGTAGTTTTCTAGAAGTGTTTTGTCCGTGTTGTCCTTGGGGAGCAGTGATACGAAGGACTTGTTTAGACTTGGCGGTAACTGTTTCTTTGTGAATGAGTTTGTAAATGTTCAAATACACACATTCTCTATTAATCAAATCCAAGTATATCACTTACCTTTATATCCGCTCCAAGTACACTACTTCACTATTATCAACTTCTAGTACACCATTTATCTGTTATTTTAAAGTCAACTTGTCTATAGCAACTCTCCGATCAAATATCCACAATTTCTAAACAAACCTTCACCTAGTCATTCTCCTTCAGTGTTTAAGTCTTTTGATCTGGCCACTTGACACTGATCCCTCTCCATTCTCCCGCCCCTGCTCTCATGCTCCCCCCCCCCATTACGCATATATGTATTCTTCAGGCTATTTTATGGTTCTATACTACAGCTAATCCTCTATCACCTACCTCCGTTGTGTCTACACGATGTCTGGCCCCCTTGTCTTCTCTTACACCTGTCTCTAATTTTAACCAACTGATCACCTATGGCCCACGGGTTATGTCTCCTAAGTCTGGTCACTTTTACAACCTCGAGTCTTCGTCACGCTTGACTGCTCAATAATTCGTCGCTTCTCTGGTCTGCTGACCATGTCACCGATTATCCATGGACCAGATTATTCATGGACCAGATTATCCATGGACCCGATTATCCATGGACCAGATTATTCATGGACCAGATTATGCATGGACCAGATTATCCATGGACCAGATTATCCATGGACCAGATTATTCATGGACCAGATTATCCATGGACCAGATTATTCATGGACCAGATTATCCATGGATCAGATTATTCATGGACCAGATTATGCATGGACCAGATTATCCATGGACCAGATTATCCATGGACCAGATTATTCATGGATCAGATTATCCATGGACCAGTTTATACATGGACCAGATTATCCATGGACCAGATTATCCATGGACCAGATTATTCATGGACCAGATTATCTATGGACCAGATTGTTCATGGGCCAGATTATCCTTGGACCAGATTATCCATGCACCAGATTATCCTTGGACCAGATTATCGTTGGACCAGATTATCCATGTACCAGATTATTCATGGATCAGTTTATCCATGGACCAGATTATCCTTGGACCAGATTATTCTTGGACCAAATTATTCCTGGACCAGATTATCCATGGACCAGATTATCCATGGACCAGATTATCCTTGGACTAGATTATCCTACTCGACATTTGATAGCGCTTTCCACCCCCATAGCGGATAGACTGCTATCAGTGGGTCTGGTTACCAAGCTTTTAGTAGTCATCAGATGAACGACAGCAAAAGAGAGGTGTGTTTACTGTCGCCACATTGTAGATTATTGAACCTCGACATTTCACAGATAGTATCCCAATTCTGAATTATGGAGACGAGAACAAGCAACATCTTGGCGGTAATGATTAAAGTTTGCATTTTGTTCTTGTTGGTTGCTGTCGTGCTTGCTGGGAAGGTACGTTTGTTGTATTCGGGCGTCGTGATGGCAAGTTTTGTGTGTTATCAGTGTCTGTGAGTGTGTTAATGTGGGTAAAGTTTCTTATTTTGAGAGGAGTATGTGTTTATGATGATATCACGAGAATGTCCCGTTATAACTTAGGAGATATATTCAGCTCTACTGATGTACGCAGTAAATTGATGCTACATTTAAATGAGAATTGTAGAAAATACTCAACTCAGGAGTTATCACCCACTGTATACTGGATCAGGTGAGATACATTCTGATAACAGATAAGTTATTTTATCTCGGGTCATCATAAACTGGAGAGGAAAAGGTCTAATTCTAGACAGAGGGCGAGGAACAATAGTGATAAGCTTTCTAACATTGTCTAATCGTGTCCTTTTAGTTAAATTGACTGGAGCACAGTTGACTGTAATCATATACAAGTTTATTCACTAACAACAGACATCACGAACGAAGTATTTGTATATTTTATAACGAGTTTATTCTGTCTCTAGAACACTTTCAGCTTCATGAGATTGCTTACTTCTTGCAAATGTCAGTCTGTTGTTGTCTTGTTTTTGTTTTCTGTCATCTTTGCCTTCCAGCGTCGAGGAACGATAGAATATTTGTTTTGTTCACCACTCACACTGACGCCGTTATTTGACTTACCCATCTCTTGTGATGTTTTCCTCTGCTTCTTTTCAATCAGATTAAACTGGTGATATGGACTTAAGTATTCATCTGGATGACATATTCACTTGTTCTCTGTGTAATCGTTGTGCCTTTTAGTCTGTTTCATTTTTGTGCTATTCTCATGGCTGACACGTCGCTTGTAACATCTAATGTTTGACTACTTAGTTGTAAATATTGCGTGTTTGGGACACCATCTTTGACTGGCCAATAATCTAAGAATAGAAGCATTTAAGTGTCATGAGGATGGAGGAATTTAAATATTTACCCGTCATCCTCTCATCTGACAAAGTTACCAACATTTTTTTTCAAATTCAGCGAAACACACGTGAATCTTTCCTTGATCTATAGAACGTATTTAGGGAAAGTACTTGAAAGGTTTCCAGCACAAACTGGACCGTACTGGTAACATGGAAGTCTGCTTCTGTGTTTGTGGTTGAAAGTACAAAAGAGTAAAATGTGGGGAGGGGCGTAGGAGCTGAGACGATGAATTGTGGGAGAAGAGAGCAGGATGAGTAAGTGGCGATTCACATGGGACTAAGTTAGGAGGGTGAAAGGTGGCAGCGAGAACAGTTCTACCTGAAGTGGAATCTCAGTGATGTGGTCAGCTCCCAGGCAGTAAGAGCAGCCATGGGAATTACAAGCTACACTGCATCCAAGTATAGCTCTCAAGATGCAGCCCACAACTACTGAAGTAATGTGAGCAGTATGTCAGCAGTGAATGTCTCGGCAAGAAACGTATTTATATGTGATGACGTCGATGAAGATGATGATTCAGAGGATGCGGACAGTGTGATGATGATGATGATGATGATGATAGCATAAATGATGACATAGATTCTGAGGATGAGGAATGTGATAAGCGTAATAGAGGTGCAGGATCATCTGATCAACACATGTTTGATATGGAGTCAGTTTGATGTCATACTTTTAACACAACATGTTTGTAATATCAGAGAGAAGTAATAGAGTGGATGTGATACGATCACTAATGAATTGAGTATAGATAGATAATGAATGTGATGTCAGAACTAGTGAATAACACTGACTGGTAATAGTGTGACTATGATTCTAACACAATCACATAATAGGAATAGTTGTGAATGTGATGCAAACACTACTGAATCAGAATAATAGCAAAAAGAAGAGGAAATGTTGCAGCATTTTTGGGTAGCTGAGGCAAGTAATAGCGAAGTATGTGACGTAAACATTAGAAATATATGTAATGAGAATGTATGTAGGTGCAAACACAAGTGAAAAAAGGGTAATTAACCAATGTTTGACATAAATTAATGAGTACATGCCCCCCAAACCACCCCCACCCCCAAAGAAAAAGTGAACAGTTCTACCTGAAGTGAGATGTAAATGAGATTTCCAAATAATGTTTACTTCAAGACCTTGACCTGTCCTGGAAGTTGTTTGTCAACCTGTTTACCTGACGGGTCAAGCTATGTGTCTATCCACACTTTTTCAACAACTACTTGGTGAATTTCCATTCTCCGGAAACTTGTTATGTCCGGTTACTATTCTTCACCCTTCTTTCACCTTAGTCCTCAGCTTTGTCCACTACCCGCTATGGTTTCCATTAGCACAACTTGTTATTCTGTCACTAACACTGATGACCATTATTCTATGCCACTGTTATAGTCTGTTAAGAAATGGGTACCGGCTGAGTTACCTGACCCATGCTTTCATTAACCTATACTGTCACAGAGAGACTTTAAAAACGTCTTTATTTTACCTTCACTTTCTTACGCTAAAGTGCTCGTGTTTTTATATCTTCAACGTTATTAAGTTATTGAGTTATTTGTGGGTCATCATCATTGCACTCCGAACATGTCCATAGATCTCCTCAACTAGTCTCGCAGAGTCCAGCGACTGACGACTCCAGTTCTGTGTTGGTTGATAAGTCTTCTTACCCGCACACAAAGTTTCTCGTTTCTGGCTGTGGCCATCTTAACTCCCATCTCTGTCATCCGAAGGAGTGACGTGGACTTATGGTTGTCGAAGTCCTGTGCTCTAACCACATCTTGGAGAGCATTGATGATGTCCGTCCGATCCATTGGTTGAACGTCCTCAACGACAGCGCAGCTAGCCAACCTGTCCGCTCTTTCATTTCCCCGTACTCCCGCATGTTCATGGACATAGACAAAAGAAAGTGACTTTACGTATTTTTGACTTATGTAATGACTCTAACATTGCATGCGTACAAAGCCCGCCTCCACTTTTTTATCATGCTCATCGAATCACTCAGTATACATGCGTGGGTTTAGTCTTGTGACTCTAACCATTTGAATGCCTTGGTCACTGCCATCACCTCCATCGTCATGTTACCCGTGGTCATGACGTACGCACCACAGTCCTCCTTGGCTATTCTGCCTGCTGAGAGTGCTGTAAATGCCCATGCACTCCTTTGGTGTCGTATTACAGATCCGTCTGTATAGATGACTGCATCTTTCTCATCGGTGTTATCGCAGCTGAGACCTTTGACCTCAGCATTGACCACGACCGGGTTCTGTTCCCTACTTTTTCTGACCAGTGTGACAATACTCGAGAAAGTCCCCTTCAATGACGTAGGCACCGGTATCCACTCCTCGCCAACGTTGATACTGGTAAGCCCACAGAACTGTTTGATGACATCTTTTGCTCGGCCCACCCATGATTTTTCTCTTGTTTAGTCTGGCACCTTTCCCTGTGTTGAGCACGTGGTGTAATGGATGCGCTTTATCTGCACTAATCTTCAGGTATGCTCGTGCCCTCCAGATCTTGAATCTGTCATCAATTGTTGGATATTCAAGAGGATACCTCATTGCTACACAGGGAGTCTCCCTTGTACACCCCAAGATAATGCGCATGGCTTCATTTTGTATTTTCTCCAGCCTGTCAATTTGAGTCGTACTGACAGTAAGAATTGCCATGGCATACTCGATTGTTGCAATTACTAATCCCTAGAACAGATGAGTGAGTAGCCTCTGCTCGATGTTGGCAGCTGCCATGACCTTCAAGGTAGCTAATCCTTTGCGGGAGTTTGTTATCACATGGTCGACGTGGTCCCAAAAACACAGGCTGAGATCAAACTTAACTCCGAGGTATGTCATCACCCTGTCCTGGTCACCTCATCAGCTCCCATTCGTACTACCGGTGTGGTCGTATTAACGATATGATTGTTAAGGAAAAAGCATGAAACTAATACTTTATTAGGATTAACCAAGGCATCTGAAACCACACACCAGGAAAAGATGCGATCGAGTTCATCTTGCATTGTGGAGGCGACTTCCTTTCTGTCTCTTCAACATTTGATATACCAGAATATCATCAGCAAAAGTCATAGTTCCCCTCCCATCCTGCTGTTGTCTCGTGATCGTTATTGTGTACACGTTAAATAGAACTGGTGACAATGGTGAGTGTTGTGTAGCCCTGGACAAATCGATGTTGGCTCGGAAGACCAACTTCCACATCTGAGTATCATCTGCCTCTGAAACAGTGCCGCGGCGATCCATCTTATGAGGAAGGGGTGCAACGCCAATTTGAGAGCATATGCATGAGGTATTCTAATGGTGCTCTGTTGTATGCATTCTCCAGATCTATAGCAGCAGCACATGTCTCCTCTGATCTGTGGAAGCCTTCGAAGACGTCATAGGTAAAGACTGCTGCATTGAGCCATTTCTCTTTGTTATATCTATAACCTCCAAGTGTGGGTGGGAATGCGCGTTTCTGTTCAAGGTAACAGGTGAGGATACAGGCAACTATTTTCTTCAGCAGCTTGCCCGCAGTGTTCTGCATCGTGATGATCCTGTAGGCACAGATCTCGGATTGGTCCTTGTTTGGCTTCGGTAGCGGTAGTAAGTAGCTGTGTAGCCACTCCTCCTTTATCTGGCCATTCCGAAATCTGACATTAAACTCATTGGCCAGTTTTGTCAAGTCGTCGTCAGCTAAATTGCCTATGTCATCGTACCGAACACCATCTGGACCAATAGTAGTGTTGTGTAACGTTTTAAGTGTTGTGCAAATGGTATCGGTTGTGATTGTGAGATCTTCTTCCAGCACTACATCCTTAAACAATTTTGACAGCGATCCCCGTATCCTCATTCTTACGGCCTCATTTCTTTAGTCAGTCTGCTCAATGTAGCGGGCAAGCAGGGCCGTCCCTTTGTTCTCATCAGATTTATGCCATTTCTGTTCTGTGCTCATTTTTCGGTCGACCTCTTCTTTCAGACGCTTCAGGAGCTCAGGTTAAGTTCTTCCATTCTTTCTGGCTTTCTGCCATGTCATGGGCGTTTGTCACTTGCTCCGCCAAGCTTCCTCAACTTCTACGTTCCATCAAGGTGGCTGCGTCCATCTCTCCTGCCTCCTACGAGGGGCGCTCTGTTTCTATGTCTGATTTTGCTAATAACGTCCTGGTCTGTTTTCTCGTAGTGGAATGTGTAGAGCCTTCTTTTGTGGTTTCTATTTCTGCTTTTCTAATTTAGGAGGACACATGGATATGAGCCCTTCTGTTTAATCCCGGTACACTCCACTTACAAACCAGTGCGAAGGCGGAAGACGCCAGTGCCAGGTCTATAACACTATCAGAGGCCCCTGTTCGAGTGGCCATTCTTGTTGCCCTTCCATCTTTCAAGCACAATAAATTGACTGAAGCTCGGGTGTTCTCTAGGTCTTCTCCCTGCTTGTTGGTTATGACGTTACCCCACTGGTTGTCTCTAGCAAGTCTCCCCAGAAAAATGACCTTTTCTTCTTCGAATGCGAAGAGATCCTGCCATTGTTGTATGTCCACATTCCCATTATAGGCATACACATTTACAACCACGAAATGAACTGAGGTCTGCACTCTAACCGCATGTAGCTGCCATTCTGCACTGTCACACGCAGACATATCAACCTCAGCTGCCACCATGTTGTTGCGCACAAGGATGGCCTGCCCAAGGTATCGTCTATTGTAGAAACAATGAAATCCAGGGACATTACCTGTCCTATCACCAAGAAGTGTTTCTTGCAATGTCATTATATCGGCTCCGCACAGTAGCTTATCAAGAATGGGCTGTCGTTGATTTATGGACCCACAATTCCAATATGTAGCACACATATGTAGCGCACATACTTTAGGTCTAGCCTCTGACACTTCCACAGTTTAACACCACCACGCTTATCTTGTCTTGTTTTCCTTCTTGGATGTTGTCCTTTGGGCTGCATCTGAATACTTACTGTCGTCATGGATGATTTTATCGCTGGAAGTCGATGTCTGTGGATGGTCTAGACTCACGTACACTCACTCAGTCGCACGGTTCAAAACCCGTTTCTACGTTATAGATTGGTCAACTCCAGTAAATTGCTCTGCAACAAGCGGATTCACTGTAAGCTTTTAAAAAATAAATGAAGTAGGCGTCCTTAACAACAG
Source organism: Megaustenia siamemsis (assembly GCA_032433765.1). NCBI lineage: Eukaryota > Metazoa > Mollusca > Gastropoda > Stylommatophora > Ariophantidae > Megaustenia > Megaustenia siamemsis. The sequence goes on from JAVIAB010000124.1 coordinate 79,892,540, forward strand.
ACCGGCGGAAACAAACCGCCATTTTTTCATGCCCTCATTAGCGCAAACCATCTTCAACCTATCTTCTAGTAAATAATTCACTACATCAACAATTGTGATAAACGTATCCACATTTCATATTAATCAAACGAGGTACCTTTAAAGCCTCATTGTGATATTCAGGAATACCCTAGTTACATAAACAATATATGTGAAATTAACGGCAATAAAGATTAGGTTTCATTTTATATCACTTTCTTTTATTGGACAGCAATGTCGAACAACGTGTTATGGAGATAATGATTGCTGCCCTGGACAATATTGTGTGCGCACGAATTGGGAAAAATTCATGGACAATACGGGAGATTGTGCTAGATCTCATGGGTAAAAGTTGATGATGATGTAAACAAAAGTGAAGAAGGTAATTTGAATATGGATGAGACGAAGGAGAGCGAGAGAATGTGAGTGAGTGAGAAGAAAGGGAGTGGTTGAATTTAGTTGAGTGAAAATAAAAGTAGTGGGATGTGTCTAAGTGCGAAGAGAATAAGTTGAATATGAATAAAACGTGGGCGAATAGAGTGTAAGGGAGAAGGAGAGTTGAAAGTGAGTTAGAAAAGGGAGATTATATTGGGTGTAAAGGGTTAAGGCAAAGAAATGCAAATGAATGCATAAAAATGCGAAGCTGCAATAAAGCTAAATGTGAGGGAAAATTGGAACAACAAAATAGAAAAAAATTGGTATGGTAAAAGCTTTACGTGATTAGTAGACGACACAGATTTGAACGACGTTTCGGCTCAATAGGCCTTCAGCAGAAACAAACAAACAACACGCACACACAGATATGTAAATAAATAAAACTAATCTTACATAGCTAACTAGTAAAGAAACATCCAAAATAAAATAATCGAAACTGGTTAAATAAAAGAAAAATGACTTCCCTGTGTCGTGGACCGTGGTCAGAATGGGAAAGTAATGGTCACACGGGTGTAGCTGTAATCATACCCTCTGGTCAGGTGAAGGGTTCTAAAAATACACGAGTGGGGTCGGGGGGGGGGGACGCTGTCTAGGTTACCTCGACTACTAAGACACTAACAATGTCTGAAAGTATCTACGGGCCCATAAATACATGTATACACACACTCAGATGCTTTTATACATATATATATACACGTACAAACAGACTTGCACTTACTTATACATATCAACACACACACACATATATATATATATATATATACATATATATGCATACAAACAAGCACACACATACATGCACATATATATATATATATATACCAATACCCATACATATGAACACATACATGCATGTGCACATCCATACGGGGACAATCATATATGTGTAGAAATGTGCGCATAACGCACACATAACCAGAGGAGTTCACACAGGGGTCAGTGTGAAAACACGAAGGAGAAAGAATAGAACAGTAGAATAACAGGTACTCAAAAGGCGGAAAGAGTGAGATGTCTGAGAGTGGGGTACAATAAAAACATATGAGGGGTAAGTAGCACAGAGAAAGGGGGAACAGGGAAATGTATACATTTTAGAGGGCAACAAACAGTTATCCAATACCACGTTTTATAAACCCCGCCCTGACGACGTCACTGTCCTCCACAACAAGCAGGTCCACTCTACCAAGGAACTGATCCGAGACAACCTCCTTCCTCCAAGTGTGTACCTGCCTCATTATCCTCAATAGTGGTCTTGGGAAGTCATCATTCTACATGCTCCCCAAAATTCACAAAATCGACAATCCATGACGCCCCATCGTGTCAGCGTGTGCTTGTCCGACTGACCACATATCCGACTATCTAGACAGTGTCTTCCAGCCCATGGTAGTTAGTCTTCCCTCATATGTCAAGGATACAAACCATGACTTGAGTATCTTCGTTTCCACTCTCTCTGCCGGGGTCGCTCATACCGACATTTCGCCCTTGATGTTTGTTCTCTCTACACCTCTATTCCTCCACTCTGACGGCCTCCTGGCTTTACGGTTTTTTCTTGACCAGAGGCAACACCCCTCTGTTGATACTGCCACCCTTCTCCGCCTTACCGAGCTTGTACTCAACCTCAACACCTTTGAGTTCGATATTAACTTCTATGACCAAGTTAGTGGAGTAGCCAAGATGGGGGCCCTAGCTATGCTTGCCTATTTATGGATTACCTTGAGCACCAAATTCTCAATTCATATTAAGGTCCTCTTCCCATCATATACTTCCGGTACATTGATGACTGCTTCGGACTTACCAATCTACCTGAAGATGACCTCTCCAGGTTTATCGACTACATTGTTAGCTATCACAAAGCTATCAAGATCACATTTTGTATATCCACTTCCTCTGTTACCTTCTTAGATCTTATTGTTTCTGTGGGTACTTCTGGTCTCCACACCTCGGTTTTCTATAAACCCACAGACGCCCACTGCTACCTTCTCTATACTTCATCACATTCACCTTCTTGTCGTGATTCAATTCCGTTCTCACAGTTATTGCGACTCCGTCGCATCTGCCAGGATGACCAAGATTTCCTCCTACAGGCTCACCTCATGTTAGGTTTCTTCAGCCGCCGTCTTTATCAAGACTCGATCATCCAGTCTGCCCTCAAGCGGGTCCTCCTTATCTCCCGTCCCGAGGCACTCACTCCGTCTAACCGGCCTCCTCCCTCTGAGAAAACTATACTCACCCTCACCTATCATCCTCACAACTTAGCTGCTGTGAAGATACTCAACCGCTACCTTTCCATTCTCTTCTCTGATCGCACTACCCGTCTACTTTTTAGTGATCCCCCGATGATCACCTTCAAACGCGACATACATTTGGGAGATATTCTGGTTCGGAGCCATCTCCCTCGCTCCTAACCTCAACACTTCGATACGGCCCCTTGTGGTCGGAACTGTATCACCTGTGCTTATGTGCTGCCTACTGACTCAGTCCTATTCCCTAATGGACGGTTCGAAATCACGCATAACTTCACATGTGTGTCCCGTAACATAATTAATGTCATCATATGCCAACGATGCCACAGGACCTATATTGGCGAGTCTGGGAGACGATTATTGGAAAGATTTTGTGCACATCTACGAGATGTTGAACAGAATACTGGCATTCCAGTGTCTTCCCATTTCAACTACCAGGTCCACAAGGGCAAAGACGACATCCGTATCACTGGTATTGTCCTTTGTCACTCTGGCGAGGCAGCCGACTTGCTTTTGAGAATCGCCTCATAGTTCAGTATGGTTCGCTGACCCACGAGGCATGAATGTATCACACTCGTACACGTAGTTTCTTCCGGCTACTCCTTCCCTTTTGCACAGACCTCTCTACTGCCCCTGTTTGGGCTCTTTAGTCTATCTACTATGCCATGCTATTCATAGTTCTTCTCCACTTAGTCCCCATTAAGACACTTCGTTTTTCCCCTATACCCCGTTTCTCTGTGCTACATATATATGTGTATGTTGATATGTATAAGTATGTGCACGTCTGTTTGTACGTGTATATATGTATACACGAATCTGTGTGTGTATATACATGTATTATGGGCCCTTAGATACATTTAGACATGGTCAGTGTCTTTGCAGTCCAGGTATCCTAGACAGCGTTCCCACCACTCGTGTATATTTAGAACCCTTCACCTGACCTGAGGGTATAATTACAGCTACACCAGTGTAACCATTACTTTCTCATTCTGACCACGGTCCACGACACAGGGACGTTATTTTTATTTTCTTTAACCAATTGCGATTATTTTGTTTTGGATGTTTCGTTACTAGTTATCTATGTAGGATTAGTTTTATTTATTTACATATGTGTGTGTGCGTGTTGTTTGTTTGTTCCTGCTGAAAGCCTATTGAGCCGAAACGTCGTTCAAATCTGTGTCGTCTACTAATCACGTAAAGCTTTTACCATACCATTTTTTTCTATTTTTTTTTTCAATTTTCCCTTATATTGGATGTTCAAGAAAAGTATAACTGGCAGTAATGACAAAAATAACTGGAGTAGGATATTAGCTATGGAGAGAGGTGAAGAGTATATTATGAGGACAAGAAACAAATATAATGAGCATGTGTGAGGGAGGCGAATAGAACGTGGGTGTAAAGTGGGTGTGTGTAAAGTATGGGATTAGAACGTTGGTGTAAAGTGGGTGTGTGTAAAGTATGGGATTAGAATGTGATTGAGAGTAAAAGAAGGAATTTAAAAGTGCGGGTGTGTGAAAGAGAAATGAGATTGTGGGTGGGTATGAAAGAAAAGGTGAGATTACGGGTGTGTGTGAAAGAGGAGGTGAGATTGTGGGTGTGCGTGAAAGAGAAGATGATATTGTGAGTGTGTGTGAAAGAGAATATGAATATGTGTGAAAGAGAATATGAGATTGTGAGTGTGTGTGAAAGAGAATATGATATTGTGAGTGAGTGTGAAAGAGAATATGATATTGTGAGTGAGTGTGAAAGAGAATATGTGATTGCGAGTGGGTGTGAAAGAGAATATGAGATTGTGAGTGTGTGTGAAAGAGTATATGAGATTGTTAGTGTGTGTGAACGAGAATATGAATGTGTGTGAAAGAGAATATGAGATTGTGATTGTGTGTGAAAGAGAATCTGATATTGTGAGTGTGTGTGAACGAGAATATGAATGTGTGTGAAAGAGAATATGAAATTGTGAGTCTGTGTTAAAGAGAATATGATATAGTGAGTGTGTGTGAAAGAGAATATGAGATTGTGAGTGAGTATGAAAGAGAATATGAGCGTGTGTGAAAAGAATATGAGATTGTGAGTGTGTGTGAAAGAGTATATGAGATTGTGAGTGTGTGTGAAAGAGAATATGAGATTGTGAGTGAGTGTGAAACAGAGGTATGAGATTGTGAGTGTGTATGAAAGAGAATATGAGATTGTGAGTGTGTGTGAAAGAGAATATGAGATTGTGAGTGTGTGTGAAAGAGAATATGATAATGTGACTGTTTGTGAAAGAGAATATGATATTGTGAGTGAGTGTGATAAAGAATATGAGATTGGGAGTGTGTGTGTGAAAGAGAAGGTGAGATTGTGAGTGTGTGTGTGTGTGAAAGAGAATATGAGATTGTGAGTGTGTGAAAGAGAATATGAGAGTGTGAGTGGGTGTGAAAGAGAATATGAGATTGGGAGTGTGTGTGAAAGATACGTTGAGATTGTGGGTCGGTATGAAAGATACGTTGAGATTGTGGGTGGGTGTGAAAGATATGTTGAGATTGTGGGTCGGTGTGAAAGAGATGGTGAGAATGTGGGTAAAAGTGAAAAAAATTACAATGTTGGTGCACTCGAAAATGGGAAATAACAATGTTTATTAATATTACAGAGGAGATTAGAACTTGGTGAGCTTGGAAAAGGAGATTAGAATGTGTGCGCGCGCGCGTGTGTGTGTGTGTGTATGTGTGTGTGTGTGAAAGAGAATATCAGAATTTTATGTGTGTTTTTGAGAAGATAAGAAACTTATTGAGCTTGAGTTGGATATTGAAATGTTGATGTTCGTGAAAGAAGATATTAAAGTATTTTTAAAGTGGTTAATATATATATCGAGAAGGGGATACAAGCAAAGAAATTAGAATCAGAATAGCTAAAGCAGCAATGTCTTTCAAAAAGCCTTGAAAAGTTGTGGAAATCAGAACATATCAGCACAAACACAAAACTTAGACTATTCAAATCAAATGTACTATCAACAATTACGTATGCGTGTGAAAGCTGGGGAAAAAAAAAAACAAGAGATATAGTAACAAAGTTGAACGCATTCGAAAACAAATGTCCTAGGGAAATACTTGGTATAGCGTGGAACGAATTCAAAACAAACGAACAAACGAGGAAATTAGAGAACTCGCCAATCAACCACTAATATCTTCAGTAATAAAGAAAAGACGATGGTCATATGTTGGACATGTGATGAGAAGAGATAATAACCGAATAGCAAAGCAAGCCCGCATGTGGGAAATAACAGGTAAGAGAAAAAGAGGAAGACACAGAGAGACACTGAGAAGAACATTGATGAGAGAGGCAAGAGCAGCAGGAATCGGCTCCTTCAATGAGGTAGAGCTGCTTGCACAGAACGGAGACAAATGGCGAGATTTGATAAAATATCTTTAAAAGAATTTAAACTAAACTGCTAGAACAAAAATTCAAATAAGAGAAGGAGTATCTTGGTCTACGCCCTATGGGCCGGCTACGGCTCGAAAGGCTGTTAGTAATGTAATATGGATGTTTGTTAAAGCCTTTAATGCAATGTGAATGTTAGTGTAATATGTTATTATAATGTCTGAGAAAGATGATATTATGAGGAAAATATATCGAAAGAGGTTCTTATAAATTGAATGTTAATGAAAGATGTTATTAGAATGAGATTGTAGAAAATTGTGTGAGCGAGCAAAAGAGGTTAACATATGCCAGATTGTAAGCGAGGTTAGAATTATCGTAAGAAAAATAAGAGTGTGGTTGAGGTAGGAGGAATTGATAAGAGTGTGCTTGAGGTAAGTGGAATTGATAAGAGTGTGCTTGAGGTAGGAGGAATTGATAAGAGTGTGCTTGAGGTAGGAGGAATTGATAAGAGTGTGCTTGAGGTAGGAGGAATTGATAAGAGTGTGCTTGAGGTAGGAGGAATTGATAACAGTGTGCTTGAGGTAGGAGGAATTGATAAGAGTGTGCTTGAGGTAGGAGGAATTGATAAGAGTGTGCTTGAGGTAAGTGGAATTGATAAGAGTGTGCTTGAGTTAGGAGGAATTGATAAGAGTGTGCTTGAGGTAGGAGGAATTGATAAGAGTGTGCTTGAGGTAGGAGGAATTGATAAGAGTGTGCTTGAGGTAGGAGGAATTGATAAGAGAGTGCTTGAGGTAGGAGGAATTGATAAGAGAGTGCTTGAGGTAGGAGGAATTGATAAGAGTGTGTTTGAGGTAGGAGGAATTGATAAGAGTGTGCTTGAGGTAGGAGGAATTGATAAGAGAGTGCTTGAGGTAGGAGGAATTGATACCAGTGTGCTTGAGGTAAGTGGAATTGATAAGCGTGTGCTTGAGGTAGGAGGAGTTGATAAGACTGTGCTTGAGGTAGGAGAAATTGATAAGAGTGTGCTTAAGGTAGGAGGAATTGTTAAGAGTGTGCTTGAGGTAGGAGGAATTGATAAGAGTGTGCTTGAGGTAGGGGGAATTGATAAGAGTGTGCTTGAGTTAGGAGGAATTGATAAGAGTGTGCTTGAGGCAGGAGGAATTGATAAGAGTGTGCTTGAGGTAAGTGGAATTGATAAGAGTGTGCTTGAGGTAGGAGGAATTGATAAGAGTTGTGCTTGAGGTAAGTGGAATTGATAAGAGTGTGCTTGAGGTAAGTGGAATTGATAAGAGTGTGCTTGAGGTAAGTGGAATTGATAAAAGTGTGCTTGAGGTAAGTGGAATTGATAAGAGTGTGCTTGAGGTAAGTGGAATTGATAAAAGTGTGCTTGAGGTAAGTGGAATTGATAAGAGTGTGATTGAGGTAAGTGGAATTGATAAGAGTGTGCTTGAGGTAAGTGGAATTGATAAGAGTGTGCTTGACGTAGGAGGAGTTGAAAGAGTGTGCTTGAGGTAGGAGGAATTGATAAGAGTGTGCTTGAGGTAGGAGGAATTGATAAGAGTGTGCTTGAGGTAGGAGGAATTGATAAGAGTGTGCTTGAGGTAGGAGGAATTGATAAGAGTGTGCTTGAGGTAGGAGGAATTGATAAGAGTGTGCTTGAGGTAGGAGGAATTGATAAGAGTGTGCTTGAGGTAGGAGTAATTGATAAGAGAGTGCTTGAGGTAGGAGGAATTTATAAGATTGTGCTTGAGGTAGGAGGAATTGATAAGAGTGTGCTTGAGGTAGGAGGAATTGATAAGAGTGTGCTTGAGGTAAGTGGAATTGATAAGAGTGTGCTTGAGGTAGGAGGAATTGATAAGAGTGTGCTTGAGGTAGGAGGAATTGATAAGAGTGTGCTTGAGGTAGGAGGAATTGATAAGAGTGTGCTTGAGGTAGGTGGAATTTATAAGAGTGTGCTTGAGGTAAGTGGAATTGATAAGAGTGTGCTTGAGGTAAGTGGAATTGATAAGAGTGTGCTTGAGGTAAGTGGAATTAATGAGAGTATGCGTAAGCGAGAAGGATATGAGATTGTACTTGAATGGAAGGAAGGAAGAATGCGAGTGAGTGAGAACGTTATTACAATGTGCATGAGAGAGAGAGAGAGAGAGAGAGAGAGAGAGAGAGAGAGAGAAAGGGAGTGTAATTTTGTTGAGTAAGGAAAAAGTGAGGGAGCCGCGATATCTCAGTGGCTAGTGAAATGAACAACAAAGGACAAGAGGTAGGGTTCGATCCAAACCGACGGCTTCCAGTTCACCCAGCCTTTTATGGGTACCGGATTTTTTTTCTGGGAAAGTAAAGCGTCATGGGCGTAAAACCGACCACATTACCCCAAAAATCATGTGCCGATGGTCTGCAAAATTTATGGTCACTAACACCTTATTCCCTATATGCCACTTGGCGTGACAGGGGTACTTTACTTTTTTTATGGTTTTTTTTTCTCAGACATCTCATCTCTATGAGAATGTAACTTAGTGAGTGAATGAGTGAGTGAAAAAATGGTTACTGATTAGGAGAATGAGTGAGAACATAATTAAGTTGGTGAGCTAGTGATGTAATGAATAATCGCGAAAGTGAGATTGAGATTGTGTCAATGTGTGAGTGAGTGTATGATCGTACAATGAATCTATTCTCATAGAATGAAAAATCAACAAATCGATGGAAATTTAAAAAAAAAAAGTACAACGGCCCTTTAAGAGTTTAACATAAAATGTTGAAGAAGGTAGTCCGACTTTCAAACTGATCGAGCTCCGAGTTTAATTCCCAGAAATAAATAAAGAGCATAAAAAAAGGTAAAGTACCCCCGTCACGCCAAGTGGCGTAATTTGATGTTAGTGAGCATAAATTTTACAAACCTTCGGCACATGATTTTTGGGGTCATGTGATCGGTATTACGCCCGTGCCGCTTTACTTTCTGGTACCCATTAAATGCTGGGTGAACCTGAAGCCGTCGTTTGAAATCGAACCTTACCTCTTTTCGTTTGTAGTCCAGTTCACTAATCATTGAGCTATCGCGACTCAAATGCTCTCCATATAAAGAGCCTAGTAAGAACTATTCCCAGACCCCACAACATACCTATTATCAAACATGTTAATCGCATATATGGGTTATTTAAACATTTGTAATAATAATAAAAATGATGAAACACTTATTGACACATTATAAATGTTAATAGTGCAGTTATCTTCAATGCATGTAACTGGATAATATTGTAACACTACAACTTTATACAACAAGAAACAGTTTAGTGCATCGTACGTTTACTGAGAAGAGATGAGATAGTCTAAAGAAAGGTAGAGAGAAACATGAAAGCAGTGGTATTGTTTCTTTAGATGGCGAGTTACCTTTCATAAAAAAACATCAAGCATTTAGCTTGGTGACGTAGGTTCTCTTCAAACATCACGAAAAGTTGAGGATTGGGTTCACAAAAAGTTGAGGATTAGGCTCACAAAAATGTGAGAATTGGGTTCACAAAAAGTTGAGGATTAGGCTCACAAAAATGTGAGGATTGGGTTCACAAAAAGTTGAGGATTAGGCTCACAAAAATGTGAGGATTGGGTTCACAAAAAGTTGAGGATTAGGCTCACATAAAGTTGAGGATTAGTTGAGGATCCTTGTTCTTTAGTTTATCCAATATGGTCGATTTAGCAAAATAATTATCTTTAGCCATCTGAGATACATTACAAGCTGAAGAGGAGAATCTATGGCAGAATGAACCGATAGAGAGTGATGTGATGATGCTTCGGTAAAAAATACCTGTGCGCAGGTGAGAATCATTTTGATGATGATGAATAAAAGAATATTGTAGAGAAATCTAAAACGAGAGAGACAAAAGAATATATAATTGATCTCGTTTGAGACATGTAAACATGGATCAGGTTAGATTGTACAACTTGCTGTTAGCGGCATGGATTTGTGGATCGATAGTGGTTTTGTTGTTGCCCTACATGACGCAATGAGAGACGTGTCGACAATAAACTATATAGTCTACCCACGACAAATAACAGAATGAGAGGAAGATATCAATGCGTTACTTTATTTATTAATTCTTTTGTTTGTTTCATCTTAACAATCCACTATCACACATCTCACATGAATTGCGTCTAGCTAATGCTCATTAGTTAAGATACATACTATTTATTTAAAAAATATATAATTCATTTATTTCCACAGAAAATAATCCACCATCTAATGTGCCGACACGATATGATAAACCATGTGACCAGTTGTGGAAACATGTAAACTAATTTATTTTGGAATGTGAGAAAAAATAAAATCAGGTGTAAAAGATATTAAGGGAGAGTTGTTATTCATAAATGATGTAGTAGGCCACTATTTTTGTTGTATACTCCCATATAGAATATATATATAAATGTTCATCAGGAAAAACAGAACATAAAATTGAAGCCTTTGAAATGTAGTTTTATATAGGATGTGGAAGAATTGGATGGAAGGAAAAGAAAACAACGACGAAGTCTTAAAAAAAACAAACAGCTAAAACAGAACTACTAAACACAATTCAGACAAGAATAATAATTCACTAAAGGGGCATGTTAAAAGACATAGCAGACTGACTACTAAAAGTAGTCTTGGGAGGGAAAATACAAAGTAAAAGAGGCAGACCAGGAATAACATGGACGAATAATATGGAAAGATGAACAAATCAGCCTATGACAACCAACACTTTCAAATCAAGAGACAGAGCGCAATGTCGCTCCATGGTAGCCTACCTTCGTTGCGAAGACGGCACTCACTGATTATCTCTAGGTTAACACCGGCAGTTATAGAGCCATCTTTTTGTACTTATAGTCTATGACATTTATAATTCTATCTTTCATTCTCAACTCGTTTTGTGTTATACTTCTACTCTATCTCTTTTTCTTATCTTGTTCGATGCTCCACTTAATCTACTTACCGTTGTTCTATGGAACACAAAACTTCTGAATATTACTTGAAACACTTCTCTACTAAACGACGTCTAACTGAATGATTCTCTATTTCTATGTTTCTAATTCTGTACTGAACTTGTTCTCTATTTCTATGGTTCTAATTCTGTACTGAACTTGTTCTCTATTTCTATGTTTCTAATTCTGTACTGAACTTGTTCTCTATTTCTATGTTTCTAATTCTGTACTGAACTTGTTCTCTATTTCTATGTTTCTAATTCTATACTGACGGAAGATGTACAAAAGAGGTGCGATGTAGAATGGCTCAGGCAAAAGCAGCCTTCCAAAAAATGCGGAAGATACTATGCAATCCATTTTTGACAATAGAAACAAGAAAAAGAGTTCTTAAATGTTATGTAGAGCCAGTCTTGACATATGGATGCGAAACATGGACAATAGGATAACAGACAAGAAAATCACTGGAGTCTGTAGAAATGTGGTTTTACAGAAGAATGTTGAGAGTACCATGGACAGCTAAGAAGAGTATTGAAAATGTTATGAGAGAGGTCAAAGCAAAAAGAGAGCTAATTTCCAATATTAGGAAGAGACAATCATCATGTTTTGACCATGTAATGAGAAGAGAACAACTGAAATATATTGTAACAACTGGAAAAAATTGAGGGACGAAGAGATAGAGGGAAGCAAAGAGAAAAAATAACAGACAGCTTAAGAGAATGGTTTGGCAGAAGGTCAACAACAGAAATGATAAATAGCTGTCGAGATCGAAAGTTGTGGAGAGACATGATCACCTACGCCAGTAGGCCTGGTACTAGATGATGATGATTAATTATATACTGAACTTGCTCTCTATTCCAGTGTTTCTAATTTTATACTGAACTTACTCTCTATTTCTGTGTTTCTAATTTTATACTGAACTTACTCTCTATTTCTGTGTTTCTAATTCTATACTGAACTTGCTCTCTATCCCTATTTCTAATTCTATACTGAACTTGGTGTATATTTCTACGTTTCTAAATCTATACTGAACTTGGCCTCAATCTATAGTTCTAATTCTATATTGAACTTGGCCTCTATTTTTACGTTTCTAATTCTATACTGAACTTGCTCTCTATCCCTATTTCTAATGCTATACTGAGCTTGGTGTCTATTTCTACGTTTCTAAATCTATACTGAACTTGGTCTCAATCTCTAGTTCTAATTCTATATTGAACTTGGCCTCTATTTCTACGTTTCTAATTCTATACTGAGCATGTTTTCTATCCACATAATTCAAACTCTGTGTTTCTCTCCCTCGATGTTTCTGGGGCTTGCTCTCTACTTTCTCAGCTGTAAAAGCGCTTTTCCCTGATCTTACTGCCTATCTTTGCTAATAAAAAAGTAAAGTACCCCCCCGTCACGCCGAGTGGCGTATAGGTAATATGATTTTAGCGACCATAAATTTTACAGACCTTTAGTACATGATATTTGCGGTAATGTGGTCGGTATTACGCCTGTGCCGCTTTACATTCCCAGAAAAAATCAGGTACCCATTTTAAGGCTGGGTGAACCCGTAAGCTGTCGGTTGGGATCGAACCTTACCTCTTATCCTTTGTAGTCCAGTTCACTAACCACTGAGTTATCACGGCTCATTATCTCTGCTAATGCATGAGGTTAAAAACCTTTGTCTTATTTGCATAACTCATCGACTCAGTCTCTGTTCAGCTAATAAGTGAATGCGAAGTTGAGCTATTGATGACTTTTGTTTCACGTTTTGTAAAACAAAACCCATCTTGACATTTAGTTAATCTCCGAGTTTAAAAAAAAATAACGCTACCGTCAACTCTAAGACTGACATCTCTCTCTTAAAATTGACTTGCACCCGAGTTTGTTTATCAACTTAATTTCTGAACTTGTGATGGGCCAAGTTATGTTTACATCTATTCCCCTACTTTTCTAGTAACAGCTGAAAATTATCTTTTCCCCAAAACTTACTGTTATTCTGTGCCTGTGTTATAATTATGTTACTGTTATTTTACAATTAACTGTAGGTAAACAACTGAGCTATCCGACCCAAGCTATATCTCTATGTCCCATTATGTGATCTATTCTGCCATAGCCTATATAGTATTATATTACCTCCCTTAACCACTAGTTTCTTTTTTTAAAGGAATTTTCTAGAAACTATTCGCACATAAAAGTAATAGTATATCTCTAAGAAACTATTGATTGCCTATGGTTTAACTCATGAGGTTCGATTTACTATGTGCTTCTAAGAATCAAAACTTCCTCAAAATAAAAAAAAAACATGCTACAGTTATAACAACAATATTATACAACTTCTCTGTAAGATAAACTACAACATTAACAACTATAGTGCAAGTATTCTTAAATTGGACAAAACCTATAGTCGTGTACTTTACATGGCTATTAATTTCTCAACAAAATAATTTGGACAAAAGGGAAGTAATTTTTTCCTATAGATCAGGTTATATCCCTTTACAGTTATTTTATTATTGGCTTCCCTTGAGAGCGTGAGATAATTCAACTGTACACAAAATGTAGATTATATACAAGATCTCACAAATATTTGGACGTACTCTCACATCTTTCACAATTTCACAAATATATATATATATATATATATATATATATATATATATATATATATATGTATATATATATATATATATATATATATATATATACGGTTATCGAGCGCCATTCCGCTCTGTCTCTTGCTTTGATGGTGCAGATTGCCATAGGACTACTTGTCCATCTTTTGATGGTACTCGTCCATGTTAGTCTTGGTCTGCCTCTGCCTCTTTTACTTTGTATTTTCCCCTCCAAGATTACTTTTAGTTGGTTGTTGTGTCTTTTAACATGGCCTAAAAGTCGCATTTATCTTGTTTGAATTGTATTTAGTAGTTCTCTTTCAATTTTTAGGGAGCAGCGATAGCTCAGTGGTTAGTGAACTGGACTACAAATGAAAAGAGGTAGGGTTCGATCCCACCCGCGGGTTCCGGGATCACCCAGCCTTAAATGGGTACCGGATTTTTTTCTGGCAAAGTAAAGCGGCACAGGCGTAATACCGACCATATAACCCCAAAAATCATGTGCTGAAGATATGTAAAATGTATGGTCACTAACACCATATTCCCTATACGCCACTTGGCGTGACGGGGGCACTTTACTTTCTAAACAAAATTTTTAGTTGTTTTAAGACTTCATCGTTTGTTTTCTATTCTTTCCATCCAAATATACTTATTCTTCTATATATCCACATTTCAAAGGCTTCAATTTTCTGTTCCCTTTACCTGTCTAATGTCTATGTTTCTGCACCATATAGGGATGTTGAGAAATTATAACATGTTGCTATTCTTAGTTTTAGTCCTGGTGTTATTTGTTTTGATGTTGAGTATGTTTTTCATGAAGCAGTCCCTAATGTGGGAAACAACAGGTAAGAGGAAAAGAGACCGACCCAGAGAGACACTGTGAAGAACATTGATCAGAGAGGCAAGAGCAGCAGGAATCGGCTACTTCAATGAGATAGAGTTGCTTGCACGGAACAGAGACAATTGGCGAGATTTGATAAAAGATCTTTAGAAGGATTGAATACTGCTAGAATAAAAATTCAAATAAGAGAAAGAGTATCTGGGTCTATGTACTTTGGGCCGGCTACGGCTCGAAGTGTCAATAGATAGATAGATAGAAATTTTTCAGGACATTAAAATTACTTTTTGCCATTCATATAAATATCCAAAGTATTCTCTGCTGCTGAAAATACCATCACGTCAGGAACCACATCACAGGCATCATGACAACAGGATATCTTTATGACTGGCATCTGTTATTAGATCATATCCAACAATATATTCCACAAAATTTTCAAGAACAGTATATCTGGTACTGTTAGTATCATGACAACATGCAGACTGTAAAGATGCTGTTTTGACTATGTCTGTCTGAAAATATAGCGCAGTATCAATTTAAAAAACAAATCTTCATATATGTCACAACATATCCTCCCAAATATCGTATAACAAATAACATCAATTGAGCGACTCACATATCTCTGTTTATAACAGTTACAAATACACAATTAAGCAACAAACTAAATGGTTTGTGCATGCTATTGTTCAGTGTAATTACAGGGAGCAGCCCTTTGGTTCTGAGTTTGGCGGGCCGTAATGGCTTTCTTGACATTCCGACTTTTCATGAAGAAGTTGGAGTTAGTCTAGTTCCAGGCAATAGCTGTAGAACTATTTGTCCTGCTTAGAGCTACTGCTATATTAGTTCTTCTAAGTCTAGTTCCAGGCAATAGCTGTAGAACTATTTGTCCTGCTTAGAGCTACTGCTATATTAGGTCTTCTAAGTCTAGTTCCAGGCTTTAGCTGTAGAACTATTTGTCCTGCTTAGAGCTACTGCTATATTAGTTCTTCTAAGTCTAGTTCCAGGCTTTAGCTGTAGAACTATTTGTCCTGCTTAGAGCTACTGCTATATTAGTTCTTCTAAGTCTAGTTCCAGGCTTTAGCTGTAGAACTATTTGTCCTGCTTAGAGCTACTGCTATATTAGTTCTTCTAAGTCTAGTTCCAGGCTTTAGCTGTAGAACTATTTGTCCTGCTTAGAGCTACTGCTATATTAGTTCTTCTAAGTCTAGTTCCAGGCTTTAGCTGTAGAACTATTTGTCCTGCTTAGAGCTACTGCTATATTAGTTCTTCTAAGTCTAGTTCCAGGCTTTAGCTGTAGAACTATTTGTCCTGCTTAGAGCTACTGCTATATTAGTTCTTCTAAGTCTAGTTCCAGGCTTTAGCTGTAGAACTATTTGTCCTGCTTAGAGCTACTGCTATATTAGTTCTTCTAAGTCTAGTTCCAGGCTATAGCTGGAGAACTATTTGTCCTGGTTAGAGCTACTGCTATATTAGGTCTTCTAAGTCTAGTTCCAGGCTATAGCTGGAGAACTATTTGTCCTGGTTAGAGCTACTGCTATATTAGGTCTTCTATATCTGTAAGAGCCACTACTACAGGGATTAAAGCGACCCTAGCTTTTGCTTGCCGGTTTGTTATGATGCAAGCTATTGCAGGGTGAGACCGACGAAATGATAGAACTGATGGGGAGCCGATTCTGCTGTGACGAGCTAAGACCGCAGGCACTTAATTAAAAACCCATGTTTGGGTATAAAACAGAAAACATCATACATTGAGAAGCGAAATGTAACAATATAGTAGGTAGGGGACAACTCAAGAGATGTGTTAACAAATCAACCTGTATCACTCAAAACAAATCATGTGATGTAAACAAAAAGAAAACTTTCCATTACATTACATTTGTCGTCGACGCTGGAAGGTAAAGATGATAGAAAACAAAGAAAAAACAAGACAGCAACATACTGACATTTCACTGAAATATGAACAGCTGTTAATTTTCTACTAAAAATGGCATTATAATTACAACTTTGGAAATGTTGCTTCGTTTATAGATGAACATGTCCGGAGTCTTGTACATTCTGCTAATTCTTAATGATATTTTATGGGAGTGGTTTTAATTTGTGACAACAACAACAACAACAACAACAACAACAACAACAGCAACAACAACAATAACAAAACCGTAAAGTCGTTTAGCTAATCTAAAAATATATTAATAATATTTTAGTAGAATTATGATCAATAATGCAATATACCTCATAAGACCATTGATAGAATGAACTATAAAGGTAAAGAAAGATCTACATATGTGCTTTATAGACTACACAAAAATGTGAAAACTAAAACATGTGGAAATAATCAATATGCTGGAGATATTTAACAATTATGACAAGGAACTGAAAATCATTAAAACAAATGTACTGACAATTGAATTAGCAACCAAACAGGACAGTTCCAATAGATAAAACAAGGAATCAGACAAGGCTGAGTACTGTCCCCGGACTTGTTTCAACTTTACGGCGAAAATATTAGATCAATAGTAGACAAAAAAAGAACTGAAGTCAACGGTCATAAAATAAATAATTTCCGAAATGTGAATGACACAGTCTTAAACGCAGAGACTGAAAATGAACTACAAGATATGATAGACACAGTAGTAAAAGAAAGCAACAAGAAAGGTCTTAGTTTGAAAAATAATAAAACAGAAGTAATGGTCATATCGAAGAAACAATCATCACCATTATGCAGCATAAGAATCATTAGGGAAAATGTGAAAAAAAGTTCGGTAATTTCCTAGTTTGATCAGATATATTATTTCAGTTTGGAAGAGTGATGTCCCCTAAAATATGTCTGCCAAAATACAGTGGTTCTATGCATTCTTGGCGTTGGGGTCATTACGCTGGCATGTGTCACTCACACTGGCGTTTGGGTCAGCGTGGCGTTCGGGTCAGCGTCTGCGTCCAAATCGAGATGTTTCATTACGCTGGCATGTGTCACTCACACTGGCGTTTGGGTCAGCGTGGCGTTCGGGTCAGCGTCTGCGTCCAAATCGAGATGTTAATTAATAATTGGCTGAACCCCTATCCTTTCTTATGCTTCTTCTTACTAATTATCCGCCTATATATATAGGCTAGTTTGTCTAATATTTAAAAACCAGCTAAGCAGTTCTGAGTTCACTTACTTGAATTTGGTACTACTGTATTTGCAAAATGACCGGGCGACCTAGAGCCCCAACTGAAGTTGTGAATGTTGGGCAGATCATGACTTTTCATGACATCATTGCAGAGGATAGATGGAATTTACTAACTCTGATCCCGAGATTGCCACTAATAAATTGTGTATTCAGTGGTTAGCTAAGCGTAGACTAATAATAAATACGTGTCTATGCAACATTTGTCATATGCCTGCGCGTTTAGTAGCCTACAGCAGAGGAGTAGATGGCTATCAGTGGTCATGTCAGGGGTGCAGTTTTGGAAAGTCCGTTCGTGGTGGATCATTTTTCACAAAGTGCCATCTATCACTACAACAAATTTTAATTATGATCTACTGTTGGAGCAGCGATTTTCCACAGAGCTTGATCCAGCATGAGGCAGGCGTCAATAAAAATACTGTAGTGGATTGGTGTAATTTTTTACGCGAGGAATGTGAGAAATACATGGTCAGACACTTCAGTCAAATTGGTGGTATGGACATTCTAGGCCAACCAATCGTTGTGGAAATTGACGAGTCCAACTATTTTCACCGAAAATATCACAGGGGACAATGGAATGAGGGTCACTGGGTGTTCGGTGGAATAGAAAGGATTTCAGGAAAATGCTTTCTAGTAGAAGTACCAGATCGCTCCGAGGCTACTTTAACAACAGAGATAGTTGCCCATATTTTACCTGGAAGCCACATTATTTCTGACGGCTGGTCTGCATATGCCAATATCAGTCGAATTGCAAATGGTATTTATACCCATTGTTCAGTCATCCATCAAGAGAATTTTGTCGACCCAGATGATCCCGAAATTCACACACAGAATATTGAAAATATGTGGATGCGGGCCAAAAGGAAATTGAAGAGACAGTTCGGCACTAGGCGTACATTGTTCCCATCGTTTCTACACGAGTTCGCCTTCAGAAATGAAATCAGACAAGGAAACGTCCTAGGGACGCTAATTACAGGAATTGCAGAGAGTTATCCTGTGTAAAATCATCACATCCCTGCAAACTACTGTCCTTTTCAGGACAACATAAGATTGCTCCAAACCTGCCCACTTCACAACTGTCCTTTTCAGGACAACCAAACATTCACAATTAACTATTTTAGATTGCCTAGAGTTTTCACTATGGTCCTTTTGAGGACTTTCATCACACTCGTTGTTATTCTCAAGCTCCGCACCAGATTGCTAATCGCTGACAGGTAATTTGAGGTAATACAGACGTTGCATTGTGTTTCGTAAAGCTATTTCTAGATATTTTTTGTATTTATGTGTGTGTATGTGCATTTTAATTAATAGCCAAAGTTTGACAATCTTCCAACATTTGGCAGTAAATTACGGCGACTGGTAATCAACCGCACAATTCCCTTCGATCAGAAGATCATAATTAGGCCGAGTGGCGTCGTTTTTGTCACGCGTTATAATATATTTATAAATATGTAGTACTAAAGCTAAACCTAACCCCTGGACCCAACGCCCAATCAACAGATACTCCGAAATGATTACATGCCAGCGTAATGACCCCAACGCCAAGAATGCGTAGAACCACTGTATTTTGGCAGACATATTTTAGGGGACATCACTCTTCCAAACTGAAATAATATATCTGATCAAACTAGGAAATTACCAAAAGTTCAACGCTTCAAATACTTAGGAAGAATAATAACATCAGATGAAAGATGCACCACAGAAATAAAAAGCAGAATAGCTCAGGCCAAAATAGCATTTCAGAAAATGAAAAACGTCCTACGCAAAACACGTCTATGTCACTAGAAATGAGAGTTCATTGGTGCTAGATAGAACCAATTCTGACCTATGGAAACGAATCATGGACACCAGTCAAACAAATGAAAAGACGATTAGAGGCCACAGAGATGGGATATCCTAGAAAAATGTTGAGAGTTCCCTGGACAGTGAAAAAAAATCCAACGAACACATTCTCAAAGAGGCCAACACAAAAAGGGACCTCCTAAAAAAACATCAGAAGTAAACTATCAACATTTATTGGGGTACATCACGAGAAGAGCAAAGTTGGAATAATTGGCTACAACTGGCAAAATACAGGGAAAGAGAGATCGAGGACGACAAATTGAGAAGATAATAGATAGCTTGGTGTCATGGCATGGAAAACAATCAACAACAGAATTGATGCGATGCACTGTGGATAGACGATTGTGGAATGACATGATCGCCTATGCCAACTGGTATGGCACATGATGATGATGAATGATCGTAACTAAAACACCAAGTTTTGTCAAATATGATGGATGCAGTATTGTATTCTTAACTACAAAGGTTTTTTTTTAATTTTATTTTAAGATACAGCTACTTCTAATCACGTCCAATGTATGAGCGATGACGCATGTGTATTTGACCACAATCATCATCATCTAGTGCCTCCTCCGCAACGAAGGTTGGCTATCATGGAGCGCCAAATCTGCTCTGTCTCTTGCTTTGATGGTGCAGGTTGTCATAGGCTGATTTGTCCATCTTTTGATGTTACTCGTCCATGTTAGTCTTGGTCTGCCTCTGCCTCTTTTACCTTGTATTTTCCCCTCCAGGATAACTTTTAGTAGGTTGTTGTGTCTTTTAACATGGCCCAAAAATGGCATTTGTCTTGTTTGAATTGTGCTTAGTAGTTCTCTTTTCATTTTTAGTTGTTTTAAGACTTCATCGTTTGTTTTCTTTTCCTTCCATCAAATTCTACCTATTCTTCTATATATCCACATTTCAAAGGCTTCAATTCTCTGTTCTATTTTCTTGTCTAATGTCTATGTCTCTGCACCATATAGGAATATAGAGAAGATATAACATTTACCACAATAGATAGGCAAAAAATTAGAAAATGAACTGAAGTATCGGTAACACAAAAAAAGTATATACAAATAGAATTTTTATTTTTTATTTTATTTTTTTTTTGCGTTTTCCAGCTTTTTACATCTGACGAACTCCATAAAGAATAGGGGATGGATATTGCGTTTCAATCATGTTTTCACAGGCAGCCGTGGGCATATGGGCCCAAGGGTTTCGATATTATTTGGGAAAGTACTGGGTCTCCAGTAGTTAGTTCATTGGTAGTTGCAGAGAAGTTGCTCCTCTTTAGTTGTACAAATCCGGAACCAGTTATTCTTTGGTGCATGGGGTGGCTAAGGAGCCTTCTATATTTCTCCGCTTGTTGCAATACTTTAGCGACCCGTCTGTCATCTAAGGCTTGTAAACCTGTTACTGTTTCTAGAGTCTTGATAGGTGAAGATTTCATAGCACCAGTGATGATACGGGCAGCTTGGTTCTGTGTTCTGTTAATTTTGCTAAGGTGTGATTTGGAAGCCATAGCCCAGGCTGTGACTCCATACTCTAGAACTGGTCTGACTCTTCCTACGTATCTATCTATTGACCTTTCGAGCCGTAGCCGGCCCATAGGGCGTAGACCAAGATACACCTTCTCCTATTTGAATTTTTGTTCTAGCAGTTTTCTTTTAAAGATATTTTATCAAATCTCGCCATGGGTCTTCCTCTTTTTCTCTTACCTGTTGTTTCCCATATGAGGGCTTGCTTTGCTATTCGGTGATTATCTCTTCTCATCACATGTCCAACATATGACCATCGTCTTTTCTTTATTACTGAAGATATTAGTGGTTGATTGGCGATTTCTCTAATTTCCTCGTTTGTTTTGAATTCGTTCCACGCTATACCAAGTATTTTCCTTATTATTTTCGAATGCGTTCAACTTTGTTTCTATATCTCTTGTTGTTTTCCAGCTTTCACACGCATACGTAAGGGTTGATAGTACATTTGATTTGAATAGCCTAAGTTTTGTGTTTGTGCTGATTAGTTTCGATTTCCACAACTTTTCAAGGCTTCTGAAAGACATTGCTGCTTTAACCATTCTGATTCTAATTTTCCTACGTATAGTATTTTCCAAATATTGCTATCTGCCCCCCCCCCCCCAACTCCCAGTCCGTTCCTGCCAATTTCTTCATAAGATTTGTTCGTTTTCTGGCTTTTTTCATTGCTCTGTCTATCTGATTTTTCAAAGTCATTCTGCGATTCATGGTGACGCCAAGATATGTTGGGTTTTGGTCAATAGGGAGTGTATGGTCTTTTATCTTCAAGTTTGCAGAGAGTGTGTTTCTTGATAGGCTGAAAATTGTATACGTAGTTTTTGTTTCGTTGATTGGTAAGAACCAGGTGTTCGTCCATTTTTCAAGTTCACCTAGGGCATCTTGCATCCTGGGTCCAGCCACCGACATACTTTCCTCGCGAGCCCATAACGCTAGATCATCTGTATATATTGCTGAGTGTATTATGGATGGAATGTCCATTACGATGTCAATTATGAAAATTAAAAAGAGTGTTGGGGACAAGACTCCGCCTTGTGGGACACCTTGTTCGATTGTGACCTTCTTACTTAGTTGACCTTGAACATTCTATCCTGAAGGTATTGAGAGACCAAATTGAATAAACGACCCTGGATGCCAAGTCTAAAAAGCTTGTTCTTTAAACACTCTCGCCAAAGCCTATCAAAAGCCTTCTCCATGTCGACCCACACTGCCAGGGTGTGTTTCTTTTCTTGTAGAGCATCCTCTATTTCCTGTGCAATGTAGGTGACCAGGTCTTCAGTTGATCTGTGCAGACGGATGCCACTTTGTTGTGGTACGATTTGTTGTTTTGTCTCCAAATGCCACTAAGTCACCTGTTAACCAGCCTTTCCATGAGTTTACTCAGGCAGCTCAGTAAGCTGATTGGTCTATAACTGCTTGGGTCTAGTGGGTCTTTTCAACGCTTGAGGATGGGCACCATAATAGCTTCTTTCCAGATTGTCGGCACATGACCTCTCTTCCAGCTATCATTTATTATCCTTAGAAGCTGGCTCTTGGCTTTCTGCCTCAGATTTAGGAGCATTTCGTTGGAGATTCCATCTTTACCAGGGGAACTTTTGATCTTCAATCCTTTGAGGGCAACATCTAATTCAGTTGGGGTAATGAAGGTCGTCTGATGCTCTTCTGGTGCTAAAGGCATGTGTTTTGCATCTTTGTTTTCCCGTCTTGCAGCTTTCTGTTTGTCTATTCAAAAAAAAAGTGCCATTGCGGAAGAGTACCAAATCTGTGCGGAGGACGTAGTTGCAATTATTACATATATTGTATTAAAGCGAATTGTTCCCCGATGGCTGGTGGGGGGTGGGGGCGCTGGAAGGCGTGTCTCCAAGGTTGTGATCACGCTTAAAGACCACTAGTGGGGGATTGAGGAAGAGAAGACGGATAGTGGAGTAATGGCGGAGAATGGGGAGGTAGCGGTAAATGATTCTAATCACTGCTTAGTGGTGAGAGTGGAGGGTGAGAGTGGAGGGTGAGAGTGGAGGGTGAGTGTGGATGATGAGATTGGAGTGTGAGAGTGGAGGGTGAGAGTGGAGGGTGAGAGTGGAGGGTGAGAGTGGAGGATGAGAGTGGAGGATGAGAGTGGAGGATGAGAGTGGAGAGTGAGAGTGGAGGATGAGAGTGGAGGATGAGAATGGAGGGTGAGAGTGGAGGATGAGAGTGGAGGGTGAGAGTGGAGGGTGAGAGTGGAGGGTGAGAGTAGAGGGTGAGAGTGGATGATGAGATTGGAGGGTGAGAGTGGAGGGTGAGAGTGGAGGATGAGAGTGGAGGATGAAAGTGGAATGTGAGAGTGGAGGATGAGAGTGGAGGGTGAGAGTGGAGGGTGAGAGTGGAGGGGAGAGTGGAGAATGAGAGTGGAGGGTGAGAGTGGAGGGTGAGAGTGGAGGGTGAGAGTGGAGGATGAGAGTGGAGGATGGGAGTGGAGGGTGAGAGTGGAGGGTGAGAGTGGAGGGTGAGAGTGAAGGGTGAGAGTGGATGATGAGAGTGGAGGGTGAGAGTGGAGAGTGAGAGTGGAGGGTGAGAGTGGAGGGTGAGAGTGGAGGTTGAGAGTGGATGATGAGATTGGAGTGTGAGAGCGGAGGGTGAGAGTGGAGGATGAGAGTGGAGGGTGAGAGTGGAGGATGAGAGTGGAAGATGAGAGTGGAGGGTGAGAGTGGAGGGTGAGAGTGGAGGGTGAGAGTGGAGGATGAGAGTGGAGGATGAGAGTGGAGGGTGAGAGTGGAGGATGAGAGTGGAGGGTGAGAGTGGAGGGTGAGAGTGGATGATGAGAGTGGAGAGTGAGAGTGGAGGGTGAGAGTGGAGGATGAGAGTGGAGGGTGAGAGTGGAGGATGAGAGTGGAGGGTGAGAGTGGAGGATGAGAGTGGAGGGTGCGAGTGAAGGGTGAGAGTTGAGAATGAGAGTGGAGGGTGAGAGTGGAGGGTGAGAGTATAGGGTGAGAGTGGAGGGTGAGAGTGGAGGGTGAGAGTGGAGGGTGAGAGTGGAGGGTGAGAGTGGAGGGTGAGGGCGAGAACTACTCTGTCAGCGGGGGGACGGCTAGAGGTGATGAGAGCAATCTGGTGTGAGGTGCCGAGAACCTGTCGGAGGGCAGAAATGAGAGCTGCTTCATGATAGAGACGCTGGTGGAAGAAATCGAGCGAAAAGAGAAGATAATTCAGGCAAGATGTCGAGAGAGAAGAGCTGTAGTAGGTGTATGTAGAAGGTGGGCCTACCCAAGTCATTATCCTGGAGTATCATACAGGACGAGCTAGCAGGACTGTGTCCATGTTTAATTTATTTCCGAATATTCTTCCGAAGCAGCGTGTTATGGAAGACAGTGGCACTATCCAGACGGGGTGTCCGGTTAGCTCAATCGATAGGCGGTTGGCTTACCACGGCAACAGCCGGGGTTCGTACCCTGGCGAGGACACCTGGGTTTTACTAATTCCCTAAAAATTAGTACCTCTGAAGTCGGAGTAAATCTGCCTGCATGGCGAGGGGCATCCTGTAATGGGATAAAACAGACTTTACACGCAAAATTCAGTCCCACAAAAATTGAGTGGGTGGGACTTCGTCAGAGGTCAAAGCTGACGAAAGCGAACGAACGAACTATCCAGACGGGATTGGTCAAATGTGTGGTCAGATTTACTTTCCCGCTCAATTCTCGCTTGAATCTTTCTCATTTACCGGCCTACCTGTGGTCTCGCGAGAGCACGTTTCTTCCACACAGCTAAGCTTTTCTATTTTTCTTTTAATTATATTTTTTCTTCCTCTGCTATATCTATTTTAGTTTTTTCCTAACAAGTCAGAGAGTATATTTCTCGAAACTTCTTGTTTGTCTTGATTTATTAGTTTTAGTTACTCCATAACATTCATAGACTATATCGTCATTTTGTTGTCTGTTCGTTCTTGTTGACCCTGTTTTCTGATGAAGGCCGCATGTAGGCCTACATTTATGTAATCTGTGTAGTCCTTTCTCGTAACACTGTCACTTATAGACCGCTCTCCACAAATGTTAATTTGTATATATAGATATTTATAATATAGATATTTATAATATAGATATTTATATCATCATTGAATGCCACATCCGCATCGACTGTTGGCTACCATGGAGCGCCATTCCCCTCTGTCTCTTGCTTTGACGGTGCAGGTTGTCATAGGCTGAATTGTCCATCTTTTAATGTTTATCGTTCATGTTAGTCTTGGTCTGCCTCTGCCTCTTTTACCTTGTATTTTCCCTTCAAAGATCACTTTTTGTAGTTGGCCGTGTCTTTTAACATGCCCCCAAAATCCCATTTGTGTTGTTTGAATTGTGTTTAGAAGTTATCTTTTCATTTGTGGATGTTTTAAGACTTCATCGTTTGTTTTCTTTTCTTTCCATCCATCTATCTTCAAATTAATCTATAAATTCACATTTCAAAGGTTTCAAATTTATGTTTTGTTTTCTTTATATATATTCCTTTTTGTTAGTGTTCTACAAAAATTACATAGTGTATGTAAAAAACTCTTTTTATTATCTTTTACAAATTACTTTATTCTTCTTAAATTCGAACACAAAATAGTATACATGTTTCCACAACTGGTCACATGTTTCATCCTATCTTGTCGTCACATTATATGGCGGATTATTTTCTGTGGAAATAAATAAATTGTATGTATCATATATAAGTCACATAATGAGCATTAGTTAGACTTCATTCTTGAGAGATGTGTGATAGTTGATTGTTAAGATGAAACAAACAAAAGAATTAAGAAACAAAGTAACGCATTGATATCTTCCTCTTATTTAGTCTTTTGTCGTGGGTAGACTATACAGTTTTTTGTCGAAACGTCTCACATTATGCTATGTAGGGCAACAACAAATCCACTAACTATCCACAAATCCATGCCGCTAGTAGCTAGTTGTACAATCTAACCTGATCCGTGTTTACATGTCTCAAACACGATCAATAATATATTCTTTTATCTCTCACGTTTTCGATTTCTGTACAATACTGTGAAATCAATAACATCAAAATGACTCCACCACACAAGTATTTTCTTCCAAGTTTCATCACTTCAATCTCTCATGGTTCATGATGCCATAGATTTTTATCTCCACTTTGTGATCAGCGATGGCTAAAAATAATTATTTTGCAAGGTCGACCAAATCGGCTAAACTAAAGAGCAAGGAAACATTCATGTGACTAAATTGTGGAAATAGGTAAATTTCCCTATTCGGAAAACGATTTCAAGCAGAGGTAAAAGAAAACAGATTTTAAATGGACTAAATCAGCAGTTCTCAAGATGTATTTTACCGCGGACCATAAAAATCCATATGTCCTGGATTGTTCGTGAGCCACGACAACTTTAACAGTTCCTGAGCCCCAATCTACAACTGTTCATGAGCCCAGAAACTCAACTACTTGTGAACCCCAATCTACAACTGTTCATGAGCCCAGAAACTCAACTACTTGTGAACACCAATCCTCAACTGTTCATGAAACTCAACTACTTGTGAACCCCAATCTACAACTGTTCATGAGCCCAGAAACTCAACTACTTGTGAACACCAATCCTCAACTGTTCCTGAGCCCAGAAACTCAACTACTTGTGAACACCAATCCTCAACTGTTCCTGAGCCCAGAAACTCAACTACTTGTGAACACCAATCCTCAACTGTTCCTGAGCCCAGAAACTCAACTACTTGTGAACACCAATCCTCAACTGTTCCTGAGCCCAGAAACTCAACTACTTGTGAACCCCAATCTACAACTGTTCATGAGCCCAGAAACTCAACTACTTGTGAACACCAATCCTCAACTGTTCCTGAGCCCAGAAACTCAACTACTTGTGAACACCAATCCTCAACTGTTCCTGAGCCCAGAAACTCAACTACTTGTGAGCCCCAATCCTCAACTGTTCCTGAGCCCAGAAACTCAACTACTTGTGAACCCCAATCCTCAACTGTTCCTGAGCCCAGAAACTCAACTACTTGTGAACCCCAATCTACAACTGTTCATGAGCCCAGAAACTCAACTACTTGTGAACCCCAATCTACAACTGTTCATGAGCCCAGAAACTCAACTACTTGTGAACACCAATCCTCAACTGTTCATGAGCCCAGAAACTCAACTACTTGTGAACACCAATCCTCAACTGTTCATGAGCCCAGAAACTCAACTACTTGTGAACCCCAATCTACAACTGTTCATGAGCCCAGAAACTCAACTACTTGTGAACACCAATCCTCAACTGTTCCTGAGCCCAGAAACTCAACTACTTGTGAACACCAATCCTCAACTGTTCCTGAGCCCAGAAACTCAACTACTTGTGAGCCCCAATCCTCAACTGTTCCTGAGCCCAGAAACTCAACTACTTGTGAACCCAATCCTCAACTGTTCCTGAGCCCAGAAACTCAACTACTTGTGAACCCCAATCTACAACTGTTCATGAGCCCAGAAACTCAACTACTTGTGAACCCCAATCTACAACTGTTCATGAGCCCAGAAACTCAACTACTTGTGAACACCAATCCTCAACTGTTCCTGAGCCCAGAAACTCAACTACTTGTGAACACCAATCCTCAACTGTTCCTGAGCCCAGAAACTCAACTACTTGTGAGCCCCAATCCTCAACTGTTCCTGAGCCCAGAAACTCAACTACTTGTGAACCCCAATCCTCAACTGTTCCTGAGCCCAGAAACTCAACTACTTGTGAACCCCAATCTACAACTGTTCCTGAGCCCAGAAACTCAACTACTTGTGAACCCCAATCCTCAACTGTTCCTGAGCCCAGAAACTCAACTACTTGTGAACCCCAATCTACAACTGTTCCTGAGCCCAGAAACTCAACTACTTGTGAACCCAATCCTCAACTGTTCCTGAGCCCAGAAACTCAACTACTTGTGAACCCAATCCTCAACTGTTCCTGAGCCCAGAAACTCAACTACTTGTGAACCCCAATCTACAACTGTTCCTGAGCCCAGAAACTCAACTACTTGTGAACCCCAATCTACAACTGTTCCTGAGCCCAGAAACTCAACTACTTGTGAACCCCAATCTACAACTGTTCCTGAGCCCAGAAACTCAACTACTTGTGAGACCCAATCCTCAACTGTTCCTGAGCCCAGAGAAACTCAACTACTTGTGAACCCCAATCCTCAACTGTTACTGAGCCCAGAAACTCAACTACTTGTGAACACCAATCCTCAACTGTTACTGAGCCCAGAAACTCAACTACTTGTGAACACCAATCCTCAACTGTTACTGAGCCCAGAGAAACTCAACTACTTGTTAACACCAATCCTCAACTGTTACTGAGCCCAGAAACTCAACTACTCGTGAACACCAATCCTCAATTGTCAGTGAGAATGTTCGAAAAAAGTCTATGTCACCAGGCTAAATGCCTGATGTATTATGAAAGTAACTTTAATGCCATGAAAAATATCATCATTTTCATCATCAAGTAACGGGTCTACTGGCGTAGGTGATCATGTCTCTCCACAACCTTCGATCTCGACAATTCTTTATCATTTCTGTTGTTGACCTTCTGTCAAGCCATTCTCTTAAGCTGTCTGGTATCTTTTCTCTATGTTTCCCTCTATCTCTTCGTCCCTCAATTTTTCCAGTTGTTACAATATATTCCAGTTGTTCTCTTCTCATTACATGGTCAAAACATGATGATTGTCTCTTCCTAATATTGGAAATTAGCTCTCTTTTTGCTTTGACCTCTCTCATAATATTTTCATTACTCTTCTTAGCTGTCCATGGTACTCTCAACATTCTTCTGTAAAACCACATTTCTACAGACTCCAGTGATTTTCTTGTTTGTTGTCCTATTGACCATGATTCACACCCATATGTTAAGACTGGCTCTACACAACATTTAAGAACTCTTTTTTCTTGTTTCTATTGTCAAAAATGTATTGCATAGTATTTTCCTCATTTTCTGGAAAGCTGCTTTTGCCTGAGCCATTCTGCATCTCACCTCTTTTGTACATCGTCCGTCTGAGGTTAACAAAGTTCCCAAATATTTAAATTCATTTACCTGTTTTAATATTGTTCCACTTGTCTTTATTTTGCACTGAGGTGATGTCTTTTTCTTTGTTGTTACCATTACTTCTGCCTTTTTGCTATTAAGGCTTAGTCCTTTACTTTTGCTTTCTTTCACTATAATGTCCAACATTTCTTGTAATTCATTTTCACTTTTAGCGATTAATACTGTATCACCAGCATACCTTAGATTATTTATATTATGACCTCCAATTGTTATTCCAGGCTATGAAAAATATAGTAACATGGAAACAAATAACACCAGGGCTAAAAGTAAGAATAGCAAAATGTTACATCTTCTCAATATTCATGTATGGTGCAGAAACATGGACATTAGACCAGAAACCAGAACAGAAAATTGAAGCCTTTGAAATGTGGATCTATAGAACAATAGGTAGAATTTGATTGAAAGAAAAGAAAACGAACGATAAAGTTTTAATACAACTAAAAATGAAAAGAGAACTACTAACACAATTAGAACAAGACAAATGAAATTGTTTTGGGCATGTTAAAAGACACATCAGCCTACTAAAAGTAATATTGTCAGAGAAAATACAAGGTAAAAGAGATAGAGATAGACCAAGGCTAACATGGACGAGTAACATCAAAATGGACAAGTCAGCCTATGACAATCTGCACTATCAAAGCAAGAGACAGAATGGAATAGAGTTCCATGGTAGCCAACCTTCGATGCGGAGACGGCATCAATGATGATGATGATGAACTCGCCATCGAAGAAACAATACCACTGCTTTCATGTTTTTCTCTACCTTTCTTTAGACTATCATATATCTTCTCAGTAAACGTAGGATGCACAAAACTGTTTCTTGTTTTACGAAGTTGTAGTGTTACAATATTGTCCAGATACAAACAGTTTAAGATAATGCACTGTTAACAATTGTATTGTGTCAATAAGTGTTTCATCCTTTTTATCATTATTGCATAGGTTTAAAAAAAACGATATATGCAATCAACATGTTTCATAATAGGTGAGTTGAGAGGATTGGAAATAGTTCTTTCTATGCTCTTTATTTCTTTCTGGGAAATTAAACTCGGAGCTCGAACAGTCTGAAAGTCAGACTACCTTCATGAACAGTTTGAAAGTCAGACTACCTTCATGAACAGTTTATGTGTAACTTTTAAAGGGTCGTTGTACTTTCTGTACTGCCGTAGATTTGGCGATTCTTCATTCTATGAAAATAGATTCATTGTACGTTCATACACTCACTCATTCATTGACACACTCAAGTCATACTCTCACTACCTCTCTCTCGCCCTCATTCATGTTATCACTCACTCACCATCTTAGTTATGTTCCCACTCATTTTCAAAATCAGTAACCATTCTCTCATTCACTCATTCTCTCACTTCGTTACATTCACACCACAGAGATGCGATGTCAGAGAAAAGCCCTTGGGTAACCAGAAAAGACAGAATCAGAAATGACATTATAAGAAAGAGTAGACACTAAGCCAGTCTTAAACTACATGCAGAAAAAAAACAAATAAACTAGTTTGCCCATCTAGGAAGAATGCCCTGTGCTTCTTTACCATACAAAGCATATATTTAAAGAGGAGAAGGGAGAAGAGCAACACCGGACCCACATTAAAAAGGATAGACAACATAAAAAAATCTACAACAGCATTAATAGACAATATGTGAAGTCCCAAAAGGGGCGAGAACAAAAACTGTGTATCTGAGTCGGCACGCCGAACGGGTACAAGAGGAAGTGGAGAAATAAAGAAGATCTCACAATCAAATACTTTGATCTCTATTCTCTAAACCACATTGCATACTTTATCTCTTTTACACAAATGAACATTTTTCTCACTCAACAAAATTACACTCCCTTCTCTCTCTCTCTCTCTCTCTCTTTCTCTCTCATGCACATTATGATATATTTCTCACTCACTCGCATTCTTCTCTCCTTCCATTCTATAATCTCATATTCGTCTCGCCCACGCACACTCTTATCAATTCGTCCTCCCTCCAGCACGCTCTTATTTCTTTTAACTCTCGAAAATTCTAATCTCGTTTACAATCTGGCATATTTTAACCTCGTTTGTTCGCTCGAGTAATTTTTCAACACTCTCTTTCTAATAATATCTTTCATTACCATTCAATTTACAATATGTTCTTTCACATATATTTTCATTATAATAACCTCTTTCACATACATTTTCATTATAATAACCTCTTTCACATATATTTTCATTATAATAACCTCTTTCACATATATTTTCATTATAATAACCTCTTTCACATGTATTTTCATTATAATAATCTCTTTCCCAAACATGAATTTTCTAATAACCTCCTTAAAACATCACAATTTTAATATCCTCTTTCATAAACATCAACATTTCAATATCCTATTCGCACTCAATAAGTTTCTTATCTTCTCAAAAACACTCACGAATTTTCCAACATTCAATTTACAATACACACACACACACGCACACACACACGCGCACGCACACACACACACACGCACACACACACGCGCACGCACACACACACACACATACATACACACACACACACACTCGCATTCTCATCTACTGTTTCACATTCACCAAGTTCTAATTTCCGATTTCATATTCTTCAACTTTGTTGTTTCCCGTTTTCGAGCTCACCGTTTCGAGATGAGGTATCTTCTTGACTTTCCAACCATGGATGACAGAATCAAGATCTGGAGAGCACGAGCATACCTGAAGATTAGTACAGATAAAGAGCATCCAAGGCACCACGTGCTCAACTCAGGGAAAGGTGCCAGACTAAAAAGAGGCAAATCATGGGTGGGCCGATCAGATGATGTCATCAAACAGGTCTGTGGGCTTACCAATATCAGCGTTGGTGAGGAGTGGATACCGGTGCCTACGTCTTTCAAGGGGACTTTCTCGTGTATTGTCACACTGGACAGGAAAAGTAGGGAACATAACCCGGTCGTGGTTAATGCTGATGTCAACGGTCTCATCTGCGATAACACCGATGAGAAAGATACAGTCATCTATACAGACGGATCTGTAATACGACACCAAAGAAGTACATGGGCATTTACAGCACGCTCGAAAGGCAGAATAGTCAAGGAAGACAGTGGTGTATACGTCATGACCACGAGTAGCATGACAATGGAGGTGATGGCAGTGACCAAGGCATTCAAATGGTTAGAGTCACAAGACTACACCAACGCATGTATACTGAGTGATTCAATGAGCATGATAAACAAATGTGGAGGCAGGCTCTGTACGCATGCAATGGGTAGAGTCGTTGCAGAAATCCAAAATACGTAAGGTCACCTTTGTCTTTGTCCCTGGACATGCGGGAGTACGGGTTAAATGAAAGAGCGGACAGGTTAGCTAGCTGCGCTGTCGTTGAGGACGGGCAACCAATGGATCGAGCGGACATTATCAATGCCCTCCGAGATGTGGAAAGAGCGCAGGACTTCGACAAACACATATCCACGTCACTTCTTCGGATGATGGAAATGGAAGTTAAGATGGGTACAGCCAGTAACGAGAAACTTAGTGCTTGTGTAAGAAGATTTATCAACCAACATAGAACTGGAGACGTCAGTCGCTGGACACTGCGGGAATTGCTGAGGAGGTGATCTGAACACCTATGGACATGTTCGGAGTGCAATGATGATGACCCGCAAATAACTCAATAACTCACAATCTCACCTTCTCTTTTTCACTCTCCCACAATCTCATCTTCTCATTCACACTCACCCACAATCTCACCTTCTCTTTCACACTCACCCACAAACTTATCTCCTTTTTCACACTCACCCACAATCTCACCTTCCCTCTCCCACTCACCCACAATCTTACCTTCTCTTTCAAACTCACCCACAATATCACCTTCTCTTTCACACTCACCCACAAACTCATCGTCTCTCACACACTCACCCACAATATCATCTTCTCTTTCACACACACCACAATATCATCTTCTCTTTCACACTCACTCAAAATACCTTCTCTTTCAAACTCATCCAGTCTCATCTTCTCTTTCACACTCACCCAGTCTCATCTTCTCTTTCACACTCACCCCGTCTCATCTACTCTTTCACACTCACCCAGTCTCATCTTCTCTTTCACACTCACCCAGTCTCATCTTCTCTTTCAAACTCACCCAGTCTCATCTTCTCTTTCACACTCAACCACAATCTCACCTTCTCTTTCAAACTCAACCACAATCTCATCTTCTCTTTCAAACTCACCCACAATATCATTTACTCTTGCACACTCGCCCACAATCTCATCTACACTTTCACACTCACCCACAATCTCATCTTATCTTTCACACACACTCCCACTATTCAATTTCCTTATTTCCACTCAATCACATTCTAATCCCATATTTTAAACTCACCCACGTTCTATTCGCCTCCCTCACACATGCTCATTAGATTTGTTTCTTGTCCTCATAATATACCCTTCATCTCTTTCCATCGCTAATATCCTACTCCAGTTTTTTTTTCATCATTACTGCCAGTTATCCTTTTCTTGTACATCCAATATAATCTCCCTTTTCTAACTCACTTTCAACTCTCTTTCTCCCTTACACTCTATTCGCCTGTGTTTTATTCATATTCAACTCATTCTCTTCACACTCAGACACATTTTTTTTTATTTTCACTCTACAAAATTCCACCACTCCCTTTCTTCTCACTCACTCACATTCATCTCTCCTTCTTCTCATCCATATTCAAATTACTCCGATATTCCAATTGTTTACGATGAATGCTGATATCGTATGACAGGGAACAGTTGGCCGTGTTCACTTTCTGTGCGGTTTCGCCTTATGTCTTTTGGCGTGTGCTGAGACTGCTATGATGGGGACTACAGCTACCTTTTTTTTGTTTGGGAGATGAGTTAGTAATTCGGATAATTCCACTGGCACAGGCGGGTGAGCAATTATGGATTTTAATTCGTTTGCAGTGATACCGAGCCTTCCATAACCAAATAACCAAATTCAAATTACCTTCTTCGCTTCTGTTTACGTCCGATCGACCTTTACCCACGAGGTGTATAACAATCTCCCGTATTGTCCATAAATTTTTCCCAATTGCTTCGCCCACATGCTTGTCCAGGGCAGCAATCATAATCTCCATAGCACGTTGTTCGACAATGCTGTCGAATAAAAGAAAGTGAGATAAAATGAAACCGAATCTTTATTGACGTTAATAACTCATATATCGTATATTTAACTAGGGTATTCCTGAATATAGCAATGATGTTAATTAATGTATAGATAATATCGTATATTTAACTAGCATGTTAAAAGACACAACAGCTTAATAAAAATAACATTGGACGAGAAAATACAAGGAAAAAGAGGCAGAGGCAGACCAAGATTAACATGGACGAGTAACATCAAAAGATGGACAAGTTAACCTATTACAACCTGCACTATCAAAGCAAGGGACTGAGTGGAATGGCGCTCCATGGTAACCAACCTTCGATGCGTAGACGGCACACATGAATTAATTTAACTAGCGTATTCCTGAATATCGTAATGATGTTAATTAAGGTATATATAATATCGTATATTTAACTAGCGTATTCCTGGATATCGTAATGATGTTAATTAAGGTATATATAAAATCGTATATATAACTAGCGTATTCCTGAATCAAAATTGAAGGAATAGACCTGGAGACAGTTCAGAACTACAACTACCTTGGTAATGCTATAACCAGTAATGAAAAATGTAAAACTGAAATAAACAAAAGAATAGGAATGGCAAAAAGTAATTTTAATGCCATGAAAAAAATACTAAAATCAAAACAAATAGTATCAGGGCTAAAACTAAGAATAGCAAAATGGTATATCTTCTCAACATTCCTACATGGTGCAGAAACATGGACATTAGACAAGAAAACAGAACAGAAAATTGAAGCCTTTGAAATGTGGATATGGAGAAGAATAGGTAGAATTGGATGGAAAGAAAAGAAAACAAACGATGAAGTTTTAAAACAACTAAAAATGAAAAGAGAACTACTAAACACAATTAGAACAAGACAAATGACATTTTTGGGGCATATTAAAAGACACAACAGCCTAATAAAAGTAATATTGGAAGGGAAAATACAAGGTAAAAGAGTGGAATGGCGCTCTATGGGAGCCAACCTTCGTTTCGGAGATGGCACTCGATGATGATGCTGATGATTCCTGAATACCACACTGATGTTAATGAAGGTGCCTCGTTTGATTCCAACGAAAAGCTTGTACATTTATCATAATTTTTGAGGTTGTGCATTATTAACTAGAAGATATGTTGAAGATATAGAAACGCGAGCACTTTAGTGTAAGAAAGTGAAAGTAAAATAAAGTTTTTGAAGTCTCTCTCTATTAATGTTTGTCCCTCTCTGTTACAAGTATGTCCCCGTCTACTACTGCCATGTCCTTCTCAATTACTATTATTATGGCACTCTATATTACTGTAATGTTCCCCTATATTACTATTATGTCACTCACTATTACTATCATGTTATACTCTTTTACTCATATCCCATAACCACCAGAGGGCTACTGCGAGATTGAGGGTGGTCATATGAATTGGTTTATAATTTCACGAATTCACATTGCAGGGAGGTCTTTCAGTCTGTTGTTTAATGTGCGACGGGGACAATCCGACGACTAATTGTGTTTCATATGTTCGAATTTTGAGTCAAAATTATGTCATAACATCATCAAGTGCTATACATTAAAAAAAAATATGACGATCATCATTTTCAGGAGGACGTGAACTTCCCGTCAATATGGTGGATACGCTGCAGGAACCATTAAACTTCCGGTCAATATGGTGGATAGGCAATAGTAATCATTAAAGGTTTTGTCTGAAAAGTGTTCTTCTTTGCAGTTTCTTCTTATTCCAAGTCCGGCTTGTTGCAGGAGCTACTGAGATAAGTGCTTTGTGCACGCAGTAAGCTGTGCGTTTCATCTGTTTCGATCGTTTTTAGATATTCCGATTGTTTATGATGAATGATGATATCATATGATGGAGAACAGATGGCTGTGTTCACTTCCTCTGCGGTTCGCCTTATGTCTTTTGTCATATGTCGAGACTGCTATGATGGGGACTACAGTTACCTTTGTTATGGAGATGAGATAGTAATTCGGATGATTCCACTGGCACGGGCAGTTGAGCAATTATGGATTTTAATTCGTTTGCAGTGATACCGCGGCCTTCCATAAACATAACAATAACTCATAACCCCCATCTTTATTGCTATTATACATTCTGTAATACCTTTGTGTTACTTTCTATTACTACTGTAGAAGTCTATGAACGCCCTCATTAATGTTTCACGTTAACTTTCACATATCACAGGCCTGTCCTTGCAACTCAAGCCCCGGGTCTGATGAAGATGTGAACAAGTGAATATGTAATCCAAGTGAATACTTAAATCTACATAAGTCACCAGTTTAATTTTTACTCTTTTGCACTTTAAACCACAAAAATAGAAGTAGACTTCCATGTTACCAATACATTCCAGTTTGTGCTGGAAACCTTTCAGGTACTTTCCCTAAATATGTTCTATAGATCAAGGAAAGATTCACATGTGTTTCGCTGAATTTGAAAAAAAATGTTGTTAACTTTGTCAGATGAGAGGACGACGGGTAAATATTTAAATTCCTCCAACTTCATGACACTTAAATGCTTCTATTCTTAGACTATTGGCCAGTCAAAGATGGTGTCCCAAATACGCAATATTTACAACTAAGTAGTCAAACATTAGATGTTGCAAGCGACGCGTCAGCCATGAGAATAGCACATAATGAAACAGACTAAAAGGCACAACGATTACACAGAGAACAGGTGAATATGTCATCCAAGTGAACACTTAAGTCTAAATACGTCACCACTTTAATCTGATTGAAAAGAAGCAGAGGAAAACATCACAAGAGATGGGTAAGTGAAATAACGGCGTCAGTGTGTGCGGTGAACAAAACAAATATTCTATCGTTCCTCGACACTGGAAGGCAAAGATGACAGAAAACAAAAATAAGACAGCAACAGACTGACATATCCAAGAAGTAAACAATCTCATGAAGCTGAAAGTGTTCTAGAGACAGAATAAACTCGTTATAAAATATACAAATACTTCGTTAGTGATGTCAGTTGTTAGTGAATAAACTTGTATATGATTACAGTCAACTGTGCTCCAGTCAATTTAACTAACAGGACTTGATTAGACAATGTTAGAAAGCTTATCACTATAGTTCCTTGCCCTCTATCTAGAATTAGACCTTTTCCTCTCCAGTTTATGATGACCCGAGATAAAATAACTTATCTGTTATCAGAATGTATCTCACCTGATCCAGTACAAAGTGGGTGATAACTCCTGAGTTGAGTATTTTCTACAATTCTCATTTAAATGTAGCATCAATTTACTGCGTACATCAATAGAGCTGAATATATGTCCTAAGTTATAACGGGACATTCTCGTGATATCATCATAAACACATACTCCTCTCAAAATAAGAAACCTCACCCACACTGACACACTCACAGACACTGATAACACACATAACTTGCCATCACGAGGCCCGAACACAACAAATTTACCTTATCAGCAAGCACGACAGCAACCAACAAGAACAAAATGCAAACTTTAATCATTGCCGCCAAGTTGTTGCTTGTTCTCGTCTCCATAAGTCAGAATTGGGATACTTTCTGTGAAATGTCGAGGCTC
Source organism: Megaustenia siamemsis (assembly GCA_032433765.1). Lineage (NCBI taxonomy): Eukaryota > Metazoa > Mollusca > Gastropoda > Stylommatophora > Ariophantidae > Megaustenia > Megaustenia siamemsis. The sequence goes on from JAVIAB010000124.1 coordinate 79,930,236, forward strand.
AATAAATTACAATGTGGCGACAGTAAACACACCTCTCTCTCTCTCTTTCTGTGAAATGTCGAGGTTCAATAAATTACTATGTGGCGACAGTAAACACACCTCTCTCTCTTTCTGTGAAATGTCGAGGTTCAATAAATTACTATGTGGCGACAGTAAACACACCTCTCTCTCTCTCTCTCTCTGTGAAATGTCGAGGTTCAATAAATTACAATGTGGCGACAGTAAACACACCTCTCTCTCTCTCTCTCTGTGAAATGTCGAGGCTCAATAAATTACAATGTGGCGACAGTAAACACACCTCTCTCTCTCTCTTTCTGTGAAATGTCGAGGTTCAATAAATTACTATGTGGCGACAGTAAACACACCTCTCTCTCTCTCTTTCTGTGAAATGTCGAGGTTCAATAAATTACAATGTGGCGACAGTAAACACACCTCTCTCTCTTTCTGTGAAATGTCGAGGTTCAATAAATTACAATGTGGCGACAGCAAACACACCTCTCTCTCTCTCTCTCTCTCTCTCTCTCTCTCTCTCTCTGTGAAATGTCGAAGTTCAATAAATTACTATGTAGCGACAGTAAACACAACTCTCTCTCTTTCTGTGAAATGTCGAGGTTCAATAAATTACAATGTGGCGACAGTAAACATCTTTCTCTCTCTCTCTCTCTCTTTCTCTCTCTCTTTCTGTGAAATGTCGAGGTTCAATAAATTACAATGTAGCGACATTAAATACACCTCTCTCTCTTTCTGTGAAATTTCGAGGTTTAATAAATTACTATGTGGCGACAGTAAACACACCTCTCTCTCTTTCTGCGAAATGTCGAGGTTCAATAAATTACAATGTGGCGACAGTAAACACACCTCTCTCTCTTTCTGTCTTTTCATCTGATGACTACTAAAAGCTAGGTAATCATCTGTGTCATCCTTCCTTAAAAGTGCCTTAAATCGGTGTAAATACGAAGTGTTGTGGCTTATATGCTCTTTTCGGACCTACATCCGACTTCAATACAGAATTTTTGAGTAGTGGGTTGGCCTCCCTCTCCCTGCTCCCTTGTCCAGACTAGACTGGTTAGTCTGTTACTAGAGGCACCGCGAAGAGATGGAGTAAGATCTGGAAGGTTCTGGTTTAATTATCCTGCCACATACAATCAGCTATGAGTCGCTGACAGTTTCCAGCTCAGATGCGGTCGAACGCCTCTGCTACCAAACAGATGATTGATGTAACATGTATCTAAGATTGTCATCATTATCAGCTTCTTCATCCTCTTATCTTATTCTCGTTATAATCATCACCGTCATCGTCAAGTACAATGCCTGCTGGCGTGGGTGATAGTGTCTCATCACAACGTTCGATATCGACAGTCATTTAACATTTCTGTTGTTAACCTTGTTCCAAGCCATTCTCCTTAAGCTGTCTGGTATCCTTTCTCTTTGCTTCCCTCTTTCTCTTCGCCCTTCAACTTTCCCAGTTGTGACAATATCTTCCAGGTGTTTCATTCTCATTACATGTTCAGAAAAATGATGATTGTTTCTTTCTAATGTAGGGAACTAACTCTCTCTTTGTTTTGGCCTCTTTCAGAACGTTTTCATCACTCTTCTTAGCTGTCCATGGTTTTCTCAATATCTTTCTGTAAAACCACATTTATACAGCCTCCAGTAATTTTCTCGTTTGTTGTCCTATTGTCCATGATTGGTGCTTTACTTTGTCAAACGCTTTTTGGTATAATCTATGAAATATAGATATAGATGTGTTTTCACCTCTATGACTGTTTCTATCAAAGATTTTATGATGTATAAGGCATTGTTCGTTCCTTTACCTCCAACAAAATCACACGGTTCATCCCCAATTTCTGGACAGATTTTGTTTCGCAATCTCCTCATGATGATTCTTAGTAATATCTTAGTCATGTGACTCATAAGGCTTATTTTGCGATGGTCGTTGCCAGGTGAAGTGTAGAGATATACAAATATAAGAATAGATAAATAATTGTAAATAAAAATAGAAACATTTGACGGGCGGCTGATAGCAGTCTCGTCGTGGAAGAGCGCTATCAACTATATGTGAGAGAAATGCCACATGGATAATCCGGGACAGGGTCAGAACAGAGGACCGACGACTTATTGGGCAGTCAAGCGTGACGAAAGCTCGGCGTTGTAAAAGTGACCAGCCTCAGCCGCGGTAGCCCGGGGGCCATAGGTGATCAGTTGGCTAAAATGAGGGACAGGTGTAAGAGAAGACGAGGCAGCCAGACATCGTGTAGACACAATGGGGGTAGGTGATAGAGGAGTATCTGTAGTACAGACCCAGAAAATAGCCTCAGGAAGACATATCCGGAAAGGGGGGAACAAGAGAGCAGGGGACGGAAAAAAGAAGATGATACAGATATAAGATCAGATCAGTTGAAGAAGAACAACACCTATTCTATAGGTGCAGTACAATCATACCGACAAGAAGGACACTGCAAAACACACTAAAATCACACACCACACAAAAAGTCGACACAAACAGATCTATTATGCTCAACACACTGCCAAAAACAACACAAGATCTCTTTACAAAATTACTTATACTACTATCAGATTACTGGAGCCGCGATAGCTCAGTGGTTAGTGAACTGGACTACAAAGGACAAGGGGTAGGGTTTGATCCCAACCGACGGCTTCCGGGTTCACCCAGCCTTAAATGGGTACCGGATTTTTTTCTGGGAAAGTAAAGCTGCAGGGCGTAATTCTGACCACATTACCCCAAAAATCATATGCTGAAGGTCTGTACAAATTATGGTCACTAACAACATATTTCCAATACACCACATGGTGTGACGGGGGTACTTTACTTACTTTACTACTATCAGAATACAGACGTATAATATGGACATGCTGGAACGATGCCATATACGAATATAAGAATTATAATTATCATCTTTTCCTACACATTTTTAACCAAAGAACAATAACCATCTTAAAATAAGCAAGTTGACTGTTGAGAATGAACGTGTGTGAACGAAAGAGATAAATATTAAATGTTCTTTCTTCTTTGAAATGTTATGGATGGAAAGAGAGAGATGTTATTTCATGTTTTTCACGTAAAATATGTTATCATGCACTGTAACATTGAATTTAAAGATGCAATAAAGAGTTATACAATTTGAAGGAGAATAACCAAGGTGGAGATAAATTAGGACGTTGTAGAAATTTGATCGAAGAGTTGCTATAGATAAGTTTGCTTATAAATTACAGAGAAATGGTGCACTAGAACTTGATAATAATTAAAATGATATATAAGTATATATAATAATACGTATAATAATATATAGTAAAAAAAAGTAAAGTAGCCCCATCACGCCAAGTGGCGTATAGGGAAATATGCTGTTAGTGACCCTATATTTTACAGACCTTCAGCACATGATTTTTGGGGTAATGTGGTCGGTATTACGCCCGTGCTGCTTTACTTTCCCAGAAAAAAATCCGGTACCCATTTAAGGCTGGGTGAACACGGAAGCCGTCGGTTGGGATCGAACCCTACCCCATGTCCTTTGTAGTCCAGTTCACTAGCCACTGAGTTATCGCTGCTCCTATGATAATATATAAATAAAATAATAAATGGCCACAGCAAAACCTGGGCAATTAGTCATTGACTCAGAACTTTGTATCTCCCTTGACACGTGAACATGTACGAGAGGAAGTGACGAAAGAGAGATACGACTCTTTGACGAATTTCTGTTCCTTGTGAGTCGTAGTTATATTGACTCTACTGACTTATAGAGAGTATGGTGGTGTTAAGGCCTATGTGATTTATTTTAAAAAAAGGAGAGAAATATTAGACGAGGGCAGAGTACCTGCCCCAAGGCAGAGTGTAGGATTTAGGAGTTAGATAAGGAGTTCCCTCGAAGATTTTAAAAGTAACAGCAGGAATGAAAAGTCAGACTAATTTTTAAAAAAACAAACCTATTCAAACAGTAAGTTAGGAGTGAGGTAGTTTGATTAAAACAGTTGGTTTAGGGATTTTGTGAAATATATTTTGGATTTTGAACAATATGATCTCAAGTTAGTATTATATATATATATATATATATATATATAATATAACTTTAGAACGTGTTGATTGTACCAGAGACATGTTGTCAAACCATGTGTGGATGTCAATAATAAAGACAGTTATATTTGTTCAAAACTACAAAAAAAATAAATAAATAAGGCCTGTGTTAAACCAGGAAGCGGCAGAAACTGTTGAAGCTGTCTGAAAAGTGTTCCTTGTTGCACTTTGTCACATATTCCAACCATCAACTAATGTTTGTATAACGTGGCCATTATTACATTAGGGCCCACTTTCTTTGCCTGTAATTTTGGTATCCATTTAAGACTTGAACTTAGAAGCCTTAATCGAACCCAACCTCTGATCCTAAGTGGGAAAATCCACTAATGTCTGTAATGTCAGTTTTGTTGTGTCTGTGGGTGGTGTTCACCAAGCCCGGCTGTTTCTTTCTTTTCCTCCAGACTAGTCATTAAATAATATGAAGGTACCTCAGAGTACAAGTTCACAAATACAGTTTTCTTCCACGTCTTATTAGGCATTCAGGGTATATGGAGTTAGCTACCGGGGGCTATTCCTAGCTTTTTCTCTCAGTTCTTCATTTCTGATCTTATCTCTCAGACTGTTTCCTGTTATTCGTCTATGACGACGGAATATTTTTGAGTGACGTGGTCAGTATCACGACTGGTCACTTTTCCTTCATAGAAAAAAACAAACTCTGGTACCAATTTATAGAGACTGGGTGAAATCCGGAGATTTTGTCGGTGTGGAAAAAAATCCGCAACTTTTAATCATTTATTTAATTTAATTTTTTTGTTTGTTTAGTTTTTAAAAATCGCTAGCACGTGCTATTTTCAATTGAGCTATCTTGTCGAGTTTTGTGTTATATTGTAGCTTAGTTTATCTTGTCGAGTTTTGTGTTATATTGTAGCTTAGTTTATCTTGTCGAGTTTTGTGTTATATTGTAGCTTAGTTTATCTTGTCGAGTTTTGTGTTATATTGTAGCTTAGTTTAGTCGACAGTTCATTGCCACTGCACTACAGATCTTTCTATTCTTCTCAGAATCGTCAGCAAGTTCCACAAAAAGAAGCGCGCACGCCACATATTCGAAAAACAACCGAAGATGGCTTCAAAGCAGATGCACGAGCTCCGTAGCACCCATGGAGACCTTAATCGACTGTGACATCATGAGTGGCAGTTGATAATAACTCTGTGATTATCTCCCCTCACAGTGGTCACAGATATTTTTAAAATAACTAATCATCAATGAAAGTATGTATATATATATATATATATACACTGTTATGTTTTCTTTTATTTTCTGCTTTTTTTGGCATTAATATTTTATTTTATTTTTATTTTGTTATGTTATCGTGCCGATTTTAATGATTTGGCTTTTATTTTTGTTTTCCTTTTTATCAGTCGTGTTTTAATTTCGCTATTTAAAAATTTACTTTTTCGAGTAATGTATGTTTGAAATAAATATATATAGTTATATAGTTTTATTGTAATCCCTGGTGCAGAACACAATATCACAACACGTTATCTTAACACAACATCATAACATAATACCATAAAAATATCATAATACAAATTCTTAAGACAATACCATAACACGATAACATAACACACTATCATAACACAATATCATAACAAAATATCACGACACAATATCATAACACAAAATCATAACACAATATCACAACACAATATCATAATGCAGTATCATAACAAAATATCATTACACTATATCATAAAACAATAGTATTACACTATATAATAACACAGTATCATTACGAAATATCATAACACAATGCCATAACACAATGTCATTACACAGTGTCATTACTCAATGGCATTACACATTATTATAAAACAATATCATTGCACTATATCATAACACTATGTCATAACACAATATCATAACACAATGTCTTTACTCTATATCATAACACAATATCAAAGCACTATATTATAACACAATATCATAACACAATATCATAACGCAATATCAAAACACTATATTATAACGCAATATCATAACACAACACTATATTATAACACTATATTATAACACTATATCATAACACTATATCATAACACTATATCATAACACAATATCATAACACAATATCATAACACAATATCATAACACAATATCATAACGCAATATCATAACACAATATCAAAACACAAACACAATATCAAAACACAATATCAAAACACGATATCAAAACACGATATCAAAACACGATATCAAAACACGATATCAAAACACGATATCAAAACACGATATCAAAACACGATGTCATAACACGATGTCATAACACGATGTCATAACACGATGTCATAACACGATGTCTTAACACGATGTCATAACACGATGTCATAACACGATGTCATAACACGATGTCATAACACGATGTCATAACACGATGTCATAACACGATATCATAACACGATATCACAACACAACACTATATCAAAACACGATATCAAAACACGATATCAAAACACGATATCATAACACGATGTCATAACACGATGTCATAACACGATGTCATAACACGATGTCATAACACGATGTCAAAACACGATGTCAAAACACGTTGTCATAACACGATGTCATAACACGATGTCATAACACGATGTCATAACACGATGTCATAACACGATGTCATAACACGATGTCATAACACGATGTCATAACACGATGTCATAACACGATGTCATAACACGATGTCATAACACGATATCATAACACGATATCATAACCCGATATCACAACGCGATATCACAACGCGATATCACAACGCGATATCACAACGCGATATCACAACGCGATATCACAACGCGATATCACAACGCGATATCACAACACGATATCACAACACGATATCACAACACGATATCATAACACAATATCATAACACAATATCATAACACAATCACCGTTGACATCGTCTTAGGTTTGGATCTTTACAAAAAAGTCTCCTGTTAGTGCGTGTCTACATACTTCTGGAATAGAGGCCGTAGCCAGCCATATGGTCTGATCGTTGCATCAGTAACTCAGCGCCCTTTGTATTTAAAATATAACAACTAGTAGTAAACATTTCATCCTTTTAGGGTGTGTTCATTAGGAAATAAGTTCCTGTGTTTCGAGTGTCTTATATCGTAGAAGAGAATCACCAACTTTCTTTGTCGATTTGTTTCGACTGCGTTGAACGTAAGATGTGTTTAAGGGGAATGAAATACAGTACTAGGTAACAGAATTTAGGTGTGAGGGGGCCAGTGGTTATTTACTCCTTCACAGCTTTCCTCCAACTCACTGAGCTAGTTGTAATTCCTTTTTTAGCTGCATCGACAAAGGAGAGAGTCAAGCAGCGTTGGATCGTGGAGTCCACGTCACTGTATCGCCCAGCTAGCGATACGCCAATGACGCTCTCAATCCGCCTCTTACCAAATTAACAATACATTGACACACTGCATAACAAATATTCATGAAATAAAAATACACATCTTTCAATGCTAATGGCACAATAATATAAATTATAATAATATGACCTGCTTCTTCTTCTTTCCTTCCTCATTTGCTTCTCAGCGTCGTGGGGAGATATAATATGCGGTCTTTTGCTCTTCTGTTCGCCTCTGATGTTGTCATGTTTCCTAGTGCTTCTAATATTCCATCCATCCATCTTGTTCGTGGTAGACCCGTGGGTCTGGTATTCCCACAACGTTTATTAAAGGCTCGGTTTGTTGCGTTTTGATCTTTCTGCCTTGTCACGTGGCCAAACAATTTTATCTGTTGTTTCATTACATATTCTATGGCGGTGGCTATTCCTAGCTTTTTCTCTCAGTTCTTCATTTCTGATCTTATCTCTCAGACTGTTTCCTGTCATTCGTCTAACACATTTCATCTCAGTAGGGGTTATTTTTCTAATTTTCTTGCATCTAGGGTCCAGGTCTGGCATTGGTAGCACAACGTTGGGATGAAGATTGTATTGTATAGTTCTCGTTTTGTCTCTATTTATTTCCTCGTTGGACAATAGTGGTGATAACTGTCCAATGATTTGACAAGCTTTGTTGCATCTTGATTCTATCTCTGCTGTTTGAGAATTATCATTTGTCACTAAACTTCCTAGGTATTTGAATTCCTCTACTTGTTTCAATTGCTTGCCTTCTATAGTTATGTTGATGTTCTTTTTATTTTTGGCGACATTCATGAACTCTGTATTGTCGATTTTGATTTTCATGTTATATTTTGTGCCTGAGCTGTTGAGTTTGTGCAAGTGTTCTTGTAGGTCTCCTGTTGTTTCATGTAATAGTGCCTGACCGTCAGCAAATAAAAGCTCGTTGATCTCCTCTGTCTCTGATGGGTTGGCTAACTTGCATATATGGTCCATGTATGTAATGAACATTAATGGGGGATAGTACACACCCCCGTCCTACACATGATCTAACTTCGAAGTGGTCTGTGTAGCCTGCTGGTGTTCTGACCCTGCAGCTGCTGTTGATGTAGATACTTTTAATTAGGTTGGGTAGATGTTAATTACTCCGTATATTGTTAGTATCTCTCACATTTGTTCTCTGTTTACTCTGCCGAATGCTATTTCCTGGTCAATGAAAGCTAAGTATAAATTTTGGTTGTGCTCTATCGATTTTTCAGCAAACTGTTTCAATGTGAATAGAGCGTCAGTACATCCTCTGTTTTTTTCGGAACCCAATTTGAGAATCGCTTAACTGTAGTTCTATTATTGGTCTCAGTCTTTTTTCCCACGATTTTGGCGTATAGATTTTCTACATGACTGAGGATATACCTCCATATTGATTGAAAAGTTTTCTTTTGCTACCTTTCTTTTTTCCATATTGGTACGATAATTGCCTATTGCCAGTCTTCTGGAGCTTGTTGTTGGTGCCATGCTGCATTAAATATTCTGTGCAAGCATGTCACTCCTGTTTCTCCTGCTGCTGCTATTATTTCTATTGGCATGTTATAATAATATCATAGTAATATAATAAAATATAAAAAAATCACTTTCAAAGACAAACAATAAAATAACATAAGTTTATCATTATAAGTGTAGTGACGCATTCTAACAAAGTTATACGGGAGATAAAACACATTTAATTTGCTTTCAAAATATAAATTGTGCAGTGATTTACTCTAACTAATACATGTATATACGTAAAATAAATTACACCTCATCAAATATTAACAGTTGGTGTTGTATCATTTGAAAAAAATATAAATATAAACTAAAATACATTTGATAAAAGTAAATTGGTACAATTTCATTCAGTTCTTAGTATACAATAAAATACATTTGACCAAACACAAACAAGAAACACTAAAACACAACAAAGTAAAAATTGAAAGCAACCAAAAGTTAACACAAACCTCAAACAGACGTGGAATATTACCCGCTTAATCTGATACTCAGACCGTAGAATCGGACCTTTAAATAGCGCTCTCACACCAGCTGGGACTTGATTTACTGAAGACGACTAGTAAAACGATTTAACTTGTTCGTACCTTCATTACAAAATAATTGTTGTAATTACGACAGAAGTAATCTATGACTGTTGATTGCATTTCATATTTTATCAAGTTCGATGATGTATTTTCAAAGCGTTTAATCTTCCAATTGCAATGTTACATAGGCGAAACCGCAGGTTCAATGAGAATTTTGAGAAAGAATTAGCATTTTATTAACTGAACAAGATGTGTAGTGATGACACAAAAGTTGTATTCCAACATTGTAATGCCCACTTTCCTCTTGCTCTTGGAAGTAGCTGAGACATCAAGCAATATCTACATAAGGATACTAGAAAGAATCTACTTTCAGTTTTAAACAAATTAGCTTTTCATGCTGACACGTGATGATGATAGTGAAAGCGATACAACTGTAGAAAGTGAAACTCTTGTTGATTATCTTACTGTACGTCACGACCAAAGTGCCACAACTAAATGCATGTTTGTCGACATTGATAAGGACATTTATTTACCAAAGTCTTTCTCCTCACACACTAAATAGGTTAGAATAATGACTAACGTTTGATTATTGTAAAGGTTTGGAAAACTAATGTAGGGTTTCATTAAAACAAAAATTGTGTCTATCAGTTTGAAAAAAATATCATAAAATAAAGATGCCCAGACAAATATGGTTATCAAAGACATCTCATGAAGACATGAATCAGTGAAGGCCGTGACAATTGTTGGTTAGGGAGTTCTAGATTCTGTCAGAAAGCTCCGTGAAGTCTGAATTTTAACCAAAATTGGTGTTCTACTATCGTTACATGGGAGGCGGCGATAGCTCAGTGGTTAGTGAACTGGACTACAAAGGACAAAAGGTAGGGTTCGATCCCACCCGATGACTTCCGAATTCACCCAGCCTTAAATGGATACCGGATTTTCTTCTGGGAAAGTAAAATGGCAGGGCGTAATACCGATCACATTACCCCAAAAATCATGTGCTGAAGGTCTGTAAAAATTATTGTCACTAACACCATACTTCCTATACGCCACTTGGCGTGACGGGATACTTTACTTTTTTTTTTTACAATCGTTACATATTTTCAAATGGGACGTTTCGTCAGCTATCGTTTCCAAATTCTGAAGTCGGCCGACTCATGAAACTCATTGCCCAAGTCAGGCTGAAACTACAAGTTCTGAAACGATAGTTCGACACTACAACTTCTGATTATTAGATCCTTTCACTGAACACAAATATGTTCATTTTCACTCTCGTCAGATCGATTTCTTACATTAATAATCTACAATAACCGTGACACAATATATGGCATATAAACTCAGAATACCATCAACATGTCAAGATTTAGCAATAAAGAGTAGAATTGATGGTAGCTGATACAGTCGAAACGGCGGACACTTAAATTTTAAAGCTGTAAATGTTAGTTAATATTGGCCCTGTATCTCACACCTACCGACAAATATAGTCGAATAGTTCTCGGTGATTACTGCAGGCCGTCATGAATTTGAATCGTAAAAGTTTCAAATTACAGCCAGTACGTCTTATAACAGCGATTGCAGATAGCAATAAACATTAATGGAAAGATAATCAATAATCTAAGATATGCTGATGATACTGTTCTCATCATTATCATCATCATCGAGTGCCCTCTCCGCATCGAAGATTGGCTACAATGGAGCGCCATTCCACTGTCTCTTCATTTGATGGTGCAGAATGCCATAGGCTGACTTGTCCATCTTTTGATGTACTCGTCCATGTTAGTCTTGGTCTGCCTCTGCCTCTTTTACCTTGTATTTTCCCTTCTAATATTACTTTTATTAGACTGTTGTGTTTTTTAACATGACAAAAAATTTCATTTGACTTGATCTAATTGTGTATAGTAGTTCTTTTTTCATTTTTGGTTGTTTTAAAACTTCTTCGTTTGTTTTCTTTTCTTTCCATTAAATTCTACATATTCTTTTATAAATCCACATTTCAAAGGCTTCAATTTTCTGTTCTGTTTTCTGGTCTAATGTCCATGTTTCTGCACCATACAGGAATATTGAGAAGATGTGACATTTTCCTATTCTTAGTTTCAGCCCTGGTGTTATTTGTTTTGATTTTAGTATATTTTTCATGGCATTGAAATTACTTTTTGCCATTCCTATTCTCTTATTTATTTCAGTTGTACATTCTCCATCACTGGTTATAGTATGTCCCATGTAGTTGTAGCTCTGGACTGTCTCTAGATGTATTCCTTTAACTGTGATATTTAATTGTAGGTCTTGAGAATTTTCTTTGTTTATGATCATAGTTTTAGTCTTTTTGATATTCATATCTAGTCCATATTGTTTGCTTGTCATGTTTATTACATTAAGTAATTGTTGTAGATCTTTAGGATTTTCTGCTGGTAGAACAGTATCATCAGCATATCTTAGGTTATTGATTATTTTCCCATTAATGTTTAGGCCTGGCATCTCATTGATGTTTTTAAAGATTTGCTCAGTGTATAAATTGAACAAGCTTGGTGATAGGATGCATCCTTGTCTTACTCCTCTTTTTATATCAATGGGTGTTGAGTTCTCCTTGTTATATTTTATTATTGCTGTTTGCTCCCAATACAAATTACATTTCAGTCGTATGTCTGTGTCATCCAGATTTATATCTTTTAGGCAGTCTATAAGTTGCTCATGGTGTATTCTATGAAATGCTTTGGTGTAGTCTATGAAGTAGGCATATATTGGTTTGTTTACTTCTATGTACTTTTCAATTAATGTCCTCATGCTGAATATGGCTTTTTTTGTCCCACCGTTTTTCTTGAATCCGAATTGCTGCTCATCTAGCTCATTATTAATTTTATTCTGAATCCTTCCTTGTATAACTTTTAGTAAAATTTTGGTTACCTGGCTCATTAGGCTTATTGTTCTAAAATCGCTGCATTCAACTGCACCATTCTTTTTAGGCAATGCTATACAAGTTGATGTTTTTAGTTCATTGGGTATGTATCCTGTGCGGTATATGTCATTGCATATGTCTGCGATCACTTCAAAGACAAAATCTTCTAGTGCCTGTTTCATCTCTATCTGTATATTGTCAGGTCCTGCTGCTTTTCCCTTTTTCATTGTTTTTATAGCTTTTTCTGCTTCAGATTTAAGGATTTTATATCTGGATGTACATTTTATGAATGTTTTTTTTGTCCCTTTCGTCATGAAATAATTCTATTACGTATTCCTGCCATCTTTCGATTATATCTTTGTTGTCTATTAGCATTCTTCCCTCTTTGTTTGCAATACATCCTTTTCCTGCTGCTTTTTTGTCTTTATTAGTCATTCTTTTTATTTCTGTGTGCATTCCTCTAAAATTGTGTTTACTTTCCATAGTTTCGATTGTAAATGTTTGTTCACAGTTCGTTAACCTTCGTTGTAGATAAAGTCGTTAAATTGATAGCTAAGTTTGTGACCTTGGTTGCTAAGGACCTAACTTGTGCAAACGGATGGCATTGGCAAGAATCATTTTGAATCTATGAAGTGGGCTCATTTTGTGTTTAACTCAAAAGCATATGTGCTTTTTAACCAAAGACTTTTTTTTTGGGACTCAATGAAGATATCCCCGATGGAAGAATAAATTGTACTATTAATCCCATAAATGATTCGCTTCCAGAGGTTTATGATGTAAACAAAGCAGTTTTGTCATTGCAAGTGAATAATGTCCACACCTATAATTGGTCAGGATTGGGTAGCAGCAGCAGCTTTATAGCGAACACAGAAAACATCACAGGATTGTGCTGTTCTGAAACAGCTATGCCATGCTACCCTAGAATTGCCTTTAATGGGATTACTGTGACCACAAACCACGCTCCATGTGCGTGCCACATATTTACACCACAGAAAGAAATTCTGAATATAACAACATCATGTGCCTTCTGTGATATTAATGACCACAGACCAGGAGCCTCCAGTATGATTGATACAACTGTTGCACCAAGCACTTCATCAGCAAAGCCATATCTATGGAATGTTCATCTGACATTGTTCTTGAATGATGTCCAAGATAATGAGACATCAGAATTGTGTGGCGGCAGCTACAAGAAGGAAGCGGAGAACATCATCAATTGTGTTTTTACTAACTACAGGTCATGTGGCTTCTGTTGGATTGGAAATGATAACTTACCACCACTGTGTGTCTATATGTTTATAATTGGAGTCATCAATGATGGCCTAACATCATCAGGTGCTACGACGATCATCGTTTTCGGGAGGACGTAAACTCCCATGGTGTATGGTGGATAGGCGGCGGGAACCATTGAGGGCTATGTCTGAAAAGTGTTCCTTCTTGCAGTTTCCTCATATTCCAAGTCCGGCTTGTTGCAGGAGCTACTGAGTTAAGTGCTCTGTGCACACCTTGAGCTATGTGTCTCATCCGTTTTGATCCTGCTTCGATATCCCGCTTGTTTGCGATGAATGATGATATCGTATGACGGGGAACAGTTGGCTGTGTTCACTTTCTGCGCGGTTTCGCCTTATGTCTTTTGGCGTGTGCTGAGACTGCTACGATGGGGACTACTGTTACCTTTCTTTGTTTGGGAGATGAGTTGGTAATTCGGATGATTCCACTGACACGGGCGGTTGAGCAATTATGGATTTTAATTCGTTTGCTGTGAGACCGAGGCCTTCCATAACCAATAACAATAACAATAGTTTCGATTGATACTGTTCTACTAGCAGAAAAAAGACCTGCAACAATTGCTTAATGAGATAAACATAACAAGCCAAAAATATGGACTAGATATGAATATCAAAAAGACTAAAACTATGATCATAAACAAAGAAAATTCTCAAAACCTACAAATAAATATCACTGTTAAAGGAATACATCTGGAGACAGTTCTGAGCTACAACTACCTTGGACATACTATAACCAGTGATGAAAAATGTAACATTGAAATAAAGAAAAGAATAGATATGTCAAAAAGTAATTGTAAATAAAGTAAAGTACCCCCGTCACGCCAAGTGGCGTATAGGGAAATATGGTGTTAGTGACCCTATATTTTACAGACCTTCAGCACATGAATTTTTTTTTGGATAATGTGGTCAGTATTACGCCCATGCTGCTTTACTTTCCCAGAAAAAAATCTGGTACCCATTTAAGGCTGGGTGAACCCGGAAGCCGTCGGTTGGGATCGAACCCTACCCCTTGTCCGTGGTAGTCCAGTTCACTAACCACTGAGCTATCGCGGCTCTCTAAAAAAAAAAAAAAAAAAAAAAAAAAAAAGTAATTGTAATGCCATGAAAAATATTATAACAACAAAACAAATAACAGCAGGACTGAAACTAAGAATTATAAAATGTTACATCTTCTCAATATTCCTGTATGGTGCAGAAACATGGACATTAGACAAGAAAACAGAACAGAAAATTGAGTCCTTTGAAATGTTGATTTACAGAAGAATAGGTATAATTGGAAGGACAGAAAAGAAAACAAACGAAGAAGTTTTAAAATAACTAAAAATAAAGTGAGAACTACTAAATACAATTAAGACAAGACAAATGAAATTTTTGGGACACGTTATATAGTGTGTTGTTTTGTTGACATTGTTAAACAAATTCAGTCAAAATAAATGTATTTATATTGCAACAATTGTTGCTTTATAACAGATAATTAAGGTTGAACGGTCGGATTGTCTGAAAGGCAACATATTTGTCACCTAGATAACATGCATCGTTATATATTTGTCACCGTGATGACATACATCACAACATATTTGTCACCGTGATGACATTTATCACCACATATTTATCACCGTGATTACATACATCACCATATATTTGTCAATGAGATGACATACATCACCACATATTTGTCAACGTGACGACATACATCGCCACATATTTGTCACGGTAATGAAATACATCACCATATATTTGTCATCGTGATGACATACATCACCACATATTTGTCACCGTGATGACATACATCACCACATATTTGTCACCGTGATAGCATAAATCACCACATATTTGTCACCGTGATGACATACATCACCACATATTTGTCACCGTGATAGCATAAATCACCACATATTTGTCACCGTGATGACATACATCACCACATATTTGTCACCATGATGACACACACAGACACCATCACATATTTGTCACCGTGATGACATAGATCACGATATATTTGTCTCCGTGATGACATACATCACCAAATATGTGTCACCGTGATAACGTACATCACCCCATATTTGTCACCGTGATGACACACACACACCACCACATATGTGTCACCGTGATGACATACATCACCACATATTTGTCACCGTGATGACATATATCACCATATATTTGTCACCATGATGACATACATCACCACATATTTGGCACCGTGAGGACATACATCACCACATTTTTGTCACCGTGATGGCATATGTCACCACATATTTGTCACCGTGATGACACACACAAACACCACCACATATTTGTCACCGTGATGACATACATCACCACATATTTGTCACCATGATGACACACACAGATACCACCACATATTTGTCACCGTGATGACATAGATCACGACATATTTGTCACCGTGATGACATATATCACCATATATTTGTCACCATGATGACATACATCACCACATATTTGGCACCGTGAGGACATACATCACCACATTTTTTGTCACCGTGATGGCATATATCACCACATATTTGTCACCGTGATGACACGCACAAATACCACCACATATTTGTCACCGTGATGACATACATCACCACATATTTGTCACCGTGATGACATACATCACCAAATTTGTGTCACCGTAATAACATACATCACCACATATTTGTCACTGTGATGACACACACACAAACACACACCACAACATATGTGTCACCGTGATGACATACATCACGACATATTTGTCACCGTGATGACATATATCACCATATATTTGTCACCATGATGACATACATCACTACATATTTGGCACCGTGAGGACATACATCACCACATTTTTGTCACCGTGATGACATATATCACCACATATTTGTCACCGTGATGACACGCACAAACACCACCACATATTTGTCACCGTGATGACATACATCACCACATATTTGTCACCGTGATGACATACATCACCAAATTTGTGTCACCGTGATAACATACATCACCACATATTTGTCACTGTGATGACACACACACAAACACACACCACAACATATGTGTCACCGTGATGACATATCACCACATATTTGTCACGGTTATGACATACATCCTCAAATATTTGTCACCGTGATAACATACATCACCACATATTTTTCACCGTGATGACACACACACACACACACACACAACACCACATATTTGTCACCGTGATGACATACATCACCACATATTTGTAACCGTGATGATACACACCACCACTAATTTTAGACACCGTGATGACACACACACCACGACAAATTAGTCACCGTGATGTCACACACCACCACATATTTTAGTCTCCGTGATGACACACACCACCAAATATTTTAGTCACCGTGATGACACACACACCGCCACAATTAGTCACTGTGATGACACACATCACCGCCTATTTTAGACACTGTCAACACTATCAGTACTATCAACACAATCAACACTATCAATACTATCAACACAATCAACACTATCAACACAATCAACACTATCAACACTATCAACACAATCAACACAATCAACACTATCAACACTATCAACACAATCAACACTATCAATACTATCAACACTATCAACACTATCAACACTATCAATACTATCAACACAATCAACACTATCAACACAATCAACACTATCAACACTATCAACACAATCAACACAATCAACACTATCAACACAATCAACACTATCAACACTATCAACACAATCAACACTATCAACACAATCAACACTATCAACACAATCAACACTATCAACACAATCAACACTATCAACACAATCAACACTATCAACACAATCAACACAATCAACACTATCTACACTATCAACACAATCAACACAATCAACACTATCAACACTATCAACACAATCAACACAATCAACACTATCAACACTATCAACACAATCAACACAATCAACACTATCAACACAATCAACACTATCAACACAATCAACACTATCAACACTATCAACACTATCTACACTATCAACACAATCAACACAATCAACACTATCAACGCTATCAACAATGTCTTCAGAAAACCACAAGTTTATAATAATCCCACCTCCAATAGTGACAGTGCTTTCAATGTTTCATAAAGCAGCTGCCGCCATTCTTCACGCTGAGACATTTAATCAGATGGGAGAGAGTAAGCAGCTGTGTGGAACTTTATCTGTTTTTCTGAGTCAGTTTTTATTGACAAGTACAGACCTTAAGGCCATTAGTTTAGAAGCTTTATACCGTGAACTATGTTGGCATCCGCATTGTAGATCTGCATGCTAAACTATTACGTTATGTTATGATTGTTTAGTCTATGAACACATGTCATATGTCTTGTTGTGTTGGAGTTTTCTCGTTGTGTTGGAGATTTCTCGTTGTGTTGGATTTCACTTACATAATCCTTAGATTAACGACATGTTCTTGTTTACTTCGACCTGCACGAAAGTCTACCTATTCCTCTGCACTGATAATTTCTGACTGGTTTTTTAAAATTCATCATCATCATCATGTGCCATACAGGTTGGCGTAGCTGATCATGTCCCTCCACAATCTTCTATCTACAGTGCATCGTATCAGTTCTGTTGTTGACTGTTTTCCATGCCATGACACTAATCTATCCAGTATTTTCTCTCTTTGTCGTCCGCGATCTCTCTTTCCTTTTATCTTGCCAGTTGTAACCAAGTATTCCAACTTTCCTCTTCTCATGATGTGCCCGAAAAATGTTGATTGCGTCTTTCTGATGTTTTCTAGGAGCTCCCTTTTTGTGTTGGCCTCTTTGAGAACTTCCTCATTGGTCTTTTTGTCTGTCCAAGGCAACTTTCAACATTCTTCTGAAAAATCACATCTCTGTGGCCTCTAATCGTCTTTTCATTTGTTTGTCAACTGTCCATGATTCGCTTCCATAGGTCAGAATTGGTTCTATATAGCACCGCTGAACTCTCTTTCTCATTTTTATTGACATAGATTTGTTGCATAAGACGTTTTTCATTTTCTGAAATGTTATTTTGGCCTGAGCTATTCTGCTTTTTATTTCTGTGGTGCATCTCCCATCTGATGTAATTATTGTGCCCAAGTATTTGAAACGTTGCACTTGTTTCAGATTTGTCTCGTTTATTTTTATGCTGCATGATGGTGATGGTTGTTTCTTCGATATAACCATTACTTCTGTTTTCTTACTATTCAGACTGAGACCTTTCTTGTTGCTTTCTTTTACTATTATGTATATCATTTCTTGTAGTTCGTTCTCTGTCTCTGCTATTAAGACTGTGTCATCCGCATATCGCAAATTATTTATGTTGTGACTGTTGACTTCAATTCCTTTTTTGTCTACTATTGATCTCATAATATATTCGCTGTAAAGTTAAAATAAATCCGGTGACAGAACACATCCTTGTCTGATTCCTTGTTTTATAAATTGTAATTGTCCTGTTTGGTTGTTAATTCGTATAGCTGCTGTTTGTTGCCAGTACATGTTTTTTATGATTCGCAGATCCTTGCCATCAATGTTTAATTTCTCCAGCATATTGATTATTTCCACATGCTTTACCTTGTCAAATGCTTTCGTGTAGTCTAAAAAGCACATATATAGATCTTTCTTTACCTCTATAGATCTTTCTATCAATGTTCTTAAGATATATATCTTAAGATATACAATCACATTATTGGTGCCCTTTCCTTCCACAAATCCACATTGTTCCTCACTTATTTCTGGTTTTATTTTGTTCCTTACACGTCTCATGATTATTCTTAGTCATATTTTAGTCATAGGGCTCATGAGACTAATAGTGCGATGGTCTTCACAATCAGTGGCGCCTGATTTATTCGGTATGGCTACAAAGATAGATTTTAGTAGATCTTCGGGTATGAGTCCAGTGTTATATATGTCATTGAGTAATTTTGTTATGACTTGTACTCCTAGTTCTCCTAATGCATTTATCCCTTCGATTGTTATATTGTCAGCACCTGGAGCTTTGCCTCTTTTCATGTGTTGAATTGCGTCCTCCACTTCACAGTGCATTATTGGTGGCCCTGTGTCTTCATTTGTATTTTTAATTAGTTAATCATAATTTGTAACATTACTCCGACTGAATGGAGGATAAGACTGATGATTGAGTAGTTGTGACAATGAAGCAGGTTTTCCTTTTTTGGGGTAGAAAAGATTAAATTCTGGGTGCATGATAATGGTAACTCCCTAGATTGCCATATCTTGTTGCAGATAACAGTGAGTGCACTTATCAGGGCCTCTCCACATGCATGAATCAGTCCAGCTGGAATATAATTATGTCAGGAGATTTTCCTTGTTTCAGGTATCTCACGGTTTTTGAACTTCATCGCTAGGTCCACAAAGATGATCAGTTTTCTACCACAGGTTGCGGAAGCGGTAGTATCATTGGGTCTCCGTTCTTTTGGTCTTTTACAGTTCGGTCATGCATTCTATCCATCAGTTGGTAACCTCAGGCGCATTGGTGAGACATGGTCCTAATTTATCGAATATAGTTGAGGTGTTATAGTATATAGACTGGGCTAGAATAGATCACATCATGTGAGATACAGATATAGCTTAGTCTTTACCCTCAGAAGATTATGGTTATGGAAGGCTAGGTATCACTGCAAACTGATTAAAATCCATAATTGCTCAACCGCCCGTGCCAGTGGGAATTATCCGAATTACTATTTCATCTCAAAAACAAGGAAAGGTAGCTGTAGTCATAGCAGTCTCAGCATACGACAAAGGACATAAGGCGAAACCGCACAGGAAGTGAACACAGCCATCTGTTCTCCATCATATGATATCATCATTTATCGTAAACAATAGGAATATCGAAACACGATCAAAACAGATGAAACGCACAGCTCACAGTGTGCACAAAGCACTTAACTCAGTAGCTTCTGCAACAAGCCGGACTTGGAATATGAGGAAACTGCAAAAAAGAACACTTTTCAGACATAGCCTTTAATGGTTCCTGCCGCATATTCATCATATTGACCGGGGGTTCACGTCTTTCTGAAAATGATGATCGTCATTTTAAAAAAAAAAAAAAAAGCTTAGCGCTTGATGGTGCTAGGACATCACCCTGACTCCAACTCCGAACATATAAAAGACAGTCAGTCATCGGACTAACCCCGTCGCACATCAAACAACAGACTGTAAGATCTCCCTGCAATGTGAATCTGTGAAACTATCAATCACTCTTGACTAACATGAACCTCCGGGAGTGACCCCGGTGTTGTAAAGTCATATACGAAACTCCATTCCGCCTTTCACTATTAGCGTACGGCCGTTTTAGGGATATACAATCAGCCATTGTGATGACGTAGCACACACAACAATGGCTGCGCCCATGAAATCCCAATTACTCTTATAAATGCAGCCAACAACGCACGAAAAGGCGTTGCACAATCTCAAAAGTGAAAACTTCAAATGACTTGGCAGAACAGTCCATATTAATGAGTTGTAACATATAAATACTTGGCGTCAAACAACTCCAACGATTGCTTTTAACAGCACTTAATCTGTTCACATAAACCGCATATCAACTCTAGACAGGGGAAAGGTCGCATTCACAAACTTGGACTTGACAAAGAGGACCATTGAGGTGCGTACGACTCTGCATTATCGGCGAAATTTGCTGAGTGGATCATCAGATTGATTTTAACGCAGACAATTGCATTGAAGAGCCGAAACTATTCAGTCCACAAATGCAATTTTTGCAGCAGTCCAGAGGACATTAACGCGTTCCACAATGTTGGAAACGGAAGTCCCCTCGGTAGGTGATAGCAATAACCAAATTAATTCAAACATAGAATAACAGTAGCCATTTTTGAAGGAATTTGACGCAAAGGAAATTTCCTAGCTATTATTGGAAAAGGTGTGGGGATTAATGTAACATAACCTGACCGTTCAACATGTTTAGAAATTAAGTTGATAAACAAACTCGGGAGTAGGTCAAGTTTAGGAAAGAGATGTCACTCTCGGAGTTAACGGTAGGGTTGATTTTGAAACTCAGAGATTAACTAGATGTCAAGATTGAGTCTTGCTATGACAATTCTCATGCATACATCATTCAGAGTTAAACTTTGCGATCATTAATTGGCTGAGAGTTGGCCACTCGGAGACTGTGCTTAGAACTTATGCAAATGAGACAGATGTACTTAACCTCATGCACACAAGGAATTAGGTAGTCACAAGACGTCACAGGGAGTCATAAACAAGTTAGTTACAGAGAAGCAGAAGTCAATAAGAAGATTCAGAAATATAACGTAAACGAACTTAGTTCGGCTTCTACTGAAACTGTCTGAAGGCAGAAGTGATATGAACTTCCACAAGTTAGTCATTTGTTATCATATAGAGATGTAGATGGAAGATCAAGAGATAAGTCAATCAAGAAGATATAGTTTAGTATAGAAGTGGTTCATGTTATATTCAGAAACTGTGTGTTCCAGAGAACAATAGTAAATAGTTATAAATCGATTAAGAGATAAGACCTAAAGATAAAATAATGTATTGTCAAGACAAGTGGGGAATTAAAGATAGAATTCTAGAAGTCACAGACAATAGGTACTAAGAGATGGCCCCATAACCATTGGTGGTAACCTCGTGAGCGCATAAAATCATGAACATTGATCTTAGAATTTTAAGGTACGTCACGTCACGTGTACATTTGATGATTAATAAACTTGAATAAACACAATTCGTCATCTGTGATTGTTGACTACATCAAGACATTGTCAATACGTTGTGCTGTGATCTATGTGAACTCTCTATGGTATAAATAAGTAGCAGTCGTCTAGTACAGATATAAATAAGTAGCAGTCGTCTAGTACAGATATAAATAAGTAGCAGTCGTCTAGTCTAGATATAAATAAGTAGCAGTAGTCAAGTTCAGATATAAATAAGTAGCAGTAGTCTAGTACAGATATAAATAGGTAGCAGTCGTCTAGTCTAGATATATATATAAGTAGCAGTAGTCAAGTTCAGATATAAATAAGTAGCAGTCGTCTAGTATAGATATAAATAAGTAGCAGTCGTCTAGTACAGATATAAATAAGTAGCAGTCGTCTAGTACATATATAAATAAGTAGCAGTCGTCTAGTCTAGATATAAATAGGTAGCAGTAGTCTAGTCTAGATATAAATAAGTAGCAGTAGTCAAGTCCAGATATAAATAAATAGCAGTCGTCTAGTCTAGATATAAATAAGTAGCAGTAGTCAAGTCCAGATATAAATAAGTAGTAAGTAGTCTAGTACAGATATGAATAAGTAGCAGTCGTCTAGTCTAGATATAAATAGGTAGCAGTGGTCAATCCTAGATATAAATACGTAACAGTGGTCAAGTTCAGATATAAATAAGTAGCAGTAGTCAAGTTCAGATATAAATAAGTAGCAGTAGACAAGTCCTGATATAAAAAAGTAGCAGTAGTCAAGTCCAGATATAAATAAATAGCAGTAATCTAGTTCATATATAAATAAGTAGCAGTAGTCAAGTTCAGATATAAATAAGTACAGTAGTCAAGTTCATATATAAATAAGTAGCAGTAGTCTAGTTCATATATAAATAAGTAGCAGTAGTCAAGTTCAGATATAATTAAGTAGCAGTAGTCTAGTCCAGACATAAATAAGTAGCAATAGTCAAGTTCAGATATAAATAAGTAGCAGTAATCAAGTCCAGATATAAATATGTAGCAGTAGTCAAGTTCAGATATAAATCAGTAGCAGTAGTCTAATCCAGATATAAATAAGTAGCAGTAGTCAAGTTCAGATATAATTAAGTAGCAGTAGTCTAGTCCAGACATAAAAAAGTAGCAATAGTCAAGTTCAGATATAAATAAGTAGCAGTAATCAAGTTAATATATAAATAAGTAGCAGTAGTCAAGTTATGATATAAATAAGTAGCAGTAGTCTAGTCCAGACATAAATAAGTAGCAGTAGTCAAGTTCAGATATAAATAATTAGCAGTAGTCAAGTCCAGATATAAATATGTAGCAGTAGTCAAGTCGAGATATAAATAAGTAGCAGTAGTCAAGTCGAGATATAAATAAGTAGCAGTAATCAAATTCAGATATAAATAAGTAGCAGTAGTCTAGTCCAGATATAAATAAGTAGCAGTAGTCATGTCAGCCGGAAGATGTACAACAGAGGTAGGATGCAGAATGGCTCAGGCAAAAAGCAGCTTTTCTAAAAATGACGAAGATAATGAGCAATCCATATTTTATAATAGAAACAAGAGAAAGAGTTTTTTTAATGTTATGTAGATCCAGTCTTAACATCTGGATGTGAATCATGGAAAATAGGACAACAGACAAGGAAATCACTGGAGTCTGTAGAATGTTGAGAACACCATGGACAACTAAGAAGATCAATGAAAACGTTCTGAGAGAGGCCAAAATAAAAAGAGAGCTAATTACCAAAATTGGGAAGAAACAAGCATCATTTTTTGGCCACATAATGAGAAGAGAACAGCTGTAATGTATTGTAACAACTGGGAAAATTGAGGGAAGAAGAGATAGAGGGAAGCAAAGAGAAAAGTTACCAGACAGCTTAAGAGAATGACTTGGCAGAAAGTCAACAACAGAATTTATAAATAACTGTCGGGTTCGAAAATTTGTGGAAAGACATGATCACCTACGCCAGCAGGCCCGATACTTGATGATGATGATGAAGAGTCGAGTCCAGATATAAATAAATAGCAGTCTAGTCCAGATATAAATAAGTAGCAGTCTAGTCTAGATATAAATAAGTAACAGTAGTCTAGTCTAGATATAAATAAATAGCAGTCTAGTCTAGATATAAATAAGAAGCAGTAGTCTAGTCTATATATAAATAAGTAGCATTCTAGTCTAGATATAAATAAGCAGCAGCAGTCTGTCTAGATATAAATAAGAAGCAAACTTATTCCACTCTGGTACAATAGATCTGTTTTGCCGCTCCTAGTTAAAAGTTTTATTCTTTCTGCTTCTTTATATCATCTAGTGCATATGGCAAGGAGATCAACACTGAAAAAAACATATGTAAAGCTGGTGACCAATAACCATGCAGGCATTGTTGCAAAAATAAAAATAAATAGACAAGAACTGCATGTAGAAAAAGTTGAAACATTTAAATACTTTGGATACAATGCCAACGATGAAGACATAAAATCTGAAATATCAGCTAGAACAGCAAAATATACGGTACCCTTGTGAAGCTAACACATATTTGGGAAAATTAGAACTTCAATCTTGGCTCATAAATGCTACCTTTGGAGCATAGGCCTTTAACTGACACTTTCCAAGCCGTTCTTTTACTTGCCATTCTATTAAGTTCGTTAGTTGTCTTCCCCATCATGTGGCTTTACCATTTTTTAATTGCTTGATGGCTTGCATTATTTCTTCCTTGCTGGGCCTTCCACAGTTAGCAACTCTTCCCCTGCTGGTAGTATATCTGGAGGTTTATTTGGGCCGGTTCTGTTCAAGCGTTCTTCATAGTGCTATTTCAACCTCTTCATCTGTTCACTTATATTATTACTGCACACATTTCCTATCTTAACTTTAATAAAAACATTGATTTGCTTGTACGTTCCGCTTATTTTTTTTCATGCTGTTGCACAGTTCCTTCATATTTTCATTTGTCTACAGGCTCTTCTGCTTATTTAGCTAGTTCATGTATATATTTTCTCTTATCCATTTTAATTGTTCTTCTCACTTCTTTGTTCACCTCTATGTAAGTTTCCCGTGCCCTGACTATAGAACTTCTCGTTTTGCTTTTATTTATGTCTGCTTTCTTGTTAGTTCTTTCTTTAATTCTCTCGTGTCTCTGCTGTCAACCATTTATTATTCTGGAATTCTTTTGCCAGAGCTTCTTTACACATCTCATTCCATTTATCCTTCAACTGTTTCCTATGGTCATCTATATTTATTGTATTTTCTAGTTGTTGAAGGACTTGGTATTTGTTGATACTGTGTTTTTTGAAACTTGTAATTCCTTGTTTTTATAGAAACCCTACATTGAAATACATCCAATCTTCATGTGAAAAAAGAAATGGTTTGGCTTATATCTTGGAAGTCACATTGATCGAGAAGCGGATACATGCAAAGAAATTAGAATCAGAATAGCTAAAGCAGCAATGTCTTTCAGAAGCCTTGAAACGTTGTGGAAATCAAAACTCGTCAGCACAAACACAAAATTTAGACTATTCAAATAAAATGTACTATCAATCCTTACGTATGCATGTGAAAGCTGGAAAACAACAAGAGATATAGAAATAAAGTTGAACGCATTCGAAAATAAATGTCTAAGGAAAATACTTGGTATAGCGTGGAACGAATTCAAAACAAACGAGGAAATTAGAGAAGTCGCCAATCAAACACTGATATCTTCAGTAATAAAGAAAAGACGATGGTCATATGTTGGACATGTGATGAGAAGAGATAATAACCGAATAGCAAAGCAAGCCCTCATGTAGGAAACAACAGGTAAGAGGAAAAGAGGAAGACCCAGGGAGATACTGAGAAGAACATTGATGAGACAGGCAAGAGCAGCAGGAATCGGCTCCCTCAATGAGATAGAGCTGCTTGCACAGAAGAGAGACAAATGGCGAGATTTGATAAAATATCTTTAAAAGAATTGAAAACTGCTAGAAAAAAAATTCAGATAAGAGAAAGAGTATCTTGGTCTGCGCCCTTTGGGCCGGCTACGGCTCGAAATGTCAATAGATAGATAGATATCTGGATTGGGTGGCTAAGGAAAGACAATTCTGCAAGGAACTGTGACAGTAGCGAAAGGGAGAAATTGGCAAAGAAAGAGATTTGAAGATAACATCAAAGAATGGACAGTCCCTGAGCTTGCAGTCCCGAAGAGAGAAAGGTATGTGCTTGACGAAGTTAGTGCCCTAACGACCCCCAGGTTTAAGAAATGATGATAATGTTTCTTTATAATTGTTTTTACTTGTGTTATTAGTTGTTTATTTTATCTTTTTCCTCTTTGTACGTCTCCTTTGCTTTTGTCCATACCACTTCCAATGTTGTGGTTTAAAATTTGTAGTTTTGACTGTCTTCTGGTGTTTTTCATGTTCTATGTTTCTTCTTTCATGCTGAGCTTGATATAATACTTTCTATGATCCTTGATTTCTTTGTGTTTTGGTGCTTGCCTAGAAATTTGTTGGCTTTATCTGTTATAGCTCAGTGGAATGCCAAGGTTAGTTATTCAACATCTGTATTATTATTATCACATTTGGTGAGAGGTGCGTAATTTCCTCGTCTTATTGCCAGGAAGACATCTTTAACGTTATGGTCCTCTAATTTCTCCACGTCAAGTATGCGAGAACCCATCTGTCTGAGAAGAAACGAGTAGATTGGGTAAGGGCAGGCTGACTGCAGGTAGGGATAACACGCTGAGAGCAGATAGAAGGACCGATTTTGGATAGATGGGTCGGCGAAAGAAGTCGAACTTCAGGTGGGCCTGATGTAGGAAACAAGCATCCTGGCAAAGACGACAAAGCTTGAGTAACTGGGAAAAAGGGAGAGAGTTTCTTAAAGATGTCGGTTGTGAAGGGTCATAGCGGAGATAACTGTGGGTGTCATTGGGTTTATAGAAGACGGAGGTCATCAGACAAAAGGCATCAAAAACTGTCACATCTAGGAAGGAAACGAAGGAGGTGAAATAGAGGAAGTGAGATCTAGGGGTGAAAAGGATCAACATAACCGGTGAATACTACTGCTGATCGCCATTACTGTCATGCTCTTCACGATCGTTCTGTCCATCATACACAAGTTCCGGTGGAGGAAGCTCAGTGGCCTGCCGATGCTGGAAGTTTCCGAGCTGAACCCGATCAACGATCCTAGGTGGAGATCCGTGCGAGCTAGCGCCCAGGTTCGTGTGGATAGGATGCTCTTTGCCTTGTCTCTGTCTTACATCATCTTGAACGCACCCAGCCACGTGGCCAGACTGTACAATCTTATCCGGTATTTAAGTAAGAGTATTTAAGGAAATATGAAAGTACCCAAGTCACTATCCTCGAATATCAAACTGGACGAGCTAGCAGGAATGTGTCCATCTTTAATGTACTTCAGAATAATATTCCAAACTCAGGTATTATAGGAGACTGGCACTATCCAGATGAGATTGATATAATGTGTGGTCAGCTTTCCTCAGCCCGTCAATTCTCGCTTGCATTTTTCTCAGTATCTGCCTGTCTGTGGTCTCGTGAGGACACGTTTCTTCCACACGAAGTTTTTCTTTTTTTTCAATTATATTTCTTTTCTCCCTCTGCTGTTTCTATTTCGTTTCTTCCTAACAGGCAATATAGTATATTTCTATATATTATTTTCTTCTTATTCTATTTTAATTCTTTGATTTGTTAGTGTTAGTTACTCCATAACATATAGTAGAGTGTATCGTCATTCTGTTGACTGTTAGTTTTTGTTGATCCTGTTTTATGAAGAAAGCTGCATGTAGGCCAACAGTTCAGTAATCTGTATTGTCTTTTCTTGTAAAACTGACTTAAAGAGCGATCTCGACAAATGATAATTTATTTGTTGAATTAAAAATATACACATTATATGTGTATAATCATTGAGTGCCTCCACATGGACGGTCGGCTACAAAGGATCGCTTCATTTGACGGTGCAGGTTGTCATAGGCTGACTTGTCCATAATTTGATGTTACTCGTCCATGTTAGTCTTGGTCTGCCTCTGCCTCTTTTACCTTGTATTTTCCATTCGAAGATTACTTTTAGTAGACTGCAGTGTCTCTTAACATGCACCAAAAATCTCATTTTTCCATTGTGAATAGTATTTAGTAGTTCCTTTTCAATCTTATTTGTTAAGAATTCATGGTTTGTTTTATTTTCTTTCTATCCAGTTCTTCCTATTCATCTATAAATCCAGATTTCAAATGTTTCATTCTTCAGTTCTGTTTTCTTGAAGTAACTATATTCCATTTCATAGTATTCTACAAAAATAGTGAGCTACTACAAAATGTATGAATAAAAAATCTCTGTTAATTATATTTTTACAAATTATTTATTTATTTTTTTTTTCAAATTCGAACACAAAATAGTTTCCATGATTCCACAACTGGTCACATGATTTATCCAACCGTGTCGTCACATTAGATGGTGGATTACTTTCTGTAGAAATAAATAAGCTGTATGTATCTTAAATGAATTGTATGTAAATTAAATGAACTGTATGTATCTTAAAGGAGCTGTATTTATCATAAATAAGTCACATGATGAGCATTAATAAGACGTCATTCCTGTGGGATGTTTGATAGTTGATTGTTAAGATGAAACGATCGAGAGAATTGATAAATCAAGCAGCGCATTGATATCTTCCATTCATTGTGTCATTTGTCGTGGGTAGACTATATAGTTTGTTGTAACCTATCATTGTGTCATTTGTCGTGGGTAGACTATATAGTTTGTTGTCACGTTTCATTGTGTAATTTGTCGTGGGTAGACTATATAGGTTGTTGTCACCTTTCATTGTGTCATTTGTAGTGGGTAGACTATATAGGTTGTTGTCGCATTTCATTGTTTCATTTGTCGTGGGTAGATTATATAGTTTGTTGTCGCCTTTCATTGTGTCATTTGTAGTGGGTAGATTATATAGTTTGTTGCCGCCTTTCATTGTGTCATTTGTCGTGGGTAGATTATATAGTTTGTTGTCGCATTTCATTGTGTCATTTGTCGTGGGTAGATTATATACTTTCTTGTCAACTTTCATTGTGTCATTTGTCGGGGGTAGACTATATAGGTTGTAGTCACCTTTCATTGTGTCATTTGTCGTGGGTAGACTATATAGTTTGTTGGCACCTTTCATTGTGTCATTTGTCGTGGGTAGACTATATAGGTTGTTGTCACCTTTCATTGTGTCATTTGTCGTGGGTAGACTATATAGGTTATTGTTATCTTTCATTGTGTCATTTGTCGTGGGTAGACTATATAGTTTGTTGTCACCTATCATTGTGTCATTTGTCGTGGGTAGACTATATAGTTTGTTGTCACGTTTCATTGTGTCATTGGTCGTGGGTAGACTATATAGGTTGTTGTCACCTTTCATTGTGTCATTTGTAGTGGGTAGACTATATAGTTTGTTGTCACCTTTCATTGTGTCATTTGTCGTGGATAGACTATATAGGTTGTTGTTACCTTTTCAATTGTGTCATTTGTCGTTGGTAGATTATATAGGTTGTTGTCGCATTTCATTGTGTCATTTGTCGTGGGTAGATTATATAGTTTGTTGTCGCCTTTCATTGTGTAATTTGTCGTGGGTAGATCATATAGTTTGTTGTCGCATTTCATTGTGTCATTTGTCGTGGGTAGATTATATACTTTCTTGTCAACTTTCATTGTGTCATTTGTCGGGGGTAGACTATATAGTTTGTTGTCACCTTTGATTGTGTCATTTGTCGTGGGTAGACTATATAGCTTGTTGTCACCTTTCATTGTGTCATTTGTCGTGGGTAGATTATATAGTTTGTTGTCACGTTTCATTGTGTCATTGGTCGTGGGTAGACTATATAGGTTGTTGTCACCTTTCATTGTGTCATTTGTAGTGGGTAGACTATATAGGTTGTTGTCGCCTTTCATTGTGTCATTTGTCGTGGGTAGATTATATAGTTTGTTGTCGCCTTTCATTGTGTCATTTGTCGTGGGTAGATTATATAGTTTGTTGTCACCTTTCATTGTGTTTTTTTGTCGCGGGTAGATTATATAGGTTGTTGTCGCATTTCATTGTGTCACTTGTCGTGGGTAGATTATATAGGTTGTTTTCGAATTTAATTTTGTCATTTGTCGTGGGTAGATTATATAGTTTGTTGTCGCGTTTCATTGTGTCATTTGTCGGGGGTAGACTATATATTTAGTTGTCACCTCTCATTGTGCAATTTGTCGTGGGTAGACTATATAGTTTATTGTCACCTCTCATTGTGGAGTTTGTTGTGGGTAGACTATATAGTTTGTCACCTTCCATTGTGTAATTTGTCGTAGGTAGACTATATAATTTGTTGTCGCCTTTCATTGTGTCATTTGTCGTGTGTAGACTATATAGTTTGTTGTCACCTTTTATTGTGTCATTTGTCGTGAGTAGACTATATAGTTTGTTGTCACCTTTTATTGTGTCATTTGTCGTGAGTAGACTATATAGTTTGTTGTCGCCTTTCATTGTGTAATTTGTCGTAGGTTGACTATATAGTTTGTTGTCGCCTTTTTTTGTGTCATTTGACGTGGGTAGACAATATAGTTTGTCACCTCTCATTGTGTCATTTGTGTTAGGTAGACTATATAGTTTGTTGTTGCATTTCATTGTGTCATTTGTCGTGGGTAGATTATATAGTTTGTTGCCACCTCTCATTGTGTTACTTGTTGTGAGTAGATTATATAGTTTGTTGCCACCTCTCATTGTGTTATTTGTTGTGGGTAGACTATATAGTTTGTTGTCACCTCTCATTGTGTAATTTGTTGTGGGTATATTATATAGTTTGTTGTCACCTTTCATTGTGTAATTTGTTGTGGGTATATTATATAATTTGTTGTCACCTTTCATTGTGTCATTTTTCGTGGGTAGGCTATATAGTTTGTTGTCACCTTTCATTGTGTCATTTGTCGTGGGTAGACTATATAGGTTGTTTCCGCCTTTCCTTTTGTCATTTGTCGTGGGTAGACTATATAGTTTGTTGTCACCTTTCATTGTGTCATTTGTTGTGGATAGACTATATAATTTGTTGTCACCATTCATTGTGTCATTTGTTGTGGATAGACTATATAGTTTATTGTCACATTTCATTGTGTCATTTTTAGTGGGTAGACTATTTAGTTTTTTGTCACCTTTCATTGTGTCATTTGTCGTGTGTAGACTATATAGGTTGTTGTCACCTTTCATTGTGTCATTTGACGTGGGTAGACTATATAGGTTGTTTTCGCCATTCATTGTGTCATTTGTCGGGGGTAGACTATATAGTTTTTGTCACCTCTCATTGTGTAATTTGTCGTGGGTAGACTATATAGTTTATTGTCACCTCTCATTGTGTAATTTGTCGTGGGTAGACTTTATAGTTTATTGTTACCTCTCATTGTGGAGTTTGTTGTGGGTAGACTATATAGTTTGTCACCTTTCATTGTGTAATTTGTCGTGGGTGGACTATATAGTTTGTTGTCGCCTTTCATTGTGTCATTTTTCGTGGGTAGACTATATAGTTTGTTGTCACCTTTCATTGTGTCATTTGTCGTGGGTAGACTATATAGTTTGTTGTCGCCTTTCATTGTGTAATTTGTCGTAGGTAGACTATATAGTTTGTTTTCACCTTTCATTGTGTCATTTGTCATGTATAGACTATATAGGTTGTTGTCACCTTTCATTGTGTCATTTGTCGTGGGTAGACTATATAGTTTATTGTCACCTCTCATTGTGGAGTTTGTTGTGGGTAGACTATATAGTTTGTCACCTTTCATTGTGTAATTTGTCGTGGGTGGACTATATAGTTTGTTGTCGCCTTTCATTGTGTCATTTTTCGTGGGTAGACTATATAGTTTGTTGTCACCTTTCATTGTGTCATTTGTCGTGGGTAGACTATATAGTTTGTTGTCGCCTTTCATTGTGTAATTTGTCGTAGGTAGACTATATAGTTTGTTGTCACCTTTCATTGTGTCATTTGTCATGTATAGACTATATAGGTTGTTGTCACCTTTCATTGTGTCATTTGACGTGGGTAGACTATATAGGTTGTTGTCGCCTTTCATTGTGTCATTTATCGTGAGTAGATTATACAGTTTGTTGTCGCCTTTCATTGTGTCATTTTTCTTGGGTTGATTATATAGTTTGTTGTCACCTTTCATTGTGTCATTTGTCGTGGGTAGATTATATAGGTTGTTGTCGCATTTCATTGTGTCATTATTCGTGGGTAGATTATATAGGTTGTTGTCGCATTTCATTGTGTCATTTGTCGTGGGTAGATTATATAGTTTGTTGTCGCCTTTCATTGTGTCATTTGTCTTGGGTAGATTATATAGTTTGTTGTCGCCTTTCATTGTGTCATTTGTCGTGGGTAGATTATATAGTTTGTTGTCGCATTTCATTGTGTCATTTGTCGTTGGTAGATTATGTACTTTCTTGTCGCCTTTCATTGTGTCATTTGTCGGGGGTAGACTATATAGTTTTTGTCACCTCTCATTGTGTAATTTGTCGTGGGTAGACTATATAGTTTATTGTCACCTCTCATTGTGTAATTTGTCGTGGTTAGACTATATAGTTTATTGTCAACTCTCATTGTGGAGTTTCTTGTGGGTAGACTATATAGTTTGTCACCTTTCATTGTGTAATTTGTCGTAGGTAGACTATATAGTTTGTTGTCGCCTTTCATTGTGTCATTTGTCGTCGGTAGACTATATAGTTTGTTGTCACCTTTCATTGTGTCATTTGTCGTGGGTAGACTATATAGTTTGTTGTCGCCATTCATTGTGTAATTTGTCGTAGGTAGACTATATAGTTTGTTTTCACCTCTCATTGTGTAATTTGTTGTGGGTATATTATAAAGTTTGTTGTCACCTATCATTGTGTAATTTGTTGTGGGTAGATTGTATAGTTTGTTGTCACCTTTCATTGTTTCATTTGTTATGGGTAGATTATATAGTTTGTTGTCACCTTTCATTGTGTCATTTGTTGTGGGTAGATTTTATGGTTTGTTACCACCTCTCATTGTGTCTGTTGTCGTGAGTAGATTGTATAGTTTGTTGTCCCCTTTCATTGTATCATTTGCTGTGGGTAGATTATATAGTTTGTTACCACCTCTCATTGTGTCATTTGTCGTGGGTAGATTATATAGTTTGTTGTCACCTTTCATTGTGTCATTTGTTGTGGGTAGATTATATAGTTTGTTGTCACCTTTCATTGTGTCATTTGTTGTGGGTAGATTATATAGTTTGTTACCACCTCTCATTGTGTCATTTGTTGTCGGTAGATTATATAGTTTGTTGTCACCTTTCATTGTGTCATTTGTTGTGGTAGATTATATAGTTTGTTACCACCTTTCATTGTGTCATTTGTTGTGGGTAGATTATATAGTTTGTTACCACCTCTCATTGTGTCATTTGTTGTCGGTAGATTATATAGTTTGTTGTCACCTCTCATTGTGTCATTTTTTGTGGGTAGATTATATAGTTTGTTGTCACCTTTCATTGTGTCATTTGTCGTGAGTAGATTGTATAGTTTGTTGTCACCTTTCATTGTGTCATGTGTGTGGGTAGATTATATAGTTTATTGTCACCTTTCATTGTGTATTTTGTTGTGGATATATTATATGTATTTTGTTGTCACCTTTCATTGTGTCATTTGTTTTGAGTAGATTATATAGTTTGTTGTCACCTTTCATTGTGTCATTTGTTTTAGGTAGACGATAGATTTTGTTGTCACCTTTCATTATGTCATTTGTCCAGGGTAGACTATATAGTTTGTTGTCACCTTTCATTGTGTCATTTGTTGTGGGTAGACTATATAGTTTGTTGTCACCTTTCGCTTTGTCATTTGTAGTGGATAGATATATATAGTTTGTTGTCACCTTTCATTGTGTCACTTGTCGTGGGTAGACTATATAGTTTGTTGTCACCTCTCATTGTGTAATTTGTCGTCAGTAGATTGTATAGTTTATTGTCACCTTTCATTGTGTCATTTTTGTGGGTAGACTATATAGTTTGTTGTCACCTCTCATTGTGTAATTTGTTGTAGGTAGATTATATAGTTTGTTGTCACCTTTCATTGTGTCATTTGCTGTGGGTAGATTATATAGTTTGTTCTCACCTTTCATTGTGTCAGTTGTCGTGGGTAGATTATATAGTTTGTTGTCACCTTTCATTGTGTCATTTGTTATGAGTAGATTATATAGTTTGTTGTCACCTTTCATTGTGTCATTTGTTGTGAGTAGATTATATAGTTTGTTGTCGCCTCTCATTGTGTCATTTGTTTGTGTAGACTATGAATTTTGTTGTCGCCTTTCATTGTGTCATTTGCTTTGGGTAGACTATAAATTTTGTTGTCACCTTCATTGTGTCATTTGTTGTGAATGGATTATATAGTTTGTTGTCACCTTTCGCTTTGTCATTTATTGTGGATAGATATATATAGTTTGTTGTCGCCTTTCATTGTGTCATTTGTTGGGGTAGACTATAAGTTTGTTGTCACCTTTCATTGTGTAATTTGTCGTAGTAGACTATATAGTTTGTTGTCACCTTTCATTGTGTAATTTGTTGTGGGTAGATTATATAGTTTGTTGTCACCTTTCATTGTGTCTGTTGTCGTGAGTAGAATGTATAGTTTGTTGTCCCCTTTCATTGTGTCATTTGCTGTGGGTAGATTATATAGTTTGTTACTACCTCTCATTGTGTCATTTGTCGTGGGTAGATATATAGTTTGTTGTCACCTTTCATTGTGTCATTTGTTGTGAGTAGATTATATAGTTTGTTGTCACCTCTCATTGTGTCATTTTTTTGGGTAGATTATGAATTTTGTTGTCACCTTTCATTGTGTCATTTGTTGTGAATGGACTATATAGTTTGTTATCACCTCCCGCATTGTCATTTGTAGTGGATAGAATTATATAGTTTGTTGTCGCCTTTCATTGTGTCATTTGTTGGGTAGACTATATAGTTTGTTGTCACCTCTCATTGTGTAATTTGTCGTGGGTAGACTATATAGTTTGTTGTCACCTTTCATTGTGGAATTTGTTGTGGGTAGACTATATAGTTTGTTGTCACCTTTCATTGTGTCATTTGCTGTGGGTAGATTATATAGTTTGTTACCACCTTTCATTGTGTCATTTGTCGTAGGTAGATTATATAGTTTGTTGTCACCTTTCATTGTGTCATTTGTTGTGGGTAGATTATATTGTTTGTTGTCACCATCATTGTGTCATTTGTTGTGGGTAGATTATATAGTTTGTTGTCACCTTTCATTGTGTCATTTGTTGTGGGTAGATTATATAGTTTGTTACCACCTTTCATTGTGTCATGTTGTCGTGAGTAGATTATATAGTTTGTTGCCCCTTTCATTGTGTCATTTGTTGTAGGTAGACTATATAGTTTGTTACCACCTTTCATTGTGTCATTTGTCGTGGGTAGATTATATAGTTTGTTGTCACATTTCATTGTGTCATTTGTTGTGGGTAGATTATATAGTTTGTTGTCACCTTTCATTGTGTCATTTGTGTGAGTAGATTATATAGTTTGTTGTCACCTCTCATTGTGTCATTTGTTGTGAGTAGATTATATAGTTTGTTGTCACCTTTCATTGTGTCATTTGTTGTGAGTAGATTATATAGTTTGTTGTCGCCTTTCATTGTGTCATTTGTTGTGGGTAGATTATATATTTTGTTACCACCTCTCATTGTGTCTTTTGTTGTCGGTAGATTATATAGTTTGTTGTCACCTCTCATTGTTGAATTTGTTGTGTGTAGACTATATATTTTTGTAACCTTTTATTGTGTCATTTGTCGTAGGTAGACTATATAGTTTGTTGTCACCTTTCATTGTGTCATTTGTCGTAGGTAGACTATATAGTTTGTTGTCACCTTTCATTGTGTCATTTGTTGTGGGTAGACTATATAGTTTGTTGTCACCTTTCATTGTGTCTGTTGTCGTGAGTAGACTATATAGTTTGTTGTCGCCTTTCATTGTGTCATTTGTCGTGGGTAGACTATATAGTTTGTTGTCGCTCTCATTGTGTCATTTGTCGTGGGTAGACTATATAGTTTGTTGTCGCCTTTTATTGTGTCATTTGTCGTGGGAGATTATATAGTTTGTTGTCGCATTTCATTGTGTCATTTGTCGTGGGTAGACTATATAGTTTGTTGTCACCTCTCATTGTGTAATTTTTTGTGTGTAGACTATATAGTTTGTTGTCACCTCTCATTGTGTCATTTGTCGTGGGTAGATTATATAGTTTGTTGTCACCTCTCATTGTGTCATTTGTATGCGTAGACTATATAGTTTGTTGTCACCTCTCATTGTGTAATTTGTCGTGGGTAGATTATATAGTTTGTTGTCACCTTTCATTGTGTAATTTGTTGTGGGTAGATTGTATAGTTTGTTGTCACCTTTCATTGTGTCATTTTAGTGAGTTGATTATATAGTTTGTTGTCACCTTTCATTGTGTCATGTGTCGTGAGAAGATTGTATAGTTTGTTGTCACCTTTCATTGTGTCATTTGTTGTGGGTAGACTATATAGTTTGTTGTCACCTTTCATTGTGTCATTTGTAGTTGGTAGACTATATAGTATGTTGTCACCTTTCATTGTGTCATTTGTCGTCAGTAGATTGTATAGTTTGTTGTCACCTTTCATTGTGTCATGTATTGTGGGTAGATTATATAGTTTGTTGCCACCTCTCATTGTGTAATTTGTAGTGGGTAGATTATATAGTTTGTTGTCACCTTTCATTGTGTCATTTGTCGTGGGTAGATTATATAGTTTGTTGTCACCTTTCATTGTTTCATTTGTCGTGGGTAGATTATATAGTTTGTTGTCACCTTTCATTGTGTCATTTGTCGTGAGTAGATTATATAGTTTGTTGTCACCTCTCATTGGGTCATTTGTTTGGGTAGACTATATTTTGTTGTCACCTTTCATTGTGTCATTTGTTTTGGGTAGACTATAAGTTTGTTGTCACCTTTCATTGTGTCATTTGTTGTGAATGGACTATATAGTTTTTTATCACCTACCGCTTTGTCATTTGTTGTGGTAGATATATATAGTTTGTTGTCGCCTTTCATTGTGTCATTTGTCGCGGTAGACTACATAGTTTGTTGTCACCTCTCATTGTGTAATTTGTCGTGGGTAGACTATATAGTTTGTTGTCACCTTTCATTGTGTCATTTGTCGTGGGTAGACTATATAGTTTGTTGTCGCCTTTCATTGTGTAATTTGTTGTGGTTAGATTATATAGTTTGTTGTCACCTTTCATTGTGTCTGTTGTCGTGAGTAGATTGTATAGTTTGTTGTCCCTTTTCATTGTATCATTTGTGTGGGTAGATTATATAGTTTGTAACCACCTCTCATTGTGTCATTTGTCGTGGGTAGATTATATAGTTTGTTGTCATCTTTCATTGTGTCATTTATTGTGGGTAGATTATATAGTTTGTTGTCACCTTTCATTGTGTCATTTGTTGTGGGTAGATTATATAGTTTGTTACCACCTCTCATTGTGTCATTTGTTGTAGGTAGATTATATATTTTGTTGTCACCTTTAATTGTGTCATTTGTTGTGAGTAGATTATATAGTTTGTTGTCACCTTTCATTGTGTCTGTTGTCGTGAGTAGATTGTATAGTTTGTTGTCCCTTTCATTGTGTCATTTGCTGTGGGTAGATTATATAGTTTGTTACCACCTCTCATTGTGTCGTTTGTCGTGGGTAGATGATATAGTTTGTTGTCATCTTTGATTGTGTCATTTGTTGTGGGTAGATTATATAGTTTGTTGTCACCTTTCATTGTGTCATTTGTTGTGGGTAGATTATATAGTTTGTTACCACCTCTCATTGTGTCATTTGTTGTAGGTAGATTATATATTTTGTTGTCACCTTTCATTGTGTCATTTGTTGTGAGTAGATTATATAGTTTGTTGTCGCCTCTCATTGTGTCATTTGTTTGGGTAGACTATGAATTTTTTGTCGCCTTTCATTGTGTCATTTGTTTTGGGTAGACTATAAATTTTGTTGTCACCTTTCATTGTGTCATTTGTTGTGAATGGAGTATATAGTTTGTTATCACCTCCCGCTTTGTCATTTGTTGTGGAAAGAATATTTATAGTTTGTTGTCGCCTTTCATTGTGTCATTTGTCGGGGTAGACTACATAGTTTGTTGTCACCTCTCATTGTGTAATTTGTCGTGGGTAGACTATATAGTTTCTTGTCACCTCTCATTGTGGAATTTGTTGTGGGTAGACTATATAGTTTGTTGTCGCCTTTCATTGTGTAATTTGTCGTAGGTAGACTATATAGTTTGTTGTCGCCTTTCATTGTGTCATTTGCTGTGGGTAGATATATAGTTTGTTAGCACCTCTCATTGTGTCATTTGACGTGGGTAGATTATATAGTTTGTTGTCAGCTTTCATTGTGTCATTTGTTGTGGGTAGATTATATAGTTTGTTGTCACCTTTCATTGTGTCATTTGTTGTGGGTAGATTATATAGTTTGTTACCACCTCTCATTTTGTCTGTTGTCGTAAGTAGATTGTATAGTTTGTTGTCCCCTTTCATTGTATCATTTGCTGTGGGTAAATTATATAGTTTGTTACCACCTCTCATTGTGTCATTTGTCGTGGGTAGATTATATAGTTTGTTGTCACCTTTCATTGTGTCATTTGTTGTGGGTAGATTATATAGTTTGTTGTCGCCTTTCATTGTGTAATTTGTTGTGGTTAGATTATATAGTTTGTTGTCACCTTTCATTGTGTCTGTTGTCGTGAGTAGATTGTATAGTTTGTTGTCCCTTTTCATTGTATCATTTGCTGTTGGTAGATTATATAGTTTGTAACCACCTCTCATTGTGTCATTTGTTTGGGTAGACTATGATTTTTTTGTCGCCTTTCATTGTGTCATTTGTTTTGGGTAGACTATAAATTTGTTGTCACCTTTCATTGTGTCATTTGTTGTGATGGAGTATATAGTTTGTTATCACCTCCCCTTTGTCATTTGTTGTGGAAAGAATATATATAGTTTGTTGTCGCCTTTCATTGTGTCATTTGTCGGGGTAGACTACATAGTTTGTTGTCACCACTCATTGTGTAATTTGTCGTGGGTAGACTATATAGTTTGTTGTGGCCTTTCATGGTGTCATTTGCTGTGGGTAGAATATATAGTTTGTTACCACCTCTCATTGTGTCATTTGACGTGGGTAGATTATATAGTTTGTTGTCAGCTTTCATTGTGTCATTTGTTGTGGGTAGATTATATAGTTTGTTGTCACCTTTCATTGTGTCATTTGTTTTGGGTAGATTATATAGTTTGTTACCACCTCTCATTGTGTCTGTTGTCGTAAGTAGATTGTATAGTT
Source organism: Megaustenia siamemsis (assembly GCA_032433765.1). NCBI lineage: Eukaryota > Metazoa > Mollusca > Gastropoda > Stylommatophora > Ariophantidae > Megaustenia > Megaustenia siamemsis. The sequence goes on from JAVIAB010000124.1 coordinate 79,969,952, forward strand.
TGTTGTCCCTTTCATTGTATCATTTGCTGTGGGTAGATTATATAGTTTGTTACCACCTCTCATTGTGTCATTTGTCGTGGGTAGATTATATAGTTTGTTGTCACCTTTCATTGTGTCATTTGTTGTGGGTAGATTATATATTTTGTTGTCACCTTTCATTATGTCATTTGTTGTGGGTAGATTATATAGTTTGTTACCACCTCTCATTGTGTCTTTTGTTGTGGGTAGATTATATAGTTTGTTGTCACCTTCCATTGTGTCATTTGTTGTGGGTAGATTATATAGTTTGTTACCACCTCTAATTGTGTCATTTTTGTTGGTAGATTATATAGTTTGTTACCACCTCTCATTGTGTCATTTGTTGTGGGTAGATTATATAGTTTGTAACCACCTCTCATTGTGTCATTTTTTGTGGGTAGATTATATAGTTTGTTGTCACCTTTCATTGTGTCATTTGTCGTGAGTAGATTGTATAGTTTGTTATCACCTTTCATTGTGTCATTTGCTGTGGGTATAATTATATAGTTTATTGTCACCTTTCATTGTGTCATTTGTTGTGGATATATTATATATAGTACATTGTCACCTTTCATTGTGTAATTTGTTTGGGTAGACTATATAGTTTGTTATCAGCTTTCATTATGTCATTTGTTTTAGGTAGACGATAGAGTTTGTTATCACCTTTCATTATGTCATTAGTCAGGGTAGACTATATAGTTTGTTATCACCTTTCATTGTGTCATTTGTCGTGGGTAGACTTTATAGTTTGTTATCACCTTTTATCATGTCATTTGTCCAGGGTAGACTATATAGTTTTTTGTATCATCTTTCATTGTGTCTTTTGTCCAGAGTAGACTATATAGTTTGTTTTACCTTCCATTATGACATTTGTCAAGGTAGACTATATAGTTTGTTATCACCTTTCATGTGTCATTTGTTGTGGATAGACTATATAGTTCGTTATCACCTTTCATTGTGTCATTTGTTGTGGATAGACTATATAGTTTGTTATCACCTTTCATTGTGTCATTGTGTGTGGATAGATTATATAGTTTGTTATCACCTTTCATTGTGACATTTATTGTGGATAGACTATATAGTTTGTTATCACCTTTCATTGTGACATTTATTGTGGATAGACTATATAGTTTGTTATCACCTTTCATTGTGTCATTTGTTGTGGGTAGATTATATAGTTTGTTGTCACCATTCATTGTGTCATTTGTTGTGAGTAGATTATATGGTTTTTTGTCACCTTTCATTATGTCATTTGTTGTGGGTAGATTATATAGTTTGTTACCACCTCTCATTGTGTCTTTTGTTGTCGGTAGATATATAGTTTGTTGTCACCTTTCATTGTGTCATTTGTTGTGGGTAGATTATATAGTTTGTTACCACCTCTCATTGTGTCATTTGTCATGGGTAGATTATATAGTTTGTTACCACCTGTCATTGCGTATTTGTTGTGGGTATATTATATAGTTTATTGTCACCTTTCATTGTGTAATTTGTTGTGGGTAGATTATATAGTTTGTTGTCACCTTTCATTGTGTCATTTTTCGTGAGTAGATTGTATAGTTTGTTGTCACCTTTCATTGTGTCATGTGTTGTGGGTAGATTATATAGTTTGTTGCCACCTCTCTTTGTGTCATTTGTTGAGGGTAGATTATATAGTTTGTTGTCACCTTTCATTGTGTAATTTGTTGTGTGTAGATTATATAGTTTGTAGTCACCTTTCATTGTGTAATTTGTTGTGTGTAGATTATATAGTTTGTTGTCACCTTTCATTGTGTCATTTGTTTTCGGTAGACTATAAATTTTGTTGTCGCCTTTCATTGTGTCTTATGTTTTGGGTGGACCATACATTTTGTTGTCGCCTTTCATTGTGTCTTATGTTTTGGGTGGACCATAAATTTTGTTGTCACCTTTCATTGTGTCATTTGTTTTCGGTAGACTATAAATTTTGTTGTCGCCTTTCATTGTGTCATTTGTTTTCGGTAGACTATAAATTTTGTTGTCACATTTCATTGTGTCATTTGTTTTCGGTAGACTATAAATTTGGTTGTCACCTTTCATTCTGTCATTTGTTTTCGGTAGACTATAAATTTTGCTGTCGCCTCTCATTGTGTCATTTGTTTGGGGTAGAATATATAGTTTGTTATCACCTTTCATTGTGTCATTTGTTTGGGTAGACTATAAATTTTGTTGTCACCTTTCATTGTGTCATTTGTTTTGGGTAGAATATATAGTTGTTATCACCTTTCATTGTGTCATTTGTCGTGGGTAGACTATATAGTTTGTTATCACCTTTCATTATGTCATTTGTCCATGGTAGACTATATAGTTTGTTATCATCTTTCATTGTGTCATTTGTCCAGGGTAGACTATACATTTTGTTATCACCTTTCATTATGCATTTTTACAGGGTATACTATATAGTTTGCTATCACCTTTCATTATGTCATTTGTTTTAGGTAGACTATATAGTTTGTTATCACCTTTCATTGTGTCATTTGTTTTGGATAGACTATATAGTTTGTTATCACCTTTCATTATGTTATTTATTGTGGATAGACTATATAGTTTGTTATCACCTTTCATTATGTCATTTGTTGTTGATAGACTATATAGTTTTGTTATCACCTTTCATTATATCATTTGTCTAGGGTAGACTATATAGTTTGTTATCATCTTTCATTGTGTCATTGTTGTGGCTAGACTATATAGTTTGTTATCACCTCTCACTGTGTCATTTGTTGTGGATAGACTATATAGTTTGTTGTCACCTTTCATTGTGTCTGTTGTCGTGAGTAGATTGTATAGTTTGTTGTCCCTTTTCATTGTATCATTTGCTGTGGGTAGATTATATAGTTTGTTACCACCTCTCATTGTGTCATTTGTCGTGGGTAGATTATATAGTTTGTTGTCATCTTTCATTGTGTCATTTGTTGTGGGTAGATTATATAGTTTGTTGTCACCTTTCATTGTGTCATTTGTTGTGGGTAGATTATATAGTTTGTTACCACCTCTCATTGTGTCATTTGTTGTAGGTAGATTATATATTTGTTGTCACCTTTAATTGTGTCATTTGTTGTGAGTAGATTATATAGTTTGTTGTCACCTTTCATTGTGTCTGTTGTCGTGAGTAGATTGTATAGTTTGTTGTCCTTTTCATTGTATCATTTGCTGTGGGTAGATTATATAGTTTGTTACCACCTCTCATTGTGTCATTTGTCGTGGGTAGATTATATAGTTTGTTGTCATCTTTGATTGTGTCATTTGTTGTGGGTAGATTATATAGTTTGTTGTCACCTTTCATTGTGTCATTTGTTGTGGGTAGATTATATAGTTGTTACCACCTCTCATTGTGTCATTTGTTGTCGGTAGATTATATATTTTGTTGTCACCTTTCATTGTGTCATTTGTTGTGTGTAGATTATATAGTTTGTTGTCACCTTTCATTGTGTCATTTGTTTTCGGTAGACTACAAATTTTGTTGTCGCCTTTCATTGTGTCTTATGTTTTTGGGTGGACCATACATTTTGTTGTCGCCTTTCATTGTGTCTTATGTTTTGGGTGGACCATACATTTTGTTGTCGCCTTTCATTGTGTCATTTGTTTTCGGTAGACTATAAATTTTGTTTTCACCTTTCATTGTGTCATTTGTTTTCGGTAGACTATAAATTTTGTTGTCACATTCATTGTGTCATTTGTTTCGGTAGACTATAAATTTTGTTGTCACCTTTCATTCTGTCATTTGTTTTCGGTAGACTATAAATTTTGCTGTCGCCTCTCATTGTGTCATTTGTTTGGGGTAGAATATATAGTTTGTTATCACCTTTCATTGTGTCATTTGTTTTGGGTAGACTATAAATTTTGTTGTCACCTTTCATTGTGTCATTTTGTTGGGTAGAATATATAGTTTGTTATCACCTTTCATTATGTCATTTTGTCGTGGGTAGACTATATAGTTTGTTATCACCTTTCATTATGTCATTTGTCCATGGTAGACTATATAGTTTGTTATCATCTTTCATTGTGTCATTTGTCCAGGGTAGACTATATATTTTTGTTATCACCTTTCATTATGTCATTTTTACAGGGTATACTATATAGTTTGCTATCACCTTTCATTATGTCATTTGTTTTAGGTAGACTATATAGTTTGTTATCACCTTTCATTGTGTCATTTGTTTTGGATAGACTATATAGTTTGTTATCACCTTTCATTTGTTATTTATTGTGGATAGACTATATAGTTTGTTATCACCTTTCATTATGTCATTTGTTGTTGATAGACTATATAGTTTGTTATCACCTTTCATTATATCATTTGTCTAGGGTAGACTATATAGTTTGTTATCATCTTTCATTGTGTCATTTGTTTTGGCTAGACTATATAGTTTGTTATCACCTCTCACTGTGTCATTTGTTGTGGATAGACTATATAGTTTGTTTCACCTTTCATTGTGTCTGTTTGTCGTGAGTAGATTGTATAGTTTGTTGTCCTTTTCATTGTATCATTTGCTGTGGGTAGATTATATAGTTTGTTACCACCTCTCATTGTGTCATTTGTCGTGGGTAGATTATATAGTTTGTTGTCATCTTTCATTGTGTCATTTGTTGTGGGTAGATTATATAGTTTGTTGTCACCTTTCATTGTGTCATTTGTTGTGGGTAGATTATAGTTTGTTACCACCTCTCATTGTGTCATTTGTTGTAGGTAGATTATATATTTTGTTGTCACCTTTAATTGTGTCATTTGTTGTGAGTAATTATATAGTTTGTTGTCACCTTTCATTGTGTCTTTGTCGTGAGTAGATGTATAGTTTGTTGTCCCTTTTCATTGTATCATTTGCTGTGGGTAGATTATATAGTTTGTTACCACCTCTCATTGTGTCATTGTCGTGGGTAGATTATATAGTTTGTTGTCATCTTGATTGTGTCATTTGTTGTGGGTAGATTATATAGTTTGTTGTCACCTTTCATTGTGTCATTTGTTGTGGGTAGATTATATAGTTTGTTACCACCTCTCATTGTGTCATTTGTTGTAGGTAGATTATATATTTGTTGTCACCTTTCATTGTGTCATTTGTTGTGAGTAGATTATATAGTTGTTTGTCGCCTCTCATTGTGTCATTTGTTTGGGCAGACTATGAATTTTTTTGTCGCCTTTCATTGTGTCATTTGTTTTGGGTAGACTATAAATTTTGTTGTCACCTTTCATTGTGTCATTTGTTGTGAATGGAGTATATAGTTTGTTATCACCTCCCGCTTTGTCATTTGTTGTGGAAAGAATATATATAGTTTGTTGTCGCCTTTCATTGTGTCATTTGTCGGGGTAGACTACATAGTTTGTTGTCACCTCTCATTGTGTAATTTGTCGTGGGTAGACTATATAGTTTTCTTGTCACCTCTCATTGTGGAATTTGTTTGTGGGTAGACTATATAGTTTGTTGTCGCCTTTCATTGTGTAATTTGTCGTAGGTAGACTATATAGTTTGTTGTCGCCTTTCATGGTGTCATTTGCTGTGGGTAGAATATATTTGTTATCACCTCTCATTGTGTCATTTGTCGTGGGTAGATTATATAGTTTGTTGTCAGCTTTCATTGTGTCATTTGTTGTGGGTAGATTATATAGTTTGTTGTCACCTTTCATTGTGTCATTTGTTGTGGGTAGATTATATAGTTTGTTATCACCTCTCATTGTGTCATTTGTTGTAGGTAGATTATATATTTTGTTGTCACCTTTAATTGTGTCATTTGTTGTGAGTAGATTATATAGTTTGTTGTCACCTTTCATTGTGTCTGTTGTCGTGAGTAGATTGTATAGTTTGTTGTCCTTTTCATTGTATCATTTGCTGTGGGTAGATTATATAGTTTGTTACCACCTCTCATTGTGTCATTTGTCGTGGGTAGATTATATAGTTTGTTGTCATCTTTGATTGTGTCATTTGTTGTGGGTAGATTATATAGTTTGTTGTCACCTTTCATTGTGTCATTTGTTGTGGGTAGATTATATAGTTTGTTACCACCTCTCATTGTGTCATTTGTTGTAGGTAGATTATATATTTTGTTGTCACCTTTCATTGTGTCATTTGTTGTGTGTAGATTATATAGTTTGTTGTCACCTTTCATTGTGTCATTTGTTTTCGGTAGACTATAAATTTTGTTGTCGCCTTTCATTGTGTCTTATGTTTTGGGTGGACCATACATTTTGTTGTCGCCTTTCATTGTGTCTTATGTTTTGGGTGGACCATACATTTTGTTGTCGCCTTTCATTGTGTCATTTGTTTTCGGTAGATTATAAATTTTGTTGTCACCTTTCATTGTGTCATTTGTTTTCGGTAGACTATAAATTTTGTTGTCACATTTCATTGTGTCATTTGTTTTCGGTAGACTATATATTTTGTTGTCACCTTTCATTCTGTCATATGTTTTCGGTAGACTATAAATTTTGCTGTCGCCTCTCATTGTGTCATTTGTTTGGGGTAGAATATATAGTTTGTTATCACCTTTCATTGTGTTATTTGTTTTGGGTAGACTATAAATTTTGTTGTCACCTTTCATTGTGTCATTTGTTTTGGGTAGAATATATAGTTTGTTATCACCTTTCATTGTGTCATTTGTCGTGGTAGACTATATAGTTTGTTATCACCTTTCATTATGTCATTTGTCCATGGTAGACTATATAGTTTGTTATCATCTTTCATTGTGTCATTTGTCCAGGGTAGACTATATATTTTGTTATCACCTTTCATTATGTCATTTTTACGGGTATACTATATAGTTTGCTATTCACCTTTCATTGTGTCATTTGTTTTGGATAGACTATATAGTTTGTTGTCACCTTTCATATTGTTATTTATTGTGGGTAGGACTATATAGTTTGTTATCACCTATCATTATGTCATTTGTTGTTGATAGACTATATAGTTTGTTATCACCTTTCATTAATCATTTGTCTAGGGTAGACTATATAGTTTGTTATCATCTTTCATTGTGTCATTGTGTGGCTAGACTATATAGTTGTTATCACCTCTCACTGTGTCATTGTTGTGGATAGACTATATAGTTTGTTGTCACCTTTCATTGTGTCTGTTGTCGTGAGTAGATTGTATAGTTTGTTGTCCCTTTTCATTGTATCATTTGCTGTGGGTAGATATATAGTTTGTTACCACCTCTCATTGTGTCATTTGTCGTGGGTAGATTATATAGTTTGTTGTCACCTTTCATTGTGTCATTTGTTGTGGGTAGATTATATAGTTTGTTGTCACCTGTCATTGTGTCATTTGTTGTGGGTAGATTATATAGTTTGTTACCACCTCTCATTGTGTCATTTGTTGTAGGTAGATTATATATTTTGTTGTCACTTTAATTGTGTCATTTGTTGTGAGTAGATATATAGTTTGTTGTCATCTTTCATTGTGTCTGTTGTCGTGAGTAGATTGTATAGTTTGTTGTCCCTTTTCATTGTATCATTTGCTGTGGGTAGATTATATAGTTGTTACCACCTCTCATTGTGTCATTGTCGTGGGTAGATTATATAGTTTGTTGTCATCTTTGATTGTGTCATTTGTTGTGGGTAGATATATAGTTTGTTGTCACCTTTCATTGTATCATTTGTTGTGGGTAGATTATATAGTTTGTTACCACCTCTCATTGTGTCATTTGTTGTAGGTAGATTATATATTTTGTTGTCACCTTTCATTGTGTCATTTGTTGTGAGTAGATTATATAGTTTGTTGTCGCCTCTCATTGTGTCATTTGTTTGGGTAGACTATGATTTTTTTGTCGCCTTTCATTGTGTCATTTGTTTTGGGTAGACTATAAATTTTTGTGTCACCTTTCATTGTGTCATTGTTGTGAATGGAGTATATAGTTTGTTATCACTCCGCGCTTTGTCATTTGTTGTGGAAAGAATATATAGTTTGTGCGCCTTCATTGTGTCATTTGTCGGGTTAGACTACATAGTTTGTTGTCACCCTCATTGTGTAATTTGTCGTGGGTAGACTATATAGTTTCTTGTCACCTCTCATTGTGAATTTGTTGTGGGTAGACTATATAGTTTGTTGTCGCCTTTCATTGTGTAATTGTCGTAGGTAGACTATATAGTTGTTGTCGCCTTTCATGGTGTCATTTGCTGTGGGTAGAATATATAGTTTTGTTATCACCTCTCATTGTGTCATTTGTCGTGGGTAGATTATATAGTTTGTTGTCAGCTTTCATTGTGTCATTTGTTGTGGGTAGATTATATAGTTTCTTGTCACCTTTCATTGTGTCATTTGTTGTGGTAGATTATATAGTTTGTTACCACCTTCATTGTGTCTGTTGTCAAAAGTAGATTGTAGTTTGTTGTCCCCTTTCATTGTATCATTTGCTGTGGGTAGATTATATAGTTTGTTACCACCTCTCATTGTGTCATTTGTCGTGGGTAGATTATATAGTTTGTTGTCACTTTCATTGTGTCATTTGTTGTGGGTAGATTATATAGTTTGTTGTCACCTTTCATTGTGTCATTTGTGTGGGTAGATTATATAGTTTGTTACCACCTCTCATTGTGTCATTTCTTGTGGGTAGATTATATAGTTTGTTGTCACCTTTCATGTGTCATTTGTTGTGAGTAGATTATATAGTTTGTTGTCACCTTTCATTGTGTCATTTGTTGTGGGTAGATTATATAGTTTGTTACCACCTCTCATTGTGTCTTTGTTGTCGGTAGATTATATAGTTTGTTGTCACTTCCATTGTGTCATTTGTTGTGGGTAGATTATATAGTTTGTACCACCTCTAATTGTGTCATTTTTGTGGGTAGATTATATAGTTGTTAACCTCTCATTGTGTCATTTTAGTGGGTAGATTATATAGTTTGTTACCACCTCTCATTGTGTCATTTTTTGTGGGTAGATTATATAGTTGTTGTCACCTCTCATTGTGTCATTTGTCGTGGGTAGATTATATAGTTTGTTGTCACCTTTCATTGTGTCATTTGTTGTGGGTAGATTATATAGTTTTTGTCACCTTTCATTGTGTCATTTGTTGTGGGTAGATAATAGTTTGTTACCACCTCTCATTGTGTCATTTGTTGTGGGTAGATTATATAGTTTGTTGTCACCTTTCATTGTGTCATTTGTTGTGAGTAGATTATATATTTGTTGTCACCTTTCATTATGTCATTTGTTGTGGGTAGATTATATAGTTTGTTACCATCTCTTATTGTGTCTTTTGTTGTCGGTAGACTACATAGTTTGTTGTCACCACTCATTGTGTAATTTGTCGTGGGTAGACTATATAGTTTGATGTCGCCTTTCATGGTGTCATTTGCTGTGGGTAGAATATATAGTTTGTTAGCACCTCTCATTGTGTCATTTGACGTGGGTAGATTATATAGTTTGTTGTCAGCTTTCATTGTGTCATTTGTTGTGGGTAGATTATATAGTTTGTTGTCACCTTTCATTGTGTCATTGTTGTGGGTAGATTATATAGTTTGTTACCACCTCTCATTGTGTCTGTTGTCGTAAGTAGATTATATAGTTTGTTGTCACCTTTCATTGTACATTGCTGTGGGTAGATTATATAGTTTGTTACCACCTTCATTGTGTCATTTGTCGTGGGTAGATTATATAGTTTGTTGTCACCTTTCATTGTGTCATGTTGTTGTGGGTAGATTATATATTTTGTTGTCCCTTTCATTATGTCATTGTTGTGGGTAGATTATATAATTGTTACCACTCTCATTGTGTCTTTTGTGTGGGTAGATTATATAGTTTGTTGTCACCTTCCATTGTGTCATTGTTGTGGGTAGATTATATAGTTTGTTACCACCTCTAATTGTGTCATTTTTTGTTGTAGATTATATAGTTTGTTACCACCTCTCATTGTGTCATTTGTTGTGGGTAGATTATATAGTTTGTTACCACCTCTCATTGTGTCATTTTTGTGGGTAGATTATATAGTTTGTTGTCACCTTTCATTGTGTCATTTGTCGTGAGTAGATTGTATAGTTGTTATCACCTTTCATTGGTCATGTGCTGTGGGTATAATTATATATTTTATTGTCACCTTTCATTGTGTAATTTGTTGTGGATATATTATATATAGTTCATTGTCACCTTTCATTGTGTAATTTGTTTGGGTAGACTATAGAGTTTGTTATCAGCTTTCATTATGTCATTTGTTTAGGTAGACGATAGAGTTGCTATCACCTTTCATTATGTCATTAGTCAAGGGTAGACTTATATAGTTTGTTATCACCTTTCATTGTGTCATTTGTCGTGGGTAGACTTATAGTTGTTATCACCTTTCATCATGTCATTGTCCAGGTAGACTATATAGTTTTTTTATCATCTTTCATTGTGTCTTTTGTCCGAGTAGACTATATAGTTTGTTATTCCCTTCCATTGTGACATTTGTCAAGGGTAGACTATATAGTTTGTTATCACCTTTCATGGTGTCATTTGTTGTGGATAGACTATATAGTTTGTTATCACCTTTCATTGTGTCATTTGGTGGGATAGACTATATAGTTTGTTGTCACCTTTCATTGTGTCATTGTTGTGGATAGATTATATAGTTTGTTGTCACCTTTCATTGTGACATTTATTGTGGGTAGACTTATATAGTTTGTTATCACCTTTCATTGTGTCTTTTGACATTGTTGTGGATAGACTATATAGTTTGTTGTCACCTTCATTGTGTCATTTGTTGTGGGTAGATTATATAGTTTGTTGTCACCTTCATTGTGTCATTTGTTGTGGGTAGATTATATGGTTTTTTTGTCACCTTTCATTATGTCATTTGTTGTGGGTTGTGTATGTAGATTATATAGTTTGTACCACCTCTCATTGTGTCTTGTTGTCGGTATAGATTATATAGTTTGTTGTCACCTTTCATTGTGTCATTTGTTGTGGGTAGATTATATAGTTTGTTACCACCTCTCATTGTGTCATTGTCGTGGGTAGATTATATAGTTTGTTGCCACCTCTCATTGTGTCATTTGTTGAGGGTAGATTATATAGTTTGTTGTCAACTTTCATTGTGTAATTGTTGTGTGTAGATTATATAGTTTGTAGTCACCTTTCATTGTGTAATTTGTTGTGTGTAGATTATATAGTTTGTTGTCACCTTTCATTGTGTCATTTGTTTTCGTAGACTATAAATTTTGTTGTCGCCTTTCATTGTGTCTTATGTTTTGGGTGGACCATACATTTGTTGTCGCCTTTCATTGTGTCTTATGTTTGGGTGGACCATAAATTTTGTTGTCACCTTTCATTGTGTCATTTGTTTCGGTAGACTATATAAATTTGTTGTCACCTTTCATTGTGTCATTTGTTTTCGGTAGACTATAAATTTTGTTGTCACATTTCATTGTGTCATTTGTTTTCGGTAGACTATAAATTGGTTGTCACCTATCATTCTGTCATTTGTTTTCGGTAGACTATAAAATTTTGCTGTCGCCTCTCATTGTGTCATTTGTTTGGGTAGAATATATAGTTTGTTATCACCTTTCATTGTGTCATTTGTTTGGGTAGACTATAAATTTTGTTGTCACCTTTCATTGTGTCATTTGTTTTGGGTAGAATATATAGTTTGTTATCACCTTTCATTGTGTCATTTGTCGTGGGTAGACTATATAGTTTGTTATCACCTTTCATTATGTCATTTGTCCATGGTAGACTATATAGTTTGTTATCATCTTTCATTGTGTCATTTGTCCAGGGTAGACTATATATTTGTTATCACCTTTCATTATGTCATTTTTACAGGGTAGACTATATAGTTTGCTATCACCTTTCATTATGTCATTTGTTTAGGTAGAATATATAGTTTGTTATCACCTTTCATTGTGTCATTTGTTTTGGATAGACTATAGAGTTTGTTATCACCTTTCATTATGTATTTATTGTGGATAGACTATATAGTTTGTTATCACCTTTCATTATGTCATTTGTTGTTGATAGACTATATAGTTTGTTATCACCTTTCATTATATCATTGTCTAGGGTAGACTATATAGTTTGTTATCATCTTTCATTGTGTCATTTGTTGTGGCTAGACTATATAGTTTGTTATCACCTCTCACTGTGTCATTTGTTGTGGATAGACTATATAGTTTGTTGTCACCTTTCATTGTGTCTGTTGTCGTGAGTAGATTGTATAGTTTGTTGTCCCTTTTCATTGTATCATTTGCTGTGGGTAGATTGTATAGTTTGTTACCACCTCTCATTGTGTAATTGTTGTGTGTAGATTATATAGTTTGTAGTCACCTTTCATTGTGTAATTTGTTGTGTGTAGATTATATAGTTTGTTGTCACCTTTCATTGTGTCATTTGTTTTCGGTAGACTATAATTTTGTTGTCGCCTTTCATTGTGTCTTATGTTTGGGTGGACCATACATTTTGTTGTCGCCTTTCATTGTGTCTTATGTTTGGGTGGACCATAAATTTTGTTGTCACCTTTCATTGTGTCATTTGTTTTCGGTAGACTATAAATTTTGTTGTCACCTTTCATTGTGTCATTTGTTTTCGGTAGACTATAAATTTTGTTGTCACATTTCATTGTGTCATTTGTTTTCGGTAGACTATAAATTTTGTTGTCACCTTTCATTCTGTCATTTGTTTTCGGTAGACTATAAATTTTGCTGTCGCCTCTCATTGTGTCATTTGTTTGGGGTAGAATATATAGTTTGTTATCACCTTTCATTGTGTCATTTGTTTTGGGTAGACTATAAATTTTGTTGTCACCTTTCATTGTGTCATTTGTTTGGGTAGTAGAATATATAGTTTGTTATCACCTTTCATTGTGTCATTGTCGTGGGTAGACTATAGTTTGTTATCACCTTTCATTATGTCATTTGTCCATGGTAGACTATATAGTTTGTTATCATCTTTCATTGTGTCATTTGTCCAGGGTAGACTATATATTTTGTTATCACCTTTCATTATGTCATTTTACAGGGTAGACTATATAGTTTGCTATCACCTTTCATTATGTCATTTGTTTTAGGTAGAATATATAGTTTGTTATCACCTTTCATTGTGTCATTTGTTTTTGATAGACTATATAGTTTGTTATCACCTTTCATTATGTTATTTATTGTGGATAGACTATATAGTTTGTTATCACCTTTCATTATGTCATTTGTTGTTGATAGACTATATAGTTTGTTATCACCTTTCATTATATCATTTGTCTAGGGTAGACTATATAGTTTGTTATCATCTTTCATTGTGTCATTTGTTGTGGCTAGACTATATAGTTTGTTATCACCTCTCACTGTGTCATTTGTTGTGGATAGACTATATAGTTTGTTGTCACCTTTCATTGTGTCTGTTGTCGTGAGTAGATTGTATAGTTTGTTGTCCCTTTTCATTGTATCATTTGCTGTGGGTAGATTATATAGTTTGTACCACCTCTCATTGTGTCATTTGTCGTGGGTAGATTATATAGTTTGTTGTCATCTTTCATTGTGTCATTTGTTGTGGGTAGATTATATAGTTTGTTGTCACCTTTCATTGTGTCATTTGTTGTGGGTAGATTATATAGTTTGTTACCACCTCTCATTGTGTCATTTGTTGTAGGTAGATTATATATTTTGTTGTCACCTTTAATTGTGTCATTTGTTGTGAGGTGATTATATAGTTTGTTGTCACCTTTCATTGTGTCTGTTGTCGTGAGTAGATTGTATAGTTTGTTGTCCCTTTTCATTGTATCATTTGCTGTGGGTAGATTATATAGTTTGTTACCACCTCTCATTGTGTCATTTGTCGTGGGTAGATTATATAGTTTGTTGTCATCTTTGATTGTGTCATTTGTTGTGGGTAGATTATATAGTTTGTTGTCACCTTTCATTGTGTCATTTGTTGTGGGTAGATTATATAGTTTGTTACCACCTCTCATTGTGTCATTTGGTGTAGGTAGATTATATATTTTGTTGTCACCTTTCATTGTGTCATTGTTGTGAGTAGATTATATAGTTTGTTGTCGCCTCTCATTGTGTCATTTGTTTGGGTAGACTATGAATTTTTTTGTCGCCTTTCATTGTGTCATTTGTTTTGGTAGTAGACTATAAATTTTGTTGTCACCTTTCATTGTGTCATTTGTTGTGAATGGAGTATATAGTTTGTTATCACCTCCCGCTTTGTCATTTGTTGTGAAAGAATATATAGTTTGTTGTCGCCTTTATTGTGTCATTTGTCGGGGTAGACTACATAGTTTGTTGTCACCTCTCATTGTGTAATTTGTCGTGGGTAGACTATATAGTTTCTTGTGACCTCTCATTGTGGAATTTGTTGTGGGTAGACTATATAGTTTGTTGTCGCCTTTCATTGTGTAATTTGTCGTAGGTAGACTATATAGTTTGTTGTTGCCTTTCATGGTGTCATTTGCTGTGGGTAGAATATATAGTTTGTTATCACCTCTCATTGTGTCATTTGTCGTGGGTAGATTATATAGTTTGTTGTCAGCTTTCATTGTGTCATTTGTTGTGGGTAGATTATATAGTTTGTTGTCACCTTTCATTGTGTCATTTGTTGTGGGTAGATTATATAGTTTGTTACCACCTCTCATTGTGTCTGTTGTCGTAAGTAGATTGTATAGTTTGTTGTCCCCTTTCATTGTATCATTTGCTGTGGGTAGATTATATAGTTTGTTACCACCTCTCATTGTGTCATTTGTCGTGGGTAGATTATATAGTTTGTTGTCACCTTTCATTGTGTCATTTGTTGTGGGTAGATTATATAGTTTGTTGTCACCTTTCATTGTGTCATTTGTTGTGGGTAGATTATATAGTTTGTTACCACCTCTCATTGTGTCATTTGTTGTGGGTAGATTATATAGTTTGTTGTCACCTTTCATTGTGTCATTTGTTGTGAGTAGATTATATATTTTGTTGTCACCTTTCATTATGTCATTTGTGTGGTGTAGATTATATAGTTTGTTACCACTTCTCATTGTGTCTTTTGTTGTCGGTAGATATATTTTGTTGTCACCTTCCATTGTGTCATTTGTTGTGGGTAGATTATATAGTTTGTTACCACCTCTAATTGTGTCATTTTTTGTTGGTAGATTATATAGTTTGTTACCACCTCTCATTGTGTCATTTGTAGTGGGTAGATTATATAGTTTGTTACCACCTCTCATTGTGTCATTTTTTGTGGGTAGATTATATAGTTTGTTAACACCTCTCATTGTGTCATTTGTCGTGGGTAGATTATATAGTTTGTTGTCACCTTTCATTGTGTCATTTGTTGTGGGTAGATTATATAGTTTGTTGTCACCTTTCATTGTGTCATTTGTTGTGGGTAGATATATAGTTTGTTACCACCTTTCGTTGTGTCATTTGTTGTGGGTAGATTATATAGTTTGTTGTCACCTTTCATTGTGTCATTTGTTGTGAGTAGATTATATATTTTGTTGTCACCTTTCATTATGTCATTTGTGGGTAGATTATATAGTTTGTTACCATCTTCTTATTGTGTCATTTGTTGTCGGTAGATTATATAGTTTGTTGTCACCTTCCATTGTGTCATTTGTTGTGGGTAGATTATATAGTTTGTTGTCACCTTTCATTGTGTCATTTGTTTTCGGTAGACTATAAATTTTGCTGTCACCTCTCATTGTGTCATTTGTTGGGGTAGAATATATAGTTTGTTATCACCTTTCATTGTGTCATTTGTTTTGGGTAGACTATATATTTTGTTGTTACCTTTCATTGTGTCATTTGTTTTGGGTAGAATATATAGTTTGTTATCACCTTTCATTGTGTCATTTGTCGTGGGTAGACTATATAGTTTGTTACACCTTTCATTATGTCATTTGTCCATGGTAGACTATATAGTTTGTTATCATCTTTCATTGTGTCATTTGTCCAGGGTAGACTATATATTTTGTTATCACCTTTCATTATGTCATTTTTACAGGGTAGACTATATAGTTTGCTATCACCTTTCATATGTCATTTGTTTTAGGTAGAATATATAGTTTGTTATCACCTTTCATTGTGTCATTTGTTTGGATAGACTATATAGTTTGTTATCACCTTTCATTATGTTATTTATTGTGGATAGACTATATAGTTTGTTATCACCTTTCATTATGTCATTTGTTGTTGATAGACTATATAGTTTGTTATCACCTTTCATTATATCATTTGTCTAGGGTAGACTATATAGTTTGTTATCATCTTTCATTGTGTCATTTGTTGTGGCTAGACTATATAGTTTGTTATCACCTCTCACTGTGTCATTTGTTGTGGATAGACTATATAGTTTGTTGTCACCTTTCATTGTGTCTGTTGTCGTGAGTAGATTGTATAGTTTGTTTCCCTTTTCATTGTATCATTTGCTGTGGGTAGATTATATAGTTGTTACCACCTCTCATTGTGTCATTTGTCGTGGGTAGATTATATAGTTTGTTGTCATCTTTCATTGTGTCATTTGTTGTGGGTAGATTATATAGTTTGTTGTCACCTTTCATTGTGTCATTTGTTGTGGGTAGATTATATAGTTTGTTACCACCTTTCATTGTGTCATTTGTTGTAGGTAGATTATATATTTTGTTGTCACCTTTAATTGTGTCATTTGTTGTGAGGTGATTATATAGTTTGTTGTCACCTTTCATTGTGTCTGTTGTCGTGAGTAGATTGTATAGTTTGTTGTCCTTTTCATTGTATCATTTGCTGTGGTAGATTATATAGTTTGTTACCACCTCTCATTGTGTCATTTGTCGTGGGTAGATTATATAGTTTGTTGTCATCTTTGATTGTGTCATTTGTTGTGGGTAGATATATAGTTTGTTGTCACCTTTCATTGTGTCATTTGTTGTGGGTAGATTATATAGTTTGTTACCACCTCTCATTGTGTCATTTGGTGTAGGTAGATTATATATTTTGTTGTCACCTTTCATTGTGTCATTTGTTGTGAGTAGATTATATAGTTTGTTGTCGCCTCTCATTGTGTCATTTGTTTGGGTAGACTATGAATTTTTTGTCGCCTTTCATTGTGTCATTTGTTTTGGGTAGACTATAAATTTTGTTGTCACCTTTCATTGTGTCATTTGTTGTGAATGGAGTATATAGTTTGTTATCACCTCCGCTTTGTCATTTGTTGTGGAAAGAATATATATAGTTGTTGTCGCCTTTCATTGTGTCATTTGTCGGGTAGACTACATAGTTTGTTGTCACCTCTCATTGTGTAATTTGTCGTGGGTAGACTATATAGTTTCTTGTGACCTCTCATTGTGGAAATTGTTGTGGGTAGACTATATAGTTTGTTGTCGCCTTTCATTGTGTAATTTGTCGTAGGTAGACTATATAGTTTGTTGTTGCCTTTCATGGTGTCATTTGCTGTGGGTAGAATATATAGTTTGTTATCACCTCTCATTGTGTCATTTGTCGTGGGTAGATTATATAGTTTGTTGTCAGCTTTCATTGTGTCATTTGTTGTGGGTAGATTATATAGTTTGTTGTCACCTTTCATTGTGTCATTTGTTGTGGGTAGATTATATAGTTTGTTACCACCTCTCATTGTGTCTGTTGTCGTAAGTAGATTGTATAGTTTGTTGTCCCCTTTCATTGTATCATTTGCTGTGGGTAGATTATATAGTTTGTTACCACCTCTCATTGTGTCATTTGTCGTGGGTAGATTATATAGTTTGTTGTCACCTTTCATTGTGTCATTTGTTGTGGGTAGATTATATAGTTTGTTGTCACCTTTCATTGTGTCATTTGTTTGTGGGTAGATATATAGTTTGTTACCACCTCTCATTGTGTCATTTGTTGTGGGTAGATTATATAGTTTGTTGTCACCTTTCATTGTGTCATTTGTTGTGAGTAGATTATATATTGTTGTCACCTTTCATTATGTCATTTGTTGTGGGTAGATTATATAGTTTGTTACCACCTCTCATTGTGTCTTTTGTTGTCGGTAGATTATATAGTTTGTTGTCACCTTCCATTGTGTCATTTGTTGTGGGTAGATTATATAGTTGTTACCACCTCTAATTGTGTCATTTTTGTTGGTAGATTATATAGTTTGTTACCACCTCTCATTGTGTCATTTGTAGTGGGTAGATTATATAGTTTTGTACCACCTCTCATTGTGTCATTTTTTGTGGGTAGATTATATAGTTTGTTACCACCTCTCATTGTGTCATTTGTCGTGGGTAGATTATATAGTTTGTTGTCACCTTTCATTGTGTCATTTGTTGTGGGTAGATTATATAGTTTGTTGTCACCTTCATTGTGTCATTTGTTGTGGGTAGATTATATAGTTTGTTACCACCTCTCATTGTGTCATTTGTTGTGGGTAGATTATATAGTTTGTTGTCACCTTTCATTGTGTCATTTGTTGTGAGTAGATTATATATTTTGTTGTCACCTTTCATTATGTCATTTGTTGTGGGTAGATTATATAGTTTGTTACCATCTCTTATTGTGTCTTTGTTGTCGGTAGATTATATAGTTTGTTGTCACTTCCATTGTGTCATTTGTTGTGGGTAGATTATATAGTTTGTTACCACCTCTCATTGTGTCATTTTTTGTTGGTAGATTATATAGTTTGTTACCACTCTCATTGTGTCATTTGTAGTGGGTAGATTATATAGTTTGTTACCACCTCTCATTGTGTCATTTTTTGTGGGTAGATTATATAGTTTGTTGTCACCTTTCATTGTGTCATTTGTCGTGAGTAGATTGTATAGTTTGTTTCACCTTTCATTGTGTCATGTGCTGTGGGTATAATTATATAGTTTATTGTCACCTTTCATTGTGTAATTTGTTGTGGATATATATATATATAGTTCATTGTCACCTTTCATTGTGTCATTTGTTTGGATAGACTATATAGTTTGTTGTCACCTTTCATTATTTTATTTATTGTGGATAGACTATATAGTTTGTTATCACCTTTCATTATGTCATTTGTTGTTGATAGACTATATAGTTTGTTATCACCTTTCATTGTATCATTTGTCTAGGGTAGACTATATAGTTTGTTGTCATCTTTCATTGTGTCATTTGTTGTGGGTAGACTATATAGTTTGTTATCACCTCTCACTGTGTCATTTGTTGTGGATAGACTATATAGTTTGTTGTCACCTTTCATTGTGTCTGTTGTCGTGAGTAGATTGTATAGTTTGTTGTCCCTTTCATTGTGTCATTTGCTGTGGGTAGATTATATAGTTTGTTACCACCTCTCATTGTGTAATTTGTTGTGTGTAGATTATATAGTTTGTAGTCACCTTTCATTGTGTAATTTGTTGTGTGTAGATTATATAGTTTGTTGTCACCTTTCATTGTGTCATTTGTTTTCGGTAGACTATATAAATTTTGTTGTCGCCTTTCATTGTGTCTTATGTTTTGGGTGGACCATACATTTTGTTGTCGCCTTTCATTGTGTCTTATGTTTTGGGTGGACCATAAATTTTGTTGTCACCTTTCATTGTGTCATTTGTTTTCGGTAGACTATAAATTTTGTTGTCACCTTTCATTGTGTCATTTGTTTTCGGTAGACTATAAATTTTGTTGTCACATTTCATTGTGTCATTTGTTTTCGGTAGACTATAAATTTGGTTGTCACCTTTCATTCTGTCATTTGTTTTCGGTAGACTATAAATTTTGCTGTCGCCTCTCATTGTGTCATTTGTTTGGGGTAGAATATATAGTTTGTTATCACCTTTCATTGTGTCATTTGTTTTGGGTAGACTATAAATTTTGTTGTCACCTTTCATTGTGTCATTTGTTTTGGGTAGAATATATAGTTTGTTATCACCTTTCATTGTGTCATTTGTCGTGGGTAGACTATATAGTTTGTTATCACCTTTCATTATGTCATTTGTCCATGGTAGACTATATAGTTTGTTATCATCTTTCATTGTGTCATTTGTCCAGGGTAGACTATATATTTTGTTATCACCTTTCATTATGTCATTTTTACAGGGTAGACTATATAGTTTGCTATCACCTTTCATTATGTCATTTGTTTTAGGTAGAATATATAGTTTGTTATCACCTTTCATTGTGTCATTTGTTTTGATAGACTATATAGTTTGTTATCACCTTTCATTATGTTATTTATTGTGGATAGACTATATAGTTTGTTATCACCTTTCATTATGTCATTTGTTGTTGATAGACTATATAGTTTGTTATCACCTTTCATTATATCATTTGTCTAGGGTAGACTATATAGTTTGTTATCATCTTTCATTGTGTCATTTGTTGTGGCTAGACTATATAGTTTGTTATCACCTCTCACTGTGTCATTTGTTGTGGATAGACTATATAGTTTGTTGTCACCTTTCATTGTGTCTGTTGTCGTGAGTAGATTGTATAGTTTGTTGTCCCTTTTCATTGTATCATTTGCTGTGGGTAGATTATATAGTTTGTTACCACCTCTCATTGTGTCATTTGTCGTGGGTAGATTATATATATGTATATTATATCTGAGAAGAACATTGATGAGAGAGGCAAGAGCAGCAGGAATCGGCTCCCTCAATGAGATAGAACTGCTTGCACAGAACAGAGACAGATGGCGAGATTTGATAAAATATCTTTAAAAGAAAACTGCTAGAACAAAAATTCATATAGGAGAAGGTGTATCTTGGTCTACGCCCTATGGGCCGGTTACGGCTCGAAAGGTCAATAGATAGATAGATAGATAGATTATATAGTTTGTTGTCATCTTTCATTGTGTCATTTGTTGTGGGTAGATTATATAGTTTGTTGTCACCTTTCATTGTGTCATTTGTTGTGGGTAGATTATATAGTTTGTTACCACCTCTCATTGTGTCATTTGTTGTAGGTAGATTATATATTTTGTTGTCACCTTTAATTGTGTCATTTGTTGTGAGGTGATTATATAGTTTGTTGTCACCTTTCATTGTGTCTGTTGTCGTGAGTAGATTGTATAGTTTGTTGTCCCTTTTCATTGTATCATTTGCTGTGGGTAGATTATATAGTTTGTTACCACCTCTCATTGTGTCATTTGTCGTGGGTAGATTATATAGTTTGTTGTCATCTTTGATTGTGTCATTTGTTGTGGGTAGATTATATAGTTTGTTGTCACCTTTCATTGTGTCATTTGTTGTGGGTAGATTATATAGTTTGTTACCACCTCTCATTGTGTCATTTGGTGTAGGTAGATTATATATTTTGTTGTCACCTTTCATTGTGTCATTTGTTGTGAGTAGATTATATAGTTTGTTGTCGCCTCTCATTGTGTCATTTGTTTGGGTAGACTATGAATTTTTTTGTCGCCTTTCATTGTGTCATTTGTTTGGGTAGACTATAAATTTTGTTGTCACCTTTCATTGTGTCATTTGTTGTGAATGGAGTATATAGTTTGTTATCACCTCCCGCTTTGTCATTTGTTGTGGAAAGAATATATATAGTTTGTTGTCGCCTTTTATTGTGTCATTTGTCGGGGTAGACTACATAGTTTGTTGTCACCTCTCATTGTGTCATTTGTCGTGGGTAGATTATATAGTTTGTTGTCAGCTTTCATTGTGTCATTTGTTGTGGGTAGATTATATAGTTTGTTGTCACCTTTCATTGTGTCATTTGTTGTGGGTAGATTATATAGTTTGTTACCACCTCTCATTGTGTCTGTTGTCGTAAGTAGATTGTATAGTTTGTTGTCCCCTTTCATTGTATCATTTGCTGTGGGTAGATTATATAGTTTGTTACCACCTCTCATTGTGTCATTTGTCGTGGGTAGATTATATAGTTTGTTGTCACCTTTCATTGTGTCATTTGTTGTGGGTAGATTATATAGTTTGTTGTCACCTTTCATTGTGTCATTTGTTGTGGGTAGATTATATAGTTTGTTACCACCTCTCATTGTGTCATTTGTTGTGGGTAGATTATATAGTTTGTTGTCACCTTTCATTGTGTCATTTGTTGTGAGTAGATTATATATTTTGTTGTCACCTTTCATTATGTCATTTGTTGTGGGTAGATTATATAGTTTGTTACCACCTCTCATTGTGTCTTTTGTTGTCGGTAGATTATATAGTTTGTTGTCACCTTCCATTGTGTCATTTGTTGTGGGTAGATTATATAGTTTGTTACCACCTCTAATTGTGTCATTTTTTGTTGGTAGATTATATAGTTTGTTACCACCTCTCATTGTGTCATTTGTAGTGGGTAGATTATATAGTTTGTTACCACCTCTCATTGTGTCATTTTTTGTGGGTAGATTATATAGTTTGTTACCACCTCTCATTGTGTCATTTGTCGTGGGTAGATTATATAGTTTGTTGTCACCTTTCATTGTGTCATTTGTTGTGGGTAGATTATATAGTTTGTTGTCACCTTTCATTGTGTCATTTGTTGTGGGTAGATTATATAGTTTGTTACCACCTCTCGTTGTGTCATTTGTTGTGGGTAGATTATATAGTTTGTTGTCACCTTTCATTGTGTCATTTGTTGTGAGTAGATTATATATTTTGTTGTCACCTTTCATTATGTCATTTGTTGTGGGTAGATTATATAGTTTGTTACCATCTCTTATTGTGTCTTTTGTTGTCGGTAGATTATATAGTTTGTTGTCACCTTCCATTGTGTCATTTGTTGTAGGGAAGATTATATAGTTTGTTACCACCTCTAATTGTGTCATTTTTTGTTGGTAGATTATATAGTTTGTTACCACCTCTCATTGTGTCATTTGTAGTGGGTAGATTATATAGTTTGTTACCACCTCTCATTGTGTCATTTTTTGTGGGTAGATTATATAGTTTGTTGTCACCTTTCATTGTGTCATTTGTCGTGAGTAGATTGTATAGTTTGTTATCACCTTTCATTGTGTCATGTGCTGTGGGTATAATTATATAGTTTATTGTCACCTTTCATTGTGTAATTTGTTGTGGATATATTATATATAGTTCATTGTCACCTTTCATTGTGTAATTTGTTTGGGTAGACTATAGAGTTTGTTATCAGCTTTCATTATGTCATTTGTTTTAGGTAGACGATAGAGTTTGTTATCACCTTTCATTATGTCATTAGTCCAGGGTAGACTATATAGTTTGTTATCACCTTCCATTGTGTCATTTGTCGTGGGTAGACTTTATAGTTTGTTATCACCTTTCATTATGTCATTTGTCCAGGGTAGACTATATAGTTTTTTTTATCATCTTTCATTGTGTCTTTTGTCCAGAGTAGACTATATAGTTTGTTATTACCTTCCATTATGACATTTGTCAAGGGTAGACTATATAGTTTGTTAACACCTTTCATGGTGTCATTTGTTGTGGATAGACTATATAGTTCGTTATCACCTTTCATGGTGTCATTTGTTGTGGATAGACTATATAGTTTGTTATCACCTTTCATTGTGTCATTTGTTGTGGATAGATTATATAGTTTGTTATCACCTTTCATTGTGACATTTATTGTGGATAGACTATATAGTTTGTTATCACCTTTCATTGTGACATTTATTGTGGATAGACTATATAGTTTGTTATCACTTTCATTGTGTCATTTGTTGTGGGTAGATTATATAGTTTGTTGTCACCTTTCATTGTGTCATTTGTTGTGAGTAGATTATATAGTTTTTGTCACCTTTCATTATGTCATTTGTTGTGGGTAGATTATATAGTTTGTTACCACCTCTCATTGTGTCTTTTGTTGTCGGTAGATTATATAGTTTGTTGTCACCTTTCATTGTGTCATTTGTTGTGGGTAGATTATATAGTTTGTTACCACCTCTCATTGTGTCATTTGTCGTGGGTAGATTATATAGTTTGTTACCACCTCTCATTGTGTAATTTGTTGTGGGTATATTATATAGTTTATTGTCACCTTTCATTGTGTAATTTGTTGTGGGTAGATTATATAGTTTGTTGTCACCTTTCATTGTTTCATTTTTCGTGAGTAGATTGTATAGTTTGTTGTCACCTTTCATTGTGTCATGTGTTGTGGGTAGATTATATAGTTTGTTACCACCTCTCATTGTGTCATTTGTTGTGGGTAGATTATATAGTTTGTTGTCACCTTTCATTGTGTAATTTGTTGTGTGTAGATTATATAGTTTGTAGTCACCTTTCATTGTGTAATTTGTTGTGTGTAGATTATATAGTTTGTTGTCACCTTTCATTGTGTCATTTGTTTTCGGTAGACTAAAAATTTTGTTGTCGCCTTTCATTGTGTCTTATGTTTTGGGTGGACCATAAATTTTGTTGTCGCCTTTCATTGTGTCTTATGTTTTGGGTGGACCATAAATTTTGTCACCTTTCATTGTGTCATTTGTTTTCGGTAGACTATAAATTTTGTTGTCACCTTTCATTGTGTCATTTGTTTTCGGTAGATTATAAATTTTGTTGTCACCTTTCATTGTGTCATTTGTTTTCGGTAGACTATAAATTTTGTTGTCACTTTTCATTGTGTCATTTGTTTTCGGTAGACTATAAATTTTGTTGTCACCTTTCATTCTGTCATTTGTTTTCGGTAGACTATAAATTTTGCTGTCGCCTCTCATTGTGTCATTTGTTTGGGGTAGAATACATAGTTTGTTATCACCTTTCATTGTGTCATTTGTTTTGGGTAGACTATAAATTTTGTTGTCAACTTTCATTGTGTCATTTGTTTTGGGTAGAATATATAGTTTGTTATCACCTTTCATTGTGTCATTTGTCGTGGGTAGACTATATAGTTTGTTATCACCTTTCATTATGTCATTTGTCCAGGATAGACTATATAGTTTGTTATCATCTTTCATTGTGTCATTTGTCCAGGGTAGACTATATATTTTGTTATCACCTTTCATTATGTCATTTTTACAGGGTAGACTATATAGTTTGCTATCACCTTTCATTATGTCATTTGTTTTAGGTAGACTATATAGTTTGTTATCACCTTTCATTTTGTCATTTGTTTTGGATAGACTATATAGTTTGTTATCACCTTTCATTATGTTATTTATTGTGGATAGACTATATAGTTTGTTATCACCTTTCATTATGTCATTTGTTGTTGATAGACTATATAGTTTGTTATCACCTTTCATTATATCATTTGTCTAGGGTAGACTATATAGTTTGTTATCACCTTTCATTGTGTCATTTGTTGTGGCTAGACTATATAGTTTGTTATCACCTCTCACTGTGTCATTTGTTGTGGATAGACTATATAGTTTGTTATCACCTTTCATTATGTTATTTGTTGTGGATAGACTATATAGTTTGTTACCACCTTTCATTGTGTGATTTGTCGTGGGTAGATTATATAGTTTGTTGTCCCCTCTCATTGTGTAATGGAAGGCATCAACAAAACCACTAACGATCCACAATTCCATGCCGCTAATGGCAAGTTGTACAAACTAACTTGATCTACGTTTACAATTCTCAAATAAGCTCAATAATATATACTTTTGTCTTTCATGTTTTCGTTTTCTCTACAATATTCTTTTAATCATTATCTGCAAAATGATTTCACACCTGTGCACAGGTATTTTTTCCCAAAGCATCGTCACATCACTCTCTAATGGTTCATGCTGCCATACATTCTTCTCTCCACCTTGTGATGTATCGGGGATGGCAAAAGATAATTCAAACCTAAATCGGCGACTAATGTGTAGAAATGTGTAAATTCCACCCGCTAGAAAAATTAATATTTGGAGCAGAGGAAAAAGACAACAAATATTGTAAATAGTTTAGATCAGCGGTTCTCAAACTTTCCTTTATCATAGACACCCTCCACCGCGACCCCACCCCCATTTAAATATGTCCTAAACTTTTGTCCCGAACATCATTTGTTCGTCAGCCCCGATCCTCAAACTGTTCCTGAAACACGAACTTGAAATTGTCGTGAACCCCATTCTTTGATTGTATGTGAGACCTAATCATCTACTCTTCTTGAGCACCAATCCTCAAATATAGATGAACCCCAAATCTTAACCTTATTTTGAGCACCAATCTTCAACAACTGTTGGTGAGCCCCAATTCCTGAACTGTTGGTGAGCCCCAATTCCTGAACTGTTGGTGAGCCCCAATTCCTGAACTGTTGGTGAGCCCCAATTCCTGAACTGTTGGTGAGCCCCAATTCTCAACTGTTCGTGATGTCATCTTTTATATTCTTCAATATTGTTGCATCTTGTCTATCACTTTACCTGCACACGCGCACACACGCACACGCACGCGCACACAC
The DNA here is from genome assembly GCA_032433765.1 of Megaustenia siamemsis. Lineage (NCBI taxonomy): Eukaryota > Metazoa > Mollusca > Gastropoda > Stylommatophora > Ariophantidae > Megaustenia > Megaustenia siamemsis. The sequence goes on from JAVIAB010000124.1 coordinate 79,996,098, forward strand.
GCACACACACACGCACACACACACACACACACACACACACACACACACATACACACACCTTTTCTTTCTTTCACACTCATCCACATTCTCATCTTTTCTTTCACACTCACCCACTCTTTCACACACGCCCACTCTTTCACACTCATCCACATTCTCATCTCTTCTTTCACACTCATCCACATTCTCATCTTTTCTTTCACACTCATCCACATTCTCATCTTTTCTTTCACACTCATCCACATTCTCATCTTTTCTTTCACACACGCCCACTTTTTAATTTCCTCTTGTATGCTCACCCGCCATCTCGCCGTCTTCTCTTTCACAGTCAGCCAAAATCTCATCTTCTCTTTTACAGTCAGCCAAAATCTCATCTTCTCTTTCACAGTCAGCCAAAACCTCATATTCTCTTTCACAGTCAGCCAAAATCTCATCTTCTCTTTCACAGTCAGTCAAAATCTCATCTTCTCTTTCACAGTTAGCCAAAATCTCATCTTCTCTTTCAGTCAGCCAAAATCTCATCTTCTCTTTCATAGTCAGCCAAAATCTCATCTTCTCTTTCATAGTCAGCCAAAATCTCATCTTCTCTTTCATAGTCAGCCAAAATCTCATCTTCTCTTTCACAGTCGGCCAAAATCTCATCTTCTCTTTCATAGTCATGCAAAATCTCATCTTCTCTTTCACAGTCAGCCAAAATCTCATCTTCTCTTTCACAGTCAGCCAAAATATCATCTTCTCTTTCATAGTCTTGCAAAATCTCATCTTCTCTTTCATAGTCACTCACAATCTCATCTTTTCTTTTACACTCACTTACTTTGTAATTTCCACTTTTACATTCAGCCACATAATAATCCCATATTTTAAACTCACCCACGTTCTATTCGCCTCTCTCACACATGCTCATTATATTTGTTTCTTGTCAACATAATATACTCTTCATCTCTCTCCATCGCTAATATCCTACTCCGGTTTTTTTTCATCATTACTACCAGTTATCCTTTTCTTGTACATCCAATATAATCTCCCTTTTCTAACTCACATTTAATTCTCCTTCTCCCTTACTCTCTTTTCGCCTACGTTTTTATTCTTTTTTCAACTCTATATCTTCACACTCAGCCACATCCCACTCCCTTTATTTTCACTCAAATAAATTCCACCACTCTATTTCATCTCAATTCACTCACATTCATCTCTCCTTCTTCTCATCCATAGTCAAATTACCGTCTTTCCATTTATTCATCGGAACCTGAGTATAACACGTCGATATTGACATAGTTCCGCTTTGTAAAACAAGAAGGTCCACACGTTATCAAAGCACATATCTCGAGCGCAGCAGTGTTCCTGTCGATGGCAGTACTTCGGACACTGCTGTACAATAAAAGAAAGTGCGGTAAAATGGAACCGAATCTTTATTGCAGTGAGTTTCACATATATCGTATATTTAACTAACGTATTCCTGACTATATCCCGTGTGTTACCGGGGCCTCATTATGAGGGAGGTAAAGAACTGTGACCTTCCAGGCATGTCGTAAGAGGCGACTAGGGAGGTTGATCGATGGCTTCACAAGCTGTCATTGTAAAAAGTATTGTTATGGAAACAGCGCCATAGATTTTAGAGCAGCGATCTCTGCAATATGTGTCATTTTGGCACGCAAAGTTTCTGTTTTTGAGATTGTGGTTCTGCCCTATGTGCCGTATTCGGCTCGAAAGGACAATATATAGATAGATTCCTGACTATAGTATGCCTGTACAGCGTATGCCTATTTCTATTACTAATCTGACCCTCTCTGTTACCCTTATGCCAATCTTTATTACTAGTTTGTTCCCCTCTATTATTAGTATGTCCCTGTTTATTACTGTTATGCCTTTCTCTTTTACTAGCATGTCCCACTTATTTACTTTTAATGCCATTTGTAGTACTAGTATGGCCTTCTATTACTAGCATGCGCCTATTTGTTACTATTATGTCACTTCCTATTACTGTAATGTCGCTCTCTATTACAATAATATCACTTTCTATTACTGTAATGTCCCTCTCTATTACAATAATATCACTTTCTATTACTGTAATGTCCCTCTCTGTTACTATTATGTCCCTCTCTGTTACTATTATGTCACTCTCTGTTACTACTAATCCTCTCTGATACTATTATGTCACTCTTTACTGTAATGTCCCTCTATATTTCTATTATGTCCCTCACTGTTACTATAAAGTTACTCTCTTTTACTCTTAACCCCCTCTCTATTACTATTAATTCCCTCTCTATTACTATTATACCCATCTGTAAAACCACTGTGTCATTTTCTATTACTGTTATTTAAGTCTATGCACACCCTCATTAATGTTTCACGTTAATTTTCACGAATCAGAGGCTGGTCCCTCCATTTCAAGCTTCGAGTCTGAAATAAAAAATCTGTTTACAACAATCCCGTCAGATCTCTATCTGATTCATGTTTGCCGTGTGTTAAGATAAAGCGCATATCCTTATTCTGTATTTTCTCCAGCCTGTCAATTTGCGTCGTGCTGGCAGAAAGAATTGCTAGTATATACTCGATTAGTGCGAAAGTCCCAGGAACTGAAGGGTAAGTACTCTCTTCACGATGTTGGCAGCATTTTCGCATTCTAACAAAGTTATACGGCAAAGAAATTACATTTAATTTACTTTCAAAATATAAATTGTGCAGTGATGTACTTATAACTGATATATACGTAAAGTAAATGACACCTAATCAAGTAGAGACATTTAGTGTTGTATCATTTCTAAAGCAAAAAATAAATTAAAATACCTTTGATCAAAGTAAAGTGCTACATCCATCCATCCATCCATCCATCCATCCATCCATCCATCCATCCATCCCATCCATCCATCCATCCATCCATCCATCCATCCATCCATACATCCATCCATCCATCCATCCATCCATCCATCTATCTATCTATCTATCTATCTAACAAAATGGCTACAACTAACACCGATGAATTAAAGATGATTAAGTTAACACGCCGAACATAGATTTAAAAAAGGCTTATATTCACGTCATAAAAGGTTGTATTACCCCCGTTGATTGGATCTCATACATCGATGAGTCAACGTTATCCCTCTTCTATAATCTTTAATAAGTGCAAGATCGACATTTAGAACATCGAAAACAAATTACTCTTATGTTATTTCCTCCTGAAATTACTACAAATCATTGTTAGATAACAATGAACCATTCTTTTATCCCCTTATTTTTTAATTACATAAACTACCCATCCTTGGTAACGCCCGTTAATTAATACTACTACTCAGTAGTGTACCTCTCTGTTACTAGTACGTCCCTCTCAGGTACTAGTATTTCACTCTCTCTTACTAATATGTCCCTCTCTATTACGGTTATGTCTCTCTGTGTTACTATTATGTCATCTTCTTTTACTGTAATGTCCCTCTCTATTACTATTATGCCACTCTCTGTGACTATTAATCCCATCTCCAATATTATTATGTCACCCTTTGCTGCAATCTCACGATTTCTATTATGTCCCTCACTGTTACTATCATGTTACTCTCTTTTACTATTAACCCCCTTGCTATTACTGTGGAAACTCTCTGTCACTTTCTATTACTATTATAGAAGTCTATGCACGCCCTCATTAATGTTTCTCATTAACTTTCACAAATCACAGGCTTGTCCCTCCATCTCAAGCTCCGGATCTGAATTAAAAAATCTTTTTACAACAAGCCCGTCAGATCTCAATCTCTTCCACGTTTCCCGTAGTTTTTTCGCCTGCTGTCATCATGTTTAACGCCTGCTGTCATCATATATAACGCCTGCTGTCATCATGTTCAAAAGATGCTGTCATCATGTTTAACGCCTGCTGTCGTCATGTTTAACGCCTGCTGTCAACATGTTTTTTTCGCTTGCTGTCGCCATGTTTTTCGCCTGCTGTCACCATGTTTATCGCCAACTTCCATCATGTTTTTCGTCTACTGTCACCATGTTTTTTTCACCTGCTGTCTCCATGTTTTATCGCCTGCTGTCGCCATGTTTTTCGTCTACCTTCATCATGTTTTATCGCCTGCTGTCACCATGTTTATCGCCTACGACCATCATGTTTTATCGCCTGCTGTGGCCATGTTTTTCGCCTGCTGTCACCATGTTTTTTCGCCTGCTGTCGCCATGTTTTTCGTTTACTATCACCATGTTTATTGTCTACTGTTATCATATTTGTCGCCTACTGTTATCATATTTGTCGCCTACTGTTATCATATTTGTCGCCTACAGTTATCATATTTGTCGTCTGATGTCACCCTGTTTATCGCCTACTGACATCATGTTTGTCGCCTGCTGTCACCATGTTTTTTCACCTGCTGTCGCCATGTTGTTCGCCTGCTGTCGCCATGTTTTTCGTCTACCTTCATCATGTTTTATCGCCTACGACCATCATGTTTTATCGCCTGCTGTCGCCATGTTTTTGCCTGCTGTCACCATGTTTTTTTCGCCTTGTTTCGCCATGTTTTTCGTTTACTTTCACCATGTTTATTGTCTACTGTTATCATATTTGTCGCCTACTGTTATCATATTTGTCGCCTACAGTTATCATATTTGTCGTCTGATGTCACCCTGTTTATCGCCTCTGACATCATGTTTGTCGCCTGCTGTCACCATGTTTTTTCACCTGCTGTCGCCATGTTGTTCGTCTACTGTCGCCATGTTTTTCGTCTATCTTCATCATGTTTTATCGCCTGCTGTCGCCATGTTTTTCGCCAGTTGTCACCATGTTTATCACCTACTGTCACAATATTTATCACCCACAGTCACCATGTTTGTCGCCTGCTGACACCATGTTAATCATTTGCTTATATTCAACCATTCCTATTTTACTATTTCCGTGAGTCTTTCCTTCATCGTTGTCTAAGTTATGTTCAACTTCATATCCATTTTGATTGGTCTCTATACTCGATTTGTTTTGCATATATTTATGTACAGTAAACATCTTATTCTTTTGCTTTATAACTGTAAACTTCATCTCCCTGAGTCAAAAAAGATGATAATTACAACAACAAAAGTTATTGAGAGTTTTATTTAACGAAATGGAGACACAGTTCTGTTGTTCTAAAATGAGGAATTCTGTGATGAATTCATTGTAGGCAGGACTTTCGACTTTGATGTTAAATGTGTCTTGTGAGAATATTAGCATTAGATAATTTTCAGAGTTTATTAAGTGCATTTAAGTTTATCCATATTGCTGAGAGAGTTTGACAACTTGTTGATATTGAGTATTATCTCGCTACAAGTAAAGTTTAGTGCAATCGACATTTATGTTATATCAGATTTATATTTGCTTTTCAATGTGGGGTCGAAATGTAGCGTCAAGTAGCCGACCTGATTTGTTCTATGTTTTGCTTCAAATCAGGAATAAACATGAATATGTAATATAACGTGTAATAAAGCAAACATATTTGACCTCAGAAAAGAGCCAATAAGTTAAACCAACAATAATACAAAAGGATATGTGAGAGTTTTACGTCTTAAAAACAACAAAACCGAATTTTCCAATGAAAGTTTTCATTAGCACTTTGAGCAAACAAAGAAAGTATGAAACAAAACAATTAATACATATCTAATAGTGTAACAAGTGTCAAAAATGATGTCTTCTCACGTGGTGTGAGAACCGCTCGATTAACCCTTAGTATCCACAGATGCAACTCAGTAGGACTGAGATGTTTTGAAACTTAACTGGAACTCAACTGTCGTGGATGACAAATATTTTTCAGTTTCACCTGCCATTATTTAATTATTTGCTGATTTAAATCGAATACGATTCAGTACGCATGTGTGCCACCATTATTCTTGTAAACGGTGTACATTGGGACAGAAACACAGATGTGCATTTTTTCTTCTTTAGAATTACAAAGCAAACAAAAACTTTTCGGTAAATGGTCATACACGCGTTATTTGTGTCTTTATTGTGATAAAATTCGTCTGAAATGTGCTGATATGGATATATTATATACAAACAAATGTTATATATCAGTGGTACTTTTATAAATTCTAAAGGTTTAGCGAACTACATCAACAAGAACCGGTAAGTAAAGTTCTTCCTTTTTCTCTATTTTGTATTTGGTTTTTTTCTTCTCATTCCAACTTGTTGTGCATGTTACTTTATTTATATAGAAGTAGTATATAATCATAACACAAAAAGTCTTCATTCATGAACTTTTTGATATACATTATTAGAAATTAAAAAAAAAATTAAGACTAGATCCATATCTACTACAATGATGCGACTGTCATCATCTAGGAAATTTATGTTCGAAAATGAGTGTGGTCCAAATGGGACTGCGCCGGTGCGCTGCCGGGGCCCGAAAGGGGAATAATGAATAGCGGTGCTGTACCCTACCAGGCATGTTCGTAAGAGGCGAGAAAGGATGGTTGGGCATGGGACTGGCTATCCCATACTGTAAAAAATTAGCCGAAAAAACTTCACAAACATGGACAAGTCAAAGAGAGAAAAAGTACAAGGAATGATCTTAAAAGAATGGCAAAAAAAGAACGACTTGGAAAGTGTTTGTTGAAGACCTATGCTCCACTGGGAGCTAAAAAGGTAGAAGAAATGGGACTGTCTAAATTTTACCTGAGTCTAATTTAAGTCTAAGACGCGGTTGATAGTATAAATGAAAGACCCTAAATGGACACTAGACAGCAAACGGTTCAGTCTCCTTCTTGGACTTAACTGTTACCTTCAACTCTAGACCTCAAAACAAAGGTATTCTACAAACTCACGGACACTCACACGTAACATACTTTGTCAAAATGTCGAAATTATATTTCATTTTCTCAGCTCTTTCATGTCTCTCTACTGTCCGTCCGACAAGGACGATGACTTCTTCCCCTAGAATCACCTTAAGCAAGACTTCTTTAGTCGCCAATTTTATCCCGTATCGGACCTATAGGACGACATCCAGCAGGTTTCTCACCATTTCCCATGAGGCGTCTCTCGCCAACACATCTCACTTCAGGTAGAACAGTTCTCGCTGTTGCCTACCACCCTCCTAACTTAGCCCCATGTGAATCGTCACTTACTGATCCTGCTGTCTTCTCCCAAAACTGATCCTGCTCTCTTCTCCTAAAACTGATCCTGCTCTCTTCTCCCAAAACTGATCCTGCTATCTTCTCCCAAAACTGATCCTGCTATCTTCTCCTAAAACTGATCCAACTATCGTCTCCTAAAACTGATCCAACTATCGTCTCCTAAAACTGATCCTGCTATCTTCTCCCAAAACTGATCCTGCTATCTTCTCCCAAAACTGATCCTGCTATCTTCTCCCAAAACTGATCCTGCTATCTTTTCCCAAAACTGATCCTGCTATCTTCTCCCAAAACTGATCCTGCTATCTTCTCCTAAAACTGATCCAACTATCGTCTCCTAAAACTGATCCAACTATCTTCTCCCAAAACTGATCCTGCTATCTTTTCCCAAAACTGATCCTGCTATCTTCTCCCAAAACTGATCCTGCTATCTTCTCCTAAAACTGATCCAACTATCGTCTCCTAAAACTGATCCAACTATCTTCTCCCAAAACTGATCCTGCTATCTTCTCCCAAAACTGATCCTGCTATCTTCTCCCAAAACTGATCCTGCTATCTTCTCCCAAAACTGATCCTGCTATCTTCTCCCAAAACTGATCCTGCTATCTTCTCCCAAAACTGATCCTCCTATCTTCTCCCAAAACTGATCCTGCTATCTTCTCCCAAAACTCGTCGTCTCATCTCATACCCCGCTCCCGACCTTTCACTCTCTGGTTACCTTCAAACGAAGGCAACTTAAAGACTTGTTGATACGGAGCCACCTCAGCACTTTCAACCATACACATAAAAGAAGAGTTCCATGTTACCAGGACGGTTCCGTTTGTGCTGGAAATCTTACTGGATATTTTCCCTTAAGATGTTCTATAGATCAAGGAAGGATTCACGTGTGTTTCACGTAATTTGACATATGTTGTTAGATTTGTCAGATGAGAGGCCTATATGTGAAATATCTAAAATATTAAATGATACGTTTCATGAGGTTTGTGTACATCTCTCGCGGTGTCAGCATTCCAGTTACTGCTCACTTCAACTATCCCGACCATGTCTTCTTCCCTTCTGCACCCCGATGCCCACCACCAAAAAACCAGTTGATTTCTTTCAAATACGAAGGGAACAAATTCTTGTTGCCTTGCTTTATCTAAGACCCTTCGCATTCCCTTCTTCTGTCTTTCCTCTCTATTAGATTAATATGTTCCTAACCCACGTTCTTTCCATCTGTAGAACATATCGCTATACAGTGTCCACTTAAGGCCTTTAATTCACGTGCCTGGCAGTGTCTTATTGCGGCTGCTGTCGCACCGCGTGAGAGGACATCCGTTCTGCACTTCGTTACAATAAAACATATTTCATTTGATTGTTTTATTTCTCGTTTGTTCTGATCAATGCGCTAATGAAGATCCATATACACCATTCTGTTTAGTTCCATGTAAATCTGTCACATACACTTTTGCATTTTTATTATTTTGTTTTGTTTGAATCAAGGTTTGAGTTATAAAGATGACTGGTAAATGTTATGGTTATGGTTAGTCGAAGGCCCCGGTACCACTGGAAACGAATTAAAATCCATAACTCCTCAACTGACAGTGCCAGTGGAATCATCCGAAACAACATCTCATAAAATTGAAGGATCCAGTCAGAAAAAGGCAGCTGCAGTCTCCATTATAGTAGCTGCAGCACACGCCAAAGGACATAAGACCAAGCGGCACCGAAAGTGAACAAATCCATTGTTCATACGATACCATCATTCATCGTAAACAATCGGATTATTGAAACACGATCCGGATGAAATACACAGCTCACGATGTGCACAGAGCACTAAACCCAGTAACTCCGATAGCAAGCCGGACTTGGAATATGAGGAAACTGAAACAAGGAACACATTTCAGACTGAGACACAATGGTTCTTGCCGCGTATCCGCCATATTGCCCGGAAGTCCTGGTAAATGTGATGTTTAAATTTCTCTATTCTCATGACGCTGAAATGCTTTTATTCTTAGACTTTGCCGAGTCAAAGCTGGTGTCGCAAACACGCAATATTTGCAACTAAATAGTCCAACATTAGATGTTACAAGCGACATGCCAGCCATGATAATGAAACAAAATTGAAACAGACTAAATGCACAACGTTCACACATAGAACAAGTGAATATGTCATCCAAGCGATCACTTACAGGAGGATAACTCCTGAGTTGAGTATTTTCGACAATTCTCATTTAAATGTAGCATCAATTTACTGCGTTCATCAGTAGAGCTGAGAATATGTCCTAAGATATAAACACATACACCTTTCAAAAAAAGAAACCTCACCCACACTGACACACTCACAGACATTGATAACACATATAGCTTGCCATCACGAGGCCCGAATAAAACAAATTTACCTTTGCATCAAGCACGACAGCAACCAACAAGAACAAAATACAAACTTTAATCATTGCCGCCAAGTTGTTGCTTGTTCTCGTCTCCATAAGTCAGAATTGGGATACTTTCTGTGAAATGTCGAGGTTCAATAAATTACAATGTGGCGACAGTAAACACACTTCTCTCTCTTTCTGTGAAATGTCGAGGTACAATAAATTACTATGTGGCGACAGTAAACACACCTCTCTCTCTTTCTGTGAAATGTCGAGGTTCAATAAATTACAATGTGGCGACAGTAAACACACCTCTCACTCTTTCTGTGAAATGTCGAGGTTCAATAAATTACAATGTGGCGACAGTAAGCACCTCTCTCTCTCTCTCTCTCTCTCTCTCTCTCTCTCTCTCTTTCTGTGAAATGTCGAGGATCAATAAATTACAATGTGGCGACAGTAAGCACACCTCTCTCTTTCTCTCTCTCTGTGTGAAATGTCGAGGTTCAATAAATTACTATGAGGCGACCTTAAGCACACCTATCTCTCTTTCTGTGAGATGTCGAGGTTCAATAAATTACAATGTGGCGACAGTAAGCACACCAATCTCGGTTTCTGTGAAATATCGAGGTTCAATAAATTACAATGTGGCAACAGTAAGCACACCTATCTCTCTTTCTGTGAATTGTCGAGGTCCAATAAATTACAATATGGCGAAAGTAAGCACACCTATCTCTCTTTCTGTGAAATGTCGAGGTTCAATAAATTACTATGTGGCGACAGTAAGCACGCCTATCTCTCTTTCTGTGAAATGTCGATGTTCAATAAATTACAATGTGGCGACAGTAAGCACACCTCTCTCTCTTTCTGTAAAATGTCGAGGTACAATAAATTACAATGTGGCCACAGTAAGCAAATCTCTCACTCTATCTGTGAAATGTCGAGGTTCAATAAATTACAATGTGGCGACAGTAAGCACGCCTCTCTCTCTCTCTCTGTGAAATGTCGAGGTTCAATAAATTACTATGTGGCGACCTTAAGCACACCTATCTCTCTTTCTGTGAAATGTCGAGGTGCAATAAATTACAATGTTGCGACAGTAAGCACACCTATCTCTCTTTCTGTGAAATGTCAAGGTTTAATAAATTGCTATGTGGCGACAGTAAGCACACCTTTATCTCTCTTTCTGTGAAATGTCAAGGTTCAATAAATTACTATGTGGCGACAGTAAGCACACCTTTATCTCTCTTTCTGTGAAATGTCAAGGTTCAATAAATTACAATGTTGCGACAGTAAGCACACCTATCTCTCTTTCTGTGAAATGTCGAGGTTCAATAAATTACTATGTGGCGACAGTAAGCACACCTCTCTTTCTTTCAGTGAAATGTCGAGGTTCAATAAATTACAATGTGGCGACAGTAAGCACACCTCTCTCTCTTTCTGTGAAATGTCGATGTTCAATAAATTACAACGTGGCGACAGTAAACACACCTCTCTCTCTTTCTGTGAAATGTCGAGGTTCAATAAATTACAACGTGGCGACAGTAAACACACCTCTCTCTCTTTCGGTGAAATGTCGAGGTTCAATAAATTCCAACGTGACGACAGTAAACACACCTCTCTCTCTTTCTGTCGTTCAGCTGATTACTCCTAAAAGCTGGGTGACCATATTTGTCTCCCTTCCTTAAAGGTGCCTTTGGTCGGCGGATGTGCGTTGTGTTGTGGTTTATTTCAGCTTTTCGGCCGCAAACATCCGACGTGAGCACGGCATTTTTGAGTACCGGGTTGGCCTTCATCTCATTCCCTGCTCGCTTGTCCAGATTACACTGGTTAGATGGTTAATAGTGACATCTCGAAGAGATGGAGTAAAGTCTTGAAGGTTCTGGTTTACCGTTTGTCTTATCTTTTATCTAAGATTATCATCATAACCATTTCCTTCATCCTCTTCATCTTAATCTTTTATTGCCATCATGATCTCCACAACTTTAGATCTCGGCAGTAATTGATCATTCCTGTTATTGACACTCTTCCAAGATATTATCTTAAGCTGTCTGACATCATTTTTTCTCTTTGCTCCCATCTATCTTTTCGTCCATCACCTTTCCCAGTTGAAACAATATATTCCAGCTGTTCCCTTCTCACTACATAGCAACACACAAATGATGATTGTTTCTTCCTTATATCGGAAATTAGCTCTTTCTTTGCTTTGACATCTTTCAGAAGGTTGTCATTATTCTTTTTTCCTGTCCATGGTATTCTCAATGTTCTTCTGTAAAATCACATTTTTACACCTTCAGTGACTTTCTTGTCTCTTGTCCCATTGTTTATAAATCGTATCCATATGTGAAGACTGGCTCCACAAAACATTTAATAAATTCTTTTCTTGTTCCTATTGTCAAAAATGGATTCCACAGTATCTTCCATATTTTTTTTTGGAAAGCTGCTTTTGCCTGAGCCATTCTGCATCTCACCTCTGTTGTATATCTACCGTCTGAGGTTAACATTCTTCTTAAATATTTAAATTCATTTACCTGTTTTAAAATTGTTCTACTTGCCTTTATTGTGCCCTGCCGCGATGTCTGTTTCTTTGTTGCTACCATTACTTGTCTTTTTACTATTAAGGCTGAATCTTTTAGTTTTTGCTTGCCTTTACTATAATGACTATCATTTCTTGTAACTCATTTTCACTCTTAGCGTTTAAGTTGTATCATCAGCACAACTATTTTCAATTGAGCTATATTGTCGGTTTTTTTATATTTTATATTATAGCTTAGTTTAGTCGACAGATCATTGTCACTGTCCATATTCCCTCTTCAGCAAGTTCCACAAATAGAAGCACGCACGCCACATAGTCGCGAAAGAACCGAATATGGCTTTAACACAGATGCACGAGCTCCGTAGCACCAATGAAGACCTTAGTTGACTGTTACGTCATGAGTGGCAGGTGATAATAACTCTGTTCTTATCTCCCCTCATAGTGGTCACGCCCACTTTTATTGAAGTTTAGCTATTTCTGAAAAAAATGTGCTATTGATATGTCTTCTTATCTAAATTGCTGTATCTTTTTAACAGTCAAGTTTTATTTTAATTAAATTGTTTAAGTAATGCTGAGTGTAATATGTTAGTTTCTATTTTTTTTTTACTTTTTACTAGTTTTTTGTTAATTTAGCTATTTATTTTTAACATTTGCTTCTTTCGAGTAATTTATATTTGAATTAAATATATATATATATATATATATATATATATATATATATATATATATATATATAGTTATATAGTTTTATAGTTTTATTCTCTGATGCACAACACAATATCCTAACACAATATCATAACACACCATCTTAACACAATATAATAACACAATATCATAACACAATATCATAACACGATATCATAACACAATGTCATAACAAAATATCATAACACACCATCGTAACACAATATCATAACACACCATCATAACATGATATAATAACACAATGTCATAACACAATAGCATAACACACCATCAGAACACAATATCATAACACGATATCATAACACGATATCATAACAAGATATCATAACACAATATCATAACACGATATCATAACACAATATCATAACACGATATCATAACACAATATCTTAACACAATAACCGATGACTTTGTCTTAGGGATCGATTTTAAAAAAAAAATGTCTCCTGTTACTTCATGTCTACATACTTCTGGAATATATGCCGTAGCCAGACATTTAGTCTAATCGTTCATCAGTAACTCAGCGCGTTTTGTATTTAAAATATAATAACCAGTGGTACACATTTTCATCCTTTTGGTGTCTGTTCATTAGAAAATATGTTCCCTGTTTTTTGTGTCTATGTCGTAGAAGAAAAACACTTTCCAAATTTTTTGTCGATTAGTTTCTGCTTCGTTGAACGAAAACCTAGATCTCTCTGTTAGGACATATATGTTTATGTATAAATGTGAGTTGATCGTAGGAGTAAAAATGCAAGGTAAGTTTGTTTAAATACTGCAACGTAACATGTGTCCTAGGGGAATGAAACACAGTATTAGGTCACCGAATCTAGGTATGATTGGACCAGTGGTTATTGCCTCCATCACAATTTCCCCAAGCTATGTGAGTTATTGAGCTATTGATTTATTTACGGGTATCATCATAGCACCTCGAACATGTTCATAGGTGCTCAGATTCCCTCCTCAGGAAGCTCGCAATGTCAAGTGACTGACGACTCCAGTTCTGTGTTGGTTGATAAGTTTTTTTATACTCAAACTAAGTTTCTCGTTTTTGACTGTGTCCATTTTAACTCTCATCTCTTTCAGCCGAAAGTGTGACGTGGATTCATGGTTGTCGAAGTCCTATGTCCTTTCCACATTTAGGAGGCCATTGATAACGTCCGCCATATCCATTGGTTGACCATCTTCAACGATGCCTCTTTTAGTTTCCCGTTCTCCTGCATGTCAATGGACAGAGACATAGATTGCACCCTATGTGATTTTTTAACTTCTGCAATAACGGAGTCCGTAGCCACTTTTATTATCATGCTCATTTAATCACTCAGTATAGAGGAGTGTGTGTAGTCTTGTAGCTCTAACCAGATGAATGCCCTGGTCGTGGCCATCAACTCCATCGTCATGCTACTCGTGGTCATAACTTATGCACCACTGTCTTCTTTAACTATTCTACTTGCTGAGCGAGCTGTAAATTCCCATGCACTCATTTGTGTCGTATTGCAGATCCATCTGTATAAATGATTGCATCTTTCTCATCGGTGTTATCCCAGATGAGACCTTTGATCTGCGCATTGACCACAGCTGAGTCATGTTCCCTACATTTGCTGTCTAGTGACAATACACGAGAATGTTCCCCTGAATGACGTATGCACCGGTATCCACTTCTCGCCAGCATTGATATTGGTAAGCCCACAGACCTGTTTGATGACATCTTCATCTCGGCCCGCCCATGATTTATCTCTTCTTAGCCTGACACCTTTCCATATGTTGAGCTGGTGGTGCAATAGATGATCTTTATCTGTACGTATCTTCATGTATGTTCGTTCCTTAGAGATCTTGATCCTGTCATCCATGGTTTGAAAATCAAGATAAATCCTCATTGGTACTCAGGCAGTTTCCCTCGTACACACCAAGATAATGCGCATAGCTTCATTCTGTATTTTCTCTAGCCCTGATAATTTGCGTCGTACTGGCAGTAAGAATTGCCAGGGCATACTTGATTGGTGTGACGACAAGTCTCTGGAACAGAAGGGTAAGTAATCTCTGCTCGTTGTTGGCAGCATTGCCGCATTCTGACAAAGTTATTCGGCAAAGAAAATACATTTAATTTGCTTTCAAAATATAAATTGTTCTGTGATGTACTCTAACTATTATATACGTACAATAATGACACCTCATCAAATATAAACAGTGTTGTATCATTTCAAAATAAACAAAAACAATAAAATACCTTTCATCACAGTAAAATGGTACATTTAGTCCACTACATAATATACAATAAGATACACTTGACCAAAGACAAACATAAAACACAACAAAATAAAGACAGAACAGAAAACAACCAAAAGCTAACACAAACTTCAAACAGACGTGGAATATTACCCGCTTAATCTGATACCCAGACCGTAGAATCGAACCTTTAAATAGCGCTCTCACACCAGCTGGGACTTGATTTACTGAAGACGACTAGTAAAACGATTTAACTTGTTCGTACCTTCATTACAAAATAATTGTGGTAATTCATCATGTGCCATACCGGTTGGCGTAGGTGATCATGTCGCTCCACATTCTTCTATCTACAGTGCATCGTATCAGTTCTGTTGTTGACTGTTTTCAATACCATGACATCAAACTATCCAGTATTTTCTCTATTTGTCGCCCACGATCTCTCTTTCCTTTTATTTTGCAGTTGTAAACAAGCATTCCAACTTTCCTCTTCTCATGATGTGCCCGAAAAATGTAATTGCTGTAGAAGTAATCTATGACTGCTGATTGCATTTCATATTTTATCAAGTTCGATGATGTATTTTCAAAGTGTTTAATCTTCCAATTAAAATATTATATAGGCTAAACGACAGGTTCAATGAGAATTTTGAGAAATAATTCAAACTTGTTCAACTGATCAAGATGTGTAGTGATGACACAAAAGTTGTACTCCAACATTGTAATGCCCACTTTGCCAATGCTCTTGAAATTAGTTGAGACATCAAGCAACATCTACATAAGTTTACTAGAAAGAAACTGCTTTCAGTTTTAAAATATCAGCTTTTCATGGTGACACTTGATGATGATAGTGAAAGCGATACAACTGTAGAAAGTGAAACTCTTGTTGATTATCTTACCGTACGTCACGACTAAAGTGCCACAACTAAATGCATGTTTTTTGACATTGATAAGGGCATTTATTTACCAAAGTCTTTGTCCTCACACACCAAATAGGGTAGAATAATGACTAACGTTTGATTAGTGTAAAGGTTTGGTAACGTAATGGAGGATTTCATTAAAACAAAAATTGTGTCTATCAGTTTGAAAAATATCATAAAATAAAGAAGCCAAGACAAATATGGTTATCAAAGACATCTCATGAAGACATGAGTCAGTGAAGGCCGTGACAATTGTCTGTTAGGGAGTTCTAGATTCTGTCAGAAAGCTCAGTGAAGTCTGAATTTTAACAAATATTTGGGTTCTACTATCGTTACATATTTTTACCCGGGACGTTTCTTGAGCTATCTTCTCCAAATTCTGTTGTAGGCCGATTCCTGAAACTCATTGCCCAAGTCAGGCAGAAACTACAAGTTCAGAAAAGATAGTTCGACACTAGCACTTATGACGAGCCGATCCTTGCACTGAGCACAACACATGTCTATTTTAACAGAGGCCAACAACAATTTAACACCCAGGACTAAGATTGAAATTTACCAAAGTTGTGTGCTTAGTACACTTCTAGACGGATCAGAAATTTGGACTACCTATGCAGGGCAGGAGAAAAGGTTAAACAGCTTTCATGTACGTTGCCTTTGTTAAATTATGAACATCAATTGGCAGGACAAAGTAACTAACTCTAATGTCTTACTACGAGCCAAATTCCCATCGATCATGGCAACGCGTTGGATTCGTAGACTCAGGTGTCTGAACCAATTAAGAAGAATGGCAAACAGTCGTATTCCTAAACAAATATAGTATGGCGAACTTAAGGACGGATATATAAGAATGTTTGCATGGCTTCCTTGAGGGAATTTTTATCATTGAAAGTAACTGGGAAAACGTGGCTGCAGGTCGTAGTACATGGAGAGGAAGACGTTGTTCGTTCTGTGGATGGATTTGTCTGTCCAAAATTGGCAAAATCAGCCACGAGAGAAGCTGTTCACTAAAGCAGCACCCAGTGTGAGACACTAATGTTTTACCAAACTATTGACTTATCATAATTGCTTGCTACCAACCGTCTGTCATGACGCTAAAGGCCAAACTACATACTACGATTGATTTCTTACATTAATAATCTACAATACCCTAACAACAAATGGCATATAAACTCAGAATACCACCAACATGTCAAGAATTAGCAATAAAGAGTAGAGTTGATGGTAGCTGATACAGTCGAAATAACGGACACTTAAATTTGAAAGCTGTAAATGTGTTAGTTAATATTGGTCCTGTATCTCACACCTACCGACAAATATAGTCGATTAGTTCTCGGCGATTACTACAGACAGTCATGATTTTGAATCGTTGAAGTTTGAAATTACTGTCAATACGTCTAAAACCAGCGACTGAAGATGATAATGCAAATGAAATTACCAGATACACACGTGAAGCCTTCCTGGATATCAAAGGAGCCATTCGGTTTGAGGATTTGTCTAGTCTGTAGTAGGAAGGTGCATGTGTTGCATGATCTGTTACAGCGCGGAGTGTAACTACTTGTAGTCACTGAGCTCCCTGACAGGTTTTCCCTTAATCTACTGAACCCATTGACGCAATCCCTTACATCACAAATATTCCTTAAGTATATTTCCACGACTCAGGTACCTCAATGCTCTGTGATATGCAAGATCATTATATTCAGAGCGTACACGTGATCTTGAAAAGAATGACCGAGAATTGGAAATAAGCAAACGTAATTGTCCCAATATGACTATAAAATCAAAGAGTCTGTTCCAATGAGAGAACTCATTAAAAAAGTGGGTAAAAATATTTCTTGAATTTCTTGTTTTGAGTTGCTGTTTGTTCGTTTGTTTTTTTTTTTTTTAAATTGAGTCCTGTCAATGATTAGCTTGAAGGGCCAGACCAAATATCTTCGGCGGCTGTATACGTCCCAGCAGTGAACAAACATTTTATATAATACTAGCTGAATTCTACAGTAGAGATCTATGCCTATATATAATCATGTATAAAGGGGTAAGATTGTGAACTATACCTCTAAGATTTTTAACAATGTCTCTACGCTTTTTGGCCATGCATCTACAATTTATGATGTTGCGATTAACTTGTTTGCCTTTGTGTATATGATTTTTTACTTTGGGACTAACTTTTTATGACTTTCCTTCTAGCTTTTTTGACTTTGTATCTCATTTTTTGACTTTGCTTCTAAGATTTTTAACACTGCCACTAACATTTTAAACAATGCCGCAAAGATTTTTAACTTTGCCTCAAAGATTTTTCACTCTGCCTCTAACATTTTTAACAATGCCTCAAAGATTTTTAACTTTGCCTCTAACATTTTTAACAATGCCTCAAAGATTTTTCAGTCTGCCTCTAACATTTTTAACAATGCCTCAAAGATTTTTAACTTTGCCTCTAACATTTTTAACAATACCTCAAAGATTTTTAACTTTGCCTCTAACATTTTTAACAATAGTTCAAAGATTTTTAACTTTGCCTCTAACATTTTTAACAATGCCTCAAAGATTTTTAACTTTGCCTCTAACATTTTTAACAATAGTTCAAAGATTTTTAACTTTGCCTCTAACATTTTTAACAATGCCTCACAGATTTTTAACTTTGCCTCTAACATTTTTAACAATAGTTCAAAGATTTTTAACTTTGCCTCTAACATTTTTAACAATACCTCAATGATTTTTAACTTTGCCTCTAACATTTTTAACAATACCTCAAAGATTTTTAACTTTGCCTCTAACATTTTTAACAATACCTCAAAGATTTTTAACTTTGCCTCTAACATTTTTAACAATAGTTCAAAGATTTTTAACTTTGCCTCTAACATTTTTAACAATGCCTCAAAAATGTTTAACTTTGCCTCTAAGATTTTTAACAGTGCTTCTAAGATTTTTAACTTTTAATCTATATATTTAGAGTATGCCTCTAACTTTTTATCTACAATGATCACCTTTAATGTTGCACGTGAGGCTTTTCTTGACCTTCCTTCGATTGTTATCTCACATATGATATTACTTTTTCTAAACCTAACATGAAAACCTTCTACTCACGCTAAAAACTCCACATTATATATTTTATCTTTATATTCCATCTACGAAACATTAACTTTTTTTTTCTATATGTCTCTTTGGCTCTCTGTCGGTTCATTCATAATTTTCCTGTATAAAACTTTTCAGGCGGACACAACTAAACTAAAAACCAACTACTTCGTTTAAAAAAAAAGAAATACCTTTTTAATATTGTATCTATATCACCATCTCTGATAACTTTCCATATTTTTCTATATATCATATACCAAATAAATTTAATAGTAATATTCATATTTATAAACTTCTCGCAACACAGTACCTCGCTTTTCTTTTTCTACACCAAGCGTAGGTCCATTTGTATAACTTAACCACCACCCCTTTATCTGTTTAATAATGTAATAAATTATTATCATTTATATATGAATAATATACGCTTTAATTTTTTGCATATATGTGAAAGTTTACATTTCCACGTGAATATATTTGTTTTCCATGTTTGACTAATATATTTGAATAAAATGTAAACTATAGTCTAATATGAAACATGTATTTGAATTAAAAAAATATAAAGTTATTATGGTTTTTTTTCTTTTATACTCTATGTGTGGAAAGAAATAATGATATGTGATAGACAAAATGGCTACCACTAACACTGAGAATAAAGGATGATTAAGAAAACACGCCAAACAGAGATCATAAAGAAGGAATCTAAATTTGTATTTAAATTGTATTTTTTTTCTTTTTTTTTGGGGGGGGGGGGGTATTATTTTAGTAAATCTACCTCTTACTTTTTAATTACATAAACTACCGATCCCTGGTAATTCCCCTTAATTAACAAACATAATTACGCCCCCTGCGCCTAAATGAGAGCGTCGCTTGAGGCGCGTCTCATCCTGTGCATCGAAAATGCAAATCATGTGGACCCTTCTATACTACTACTGCTGATTGTTGTAACATTTATCTGAGATTGTCATCATAATCATCTTCTTCACCCTCTTCATTTTATTCTCTTTATAGTATCATCATCTCCACAATTTTCGATCGCGACATTTATTTATCAATTCTGTTGTTGACCTTTCAAAAAAAAACCTTCTATACTACTACTATCGTGGATCGCAACTGTCTTCTCTGCTCAAGGAACAATTTGACAGCTAGAGAGGTCATCAGTGTGAGGGTAATGGTCTACAGGGAACTTCCGAACAGACATCCATGACAAAGAGACTGCAGTTCCATTCAGGAGAGAGGGTAACTGAAGCAAAGATTTTAAGAGCATCTTTTATGTCCTTTGACAAAGAAGATATTCATCACAATTGGTTGAAAATGAAACCTAGGACACGGATATATTCAGAGACAATCGGTCTACCGGACGAGCCGTGTTTGTGTAGTCTGGACAATATGTAGAAGGAGAACATACCCAAGCCATTATCTGGGAGTATCATACAGGACGAGCTAGCAGTAATGTGTCCATGTTTACTGTATTTCCGAATATTCTTCCGAAGCAGCGTGTTATGGAAGACAGTGGCACTATCCAGACGGGATTGATGAAATGTGTGGTCAGATTTACTTTCCCGCTCAATTCTCGATTTGATCTTACTCAGTACCGGCCTACCTGTGGTCTCGCGAGAACACATTTTTTCCACACAGCTAAGCTTTTTTTTTTTTCAATTATATTTTTTATTCCCCTGCTCTATTTTAGTTTTTTCCTAACAAGTCATATAGTATATTTCTTTAAAGTTATTAAGTGTTAGTTATCCCATAACATATTGAAGAGTAAATAGTCATTTTGTTGTCTCTTCGTTTTTGTTGACCCTGTTTTCTGATGAAGGTTGCATGTAGGCCAACATTTCATTAATCTGTATTGTCTTTTCTTGTAAAACTGTGACATATAGAGCGCTCTCGACAAATGCTAATTTATTATATATATGTATAATCATTGAATACCGCCTCTCATCGACCATGGAGCTTCATTCCACTCTGTCTCTTTCGGTTTGATGGTGCAGGTTGTCGTAGTTTGAATTGTCCATCTTTTGATGTCACACGTCCATGTTAGTTTTGGTCTGCCTCTTTTACCTTGTATTTTCCCTTACAAGATTACTTTTTGTAGTCTCCTGTGTCTTTTATCATACTCCCAAAATATTATTTGTCTTGTTTGAATTGTGTTTTGTATTCAACTTTTCATTTGTAGTCGTTTTAAGACTTCATCCTTTGTTTTCTTTTCTTTCCTTCCATCCACCTTCCAATTCATCTATAAATCCCCATTTCAAAGGATTCAATTTTCTGTTCTGCTATATATATATATATATATATATATATATATATATATATATATATATATATATATATATATATATATATATATATATATATATATATATATATAACAAATACCATTTGGGAGTGTCCTACAAAAATAGCTACTACATAATGTATGAATAAAAATTCTTAATATCTTGCACAAATTATTTTATTTTTTTTCTCAAATTGAAACACAAAATAGTTTACATGTTTCCACAACTGGTCACATGATTTATCCTATTGTGTCGGCACATTAGATGGCGGATTATTTTCTGTGGAAATAAATGAATTATATATTTCTTAACTGAATTGTATGTATCTAAAAAATAACTATATGTATCTTAAATAAGTCACATGATGAGCATTAGTTAGACGTCATTCCTGTGAGATGTGTGATAGTGGATTGTTAAGATGAAACAAACAAGAGAATTGATAAATAACGTAACGCATTGATATCTTCCTCTCATTATGTTATTTGTCGTGGGTAGACTATATAGTTTGTTGTCCACACTCCTCCAATTGTGTTATGTAGGGCAACATCAAAACCACTAACGATCCACAATTCCATGCCACTAGTAGCAAGTTGTACAATCTAACTTGATCTTCTTATACATTTCTCAAACAAGCTCAATAATATATTCTTTTGTCTCTCATGTTTTCGTTTTCTCTGCAATATTCTTTTAATCATTATCATCGAAATGATTTCACACCTGCGCACAGGTATTTTTTCCCACGTATCGTCACTTTACTCTCTAATGGTTCATGCTGCCATAGATTCTTCTCTCCATCTTGTGATGTTTCAGAGATGGCTAAATGTTAATGTTTTGCTAGGTCGACCGAATCGACTAAACTAAAGAGCAAGGAAGGAGAGAAGAAGGGAAAATAACAAGCTGTGGACTCAGATTAAGGTGAACAAACAACATGAAAAAGGCTTCAACAGCATTAATAGACAATATGTGAAGTCCCAAAAGGGGAGAGAACAAGAACTGTGTATCTGAGTCGGCACGCCGAACGGGTACAAGAGGAAGTGGAGAAATAAAGAAGATCTCACAATCAAATACTTTGGTCTCTATTCTCTAAACCACATTGCATACTTTATCTCTTTTACACAAATGAACACACGCACACACATTTTTCTCACTCAACAAAATTACACTCCCTTCTCTCTCTCTCTCTCTCTCTCTCTCTCTCTAATGCACATTATGATATATTTCTCACTCACTCGCATTCTTCTCTCCTTCCATTCTATAATCTCATATTCGTCTCGCCCACGCACACTCTTATCAATTCGTCCTCCCTCCAGCACGCTCTTATTTCTTTTAACTCTCGAAAATTCTAATCTCGTTTACAATCTGGCATATTTTAACCTCGTTTGTTCGCTCGAGCAGTTTTTCAACACACTCTTTCTAATAATATCTTTCATTACCATTCAATTTACAATAT
Source organism: Megaustenia siamemsis (assembly GCA_032433765.1). Classification (NCBI taxonomy): domain Eukaryota; kingdom Metazoa; phylum Mollusca; class Gastropoda; order Stylommatophora; family Ariophantidae; genus Megaustenia; species Megaustenia siamemsis. Next base: position 80,018,696 of record JAVIAB010000124.1, read on the forward strand.
GCTCTTTCACATATATTTTCATTATAATAACCTCTTTCACATATATTTTCATTATAATAACCTCTTTCACATATATTTTCATTAAGATAACCTCTGTCGTAAACATCCACTTTGTGATAAAGGCTTTCACAAACATTCATATTCTATTAATCTCTTTGAAAACATCAATATTCTAATATCCTCTTTCGCGAACATCAACATTTGAATAACCTATTCACAGTCAATAAGTTCCTTATCTTCTCAAAAACACTCGCCAAAATTCTAATATTCTCTTTCACACACACTCATATTCGAATCTCCTCTTTCTTACTCACCAAGTTCTAGTCTCCTCTTTCGTGTTCTTCAACATTGTTGTTTCCCTGTTTCGAACTCAAAAACATTCTAATCTCCTCTTTCCCTTTTAACTGCATGCTTCCTTCTCTTTCACACACACCCACAATCTCATCTTCCTTTTCACACTCACCCACAATCTCATCTTCCTTTTCACACTCACCCACAATCTCATCTTCCTTTTCACACTCAGCCACAATCTCATCTTCTCTTTCATACCCACACACAATCTCATCTTCTCTTTCACACATCAACTTTTTAATTTACTTAGATCAGACAACAGAGGCTTCGAAGAGATTATGGGAAAGCATGGACTTGGAGATATAAACGAGAATGGAGAGATATTTGTGAATTTCTGCGCCCTTAATCAAATGAGCCTAGGAGGAACAATATTCCAACATAAAAGAATACACAAAGCTACATGGGTGTCACCAGATCATAGAACGGAAAATCAAATTGATCACATATGTATTAATAATAAGTTTAAGTCATCCTTACAGGATGTAAAAGTATATAGAGGGGCAGATATAGCTTCTGATCATCATCTTCTGTTAGCCAAACTTAAAATTAAATTAAAAAGGTATACTACAACGAATAAAGGTAGAAAGTATTTCAATGTAGGGTTTCTTAAAGAACAATGAATTAAAGATAAATTCGCAGTCACAATATCAAACAAATACCGAGTCCTCCAACAACTAGAAAATACAATAAATATAGAAGATCGTTGGAAACAGGTAAAAGATATATGGAAAGAGACCTGCGAAGAAACACTGGGGAAAAGAGAACGCCAGAATAAGGCATGGATGACAGCAGAGACCCTGGATAAAATTAAAGAAAGAAAGAACAAAAAAGCAGACATAAATAAAAGCAAAACAAGAACTAATAAAGCCAAGACACAGGAAGCTTACACAGAGGTGAACAAAGAAATGAGAAGATGCATTAAAAGGGATAAGAGGAAATATATAGATGAACTAGCTAAAGAGGCAGAAGAAGCAGCAAATAAAGGGAATATGAAAGAACTGTACAACAGCACAAAGAAATTAGGTGGAAAATACAAACAGATCAACGCCTTTATCAAAGATAAGAAAGGAAATCTGCTTAGTAATATAAGGGAACAAATGGAGAGATGGAAAGAGCACTTTGAAGAACTTTTGAACAGACCCGGCTCAAATAATCCTTCAGATATACTACCAGCAGAAGAAGAATTACACGTTAACTGCGGAAAACCAAGCAAAAAAGAAATAATGAAAGCCATCAAACTATTAAAAGATGGTAAAGCCACAGGACCAGATGAAATTCCTTCGGAAGCCATCAAAGCAGATATTAACACCTCTACCAAGATGTTACATGATCTATTGGATAACATTTGGGAGAGGGAAGAAATACCTAAAGACTGGAGAGAAGGTTATATGATCAAACTACCAAAGAAAGGAAGTTTACAGGAGTGCACAAATTATAGGGGAATTGTGCTACTATCAGTGCCAGGAAAAATATTAGGCAGAATCATTCTGGAGAGACTAAAAGAGGCTATAGAGAAACACTTGAGGGATGAACAAGCAGGTTTTAGGAAGAACAGATCATGTGCTTATCAAATAACTACTCTACGTATAATAGGTGAACAAAGTTTAGAACTAAAATCCCCACTTTATATAGGATTCATAGATTACGAAAAGGCATTTGATAGTTTAGACAGAAGAATGCTTTGGAAGTTGCTGAGTCATTTCGGAATCCCCATAAAGTTTATTAACCTGATAAAAACAATGTATGAAGGAACAAAATGTAGTGTGGTGCATGAAGGACAGCTTACAGAAGCATTTGAAATAAGAACAGGAGTAAGGCAAGGATGCCTCCTGTCTCCATTTCTCTTTCTACTGGCCATAGATTGGATTATGAAAATAACTCAAAACAACAGAAAAGGGATCCAGTGGTCACTGACCAAACAACTTGATGATTTAGACTTTGCTGATGACATAGCTCTCCTATCACACAGCCACCAACAGATGCAAGATAAAATGAGTATATTAGATGAGAGATCACAACAGCTAGGACTAAAGATTAATAGAGATAAGACCAACATTATGAGAATTAATGCAGTTGGCAATAACCAAATAAAACTAGGAGAAATACCTCTACTAGACGTACAATCTTATATATATCTGGGCAGTAATATAGATAAAGAGGGAGGAACAGAAAATGATACCAAAATAAGGATATCAAAAGCAAGAGGAGCTTTCATTGCACTGGGAAACATATGGAAATCCAAAGAAATTAGGCTAAATACAAAAATAAAAATTTTCAACTCCAATGTTAAGTCGGTTCTATTATATGGCTGTGAAACATGGAGAATAACAAAATTGACAAACACGAAGGTACAGACTTTCATTATTGGATGCTTGCGCAGAATAAAGGGATGGAAATGGCAGGACAAAGTCACTAACGTGGAATTATGGAAATGTACCGGTCAAATACCAGTGGATAAAGAGATACAGCGAAGACGATGGCGATGGATAGGACACACACTACGGAAGCCAACTGAGAGTATTACACAACAGACCCTTTTTTTGGAATCCCCAGGGGAAAAGCCAAAGAGGAAGACCAAGGAATTCTTGGAGAAGACAGATTGAAGCAGAGATGAAGATGATGGGGAAGACATGGAATGATCTTAAAAGAATGGCAAAAAAACAGAATGACTTGGAAAGTGTTTGTTGAAGACCTATGCTCCACAGGGAGCTAAAAGGTAGAAGAAGAAGAACCTGTGTCGTAAACATCCACTTTGTGATAAAGGCTTTCACAAACATTCATATTCTATTAATCTCTTTGAAAACATCAATATTCTAATATCCTCTTTCGCGAACATCAACATTTGAATAACCTATTCACAGTCAATAAGTTCCTTATCTTCTCAAAAACACTCGCCAAAATTCTAATATTCTCTTTCACACACACTCATATTCGAATCTCCTCTTTCTTACTCACCAAGTTCTAGTCTCCTCTTTCGTTTTCTTCAACATTGTTGTTTCCCTGTTTCGAACTCAAAAACATTCTAATCTCCTCTTTCCCTTTTAACTGCATGCTTCCTTCTCTTTCACACACACCCACAATCTCATCTTCCTTTTCACACTCACCCACAATCTCATCTTCCTTTTCACACTCACCCACAACCTCATCTTCCCTTTCATACCCACACACAACCTCATCTTCCCTTTCACACTCACCCACAATCTCATCTTCTCTTTCATACCCACACACAATCTCATCTTCTCTTTCACACATCAACTTTTTAATTTACTTATTTACACTCAATCACATTCTAATCCCATATTTTACACTCACCCACGTTGTATTCGCCTCTCTCACACATGCTCATTAGATTTGTTTCTTGTCCTCATAATATACTCTTCATCTCTCTCCATCGCTAATATCCTAGTCCAGTTTTTTTTCATCATTACTGCCAGTTATCCTTTTCTAGTACATCCAATATAATCTCCCTTTTCTAACTCACTTTCAACTCTCCTTCTCCCTTACTCTCTATTCGCCCACGTTTTATTCATATTCAACTCATTCTTTTCACACTCACACACATCCCACTCCTTTTATTTTCACTCAACTAAATTCCACCACTCCCTTTCTCTTCTCACTCACTCACATTCATCTCTCCTTCTCATCCATATTCAAATTACCTTCTTCACTTGTGTTCACGTCTCGATCGACTTGTAATCACGTTGAGAAGCCAATACATTCTCCGTCAAGGTTAAACAATTTTTCCCAAAACGATTGAACACAAACGTCGCTCGGACAGCAATAAACGTTGTAACTGCACTCCCTAGGACACGCCTGTCTAATACAAAAATGTGTAGTAAAATTAAACCGAATCTTTATTGCCGTTAATTTCACATTTATCGCATATTTAACTAACGTATTGCTAACTATCGCAAAAGAGGTTCGTTAAGGTACCTATTTTAATTCAAAAGAAATGGATAAACGTTTATCCCAATTGTTGATTTAGTGAATTATTTGCTAGAAGATACTTTGAAGATTTAAAAACTTGAACACTTTAGCGTAAGAAATTGAAGGTAAAATAGAGACATATTTGAAGCCTCGGCGTTTAAGATGAAAATACAATGACTGAACCACTTTTTGTAGGTGACCAGGACTTGAGAGCAGCAACACTTGAGAAAATACAGCAATGAACTAAGTGTGTCAAACAAAATCAACATGAGACAAAACAAATAAAGAAACAAAAGGAAGTCATATCATTAAGGAGAGTGAAGTAAAAGTATATATCATCACAGGGCACAATTATGAAACAGATATCTAGGAATGTCATGTACACCGTATGAAAGATGGCCGCATACCGAAAGATATACTCTACGGACAACTGGCAGATGTTAAAATAACTAGGGGGCGCCCAAAACTTCGATTTGTAGATGTGTGTAAACGCGACATGAAGACTCTGAACATAAGCCCTGCAGCATGGGAAGACAAAGCTGCAACCACAATCTCTGGAAACACACTCTAATGGCTCACCTCAAAGAAGAAGCAGACAGATTCATAAAGAAAGAGAATACACGACGAAAGAAAAGAAAAAATAACATTTCTGGTGGCGCTGGAAAATCCATAGTCAACTATGACTGACGGAGGCTACTACAGTCAACTATGACTGACGGAGGCTCCTACAGTCAATTATGACTGACGGAGGCTACTACAGTCAACTATGACTGACGGAGGCTACTACAGTCAACTATGACTGACGGAGGCTACTACAGTCAACTATGACTGACGGAGGCTCCTACAGTCAACTATGACTGACGGAGGCTACTACAGTCAACTATGACTGACGGAGGCTACTACAGTCAACTATGACTGACGGAGGCTACTACAGTCAACTATGACTGACGGAGGAGACTAATCAAGGAATAGGATGGAAACATGGCTAACACTATTAACAATCAGTGCAGCAAGTCAAATTAGGTGTTGGAACAACTAGTCTTTCTATTACTAGTTTGCCCATCTTTATTACTATTAAGCCAATCTCTATTACTATTATGCCCATCTCTATTACTATTATGCCCATCTCTATTGCTAGTATGTCCCTTTCTATTATTAGTATGTCCCTCTCAATTACTATTATGTCACTTCCTATTACAATAATGTCATTCTCTAATACTACTATGTACCTCTCTGTTACTAATAACCTCACCTCTGTTACTATTATGCCACTCTTTACTGTAATGACCCTCTCTATTACTATTATGTCACTCTTTACTGTAATGACCCTCTCTATTACTATTATGTCACTCTTTACTGTAATGGCCCTATCTATTACTATTATGTCGCTCTTTACGGTAATGGCCCTCTCTATTACTATTATGTCACTCTTTACTGTAGTGGCCCTCTCTATTACTATTATGTCACTCTTTACTGTAATGGCCCTCTCTATTACTATTATGTCACTCTTTACTGTAATGGCCCTCTCTATTACTGTTATGCCAGTCTTTTATGTAATGTCCCTCTCTATTACTATTATTTTACTCTTTACTGTAATGGACCTCTCTATTACTATTATGTTACTCTTTACTGTAATGAACCTCTATTACTATTTTGTCAGTCTTTTATGTAATGTCCCTCTCTATTACTATTGTCACTCTTTACTGTAATGTCCCTCTCAATTATTCGTATGCCAGTCTTTACTGTAATGTCTCTCTATATCACTAGAGCACATCGGTGCTATATAGAACCAATTCTGATCTATGGAAGCGAATAATGGACAGATGACAAACAAATGAAAAGACGAGAATGGCTTACCAAGTCCAAGACTGATGTTCTTGCACATAATAACCTACATTGACTCGGTAGGAGCGTTGCTACTACCGCTGATCGCCATTGCTGTCATGCTCTTCACGCTCGTTCTGTCCATCATACACAAGTCCCGGTGGAAGAAGCTCAGTGGCCTGCCGATGCTGGAAGTTTCCGAGCTGAACCCGATCAACGATCCTAGGTGGAGCTCAGTGCGAGCTAGCGCCGAGGTTCGTGTGGATAGGATGCTCTTTGCCTTGTCTCTGTCTTACATCATCTTGAACGCACCCAGCCACGTGGCCAGGCTGTACTATCTGATGCGGACTCAAAACTCAGGGGACATGAAATTGACATTCTCTGAAGGTCTTATCCGGCTGATCTTCCTACACTTCTGCCACGCCCACCATGCCTGCAAGTTTTGGATCTTCGTGGTCATCAGTAGAAACTTTGGTGGACGTTATCAAGTGTATATGTTAGTCGTGGCTTATATCTTGGTGGTTGTCTGTGCTAACCATGGCACATATCTTTGTGTGTGTATGTGATAGCCATGGCTCAATTCTCAGTGTATATCCATGCTAGTCGCAGCTCATATCTTTGTGGGAGTCTGTGATAGCCATGGCTGATATCTTGGTGGGTGTACGTGCTGGCCATGACTCATATCTTGGTGTGTGTCTGGGCTGGCCATGATTCATATCTTGGTGTATATCCGTGCTAGCCATGGCTCAAATCTTAGTGGGTGTATGTGCTGGCCAAGGTTCATATCTTGGTGTGTTTCAGTTCTAGTCATGGTTCATATCTTGGTGTGTTTCCGTGAAGCAATGGCTCATATCTTAATGTGTTTCTGTGCTAGCCATGGCTCATATCTTAACTTGTGTGTGTGTGTGCTAGCAATGGCTCGTATCTTAGTGTGTGTCATGTTAGTCATATCTCGGTGTGTCCGTGTTAATCACGTCTCATATCTTCGTTTGTGTCTGTGTTTAGTCATATCTTAGTGTGTATCTGTGTTAGTCATGTGTCATATATTTGTGCGTGCATGTCTGTGTTAGTCATATCTCATATCTTTGTGTGCATGTCTATGTTAGTTATATCTCATATCTTTGTGTACATGTCTATGTTAGTCACATCTCATACCATTGTGTTTTTATGTATATGTTAGTCATGTCTCATATATTCGTGTGTATGGTCATGCTAGTCACATCTCCTATCTTAATGTGTGTCTGTCTATGTTAGTCATGTCTCCTATCTTTGTGTGTTTGTGTTTAGTCATATCTCAGATCTTTGTGTGTGCATGTCTGTGTTAGTCACATCTCCTATCTTTGTGAGTGCATGTTTATGTTAGTCATGTCTCATATCTTTGTGTGTGCATGACTGTGTTTAGTCATATCTCATGTCTTAGTGTGTGTGTGTGTCTGTGTTAGTCATATCTCATATCTTGGTGTGTGCCAGTGTTAGTCATGCCTCATATCTTTCTGTGTGCATGTCTGTGTTAGTCACATCTCATATCTTTGTGTGTGCATGTCTGTGTTAGTCACATTTCATATCTTTGTGTGTGCAAGTCTGTGTTAGTCACCTCTAGTGACTCGGGCAGATGGTGCTCGTTAACCTGGGAGGGCCAACCATCTAAGGGCAGAATCCCCCTACAGAAAAGACAATCTGCTGCCTTGCAGGAAGTTTTGGGACAATCAAAGGCTAAGGAAAGCAAACCTGAATAAAATGCTGGCTGAAATCGGATGCACTGGGCCACTCGCGCAGAACACAGTGCACCGTTTTAACAGGTATTCAATCAGTGTGGATCTAACAGACTCTAATTATGATGTTCTGTCTGTGGGGTCGATCAATTCACTTAAAGAGACTCTTCATGTGAGAGTCTGGAATCCTACTCTGATTGAGTCTTGATCGCAGAGAGAGAGAGAGAGAGAGAGAGAGAGATTTAAATGTAGCATCAATTTACTGCGTACATCAGTAGAGCTGAATATATGTCCTAAGTTATAAACACATACTCCTCTCAAAATAAGAAATCTCATCCACATTGACACACTCACAGACATTGATAACACACATAACTTGCCATCACGAGGCCCGAACACAACAAATTTACCTTATCAGCAAGCACAACAGCAACCAACAAGAACAAAATGCAAGCTTTAATCATTGCCGCCAAGTTGTTGCTTGTTGTCATCTCCATAAGTCAGAATTGGGATGCTTTCTGTGAAATGTCGAGGTTCAATAAATTACTATGTGGCGACAGTAAACACACCTCTCTCTCTCTTTCTGTGAAATGTCGAGGTTCAATAAATTACAATGTGGCGACAGTAAACACACCTCTCTCTCTCTCTTTCTGTGAAATGTCGAGGTTCAATAAATTACTATGTGGCGACAGTAAACACACCTCTCTCTCTCTCTTTCTGTGAAATGTCGAGGTTCAATACATTACTATGTGGCGACAGTAAACACACCTCTCTCTCTCTCTTTCTGTGAAATGTCGAGGTTCAATAAATTACAATGTGGCGACAGTAAACACACCTCTCTCTCTCTCTTTCTGTGAAATGTCGAGGTTCAATAAATTACAATGTGGCGACAGTAAACACACCTCTCTCTCTCTCTTTCTGTGAAATGTCGAGGTTCAATAAATTACTATGTGGCGACAGTAAACACACCTCTCTGTCTCTTTCTGTGAAATGTCGAGGTTCAATAATTTACAATGTGGTGACTGTCTCTCCACAACCTTTGATCTCGACAGTTAATTATCATTTCTGTTGTTGACCTTCTGACAAGCCATTGTTTCAAGCTGTCTGGTATTTTTCCTCTTTGCTTCCTTCTATCTCTTCGTCCCTCACCTGTACCAGTTGTTACAATATATTCCAGATTTTCCTTCTCATTACATGACCAACAAATGATGATTGTTTCTTCCTAATATTATATAGGATATTAGCTCTCTCTTAGCTTTGACCTCTTTCTGAACATTTTAATTACTCTTCTTAACTGTCCATGGTATTCTCAACATTCTTCTGGAAAACCACATTTCTACAGCCTCCAGTGATGTTCTTGTCTGTTTTCCTATTGTCCATGAATTACATCCATATGTTGAGACTGCTCTACATAACATATAAGAACTCGTTTTCGTGTTTCTATTGTCAAAAATGGATTCCACAGTATCCTCCTAATTTTTTTTGGAAAGTTGCTTTTGCCTGAGCCTTTCTGCATCTCACCTCTGTTGTACATCTACCATCTCACCTCTGTTGTACATCTACCATCTCACCTCTGTTGTATATCTACCGTCTGAAGTTAACATTGTTCCTAGATATTTAAATTCATTTACCTGTTTTAATATTGTTCCACTTGTCTTTATTGTGCACTGTTGTGATGTCTTTTTTCTTTGTTGTTACTATTATTTCTGTCTTTTTGCTATTAAGACCTTTAGTTAGAGTCCTTTAGTTTTTGCTTGCCTTTGCTATAATGACTATCATTTTTGTAACTCACTCATTTTTGTAGCTCCGTAGCACCAATGAAGACCTTAGTTGACTCTTACGATACGCGAGTCAGGTGATAATAACTCTGTTCTTATCTCCCCTCATCGTGGTCACGCCCACTTTTATTGAAGTTTAGCTATTTCTAAAAAAATGTACTATTAATATGTCATCTTATTTAAATTGCTGTATCTTTAGCATTCGCATTTTATTTTAATTAAATTGTTTATGCAATGCTGAGTGTAATATTTTAGTTTCTATTTATTTTTTTTTACTTTTTTGTAGTTTTTTCTTAATTTAGCTATTTATTTTTAACATTTGCTTCTTTCGAGTAATTTATATTTGAAATACATATATATAGTTATATAGTTTTATTCTCTGATGCACAGCACAATATCATAACACAATGTCATAACACAATATCATAACACAATATCCTAACACAATGTCATAACACAATGTCATAACATGATGTCATAACACAATATCTTAACAGAATAACCGTAGACATCATCTTAGGGTTGGATTTTGAGAAAACAGTCTCCTGTTTGTGCGTGTCTACATACTTCTGGAATGAACACCGCAACCAGCGAATTGGTCTGGCTGTTCATCAGTACCTCAGCGCGTTTTGTATTTAAAATATAACAACCAGTGGTACACATTTTCATCCTTTTGGTGTCTGTTCATTAGAAAATATGTTCCCTGTTTTGGGTGTCTCTGTCGTAGAAGAAAAACACTTCCAAAATTTCTTTGTCGATTAGTTTCGGCTTCGTTGGATGAAAACCTAGATCTCTCTGTTAGGACATATATGTTTATGTATAAATGTGAGTTGATCGTAGGAGTACAAATATAAGGTAAGTTTGTTTAAATACTGCAACGTAACATGTGTCGTGGGAGGCGCGACATCTGAGTGGTTCGTGAACTGGACTAATGAGGACAAGGGGTTGAGTTTCGATCCTGATCGACAGCTTCCGAGTTTATCCAGAATTAATGGGTACAGGATTTTTTTCTGGGAAAGTAAAACGACACGGGCGTAATACCGACCACATTGCCCCCAAAAATCATGTGCCGAAGGTCTGTGAAATTTATGATCACTAACACCATATTCCCTATACGCCACTTGGTGTGACGGGGGCTCTTTACTTACTTTTATTAAGATGTGTCGTAGGGGATTGAAATACCGTACAAGGTCAATGAATTTATGTTTGAGAGGCCCAGTGGTTATTGTCTCCATCACATTTATCCCCAACTCAGTGACTTATTGAGCCAACCTGTTCGCTCTTTCATTTCCCCTTACTTCCGCATGTCCAGGGGCGTAGACAAAAGTGACCCTGCGTATTTATGATTTCTGCAACGACTCTACCCATTGCCTGCGTACAGAGCCCGCCTCAACTTTGCTTATAATGCTCATCTAATAACTTACTATGCAGGTGTGGATATAGTCTTGTGATTCTAACCAGATGAATGCCCTGATCACTGCCATCACCTCCATCGTCATGCTACTCGTGGTCAGAACATTTGCACTACTGTCTTCTATGATTACTCTGTCTCCCGAGCGTGCTGTAAATGCCCCTGCACACCTTTTATGTCGCACCACAGATCTGTCTACATATATGACTGCATCTGTTATCGCAGATGAAGCCGTTGCCCCCCGCATTGACCACGACATAGTTCTGTTCCCTACATTTCCTGTTGAGTGTCATAATACATGAGAATATCTCACGGCATGAGGTAGGCACCGGTATCCATTCCTCGCCAACGTTGATAGTAGTAAACCCACAGACCTGTTTGATGGCATCTTCTGCTCGGCCCACCATTTATTTGCCTCTTCTTAGCTTGACACCTTTCCCCGTGTTGAGTTCATGGTGCAATAGATGCTCTTTATCTGCAGTTATTTTCAGCTATGCCCGCGCCCTCCAGATTTTGATCCTTTCATCCATGGTTGGAAAGTCAAGAAAATACCTCATTGCTACACAGGGAGTGTCCCTCGTACGCCCCAAGATAAATAAGCAAAGCTTCACTCTGTGTTTTCTCCAGCCTATCAATTTGAGTCATACTGACAGTAAGAATTATCAGGGCATACTTGATTGGCGTGAGGACTAGTCCCTGGAACAGAAGGGTAAGTAGCCTCTGCTCGTTGTTGGCAGCTGCCATGACCTTCAAGTCGGCTAATCCTTTGCGGGATTTTGTTATCACGTGGTTGACGTGGCCCCAAAAACACAGGCTGCGATGAGACTTAACTCCGAGGTTCGTCATCAACCCGTGTCTGGTCACCTCATCATCTCCCATTCTTACTACCTGTGTTTTCATATTAACGATATGATTGTTAAGGGAGAACTAAGCAAATGATGCTTTATTAGGATTAACCAAGGCACTTGATGCTCCACACCAGGAAGAGATGAGATCGCGTTCGTTTTGCAGTGTGGAGGAGATTTTCCGTCTGTCGCTTCCCTGTCGATATTCCAGAATATCATCAGCAAAAGTCATAGTTCTTCCCCTCCCATCGAGCCGTTGTTCCGTGATCATTATTGTGTACACGTTAAATAGAACTGGTGACATTGGTGAGCCTTGTGACAGCCCTGGACAAATGGGTGTTGGCTCGGAAGACCAACTTCCACATCTGAGTATCACCTTCCTCTGAAACAGTGCCGCGGCGATCCATCTAATGAGGAAGGGGTGCACCGCTAGTTTGAGTAGCATATACATGAGGTATTCAAATGATATTAGTTTATATGCATCCTCCAGATCCATAGCAGCAGCACATGTCTCCTCTCGTCTGTTCATGCCTTCGAAGACGTCATAGGCGAAGACTGCTGCATTGAGCCATGTCTCTTCGTTATATCTATACCTCCGAATATGTGTGGGAATGCCCGTATCTGTTCAAGATGACAGGTGAGTACACGAGCAACTATTTTCTCCAGTAGCTTGCCCACAGTGTTCTGCATCGTGCTGATTCTGTAGGTATTTATATAAGAATGGTCCTTGTTTGGCTATGATAGTGGTAGTAAGTAGCTGTATTCCCAACCCTCAGTACGGTCACTCTGAATGCTGGCATTAAACTCTTTGGTCAGTATTTTTCTTCGTCAGCTAAATAGCCTATGTCGTCGTACCGAAAACCATCTGGACCAGGATCAGTGTTGTGTGACCTTTTAAGTGTCGTGCAAATGACATCGGTTGTGATTGTGAGATCTTCTCCCAACACTACATCCTTACACATTTCTGAGAGTGACCCCCGTATCCTCATTCTGACAGCCTCATTTCTTTAGTCAGTCTGCTCAATGTAGAAGGTAAACAGGACCTTCCCTTTGCTTTCATGAAATTTGTGCTATTGTCTGGCGTGTGCTCTGGAAGTCTGGTATGCCTCTGTTTCGTGTTGTGCCATTCATGCTCTGATGATGGCGCCAGAATGTTGTTAGCTATTTTTCTGAGCACACGTTTTTGGGGTATCATCCCACTTGGCATCCTTAGCCTTCTTAGTACATAAGAAAAGTGCATCATTTTTGGTCCACCTCTTCTTTCAGACACTTCAAGAGCTTAGGTTGTGCTCTTCCATTCCTTCTGGCTTTCTGCCATGTCTTGACCGTTTGTCTCTTGTTCTGCCAAGCTTCCTCGACTTCTGCGTTCCACCAGGGTGGCTGCGTCCATCTATCCTGCCTCCTGCGAGGAGCATCCTGTTTTCTATGTATGATTTTGTAAATGACGTCCTGGTTTGTGCTCTCATAGTGGAATGTGTTGAGCTTGCTTATTGGGCTTTTGCTTCTTCTTTTCTCAATAAGGATAGCACATGGATAATGATCCCTTCCATGGAATCCCAGTACACTCCACATGCAAACCGGTGCAAAGGTGGATGACACAAGTGGTGCTAGATATATGATACTATCAGAGTCCCCTGTTCGAGTGGCCATTCTGGCTTCCCTTCCATCATTCAAGCACACTAAATCGGCCAACACGAGTTCGTTCTCTAGGTATTCTCTCTGTTTGTTGGTTATGACATTACCCCTCTGGTTGCCTCTAGCACTAAAGTATCCGCAGAAAATGACGTTCTCCTACTCGCTCGCTAAGCGATTCTGTTATTGTTGTGTGTCCACCTTCCCATTACAGGCATACACATTTACAACCACGAAATGAATTGGGGTATGCACCCTAACCGCATGTAGCTGCAATTCTTCACTGGCCCACGCAGACATATCAACCTCAGCTGCCACAATGTTGCTTCGCAGAAGGATGGCCTGTCCAAGGTTTTTTTCTATTGTAGACAATGAAATCCAGGGGCACTAACCGTCCTATCACCAAGAAGTGTTTCTTACAAAATCATTATATCGATGCCGCACAGTAGCTTCTCAAGAATGGGCCGTGTTTGATTTATGGAATCACAGTTTCAGTATGCAAAGTGAACATACTTTAAACATAGTCTCTCTCACATTGATCGTTTCAAACTGATTCCGACCCGTCTTCCATCTTCGATTTGTCTCTTTAGGCTTCATCTGAAAACTGCTTGTCGTCATTGTTGACTTTGTCGCTGAAAGTCGACGGCTGTGGATGGTCCAGACTCACGTGCGTTCACTCAGTCGCACGGTCCAGAACTCATTTCCAAGTTATAGACTCAGTGAGCTAGGTACAATTCCTTATTGAGTTGGATCAACAAAGGAGAGAAACAAGCTGCGTAGGATCGCCGAGTCCAAGTTACTGTATCGCCCAGCTAGAGATACGCCACTGTCGCGCTCACGTAAATCCGCCTCTTTAACAAATTAACGATACATTGACACACCGTGTCAAAAAATATACACGAAATGGAAATATACATCTTTCAATGTAAATGGCACAATAATATAATCTAGAGATTATAGAAAAGACAAACAATATAATAATTTAAGTTTGTCAACGTTACAGGTGCAGTGATGCATTCTAACAAAGCTATAAGGCAAATAAAAGACATTTAATTTGCTTTCAAAATATAAATTGTGCAGTGATGTACTCTAACTAATATATACGTAAAATAAATGACACATCATCAAATATAGACAGTTAGTGTTGTATCATTTGAAAAGCAAAATATAAACTAAAATACCTTTGATCAAAGTAAAATGGTACACTTCATCCAGTTAATAATATACAATAAGATACACTTGAACTAAGACAAACATAAAACACAACAAAATAAATACAACTGAAAACAAACTAAAGTTAACACAAACTTCAAACAGATGTGGAATATTACCCGCTTAATCTGATACCCAGACCGTAGAATCGGACCTTTAAATAGCGCTCTCACACCAGCTGGGACTTGATTTACTGAAGACGACTAGTAAAACGATTTAACTTGTTCGTACCTTCATTACAAAACAATTGTGGTAATTACGACAGAAGTAATCTATGACTGTTGATTACATTTCATATTTTATCAAGTTCGATGATGTATTTTCAAAGCGTTTAATCTTCCAATTACAATGTTATATAGGCAAAACGGCAGGTTCAATGAGAATTTTGAGAAAGAATTCAAATTTGTTGAACTCAATAAGATGTGTAGTGATGAAGCAAACGTTGCACTCCAACATTGTAATGCCTAACTTTGCCCATGCCCTTGGAAGTAGTTGAGACATCAAGCATCAACTACACAAGGATACAAGAAAGAATCTGCTTTCAGTTTTAAAATATCAGCTTTTCATGTTGACACGTGATGATGATAGTGAAAGCGATACAACTGTAGAAAGTGAAACTCTTGTTGATTATCTTACCGTACGTCACGACTAAAGTGCCACAACTAAATGCATGTTTTTTGACATTGATAAGGGCATTTATTTACCAAAGTCTTTGTCCTCACACACCAAATAGGGTAGAATAATGACTAACGTTTGATTATTGTAAAGGTTTGGAAACGTAATGGAGGATTTCATTTAAACACAAATTGTGTTCATCAGTTTGAAAAATATCATAAAATAAAGAAGCTAAGACAAATATGGTTATCAAAGACATCTCATGAAGACATGAGCCGGTGAAAGCCGTGACATTTATACGTTAGGGAGTACTAGAGTCTGTCAGAAAGCTCTGCGAAATCTGAATTAGAAGAATTTTAAAATATTTTTACTAGTTATTCCAAATTTGTAACATTGCATTGACTGAATGACCGATAAGACTGATGGTCATGCAGTTGTTACAATGAAGCAGGTCTTCCTTCTTTGGGGTAGAAAATATTAAATTCTGGGTGCATGATAATGTTAACTCCCTTGATTGCCATATCTTGTTGCAGATAACAATGAGTGCACTTATCAGGGCATCTCCCCCTGCCTGAACCAGTCCAGCTGAAATGTAATCCATGTCTTGAGATTTTCCTTGCTTCAGGTATATCACGGCTGTTTGAACTTCACCACTATGTCCACCAAGATAATCAGTTTCCTCCCACAGATTGTATCCACTGTAGTATCAATGGATCTCCGTTACTTTTGGTCTTATACAGTTCGGACGCGTATTCTATCCATCAATTGGTAATCTCAGGCGCAATGGTGAATCATTGTCCTAATTTATCGAATATAGTTGTGGTGTTATAGTATATAGACTGGGCTAGAATAGATCACATCATGGGAAATACAGATATAGCTTAGTCGTTATCCTCAGTAGGTGATAGTAGTAACTGAATTAATAAAAACTAAGAACAACAGTAGCCATTTTTGAAGGAATTTGACGCAAAGGAATTTTCAAAGCTGTTTTTGGAAAATATATGGGTAATAATGTAACATGACTTGACCGTTTAACATGTCCAGAAATTAGGTTGATGAACAAACTCGGGAGCAGGTCATGTTTAGGAGAGAGATGTCACTCTCGGAGTTAGGAAGGTTGATTTTGAAACTCAGAGGCTAACTGGATATCAAAATTTAAGGAAAAATAAAAAAATTAAAAAATGGTATGTAAGAAGCTTTACGTGGACGACACAGACTAAACAACGTTTCGGCTCAATAGGCCTTCATCAGGAACAATAAAAAAAGAAAATAAATAAAAAAAAAACACACACACACACAAAATATTGTCAATATGCAAAAATCGCATTTTTATGCCTTAACCCCATATCAAGATTTAGCAATGTTTTGACAATTCTCACGCACAAATCATTTATAGTTTAATTTCGCGGTCATTTATTGCCTGGGATTTGACCGCTCTGAGCCTGAGCCAAGAACTTTTGCAAATGAGAAAGATGTACTTAACCTCAAGCACACAAGGAATTAGGTAGTCCCAAGAGGTCACAGGGAGTCACAAAAAAGTTAGTTACAGAGAAGCAGAAGTCAAAGAGAAGATTTCGAAATATAACCTAAACGACCTTAGTTCGGCTTCGACTGAAACTGTCTGAAGGCAGAAATTATAGTTTTAAAATTTACAAGTTAGTCAGTTGTTATCAAATAGAGATGTAGATGGAAGATCCAGAGATAAGTCAGTCAAGAAGATATAGTTTAGTATAGAAGTGTTTCATATCATATTCAGAAGTTATGTGCTCCAGAGAGCAATAGTATGTAATTATAAATCGCTGAAGAGATAAGACCTAGAGATAGAAGCAAGTATTGCCAAGACAAGTGGGGAATTAAAGAAGTCACAGACAATAGGTACTAAGAGATGGCCCCATAACCGTTGGTTGTAACCTCGTGAGCGCATCCAAATCATGCACATTGATCTTAGAATTTTACGGTACGTCACGTCACGTGTACATTTGATGATTAATAAACTTGAATAAACACAATTCATAATCTGTGATTGTTGACTACATCAAGACATTGTCAATACATTGTGCTGTGATCTATGTGAATTCTGTATGGTATAAATAAGTAGCAGTGGTCAAGTCCAGATATAAATAAGTAGCAGTAGTCTAGTCTAGATATAAATAGGTAGCAGTAGTCTAGTCTAGATATAAATAAGTAGCAGTAATCTAGTCTAGATATAAATAGGTAGCAGTAGTCTAGTCTAGATATAAATAGGTAGCAGTAGTCTAGTCTAGATATAAATAGGTAGCAGCAGTCTAGTCTAGATATAAATAGGTAGCAGTAGTCTAGTCTATATATAAAAACTTAGCAGTAGTCTAGTCTAGATATAAATAGGTAGCAGTAGTCTAGTCTAGATATAAAAAGGTAGCAGTAGTCTAGTCTAGATATAAATAGGTAGCAGTAGTCTAGTCTAGATATAAATAGGTAGCAGTAGTCTAGTCTAGATATCAATAGGTAGCAGTAGTCTAGTCTGGATATAAAAAAGTAGCAGTAGTCTAGTCTAGATATAAATAGGTAGCAGTAGTCTAGTCTAGATAGAAAAAGGTAGCAGTAGTCTAGTCTAGATATAAATAGGTAGCAGTAGTCTAGTCTAGATATAAATAGGTAGCAGTAGTCTAGTCTAGATATCAATAGGTAGCAGTAGTCTAGTCTAGATATAAAAAAGTAGCAGTAGTCTAGTCTAGACATAAATAGGTAGCAGTAGTCTAGTCTAGATATAAAAAAGTAGCAGTAGTCTAGTCTAGATATAAATAGGTAGCAGTAGTCTAGTCTAGATATAAATAGGTAGCAGTAGTCTAGTCTAGATATAAATAGGTAGAAGTAGTCTAGTTTAGATATGAATAGGTAGCAGTAATCTAGTCTAGATATAAATAGGTAGCAGTAGTCTAGTCTTGATATAAATAGGTAGCAGAAGTCTAGTCTAGATATAAATAGGTAGCAGTAGTCTAGTCTAGATATAAATAGGAAGCAGTAGTCTAGTCTAGATATAAATAGATAGCAGTAGTCTAGTCTAGATTTAAATAAGTAGCAGTAGCTTAATCGAGATATAAATAAGTAGCAGTAGTTTAATCTAGATATAAATGAGTAGCAGTAGCTTAATCTAGATACAAATAAGTAGCAGTAGTTTAATCTAGATATAAATAAGTAGCAGTAGCTTAATCGAGATATAAATAAGTAGCAGTAATTTAATCTAGATATAAATAAGTAGCAGTAGCTTAATCGAGATATAAATAAGTAGCAGTAGTTTAATCTAGATATAAATATGTAGCAGTAGTTTAATATAGATATAAATAAGTAGCAGTAGTTTAATCTAGATATAAATAAGTAGCAGTAGCTTAATCTAGATATAAATATGTAGCAGTAGCTTAATCTAGATATAAATAAGTAGCAGTAGTTTAATCTAGATATAAATAAGCAGCAGTAGTCTGTCTAGATATAAAAATGTAGCAGTAGTCTGTCTAGATATAAATTAGCAGCAGTAGTCTGTCTAGATATAAATAAGCGGCAGTAGTCTGTCTAGATATAAAAAAGCAGCAGTAGTCTGTCTAGATATAAATAAGCAGCAGTAGTCTGTCTAGATATAAATAAGCAGCAATTGTCTGTCTGGATATAAATAATCAGCAATTGTCTCTCTAGATATAAATAAGCAGCAATTGTCTGTCTAGATATAAATAAGCAGCAGTAGTCTGTCTAGATATAAATAAGAAGCAAACTTATTCCACTCTGGTACAATCCATCTGTTTTGCCGCTCCTGGTTAAAAGTTTTATTCTTTCTGTTTCTTTATATCATCTAGTGCATATGACATGGACATCAATACTGAGAACAAAAGAAACAAAAACTCTGGGGGCATTGTTGGAAAAATAAAAATAAATGGACAAGAACTGCATGTATAAAATGTTGACACATTTAAATACTTTGGATACAATACCAGCAATGAAGGCATACAACTTAAAATATCAGCTAGAACAGCTCAATATACGGTACCCTTGTGAAGCTAACACATATTTGGGAAAATACAAACTTCAATCTTGGCTCTTAAATCTGGTCAATGAGCACCCTTGTTGCAACAGTTTTTCTATGTGCTTGTGGTACATGGACCCTCACAGCAGAGCTACATAAGGAAATACAAGTTAGTTAAGTGAAATAATATCTGGACATCTCTTACTTAGATCTCATCTCAAATGAACATTTTCGTAAAAAGATACAAGCAATCGGAGTACGTGATGAACTTTTGGCTTTTGTGGAGATGCGCAAAATGAAAATCTTCTTCCTTTCAGCTACCTGTGGAGCATAGGCCTTTAACGGACACTTTCCAGGCCGTTCTTTTTCTAGCCATTGTTTTAAGTTCGTTCGTTGTTTTCCACCTCATGTGGCTTTACCATTTTTAATAGCTTGATGGTTTGCATTATTTCTTCCTTGCTGGGCTTTCTATAGTTAGCAACTCTTGCCCTGCTGGTAGTATATCTGGAAGTTTGGTAACAAATAATAATACATAAATATTATTATATGGGGAACTTCCGAAGCGATAATAGGGAATAATAGAACAAATAAGTATGTGTTAGCACTCGGAAAAATTAACAGACAAACAACAACAGAAAAAAACGAGGAACAATATTTGGTCCGAAGTGGGATAGAACCCGTACTCCCTGGCACCGCGCCTTGCCACGAGAATCCGAACGCTTGGTCTGGAAGTTTATTTGGGTCGGTTCTATTCAAGCACTTTTCATAGTGTTATTTCCATCTCTTCATTTGTTCACTTATATTATTACTGCGTACATTTCCTTTCTTATCTTTAATAAAAACATTGATTTGTTTGTAAGTTCCGCTTAATTTCTTCGCTTTGTTGCACAGTTCCTTCGTATTTCTTTTTGTCTGCAGGCTGTCCTGCCACTTTACGTAGTTCATCTATATATTTTCTCTCATCCATTTTAATTTATTCTTCTCACTTCTTTGTTCACCTCTATGTAAGTTTCCTGTGCCTTGTCCCTAGCACTTCTCATTTTGCTTTTATTTATGTCTGTCTCCTTGTTAGTTCTTTCTTTAATTTTCTCCAGTGTCTCTGCTGTCAACCGTTCCTTATTCTGGAATTTTCCTTTTGCCAGAGCTTATTTACACGTCTCCTTCCATTTATCCATCAACTGTTTCCAATGGTCATCTATATTTATTGTATTTTCTAGTCGTTGGAGGACTTGGTATTTGTTTGATACCGTGACTACAAATTGTAATTCCTGGCTATTTAAGTAGCACCTACATTGAAATAGTAGCTACCTTTGTGTAACAAGTAAAATAGTTTGGGCTATATCTCGATTGTCTGGCCAAGGAAAGACAATTCTTCAAGGAACTGTGAAAGAAGCGAGAAGGAGAAATTGGCAAAGAAAGAAATTTGAAGATAACATCAAAGAATGGACAGTCTCTGAGCTTGCAGTCCCGAAGAGAGAAAGGTATGTGCTTGACGAAGTTAGTGCCCTAACGACCACCAGGTTTAAGGAATCAGCCGTAGACAGAAGCAAATGATAACGAAACAACTAATAGCTCAAGTGACAACAATATTGAGTTATTGAGAATAACTGAATAACTCAATATTGTTTTACTTGTGTTATTAGTTGTTTATTTTATCTTTTTCCTCTGTCTACGTCTCCTTTGCTTTCGTCCATACTACTTCAAATGTAGTGGTTTATTCTTTGTAGTTTTGACTGCCTTTTGGTGTATTTCATGTTCTATGTTTCTTCTTTCATGCTGAGCTTGATATAATACTTACTATGAGCTTTGATTTTTTTGTGTTTTAGTGCTTGCCTAGAAATGTTTTGGCTGTATCTGTTATAGCTCAGTGGAATGCCAAGGCTGGTTATTCAACATCTGTATTATCATTATCACATTTGGTGAGAGGTGCGTATTTCTCTCCTCTCATTGCCAGGAAGACATCTTTAACGTTAGGCTCCTTTAGTTTCTCCACGTCAAGTATGAGGTTGTATGGGGTTTATTTACTTGATTGAAACGGAGACAGAAATCAGTCATTAGCAACTCATGGTCGCTTCTAGTGTCTGTTCTTGGAAAACATGTTTTGGCAGGAGCTTGAAATCTTCTCACTAGAGTGTAATCAATTTGGTTATGGTGTTTCCCATATAAACTGTGTCAGAACCCAATCGAAATAATTTATGTTGTCCTAGCATGTTGGTCACTATCAGATTTTTATACCATTCAGATTCCAATAATCATTGCCTTCTCTTATTCATTTTGTTGTTCCCAGCGATCATTTTGCGTTGTGCCAGTTTGTCCTTTTGTCATTTTTAATATTAACTTTCCATTTTTTTTTCATCATCATCATAATGAGCCATATCAGTTGGCGTAGGCGATCATGTCCTTCCACAATCATCTATCTACAGTCATCATCATCATTGCGTGCCGTCTCCGCATCGAAGGTTGGCTACCATGGAGCGCCATTCCACTCTGTCTCTTGCTTTGACGGTGCAGATTGCCATAGGCTGACTTGTCCATCTTTTGATGTTACTCGTCCATGTTAGTCTTGGTCTGTCTCTGCCTCTTTTACCTTGTATTTTCCCTTCTAATATTACTTTTATTAGAACAACACGAAACTAACTCAAAAGACTAAACTCTTAATATATCAAACATGTGTGCTTAGCACACTACTATATGGATCCGAAACCTGGACAACATACTCAAACCAGGAAAAAAGACTAAATGTCTTCCACATGCGATGTCTCCGCAAAATAATGCACATCAAATGGCAGGACAAAATAACCAACTTAACTGTCCTGCAACGTGCTAAGACCCTAACAATCATGTCGATGCTCAGAAGTCGAAGGCTAAGATGGCTGGGGCATGTCCAACGGATGGAAGAAAAACGCATTCCTAGGCAAATACTATATGGCGAGCTAAAACACGGAAAACGACAAATCGGCAGACCTAAACTACGATATAGAGATATCTGCAAATCATCTCTGAAAGACTTCTCCATCTGTGAAAACGACTGGCAACATCTGGCAAGTGATCGCACATCATGGAGAGCACGTATAAGGAACGGTATAACAACATTTGAGACTGTTCTAAGACAGGACTTAGAAGAGAAGAGACTCATGAAAAAGGATGGTAAACCCTGTGGACCAGCGAGCCTGACCTGTTCATTATGTGACCGCGTGTGTTTGTCAAACATTGGTAGAATTAGCCACGAGAGAAGCTGTTCGGCAAAAACAATACCTCAAAAAAATACGCAATAGCCTCCACTAGACCGTCTGACAAGACGAAAAGGGCCATATATATAGACTGTTGTGTCTTTTAACATGTCGAAAAAAAATTTCATTTGTCTTGCTCTAATTGTGTTTAGTAGTTCTTTCTTCATTTTTAGTTTTTTAAAACTTCCTCGTTTGTTTTCCTTTCTTTCCATCCAATTCTACCTATCTACAGTGCATCGTATCAATTCTATTGTTGACTGTTTTCCATGCCATGACACCAAGCTATCTAGTATTTTATATCTTTGTCGTCCGCGATCTCTCTTTCCTTTTATTTTGCCAATTGTAGCCAAGCATTTCAACTTCCCTCTTCTCATGATGTGCACGAAAAATGTTGATTGTTTCTGTCTGATGTTTCTCAAGGAGCTCCCTTTTTGTGTTGGCCTCTTTGAGAACTTCCTCATTGGTATTTTTAACTGTCCAGGGAACTTTCAACATTCTTCTGAGAAATCCAATCTCTATGGCATCTAATCGTCTTTTCATTTTTTTGGGTCTACTGTCCATGATTCGCATCCATAGGCCAGAATTAGTTCTATATAGCACCGATGAACTCTCTTTCTCACTTCTATTGACATAGATTTGTTGCATAAGATATTTTTCATTTTTTAAAATGCTATTTTGGCCTGAGCTATTCCGCGTTTTATTTCTGTGGTGCATCTTCCATGTGATGTTATTATTGTGCCAAAGTCTTTGACGCGTTACACTTGTTTCAGATTTGTCCTGTTTATGTTTATGCTGCATGCTGGTGATGATTGTTTCTTCGATATGGCCATCACTTCTGTTTTCTTACTAATCAGACTGATACATTTCTTGATGCTTTCTTTTACTATTATGTCTATCATTTCTTATAGTTAATTTTCTCTTTCTGCTATTAAGACGGTGTCATTCGCATATCGTAAATTATTTATGTTGTGACCGTTGACTTCAATATTTTTTGTCTACTATTGATCTCATAATATGTTCGCTGAAAAGTGAAAACAAATCCGGCGACAGAACACAGCCTTGCCTGACTCCTAGTTTTATAATCTGAAACTGTCCTGTTTGGTTGTTAATTCGTATAGCTGCTGTTTGTTGCCAGTACATGTTTTTTTATGATTCGCAGATCCTGTGATCTTATCACTGGTCATAAAAAAGTATGTCTTGATTGTGATGAGATCACACTTTTACATTAACAATCTGCAATAATCCGAACAACATATGGCATATAAAATCACAATACCATAAAGGGGTAAGATTTAATACAGCTGAAATGACGGACATTTAAATTTGAAAAACGTAAATGTGTTAGTTAATATGAGCCTCATATCTCACACCAATCGCTAAAAACACTCCATCTGTTATTGTTGATTACTAAGGGGCCGTCTTAGATTTGAATCATAATTTTTTTTAAAATACTGATCACAGACTTTGTATTACTGATCTAATGGGTGTGTTTGGTTTTGTTTTCACAAGCCCTTTTTTATGTCTGATCATATCACTCTAAAATGAGAATAGTTCGAGTTGTGTATTGGACATTATGAATAGATACGCTCTAGAACATAACGACTTATAGAAGACTCATGAATATTTGGACATCTCACAAAAACTGAACAAAATCTGGGAAGCAATTTTTCTTTTGCAAATGAAAAAAAAGAATAGTAATCGTAGGCGACTGGAGTGGGGACGTATGTAATTGTTGATAAAGAAGAAATAATGTTTGAAGATAAAGGAGAAAAACTGTGCGTTCCTAGTGTTCATAAGATCAAGCATATAATTTATGTCAGAGCTGTGCGATACGACTACAGTCTGGTAGGAAACGTTTATAACTGTCTTTGTCATGGGAGAAAAAAAATACAAGTTGTTCATCACGATGTCATCATACATGCTGCTCTAGGAGCTGTCATAATACATGCTGCTCTGGTGATGTCATCATACATGCTGCTCTTGGTGGTGTCATAATACATGCTGCTTCAGGTGATGTCATCATACTTGCTGATTTAGGTGGTGTCATCATACATGCAGCTCTAGGTGGTGTCATCATACATGCAGCTCTAGGTGGTGTCACAATACATGCTGCTCTAGGTGGTGTCATCATACATGCTGCTCTAAGTGGTATCATAATACATGTTGCTCTAGATGGTGTCATCTTACATGCTACTCTAGGTAGTGTAATAATTAATGCTGCTCTAGGTGGTGTCATCTTACATGCTACTCTAGGTGGTGTAATAATTAATGCTGCTCTAGATGGTGTCATCTTACATGCTACTCTAGGTAGTGTAATAATTAATGCTGCTCTAGGTGGTGTCATCTTACATGCTACTCTAGGTAGTGTAATAATTAATGCTGCTCTAGGTGGTGTCATCTTACATGCTACTCTAGGTAGTGTAATAATTAATGCTGCTCTAGGTGGTGTCATCTTACATGCTACTCTAGGTAGTGTAATAATTAATGCTGCTCTAGATGGTGTCATCTTACATGCTACTCTAGGTAGTGTAATAATTAATGCTGCTCTAGATGGTGTCATCTTACATGCTACTCTAGGTAGTGTAATAATTAATGCTGCTCTAGATGGTGTCATCATACATGATGCTCTAGGTGGTGTCATCTTACATGCTACTCTAGGTAGTGTAATAATTAATGCTGCTCTAGATGGTGTCATCATACATGATGCTCTAGGTGGTGTCATCTTACATGCTACTCTAGGTGGTGTAATAATTAATGCTGCTCTAGATGGTGTCATCATACATGATGCTCTAGGTGGTGTCATCTTACATGCTACTCTAGGTAGTGTAATAATTAATGCTGCTCTAGATGGTGTCATCATACATGATGCTCTAGGTGGTGTCATCTTACATGCTACTCTAGGTAGTGTAATAATTAATGCTGCTCTAGATGGTGTCATCATACATGATGCTCTAGGTGGTGTCATCTTACATGCTACTCTAGGTGGTGTAATAATTAATGCTGCTCTAGATGGTGTCATCATACATGATGCTCTAGGTGGTGTCATCTTACATGCTACTCTAGGTAGTGTAATAATTAATGCTGCTCTAGATGGTGTCATCATACATGATGCTCTAGGTGGTGTCATCTTACATGCTACTCTAGGTGGTGTAATAATTAATGCTGCTCTAGATGGTGTCATCATACATGATGCTCTAGGTGGTGTCATAATATATGCTGCACCAGGTGGTGTCATCATACATGCTACCCTAGGAGGTGTCTCATACATGCTGCTCTAGGTGGTGTCATCATACATGCTACCCTAGGAGGTGTCTCATACATGCTGCTCTAGGTGGTGTCATCATACATGCTGATTTAGGTGGTGTCATCATATATGCTGCTCTAGGTGGTGTATCATACGTGCTGCCATAAGTGGTGTCTCATACTTGCTGCCATAGGTGGTGTCACATACGTGCTGCCATATGTGGTGTCATCATAGCACATATATGTGCTACATACATGCTGCCCATGGCGATGTCTCATATCTGCTGCTGATGGTGGGTTTTGGTTTTCAAGCACGCTCCACTTGTCGATTTCTCATATATTCTGCTAACTGTGGTATCACATACATGTTGCACTTTGCGATGTCGCATACCTGCTACTCATGGTGGTATCACATACATGCTGCTTATGGTGGTATCACATACTTGCTGCTTATGGTGGTATCACATACTTGCTGCTTATGGTGGTATCACATACTTGCTGCTTATGGTGGTATTATACATGCTACTTATGGTGGTATCACATACATGATGCTTATGATGGTATTACACACATGCTGCTCATGGTGGTATCACATACATACTGCTCATGATGGTATCACATACCTGCAGCTCATGGTGGTAACACATACCTGCTGCTCATGGTGGCATCACATACCTGCTGCTCATGGTGGTATCACATACATGCTGCTCATGGTGGTATAATATACATGCTGCTCATGGTGGTATCACATACAAGCTGCTCATGGTTGTATCACATACCTACTGCTCATGATGTTATCACATACATGCTGCACATAGTGGTATCACATACATGCTGCTTATGGTCGTATCATATACATGCTGCTTATGGTGGTATTATACATGCTACTTATGGTGGTATCACAACCATGTTACTCATGGTGATATCATACATGCTGCTCATGATGGTATCACAACCATGCTGCACATAGTCTTATCACACACGAGAATGGCTTGGCAGAAGGTCAACAATAGAAATGATAAATAACTGTTGAGATCAAAAGTTGCGGAGAAACATGATCACCTACGCCAGTAGGCACGGCACTTGATGATGATGATGATGATGAATGCTTCATCAGGCTATCTTGTTTCCTCACTTAGGTCCAGGTAGCTGGAACTTTTCTGGCTCAGTTCTGTATCCGTCTGTCCTTGACCTTCTTGAACCTGCTTAATTACACGATATTACAAACATGTACACATTGACGACGTTGGTTTAAGAAATGATAATCAACTCCAGTGTTGACAATATCAACCAGTAAGGACGGGAGTTTATCGTTTTGATATCGCTTGATCATTACACAAAAATAGTCACATATAATTACACAGGAAACATCTTAACATTACACAAACCGCATACATCATTACATTCTAAATTGCCTAACTCTAACATATATATAATCATTGAAACTCAGTTCTTTGTAGGGTTAATGTTAGCTTCCTAACTTCCTGTTATCTTGCATTCTCTATTAGTCTAACACTGCTTTATCTTATCAGTTCTTAGGTGATCCCACGTCTCCCCATTATCACAGCTGTCCTTCAACTCTTCAAAAAGCCCCACATATAGATTACCACAGCTGTCCTTCAACTCTTCAAATAGCTCCACATATACATTATCACAGCTGTCCTTCAACTCTTCAGATAGCCCCACGTCTTCACATTATCACAGCTGTCCTTCAACTCGCTGGCTGGAGATGTTAACGTTACGACGAACAGTGCAAATTTGACACGTACATAAGTGATCAGATATCCTACCTAGAATGCCAGTTTGTGTGTGGCGACTGACTATTCCAGTTCTTTGTAGCGCTTCTTTCTGTAAAAAAAAAAAAGGAAAGTACCCCCGTCACGCCAAGAGACGTATAGGGAATATGCTGCTAGTGACCATACATTTTACAAACCTTCAGCACATTATTTTTGGGGTAATGTGGTCGGTGTTACGCCCGTGCCGCTTTACTTTCCCAGAAAAATATCCGGTACACATTAAAGGCTGGGTGAACCCGGAAACCGTTGGTTGGGATCGAACCCTACCTCTTGCCCTTTGTAGTCCAGTTCACTAACCACTGAACTATCGCGGCTGCCATTGTGCATTGTGGTGATTTGTTTTTCTGTGTTGTCACCATTACTTCTGTCTTCTTGCTATTGAGGCTGAGTCCTTTATTTTTCTTTCCTTTAATGTAGTTCATAATCACCTCTTTCTGGCATCCTCATGTTTGATCTGATGTTCTTGCAGTATGGAAATTGTTGTAGATTCATGATCATTGGCTGAATCTTTAGCTCACTTTACCTTCCTGGGGACATTCAGAGGATCACCCCGGTCCATTGTACGTCCGGTGTCCACGTCATCCGGTCCAGCCAGGCTCATAATTCGGTCATTTCCTTTCGCGCTCGAGTGTCCTTGGACCAACGTGAAAGATATATCTGTAGTCCTGAGGTCTTTAGTGACATCAAGCACTGTCTTCGAGACCAGCCTCCTTAGATTGTCTTGGCAATGCTCATCGAGACACGCAGAAACATACCCCAAGAAAATGTTTTTCTAGCCAAGTCCTCGCTTTAGTTACTGCCATTATCTAAGATTTAACTGATACAAAGATACATACATAGATATACATACATAGACACCACACACATACACACACATACACACATACATACACACACATACATACATACATAATGAAATACATACATACATAATGAAATACATACATACATAGATACATACATACATTCATACACACATACAACACATACATACATACACACATACATATACACATATACACATATATACATATATACATACATACCTGCATACACACATCATACATACATGCATACATATATACATACTTACATACATACATAAATGCATGCATACATACATATATACATACATACGTACGTACATACATACATGCATAAACGCATACATGCATACATACACACATACATACATACATACACATACATGTCATTGCACATATTAATTCTGTTTCCTTGGCAGGGAATGCTTGTGGAACAATCGCTGGCAGGACATGAGTTGATTACAAGCTGCCCTATATTTACTGCTCATGTTGTAATAAAAGAATATATTGACTGAAGAATTGATAGACTCCAGCACAATACCGAGACCTCCAATGACAATTAGAGTGTTTCTGTGTTCGCCATCAAACGACAGACCCGGCAGCAAAGACATTGTTAGAAAAGTGATGCACACCGGAACGAAGCAGGTGATGAAAAGTATGGAAATCATAACAACCATTTTGGCCACTTTTTGGTTCCGGCTAGAAGCGGTGTCTGCTTGTCCTGTTGTTAAGGATTTCATTCGCCATTTTGTGGCGTCCTTTAATTTGACGACTAATATAAAGGTGCAGATTAACAGGACTATAAATGAACTGAAGGGGATAAATGAGTTATTGATGACGTAAGAAATCCTCTCTACGCTATCCCGATTCTCTAAATAGACCAAGCCAATGAGTGTTTTGTTTCTGATTGGGAAGAACTTATAGTCCAGCCTGTTGACCACATAGATTGGTGTCCCGCTGGCTATGAGCGTGATGAAGACAGTGATGACAATGATAGAGACTCGTTTTGGCGTGACGATTCTGTGCACCTGAAATAAAAGTTTCAATTTATCAAAATCAAAAAGACACGTTTGTTTTAGTCAGAGTTTTTCCCTACGCTAGCCACAACAAAGAAGTTTGTGCTAAAAACCTTTGTGGGTGCGATATGGATTACTGAAGGTAGAAGTTGATGTTAACCTAATGCCACCAACTGATGTGAGCAGGGTTCCCTTTGACTCATAGATGTTGCGGGTCGTATTGGCTTTCTTCACATTCCCGGCTTTTACAGGGGACATTTTGAGTTCGTCTATCCCAGGCTATGTTGGGAAAATACTAGTCCAGCACAGAGGTAGTGCAATACTGGTCCTCTATGTCCGTAACAGCCATCACTACAGGGGACACAGCGATCCTAGCTTCTGTTAGCCAGCCTGATTTGACGCGGATTGTTATTTGGGGAAGTTATGAGAAGGTAGAACTGATAGGTCTTGGTCAGCTGATGGTCAACAATCTTCTATTACGACCGCAGGTCCCATGTGCTTATGTTCCCACACTTGAGGTAGATATGTAATTAACGGTAGCGAATATCAATAGCGTCCACATAGCCATGTCCCTACAGAAAATATTACTTCAGCTAGTTCCATGTGATTTTTTTTTCTTTTCTCAGAATTCGAAGTGAGTGAAAAAATGAGAGTGGTTGGTGGCTTTCGATGAATCCCTGTGCAGTCGAATGGTCGGGGGTTGGTGGTCGGCTTCGTAAAAAAAACATTGTCTGTCATTATAGTATTTATGTATTCTTGATGGATCGACAATCAGGATCTGCCTTAGACGATGATTTAACGAGTGGAGGGGCGGATATGGGGGATTCTTAGGCTTCAATTTAACTGATTCCATTACAAGAAAAGAAATAGAGAAAACACCAATAACTGCTTGGCTACGTCAGGCACGTATGCTCATCTCTTACTGCTACTTTCAGGCATATCAAATTAAATGTAACAATTCATAACAATACATTCACGTTATCTTACGAAGTGTTATTTATCCATTCTTCTCTTAGATAAATAATGACAATGACAATACCGATTGCAGAAGAAGAAGGGGGAGTGAGCGAAAACTATCATTTCACGTGAGAATAATAGGTAAAGAATTGTAGTGCTGCGATTGTAATGGACATTTTAAAATATTCTCAGTGATCATAATAATATGAATAATATCGTTGCGGAATTTATTTACTTTCCTATCAATGCAGGTAAGTAACTTGTTGATGGATGAGATTCCTATACACTAACTCTGTTTATATTTCCAACGTTTCACATCACATCTATCTTACCTTATTATGACTAGAGAGATGTCTCAGTTTGCATATTTAATAACACAATCACTTGTAACAACTCCACATAATATAAAATCACATGTCTATACATTCTTTACAATAGCAAGTTTCTTCACAATCGAACTGATTCTAGAAGGTGTTCTACGCACTCTCAGTCCTAACGGCTCTAAAAGAAAATCCAGGAACAGTGAACTAGATCACCTGAGAACAACCCTAAACCAATTGTGCAATCCAATTGTACCTCCAGAGAGTGGTCATCCAGTGGGTACCATCACACTGTAATATACATGGAAACGAATGCGCAGACAAATTAGCTAAGGAGGGAGGGAGATTACCATAAAAGAACAATCTGATCTGCTACGATGAAGCCAAATCCATCATCAAAAAGCCAGCATCAGAATATTGTAGCCTTTGAAATGTTGATTTTATAGAAGATTAGGAAGAAATAGATGGAAAGAAAAGAAAGTAAACGATGACGTCTTAAAACAACTAAAAATGAAAAGAGACCTACTAAACACAATTCAAACAAGAGAAATTAGATTTTTTGGGGCATGTCCAAATACATAACAACTTACTTACTAAAAGTAATCTCGTAAGGGAAAATATAAGGTAAAAGTGGCAGAGGCAGACCATGACTAACATGGAACAGTAACATCAAACGATAAAGTCAGCTTGTGATAACCTGCTACACCAATGAGACAGCGCGGAATGGCTTTCCATAGTAGCTAACCTTCAACGCGGAGACGGCACTTAATGTATGAAAATGAAAACATTAAAAAGACTTGCCTTATAAACAGGCAATTAAAATGGAACTGCCGCGTTAAAAGACACGATGGTCTGGGAAGGACACTAATGGGATGCACGGTTCCTGGATGATGAGACCTTGAACATGACAACATAATTAAATGGGAGATCTGGCCTGAGACTAAGATTCTTTCTGACAGGCTTGCTAAGTTCAACGTTCTTTACATGAGCACGCAGCCCGATGATGATAGAAGATGATTTAGTGACTAACAGTTGTTTACAGTAAACAAACCTTTAACGGAGCGACAATGCACACACATCTCTCCAGTGTGATAAGGGCGGTAATCCAACCAGTAACACGGGTAAACGATGAGTGCAACATCCCACCTGTCAGGTACTGGAACTCTATAGTGTCGAATGGTAGATCAGCAGATGCGAAAGCTGGAGTGAATGAGACGTTTAGCCATGCCAGTGTTACAAGAGAACCTAAGTCAGAGATAGCCAGACCTGTGGATGATAAGTCTTGTAATTCAGTAAACACTCACGCATATTAATTTGTAAATATCATCATCATCGTCACCATCAATATCATCAAGTACCGTGCCTGCTGGCGTAGGTGATCATGTCTCTTGACAATTGTTTATATTAACAGTTATTTATAATTTCTCGTGTTGGCTTTCTGCCAAGACATTCTCTCAATCTGTTTGGTATCTCTTCGTCCCTCAATTTCCTCATTTATTTAATTATATTCCATCCAGCTGTTCCCTTCTCATTACATATTCCAAAAATGTTGATTGTTTCTTCCAAATATTGGAAATCAACTGTCATTTTAACTATATATTTGCATAATCATACAAACATATATTCACGCTTAACACAAATTATACATCAATTTTTTGTATACTTCACGCTATTATATAAACATAACAAATAACAACACATATATTGTTTTACAAGTCATATATAAATACATTATTCTATTTGTTAATCTCACCGCTGTATTATACACCCTTTATTTGTTAATCTCACCGCTGTATTATACACCCTTTATTTGTTATTCTCACCGCTGTATTATACACCCTTTATTTGTTAATCTCACCGCTGTATTATACACCCTTTATTTGTTAATCTCACCGCTGTATTATACACCCTTTATTTGTTAATCTCACCGCTGTATTACACACCCTTTATTTGTTAATCTCACCGCTGTATTATACACCCTTTATTTGTTAATCTGACCGCTGTATTATACAACCTTTATTTGTTAATCTCACTTTCTTTTCTTGGAACGCATCTTCAATTTTATGGGAAAGATAGGTTGCTTGATCTTCGGTAGAGTAACACTGTCTAAAGCCTGCTTGCTGTGGGACAAGGAGGTTTTCACTTTCCCGGTACCACTGCAGTCTGAGATTGATTATATATTTTCCATTGTTTTACACAAACAACTTGTAAGGCTGATTGGTCTATAGCTGGATGTCATTGAACCATCTTTTCCTGGCTTTAGTAATGGTATCATAGTTGCTTCTCTCCATGCCTGTGGCACTCTACCTGTGATCCAGCAAATGTTGTAGATCTGCAGTAGTTTTTCTTTAGCTGCAGTTTGCAAGTTCTTAATCATTTCATTGGACACTCCATCACTACCTGGTGATTTTTTTCATTTTTAATGTGGATATTGCCAACTCTAGCTCTCTTTGTGCAATGGGCATTTCCTTGACTTCATGTGTGGTCCCTTCTTGCATTTTGTTTCTTAAAGCGGGTTTCTTGTTGCTTCTCTATGCTAATTTCAATATTATTGTTCTTTTTCAAAGACATTTGTAAAGTGATTTGCTACCTGTTTACCAATTAGGATGTTTCCTTTCTTCTTTAACTCTTTCCATACGTTTCGACACACTGTGCGTCATGCCGATTTTAGTTTCATTTCTTGTATCATCTTAGTATTGGAGAAATATAATACCTTGTTCAATTATCTAGAAATTAATATATACTATTTTATGTATTAGATAAATATAAATATGTGGATTGATTCTTAAAACCATGAAAAATGTTGTCTCTGGAATCACCTCTGTTCCACTGAAAAAAAATGTCCGTACGGAAAGAGTTAGTGTAATTTTGGTGTCCCTTTCTGTACCATCATCATTAAGCTGTTTTACAAGTTTCCACACTTTTCTCGTGTCTCGTGCAGGAAAGGACGTCAACAAATATTGACACTCGACTCATTATCGACTTGTCTATGGTTCTCCAAATCTGAGCTACACTGTGCATCCTTATTTCTAATGTTCTCTTCAAGTTCACTTCATGTTCTCTTCAACTTACCTGCTGGATTCCAATGTTCTCTTCAAGTTCACTTCATGTTCTCTTCAACTTACCCGCTGGATTCCACTGCTCTCTTCAAGTTCGTTCGTAATCCACATGTTCTCTATCGCCTACCCTCGTTAGATCCCAGGATTTGGTAGTTTTGTGATCATTTCCCTATTTCATGAGAGTATTCAGTCGATCAAACTCCATATTAGTTGATCAACAAAATAAAACCAAAAATTAACTACTTTGGTACTGATTTGTACTACTGGATCGCTCGTGTCCTACCAGGACCAACCTTATTTACATAAGGACCGCATTGTATCTCGCCACTTATGCTTGTTATAGACGAGCCTCTCCACCTCAACAAGAGAGTTGATATCCGAGCCTTTGCATCTCCTTGAAGAGTTTCTTTGACTTTAACATGCTTGTTAAATGATCTTGGGTTTCGTATTCACATTTAGTATCGCAGTACGCAATTGACAACTTATAAACTGCCTAAAAGATATAGATGACACAGACATATGACTAATATGTAATTTATATTGGGAGCAAAGAGCAATAATAAAATATAACAAAGAGAACTCAACAGCTATTGATATAAAAAAGGAAGTAAGACAGGGATGCATCCTATCACCAAGCTTATTCAATCTATACACTGAGCACATTTTTAAAAACATCACAGAGATGCCATATCTGAACAATATTGGAAATATAATCAATAACCTAAGATATGCTGATGTTACTGTACTGCTAGCAGAAAGTCCTAAAGATCTACTGAAATGAACATGACAAGCAAAAAATATTAATTCATTGTAAATATCAACAAGACTAAAACAATGAACATAAACAAAGATAATAGCCAAAAAGCGACAAGTGGATATCAAAGTTGAAGGAATAACCTGAAGACAGGTCAGAGCTATAACTACCTTGGACATACTATAACCAGTGATGGAACGGGTAAAACTGAAATAAACAAAAGAATAGGTATGGTAAAAAGTAATTTTAATGCCACAAAAAATATACTAACATCAAAACAAATAAAATCAGGGCTAAAACTAAGAATAGCAAAATGTTATATCTTCTCAACATTCATGTATGGTGCAGAAACATGGACATTAGACAAGAAAACGAAACAGAAAATTGAAACTTTTGAAATGGGGATTTATAAAAGAATAGATAGAATTAGATGGAAAGAAAAGAAAACAAACGATCATGTCTTAAAACAATTAAAAGTGTAAAAAGAACTACTAAAAACAATTCAAACAGGAGAAACTAGATTTTTGGCGAATGTTAAAAGACACAACAGCCTACTAAAAGTAATCTTGGAAGGGAAATTACAAGGTAAAAGGACAGAGGCAGACCAAGACTGGACGAGTAACATCAAAAGATGAACAATATAGCCTATGACAACCTGCACCATCAAAGCAAGAGACAGAGCAGAATGGCTCTCCATGGTAGCCAGCCTTCGATGCGGAGACGGTACTCAAGATGATGATGATAGCAGCACTGAAAAAAATAGGTTGTCATTTAAAAACAAAAAAAAATGTTTAAAATACTCTAATAAACAAAAACAGTTTCCATGACCCTTGACGTCTTGACAGACGGTTGGTAGCAAGAAATCATAATTGGTCAGTAGTTTTGATACAATATTGGACTTCCCTTTCAAAGATGGCGGAGTCCATGTTCTCTCGATCGCTGCAGAAAGCGCATTCGGGGTCTGATTAATTTCGGTTCTTCATTGCACTTCTCTGCGTTAAAGTTAAAATGATGATCTAATTATTACATCTGCGTCGATAAAGCGGTGTCATATGCTGGCAATATTCCATTTTCGACAAATCAAGTGTTGTGAATGTGACCTTCCTCCGTCTAGTCTTGTTCTGCGCTTTACGTCACATTGGTGCTGTTCATGACTGTTGTTGGAATTCCTTGACGCAAGTTATTTACATGTTACTCATTAATGTGAAATGCTTCATCAGTCGCAGTTTTATCTCTTTTTATGGAATTTGCACTGTGTTCTGTTCGTCGTAGGTTGCATTCACTAGAGTAATCAGGAATTTGAAGGGCGCGTCATTGCTGTGCGTGCGACATTGTTGTGTGTGCTAATGTCATCGTAATGGCTCATCGTAAATCCCCAGACCGGCCTTACGCTAATCTTACGGTCTGTTTTTTTTATGTGCGACGGGGATAATCTGCCGACTAACTGTGTGTTTATATGTTCGGAATTGGAGTCAACAACGATGGCCTAATATTATCAAGCGCTATACATAAAAAAAAAATATGACGATTATCATTTTCAGGAGGACGTGACTGGAACCATTTAAGGCTATGCATGAAAAGTGTTCCTTGTTGCAGTTTCCTCATATTCCCAGTCCATGGGGAACTTGTTGGTCTCGAGGCAAGACGCCGGCCTCGGACAGAGAGGCTGTAGGTTCAAATCTCGGCTCCACCGGTTGGGATCTTTATTTATGATTTCTCTCTGCGGCAACCATCCCTGGTGTCAGCAGCGAGACCCGGCTTGAAACGTCAGTTACCCATCGTCAGAAAAAAAAACATGAGTACCTCCGAAGTCGGAGTTATCTGCCTGTGCGGCGAGGGACCCATGTGCACACGGCTGCCATGGAAAAATGGATTAACACGCAAAATTCAGTTCCTAGTCTCTAGGGACTTCGTCAGAATTGAAATCTGGTGAACGCAACAACAAAAATATTACCATATTAGTGTCTTATGCTGAATTATGATTACTGACCACATTCCTTCGTGGCTGAATCTACCAATATTGCATGGACAGATTTGACAGCGGAATGGACAACAATCATTTGTGGTGCCCCTCCTCATACCTTTTCTCCTGCGCCTTTTGTCCTCCGAATTTAACATCAGCGCTTCATCGAATGTTGCTGTGCCGGTTTTTTAGTTGTTCTCCGTATATTACGATCTCATGTCAAAATTCCCCAGTTTCTTTCACTGATAGAGAATTCCCTCAAGGAAGGCATATTTATATCTCAGCACTGGACTACTCTTTGGTCTCTCTCCTTATGCTCGCCATACAATAATTGTCTTGTTATTCGATTGTTTTCCAAGCTTTTCATGTGACCCAGCCACCGTATTCTCCGACTCCCAAGTGTTGCCGGAGTGGAGTTTGGGTCGATGCAAGACATTAGAGTTGGTTCCTGCTATTTGATGTTCAGTATCTTGCGAAGGCAGCGCACACGAAAGTTGTATATCTTTTCTTGCATAGGTAGTCCTATGTTTCTGATCCATATAGACGTGTACTAAGCTCACAGCTTTGGTAAATTATAATCATATTCGTGCAAGTAAGCAAGCATATTTGTGAGTGTTGGCCCATGCTCTAAATGTTTAAGTTTTTAAAATGTTGAATTAACAAAGCTCGAAGTAGGATGATAGAGTGATAGAATTATGGAGACTCTACAACAGCACCACATAAGTAGGGTTGAGAACTTACAATCACCCTAGACATTCTAATGGTAAAATAGAAAGCAAGCAAGAAGGGACATTAAAAGATCGCACACGTAAACATAAGATTGGTACACATCTCTCTCTCTCTCTCTCTCTCTCTCTCTCTCTCTCTCTGTCTGAAATTCTCGTACTCAGTAAGCTGATGTTGACCGGATCTTTAAATCGTTGTTTGATGAAACAGATGATGTTGACGATGTTCGTTCCTATTCCAAACAAATCTATTCCCAAACACAGCAGAGTGTAGACTAGCCACTGAAAGATGACTAAAGCGCTGTCACTGATCGCAGGATTGAATGTACCACTGTAATCTAGAGACAAGCTCTCTGTTGAGTTGAACACACCAGCAGAGTCTAACAATTGAAACATGGCTGAGTTGGAATCAGCGGGCAAACGTGTTTAGTCAGAGTGTTATATTTGGTTCCCTAGTGGAATGATCGTTGGATGCGTGCATGTTTGGCGGCGACCCAAGGTCTCACTATTTGTGAGATCAAGTTTATAATCATATTCCAGTCGGCTTTAAATTAAATTGCTTTTTTTAAATTTAGCGACAATAAACGTATTTTTTAGCGCTGGGGTGAAGTATTTATAGCTATTAAAAAAATAGTGGTACAATTCAGTCATTCGAATAAAAGTAATCTGTAAATTTACACAATTGAAGCTAACTCTAGTTGATATAACTAAATGAGACTGAAATCAACGGCAGTCATAATTTATTTTATATCCGTTTTCCGAACAATATTTGTCTTCATTATTTTTGTTACTGCTTGTTATATTTAATTTTGCCTTGTCTAATGTATCATATTAGGGGTAAAACTTGAGACATAAATGTTAACGATAGGCAAAAGCTGAGATATTTCCAAGACAAATGTAAATGTAGGTTTGTCTTGTTTAACTCAGTAGCAACTGTACAATTATGTGTTTTGATAAATATCCCAGTTAGAAACTTTGATAAATGGTTATTTTTACTAACGGAATCGCCAAGATAAACACAGTGGTTGTTGAACGTCGTTTTGGCGGACATAGAAGCTCCTTAGTAATTGGAATAATAATTACTAGACTTTTAACTTCCTTTTGTGACATGTATAGTTTCCTCTTTCCGCTGCCCTCATTCAAAGTAAAAAGCTACATTTCATTTTGTGACATTTGACTTCAACAATATACATTTTAAAAACCTAGCAATGCGTGTCACGAGTTGGATTTTACCTGGTTGTATTATAGTAATGTTGTCTAACCTTTAACCAGTGACACTTTTCAAACGACATGATAATTTCACGTTGGAAAGTTAAAAGTGACTTTCTAAATTGTAATTATTTTGTTGCTTCGATCAGAACGATGTAACTTTTTGAATCACAGAATGTCTCATGTATAAACTTATTTATAGATTTTGTTCTTAACTAAAGCTTGTCAAGATATAAAAGAAAACATTAAAAATCTCGATAAAACACGGACTTACAATTTCGATAATGGAGTTTAAAGTTACTTTAGAACAACACTTCTGAGACG
This sequence comes from Megaustenia siamemsis, assembly GCA_032433765.1. Classification (NCBI taxonomy): domain Eukaryota; kingdom Metazoa; phylum Mollusca; class Gastropoda; order Stylommatophora; family Ariophantidae; genus Megaustenia; species Megaustenia siamemsis. The sequence goes on from JAVIAB010000124.1 coordinate 80,057,414, forward strand.
TTGAGAAAGTTTTTCAATGCTTGAAGAATTATCTCAAACAACTGAGCTCCTCTGTTTAAATGCTTCACTCATTTTTGGAGGGAAAAGAAATCTAGATAGGCAGACTTCTACATAATCTCCCCAGCATAATATTAAGCTGTTCTGAGACTATACTAAAGCAAGCAGACTAAACTACATTGGGAAACACAAAAAAATATAGAACAAGAAAGAAATAAAGGTATGGTTAAAGTTTTACGTAAAAAGTGGACAACACAAATTAGAACGGCGTTTATATTCAATAGACCTTAAGCAGGAACAAACATACACACAGATATGTATTTTAAATTTACAAAAATATCAAATAATAAAACAAATTCGAACTAGAATTGGAAAGAAAAATAATACTAATAACAAAAGGATTCAATCTAAATTTCTCAATCTAAATGTCTCAATCTGAATGTCTCAATTTAAATGTCTCAATTTAAATGTCTCAATCTAAATGTCTCAATCTAAATGTCTTAATCTAAATGTCTCAATCTAAATGTCTAAATCTATATGTCTCATTCTAAATGTCTAAATCTAAATGTCTCAATCTAAATGTCTCAATCTACATGTCTAAATCTAAATGTCTAAATCTAAATGTCACAATCTAAATGTCTCAATCTAAATGTCTAAATCTAAATGTCTAAATCTAAATGTCTAAGTCTAAATATCTAAATCTAAATGACTAAATCTAAATGTCTCAATATAAATGTCCCAATCTAAATATCTAAATCTAAATGCCTATAAATCTAAATGTCTAAATCTAAATGGCTAAATCTAATTGCCTGAATCTAAATGTCTCAATCTAAATGTCTAAATCTAAATGTCTCAATCTAAATGTCACAATCTAAATGTCTCAAACTAAATGTCTCAATATAAATGTCTAAATCTAAATGTCTGAATCTAAATGTCTGAATCTAAATGTATCAATCTAAATGTTTCATTTTAAATGTCTCAATCTATGTGTCTAAATCCAAATGTCTAAATCTAAATTTCTATAAATCTGTGTTTAAATCTAAATGTTTAAATCTAAATGGCTAAATCTAAATGTCTCAATCTAAATGTCTAGATCTAAATGTCTAAATCTAAATGTCTAAATCTAAATGTCTCAATCTAAATGTCTAAATCTAAATGTCTAGATCTAAGTGCCTAAATCTAAATGTCTAAATCTAAATGCCTAAATCTAAATGTCTAAATCTAAATGTCTAAATTTAAATATATAAATACAACATTGTGGGTGTTGTATGTTTGTTCCTGCTGAAAGCTTAGTGATCTGAAACGTCGTTTAATTTGTGTCGTGCACTTATTATGTAAAGCTTTAATCATACAGTTTTTCTCTTTTCCTTTCTATATTTATTTTCTCTTTACAATTAAATTTACTGCAGCTTCGCATTTGTATGCATTTATACCCATTTCTTTGCCTTGACCCTAAGCTAATTTGACAAAGGTAACTTTAATGTGACATGAACATCCTCCCATTGAAAGGAATGTTTCATTGAGAGAAGATATCGATAGGAAATACTTTCTAACAAAGAACCGTCATCATCGTGCTCAGACAGTGCAAATCAGTGCTCCAATCTCCTGCCTGAACACAAGCAGATCTCGCTACAGGTTTGAAATTAAATCGATTTTGTCAACGCGATGGCAACCTTGTAATGCGCAATTCTTCGGACAAAGCCAAAGTTATAGCGAGATTCTGTGCCGAATTCTGAACAAGGTCTGACATTTGATGGTAAAAATTGTTCGACATAGTCTAGAATTATAATTTCTGTCTTCGGATAAAAAGTACAATAAGATAATAGAACTTATTTTTAATAAGTTTATCTCCACCGTATATCCCATACATTAACGCAGTGACTGGTGTCATTGAAACTAATATTTAACAATCCTTCTGACAAATCAGTGTGCGTTTACAAGTACGCACTCTATCCCAGGGTAATATCCATATTAAAACATGATTTGTGTGTGCTATAACAATTGTAAACGATTGTCTACATTTACAGATTTGATCTTCCCTCTTGCTGACTTTAAACTTAGGTATTCTTATAATTAAACTCTTTTCTCTCCATTATAATATACATATATATATAAATATAAGATAATATCTTTTCTCTCCAGTCCCACTTCCTTCTTCAATATCATCATCATCATCAAGTACCGGCGTGCTGGCAAAGGTGATATCATGTTTTTCCAAAACTTTCGATCTCGACAGTTATTTATCACTCCTGTTTTTGACCTTCTGCCAAGCCATTCTCTTAAGCTGTCTGGTATCTTTTCTCTTTACTTTCCTCTATCTCTTCGCCCCTCAATTTTCCCAGTTGTTACAATATATTGTAGCAATTCTCTTCTCATTACATTGCCAAAAAATGATGATTGTTTCTACCTAATATTGGAAATTAGCTCTCTTTTTGCTTTGACTTCATTCAAAACGTTTTCATTACTCTTCTTAGCTGTCCATGGTATTCTCAACATTCTTCTGTAAAACCACATTTCTACAGACTCCAGTGATTTTCTTGTTTGTTGTCATATTGTCCATGATTCATATCCATATGTTAAGACTGGCTCTACAGAATATTTAAGAACTCTTTTTCTTCTTTCTATTGTCAAAAATGGATTGTATAGTATCTTCCTCATTTTTTTTGGAAAGCTGCTTTTGCCTGAGCCATTCTGCATCTCACCTATTTTGTACATCTTCCGTCTGAGGCTAACAAAGTTCCCAAATATTTAAATTCATTTACCTGTTTTAATATTGTTCCTCTTGTCTTTATTTTGTACTGAGGTGATGACTTTTTCTATGTTGTTACCATTAATTCTGTTTTTTTTTTCTGCTATTAAGGTTGAGTCCTTTATTTTTGCTTTCTTTCACAATATTATCTAACATTTCTTGTACCTCATTTTCACTCTTAACGATTAAGACTTTATCATCAGCATACCTTAGATTATTTATATTATGACCTCCGATTGTTAATCCAGGCATGCCCCTTATGGATCTTAAAATAATCTCACTATAAATATTAAACAAATCTGGTGACAGCACACAATAACCTTACCTAACACCCTGTTTTATTTGTTGAAAAATTCCCGATTGGTTTCCAGTTCTTATGGCCGCTGTTTGTTGCCAGTAGATGTTCTTTACTATTCTTAGATCTTTGCTGTCTACGTTTATGCTTTCTAAAATTGTGATTATTTCTTGGTGCTTTACTTTGTCAAATGCCTTGATATAATCTATGAAACATAGGTATAGATATGTTTTCACCTCTATGGCTCTTTCTACTAAAGATCTTATGATGTATTGCTTGTTCCTTTACCTATAACAAAACCATACTGTTCACTAATTTCTGGACTGATTTTGTTTCTCACTCTTCGCGTGATGATTCTTAGTAATATCTTAGTCATGTGACTCATAAGGCTTATTGTGCGAAGATCATCGCATTCAATCGCACCAGATTTCTTTTGTAGGGCTATGAATATTGATTTGAGCAGGTTGCCCGGTATATATCCGGTGTTGTAGATATCATTCCATATTTTTTTTATTATTTCCATTCTATAATCACCCATGGCCTCAACCTCATCTTTAGTTATATTATCTGGTCCAAGAGCTTTTCCTGCTTTCATATTGCGCAAGGCGTCTTCCACTTCTTTGAGTAATTCTGGTCCCTGTCCATTATCCTTAATATTTACTTACGTTCAATCATCATGCCATTCTTCTTTTGGTTCATTGCATTTTAATACAATTTCTTTATTTAATCTATTATACTTATCTTTATTTTCTGTGTTTCTTCTTCTTGTATCCAATAGCTGCTAAATGATATCTGTCATCCATTTCTTTCTTGAATTTGTTCTCCCTGGTGGTATGCACTCTTTTGATGTTTGTTGCATTGATTCTGTTAGCGTTTTTCACTGTTCATCAATGCTTTGTATCTTCTCAATTGCATTGTACCGGTTCTGAATTGTGATTTTATATTTGTCTTGCAGCTTCTTGTCTGATTTTAGTAAATCTAAAATTAATTTGATGTTAACTGAGGCTCGTTTTGTTGTTTTTAATTTTACTCTAAGCTTTCCCACAACTGGTACATGGTCACTATTGCAATCTGCCCCTGGTCTAGTTTTCACACACACCAGACTGTTTCTAAATCTATTGCTTATCATTATATAATCAATTTGATGACGTGCGTTGTCCCCATGGCTTTTCCATGTCCACAGACGTCTTGGATGTTGCATAAACCAGGTGTTTCCTATCATCATGTTGTGTGTTCTTGCCCAGTCAATAAGTTTCTCACTTCTTTCATTCCTCACTCCTAAGCCATAATGACCACGTACTTCATTTCCTACTTTTGCGTTAAAATCCCCTAGAACTATAGTGTTTTCATGTGGTTTGCATTTATGAAGTGCCTCATTTAACTCGTTGTAAAATGTATCAATTATTTCTTCTAGATTGTCTTCTGTTGGTGCCTAAACTTGTATAAGATTCTTCAATACATGCGCTTGTAAAATAATGGGCTGGGCTCGACGACGTTTGTTTGAATATCTTCTGTGGTCTCATCATCATCATCATCGAGTGCCTTCTCCGCAACGAAGGTTGGCTACCATGGATCGCCATTCTACTATGATTCTTGCTTTGATTGTGCAGGCTGTCATAGATTGACTTGTCCATCTTTTGATGTTACTCGTCCATGTTAGTCTTGGTCTGCCTCTGCCTCTTTTCTCTTGTATTTTCCATTCCAATATTACTTTTAGTAGGCTGTTGTGTCTTTTAACATGACCCAAAAATTTCATTTGTCTTGTCTTAATTGTATTTAGTAGTTCTCTTTTTATTTTCAGTTGTTTTAAAACTTCATCGCTTGTTTTCTTTTCTTTCCATGCAATTCTACCTATTCTTCTATATATCCACATTTCAAAGGCTTCAATTTTATGTTCTGTTTTCTGGTCTAATATTCATGTTTCTGCACTATTCAGGAATATTGAGAAGATGTAACATTTTGCCATTCTTAGTTTCAGCCCTGCTGATATTTGTTTTGTTGTTAGTATATTTTTCATGGCATTAAAATTACTTTTTGCCATACCTATTCTTTTGTTTATTTCAATTTTACATTTTTCATCATTGGTTATAGTATGTCCCAGGTAGTTGTAGCTCTGGACTGTTTTCAGATGTATTCCCTCAACTGTGATATTTAATTGTAGATCTTGAGAATTTTCTTTGTTTATGATCATAGTTTTAGTATTTTTGATATTCATATCTAGTCCATATTGTTTGCTTGTTATGTTTATTACATTAAGCAATTGTTGTAGGTCTTTAGGATTTTCTGCTAGTAGAACAGTGTCATCAGCATATCTTAGGTTATTGATTATCTTTCCATTAATGTTTAGGCCTGGCATCTCTGAGATGTTTTTACAGATTTGCTCAGTGTATAGATTGAACAAGCTTGGTGATAGGATGCATCCTTGTCTTACTTCTCTCTTTATGTCCATGGGTGTAGAGTTGTCCTTGTTATATTTTATTATTGCTGTTTGCTCCCAGTACAAATTACATATTAGTCGTATGTCTGTGTCGTCTAGATTTATATCATTTAGGCAGTCTATAAGTTGGTTATAGTGTATTCTATCGAATGCTTTGGTGTAATCTATGAAGCAGGCACATATTGGTTTGTTTACTTCTATGTACTTTTCAATCAATGCTCTCATGCTAAATATGGCTTCTCTTGTGCCACTGTTTTTCCTGAATCCAAATTGTTGCTCATCTAATTCAGTATTGATTTTATTCTGAATCCTTCCCTGTATAACTTTTAGTAAAATTTTTGTTACCTGGCTCATTAGGCTTATTGTTCTGAAATTACTGCATTCAACTGTACCATCCTTTTTATGCAATGCAATGAAAGTTTATGTTTTCAGTTCGTTTGGAATGTATCCTCTATGGTATAAGTCATTGCATAAGTCTGTGATCACTTCGATGCCAAAATCATCTAGAGCCTGTATCATCTCTAACTGCATATTGTCAGGTCCTGCTGTCTTTCCTTTTTTCATTGTTTTTATAGCTTTTTCTACTTCAGATTTCAGGATTTTATAGTTGTATGTACATTTTATGTCTGGCTTTTTGTCCCTTTCGTCATGAAGTAATTCTGTTATATATTCTTGCCATATATCTATTATATCTTTGTAGTCTGTTAGCAATCTTCCCTCTTTGTTTGCAATACATCCGTTTCCTGCAGCTTTTTTGCCTATATTATTCATTCTCTTTATTTCTGTGTGCATCTCTCATAAGTTTTGTTTACTTTCCATAGTTTCCACTTCTAGACATCTTTGGTTAAGCCAGTCTTCTTTTGCCTTTTTGCACATTCTCCGTATTTCTTTGTCAATATCCTTGTATCTGACATTGTTTTCCGCTTGTCTTCTTTCTTCCAGTTTTTCTAAGATTTTGTCAGCTATCCATTTTTGTTTTTTGTTACTTTCCTTTTTGGGCAAGGTTTTGCAGGATTCTTGCATGCTGTTTTTTATGCATTGCCATTTTGTTGTGACTTTTTCCTCAGGATTTTCTCTTCTGTACAGCTCAATCGTGAGCTCTTAAAAAACATCAGGAAAAAGCAATCGACATTTTTCGGGCACATCATGAGAAGAAGACAGTTGGGATACTTGGTTACAACTGGCAAAATAAAAGGAAAGAGATCGCGGGCGACAAAGAGAGAAAATACTGGATAGCTTGGTCTCATGGCATGGAAAACAGTCAACAGCAGAACTGATACGATGCACTGTAGGTAGAAGATTGTGGAGGGACATGATCACCTACGCCATCCGGTATGGCACATGATGATGATGACTCCTCAATCCTCTCTTCTAGCAGCTTCTGATATGTGTTCTTTACTTGTACAGTATAAGTTTCTTTTACATCTTTCTGGTTTAGCGCTGTTATCTCTATTGGTGTTGCTGAATTAGTTTTAGTTTTTTGTTTGTTTCTCTTTTTAATTTGATTTTCAGTTTTATCATTACAGGATTGTGATCTGAATTAATATCTGCTCCTTGGTAGGTTTTGGCTTTCTTGACGCTGTTCCGGAATCTGTCTTTTATCATTATGTAATCCATTTGATTCCTCTTCCTGTATCCAGGGCTTTTCCATGTGTATAATTTCCTTTTCTCTTGCTCAAAGAAGGTGTTGCATATTATCAGTCTGTTTTCTTCACAAAATTGTATTAATCTTTCTCCTCTGTTATTCTTTTTTCCTAGACCATGATTTCCTATAATGGTCTTATATTTACCTTTTCCTACTTTAGCGTTCATGTCACCCATTATAATCAAGGTGTCTGATGATTTCACTTGCTTCATAACTGTGTTTAGATCTTCATAGTATGCCTCTATTTGTTCATCTGTATAGTGCACCATTGAGTAGGTGCGTATGTCTATATTATTGCTATGTCAAATGGTTTTGCCTTCATTTTAAATAGTACAATCCTATCATTGTATGTCCACTGGGTATTTATATATTTTGTTAGCTCTCGTTTTATTAGAATGCCTACTCCTCTTTGATGTTCTTTTGTGTTTCCTGAATATATAAATGTATATTTATCGTCTTGTCTGTATCCACTTTCCTTCTATCTTGTTTCTGATATGCCCAAGATATCTATGTTTAATCGCTCTGCTTCTACCATTATATTTTCTAATTTACCTTGTTTGTATAAGGTCCTAACATTCCATGTAGCTATTTTTAATTCGTTCTTAAAACAATAGTTAGAATTTCTCTCCATGGCCTTCTTTGGAGTGTTTCGTGAAGAGGCTCCAATCTCTTTCACGGTGGTCTGCCATATTCGTCTTTCGTCTTCTGAATATGCCTCATGCGTACCATTCACTTTGCTGTTTTCCCATTCTGGGCCGTTGATCATTTATGATTCATCCGCCCCATCCACCGACACATACTTTTTATATTCGGGTTGAACATACCCGGCGGCGCCATTTTTTGTCGAACCATGTGCTTGACTATCGAACCACGAACACACGACACAAAGAAGAATAAATCATATTCCACTTAAATATCGGTAATCACAGTTTATCCACACGTGCGAAGTAAAACATACACCAAACGGGGAATAGCAACACATAATTTCATAACTCGACTGTCACGTAAAATATTTAAATATATCGGCAAGACCGGAATTATAAAAAACGACTGCACATAGACGCCATGACAGCGGAAAGCCTGTGGTCTAGGCTAAAATATCTTGTGTGGTCTAGTCAAACATATTTTCTTTGGTCTAGTCAAACAAAAGTCAGCTTCGTTCTCATGTCAGATCACGTGAATGTAAGAGGTAATGTGAGTATTGACATACTTACCAGTTTGGCTGATATTAAGTGCTGACAGAATTACTAGTTTAGCCGATGTTGAGTGCTGACAGACTTACTAGTTTAGCCGATGTTGAGTGCTGACAGACTTACATATTTGTCTGATGTTGAGTGTTGACAGATTTACAGATTTGACTGATATTGAATGCTGACAGACTTACATATTTGGCTGATTGTGAGTGCTGATAGACTTACTAGTGTGGCTGATGATGAGGGTTGACAGACTTACCAGTTTAATTGATGTTGAGTGCTGGCAGACCTTCTAGTTTAGCTGATGTTAAGTGCTGACAGACTTACTGGTTTAGCTGATGTTGAGTGTTGACAGACTTACAGGTTTGGCTGATATTGAGTGCTGACATCCTTACCAGTTTGGTTGATATTGAGTGCTGACAGACTTATTAGTGTGTCTGATGTTGAGTGCTGACAGACTTACTGGTTTAGGTGATGTTGAGTGTTGACAGACTTACAGGTTTGGCTGATATTGAGTGCTGACAGACTTACCGGTTTAGTTGATGTTGAGTGCTGACAGACTTACGGGAAGCCTAGTTCTTTGTTTGAGATCGGCAGAGATTCGTCACACATCGTAGGGGACGGTCACATTTCAGAAGAGAGGAGAGCTGGCGAGATGAGGGGAACAACTAGTATGCTGGCAACGCCTAGATCTTAACAGATTTAGTTAGATAAACCTCTACTAGAATATAGCAACTCAAAAGATAAATAATTATTCAGTTATGATAATATAGAAATGTATAGATTATTGGTCCGTCACGACAGTCCTAAAAACTTAGAGGTTCGTTAGAACGTTAGATAGAAGCTGAGTATAAGTTTGTAGAGATAGTATTTCAGAATGACGGCAGTTGGTTGGTAGAAAGTTTTCAATGAAGACTAGTGTAATTGATATTTAATAAATGCAACGTAAGTAAATGAGTGGACATGCTCCTTTATACACTACCAGTGACTGTGTTCCTGATTCAATGCTTGTCAAGTATTGTCTTGTCCAGATCAGTCTGTATCAAGTCAAGAAAACGAGATCACGAAGCCAACAACCAAAATACAACGATATAACTCAGCAAAGGTATATTGAGAAGTCACATTGTACCCTCTACATATGTACCGTAAAAAGGTTGTCATTCACACTCGCACTATACCCACTTTAGTAGTTCCATCTTTAGTAGAGTTATTGATAGTGATTGTAGTTGATCATCCGGCATTTACCTGCCGTTGCACAAAGCTATTTTTCAATATTTTTGTTATTATTGCTATTCCAAATTCCCCAAAAGCTTAATTTCCATTCAGTCCAAATTATCTGATTCTGGTGAATTTTCATAATACTCATTAATCTTCAGCTTTAACGCAAATGAAAGTAGATGGTGATATTTGTTGTTGTTCCGCTGATTTTGAACGAAGTGCACAGTATATACAGCTTGAACTCAAATATATATGTTCTCTAGGGTACAATAACTAAAGAAATCACCATCGAGACTCCTTAAAACATAGAAAACGTAGTTGACAGTTTCTGGCAGCAATAGACTATCACTTTACAGTCAATCTTGATCTTATCGAGTGAGGTGTTTTCATCGCTTCTTTATACTTTCTCCCAAATATACATCTTGGATTATTTCAAAACAAAATACATTCTGTTATATTATTTATGTTACAAATCACGGTTTCTATTTTCTAACGCTTGATTTACACTAATACGAAATAAACGAATATGTATTCTTTCATATTAGCTATCTTATGAGGCGGTAGAATAGAATAAATCACTAGCCGAATATGCGAGGTAGCAAAAAAAAAAAAAGGTAAAGAGCCCTATCACACCTTCTTCCTTCTTCTGTCTTTTCTCTTTTCACTGATACCTAAAAGGTGTCGTGGTTATATCATTTGTCGTTTTTGAGCTGCTCGAACTGTCTGAATTAGTGATTTTCCTTTGTTGTTACATGTCTCTGACACTGCATCCATCTTCTTCTAGGTCTTCCTCTTGGTCTTTTTCCATGCATTCTTGAGGAGAACGCCCTTGATGGTGATTGGTGAGGTTTCATTCTGACCAGGTGGCCCAACCATTTAAGTTGTTGTTCTATATATTCTTGGCAGGGTTTTGTTCCTACCATTTTTTCCTATCACACCAAGTGCCGTATAGGGAATATAGTGTTAGTGACAATAGTTTTTATAGATCTTCGGCACATGATTTTTGGGGTAATGTGGTCGGTATTACGCCCGTGCCGCTTTACTTTACCAGAAAACAAAAATCCGATACCCATTTACGGCTGGGTGAACCCGGAAGCCGTCGAGCATAATCGAACCCGACCTCTTATCCTTCGTAGTCTAGTTCACTAACCACTGAGCTATCGCGGCTCACGAGAATACATGGTAGGCCTGATTATAAACATTAGCTGTTGGAACTTTTAATATAAACGTAACTCAGAGGCTCTGCATTCTATTGTTTCAATAACCATCTATTTTGACTTAAAAAAACATAAAACACATTAAAGAAGAACAAATTAATAAAACACTTTAAAGAAGAAAAATCATAAAACCCTTTAAAGAAGAAAAAATAAGAAAAAACACTTTAAAGAAGAAAAATCATAAAAGACTTTAAAGAAGAACAAATCAGAAAACACTTTAAAGAAGAAAAAATCAGAAAAGACTTTAAAGAAGAAAAAATCAGAAAAAGACTTTAAAGAAGAAAACAATCATTAAACACTTTAAAGAAGAAAAAATCATCAAACACTTTAAAGAAGAAAAAATCATTAAACACTTTAAAGAAGAAAAAATCAGAAAAGACTTTAAAGAAGAAAAAATCAGAAAAAGACTTTAAAGAAGAAAAAATCATTAAACACTTTAAAGAAGAAAAAATCATTAAACACTTTAAAGAAGAAAAAATCAGAAAAGACTTTAAAGAAGAAAAAATCAGAAAAGACTTTAAAGAAGAAAAAATCAGAAAATACTTTAAAGAAGACAAAATCAGAAAATACTTTAAAGAAGAAAAAATATGTAACGAACTTCATAGATACAAGAAAGAAGAACGTATTGTTCCGAGTGGCCTCAAACATATTGTTTATATTGAAATTGAAGAAGAAGGAGCATGCCTCACTCCTGCCACAGGAACAGACGTAAACAGCAAATAAGCGTTGACGAGAGATGTACACGTAAATCTAACTTCAGATCAACAAATACCAATGCATCATGTTTTTATGTTACAGATACACACAAAACATAAATGACAATTTATAACAGAAGCAAAGGAGTAGAATGGACATTCTGAATCCTTATTTTCTACAGCCCTAATTAACGATTGTACTTTAGCAAATGTCAATGAAAATGGAACACTTCAGATGTAGTAATGATAAAAGACGGTCAGAACTGCGTGACAGAAATAAAGAGAATGAAAGAGTTCTCCATAAAGTGTCACAATCTAAAAAATACATGAAGTAGAGAAAGTTAAGTAGATCTTAGGGACATGGTACAAGTAATCTCAAAAATACAAGAAGTAGAGAAAGTTAAGTAGATCTTAGGGACATGGTACAAGTAATCTCAAAAATACAAGAAGTAGAGAAAGTTAAATACATCTTAGGGACATGGTACAAGTAATCACAAAAATACAAGAAGTAGAGAAAGTTAAGTAGATCTTAGGGACATGATACAAGTAATCTCAAAAATACATGAAGTAGAGAAAGTTAAGTAGATCTTAGGGACATGGTACAAGTAATCTCAAAAATACAAGAAGTAGAGAAAGTTAAATACATCTTAGGGACATGGTACAAGTAATCTCAAAAAAACAAGAAGTAGAGAAAGTTAAATACATCTTAGGGACATGGTACAAGTAATCTCAAAAATACAAGAAGTAGAGAAAGTTAAGTAGATCTTAGGGACATAGTACAAGTAATCACAAAAATACAAGAAGTAGAGAAAGTTAAGTACATCTTAGGGACATGGTACAAGTAATCTCAAAAGTACAAGAAGTAGAGAAAGTTAAGTAGATCTTAGGGACATAGTACAAGTAATCTCAAAAATACAAGAAGTAGAGAAAGTTAAGTAGATCTTAGGGACATGGTACGAGTAAAACTCTTTCTTTTTTTTAAGCCTGAGAAACTCAGTTTGAAGTATTAGACGGCTGTTTGTTTCCATTTCAAAATGGCGTTTTCGTTCTAATCTTTGTAATTGTTCCGCATTTATGAATGAAGATGTCCTGGATCTAGTACATTCCACTCATTCTTAAAACTCACATTTTATGGAAGTGGCTTCAATTTGTGACACCAAACAGAAATGTACCATTTTTTTTGCTACAATCAGTTGTTATGTGTTTGTTATATGTTAGTAGTTAATGAGCGTAAAATAACAAATCAAAGATTGACAAATCTGAGGGTTTCTGGGGATACAATGTTCAATTTTTAAACACAGAATTTCTCTTTTTTAAATTTTAAGATGCATCTTCTTCTAATATCTTTAAATGTATAATAGAAGAGGTAATTTGTCGTCCAGGAAAAAACAAAAAATGATCAAGTCAACAAAAGTGTCGGTGACGAAACACCGGTAACTGAATTAACCTTAGAGATATTATTTGTAGCCGTCATTTAGCTGGGAGATGTTTTTGAAATCGTGATTTACCCAGTGAGATCCTATATGCAAATGTGATTTAACTGGGAGATAATTTTTTAAATCGTGATTTAGCCTGAGAGATCCTGTTTGAAATCATCATTTAGCCTGAGAGATCTTGTTTGAAATCATCATTTAGCCTGAGAGATCTTGTTTAAAACCATCATTTAGCCTGAGAGGTCTTGTTTGAAATCATCATTTAGCCTGATAGATCTTGTTTAAAATCGTGACTTAGCCTCAGACATCCTTTTTGAAATCATCATTTAACATGAAAGATCCTGTTTGAAATAGTCATTTAGCCAGAGCGATCCAATCTGAAACCGTGATTTGAGCCGAGTTTGCTAAAATGGCTGCTTCCCTGGTAAAATGTGTAAGCAAGTAGCAATCTGCTAGTGATGAAGTCAGATCTCAACACACAAACACACATACAATACTGGCGATGTTTAAACACTTTCTACACATACACTCACACACAATACTGCCGATGTTTAAAGACTTTCTACACATACACTCACACACAATACTGTTGATGTTTAAATAATTTCTACACATACACTCACACACAATACTGGTGATGTTCAAAGACTTTCTACACATACACTCACACACAATACTGGCGATGTTTAAATAATTTCTACACATACACTCACACACAATACTGGTGATGTTTAAAGACTTTCTACACATACACTCACACGCAATACTGGCGATCTTTAAATAATTTCTACACATACACTCACACACAATACTGGTGATGTTCAAAGACTTTCTACACATACACTCACACGCAATACTGGCGATGTTTAAATAATTTCTACACATACACTCACACACAATACTGGTGATGTTCAAAGACTTTCTACACATACACTCACACACAATACTGGTGATGTTCAAAGACTTTCTACACATACACTCACACACAATACTGGTGATGTTCAAAGACTTTCTACACATACACTCACACACAATACTGGCGATGTTCAAAGACTTTCTACACATACACTCACACACAATACTGGCGATGTTCAAAGACTTTCTACACACAAACATACACATATTCAATGTTGGTGATTTATAAAGACTTTTTAAACACATACACATAAACAACGCTGGTGATTTTTAAAGACCCTCACACATACACATACACAATTATGACGATATTTAAAGACTTTCTACACACACACTTATACAGCACTTATACAGCACGTTTATAAACCTTCCAAACACAAGAGGTGATGCATAAAGTCCTACCACAGACACATAGTTAGTTGATGTTTACCGATCTTCTACATAGCTACACTTATATTTGCGCACGTGAATATGTTTAAATATTCCCAATACACATATACTTACATACACATATAGATAGCAACATTCACGGAATGATCACATATACACATGTACACGCGCATGTTCACATCGCGATCTGGTGATGCTTAAAGATTTAACACATAAACTCTTAACGACGATGCCAGAGACAGTTTGAATCTTCAAACATGTATTCTCAAACATGATGTTCTGATTAATGAAGTGTTTCACACATATAATACAAGTCCGGCTTGTTGCAGGAGCTACTGAGTTTAAATAATCCGATTGTTTACGACGAATGATGATATCGTATGACAGGGAACAGTTGGCTGTGTTCACTTTCTGCGCGGTTTTGCCTTATGTCTTTTGGCGTGTGCTGAGACTGCTACGATGGAGACTACAGTTACCTTTCTTTATTTGGGAGATGAGATATTAATTCGCATGATTACGGCGGTTGAGCAATTATGGATTTTATTTCGTTTGCAGTGATACCTGAGCCTTCCATAACCATATAACCAAATTCACACATATAAAGCTGTCAAGAATGTTCTGATATATAATATCTTTGTGGAATGAAGTGCTAGACATACTTTAAAATAAGCACAAACATACATTATGTAAAATAGTAAATACTATTCGGGGCCCCGAGTAGAGAATGTTGAATAAACAAGAAATTGTATTTACCATTTATGTTTATGTTTCATGTTTTCTGTATGCCAGATGTAATGTCATGTTTATGTTTCATGTTTTCTGCATGCAGGATACAATGTCATGTTTACGTTCTCTACATGCCAGATACAATGTCATGCTTATGTTACATATACTATTGTTGTCCTACTTGTATGTACTAAACATTATCATACAAATATATGCGCTGTTTTTTCGTTGTTTACTTACCTAACACAACTCAGACAGCAAGAACATCTCTCCTCACTCGTCCTGTGCTGCGTGTACCACGAGTTGTTACAAAGAGGAAGTGTCTTTATCTTTCTAGACATTCCTGTGTATGGTTTTTGTTGGCGCCCTAAATTTATTTAGTGATTCTTCCGTCTGTTTCCTCTTTTTCCGACTAATTCTTTCGCCTCGATTTTTTATTGCCATGATCAATGCTCATGTTGTAGATTGCCTATGTTTTATTGTGGTCATATTTCCAAATCATTTAATTCTTTGTTGTTTGAACGAAAGGACATATTTTAAATGTCCCTTCCAATTTGCTCCGTTTCAGTTTTCACTCTTTCTTTCTTTTTAACAGCATTTCGTATGTGTGTCATTCTTTATGATTGTGTATTTCAAGGACTGTCCATCTTTGGTCATGATGGTATAATGTAGGCAGGATTTCCCTGCTATATCGACTGTAGAGTTAGTCTGTAATTGAACCTCGATCACTTACATGCTAAACTAGAAAACTACCAGTCACACAAACGATGCTCTCTGATGTATACCTTTTCTAAAAAAGAAAGATAATACCGATACGGTTATCAATATACTCAACCAAGGAAGTCGCGTATGTGAGCATCTTTTGGGCATGATCACTATTCAGGTCATCGAACAACATCGAAGTGATTATGTAAGAACATTAATTGAAAAGATCAATAAATTCTTAAATTAAACACCTGTGAGATTAAATTGAAGTTCAATTATTTATTTTTCATCATTGTTACATGCTGCTTGTTGAGATAAAAAAAAATAGTTGAATGGGTGAACGCAGTGCATAATATAATCTAATTTGAGATGAAGATGTCAATCGCTCCACATTATATCGATGAATGGAATCAAAAGTATCATTCTCTCTCTCTCTCTCTCTCTGTGATCAAGACTTAATCAGAGTAGGATTCCAGACTCTCTCATGAAGTCAGCTGTCTGTTTGAGTGATTCGATTGCCCCATATAGTTTTTTCTTCCAGGGAGGTGGGTGTGGACCACATTGCTCTTCTCAGGTCCGTGTACTGGGGGCAATCCTGTAGAACATGTTTTTGTAGTCATATTGTCCAGTGTACAATGGCATAGGCTGGTTGTACCTATTTTGAATTTGGAGAACATGTGATTTCTCATTCTATTGTGGCCAGTGCGTAGGCGAAGTATGATGACTTGATCCCTCCTTGATAGTCAAGTCAATTTAAAAGAAAGGTGACAACAGAAAAAAAGATTGTCGAAATCCTTTAATTTTAGATTAAAATTAAAAACAACAAAACGAGTCTCAGTTAACATCAAGTTAAATTTAGATTGACTAAAATCAGACAAGAAGCTGCAAGACAAATATAAAATCACAATTCAGAACCGGTACAGTGCAATAGAGAAGATACAAAGCATTGATGAACAGTGGGAAATGCTGAAAGAATCAATGCAACAAACATCAAAAGAGTTCACACCACCAGTGAGGACAAATTCAAGGAAGAAATGGATGACAGATGACATTTTACAGCTAATGGATACAAGAAGAAGAAATAACTATAACTATAGCAAAGATGAGTACCAGAGATTAAATAAAGAAATTGTATTAAATGCAATGAAGCAAAAGAAGCATGGCTGAAACAGAGATGTAAAGAGATTGTAACGCAATAAAAATGAGATGCCAAAGATATACAAAGAAAGTGAAGAATTAACAGGAAGAAAAACGTAATCAAAAACTGGATGTTTAAGATCAAAAGAATGAGACCTGTTGATTGAACAAGAAGCTTGACTTGGCAGAAGGTCAACAACAGAAATAATAAATAACTGTCGAGATCGAAAGTTGTGGTGAGATATGATCACCTACGCCAGCAGGCATGGTGCTTGGTGATGATGATTGTTACGTGACATTAAAAAAATGACCATGTCAAAATTGATCGTCCGTAAAAACCCGTTTAATATATTCGGCTAATTATTCCCCTTCCGTAATTGAAGTGTGAATACAAATAATATTTGTGAATATTTTATCATTTCTCTTATTTCTACTCTAGTCTAGAATTCATTCAAAGGTTTAAGAAATGTTTTCCTGAGGCATTCGTTTTAAAATGCATTTAATTTATTTTCTATTTCTTTAGTTGTTTTCCAGTTCTCGTAAGCCTAAGTAAGGGCTGATAAATACATTTGATTTGAAAATCCTGAATTTGGGTGTGTCGCAAACATAATTGTTAATGTTCAAGTTGGAAATCAAAGAATTATTAGAAGTCAATTGCAATAAATGTATTGTTTTTTTTTGTGTGTTTGTAATAAATGATACATTTGAGTACACAATCATATATACTTTATCTTGGTGTATTCTTGTTTATTTTATTATTGTAAGTGTATAAAGAAAGAGATAAAGTGAACTAAACATGTTGCTATAAATATATTGATAAATCTTATACGATCACTATAAATAAAATGTACATTATTATAAATAACTAACAGTTGAAAAGGTGGGTTCTTGTTCCTGAATATTGGACAATCATCATTGTCTTCAGTCAGTTTAGCACTCTCAGCTCTTGGTACCGCAAGAGTATTTTAGCCGCGCGCACAACCTCTGTGACATTGTCACGGATCAGAAACAAGCATTTGTATTTGTACTAAGATCGTGTGACTTTCTGTATCTTCTTGCTTTGTTGCATCTAGCTGTTGATGCCTTTCAGCGTCGTAGATAAAGGGGGATGTTGTCAGTATACTATAGTGTCTCTAGATATTTGGTTGCTTGTTTGATTCTTTCTTTTCATAAATGGAACGTCTTTCTTTGGCGTATCTGATTGCTGTTTAAAAAGAAATGTTTTAGTCTTTACATATGTCCTTTATTCCATCTATGCATCTTTTCCTACACCTTCCTCTTACTCTCTGTTTTGATGTTCTTAGATGGAATGCTCTAGATGACATCTGGTCTGGTTTCATTCTAAGTGCCCATACCATTTCATTGATAGTTTTTATATCTATTCCAGCCATGGTTTAATTCCGATTTCTTCTCTTTTTCTTCTTTCCTTCCACATTTGGCTTTCGGCGTCGAGTCAAGGGGAGAAATTACGGTCTTTTGCTCTTCTGTTTGTCCATTGCTGCTATTATGTTTCCAAGTATTTCTAATATTCCGTCAATCCATCTTTTCGTGGTCGGCCCTTGGGTCTGGTGTTCTCGCAACGTTTATTGAAGGATCGTTTTGTTATGTTTTGATCCTTTTGCCTTTTCACGTCGCCAAACCATTGTATCTGTTGTTTCTTTATATATTCTATGGTTGGTGCTATTCCTAGCTTTTTCTCAGTTCTTTATTTCTGATCTTATCTCTCAAGCTGTTTCCTGTCATTCGTCTAATACATTAAATCTCGGTAGTGATTATTTTTCTTATTGTTCTTGCATCCATGTCCCAGGACTGCTATAGGTAGGACAACGTTGGAATGAAGACAGTATTGTAGTGCCTGTTTTGCACTTTAGACACACTCAAGATTTCTTCTCTGATTTGAACATTTGACGCTCTGTGCCCTTGTGTTGTTTGTTATTTCAGTGTTTATCTGTCTTCATTTAAACGAGATAAAGCTTCATCACTGTGATTCTATTCCTACTGGTTGATAATTCGTTCATTCACATTAGCAGATATTTCCAATACAGAAAGATAACATTTAGAAGAGAAAAAACTCTAGGGTAATCGTGATACTCTCAGCAGTGGTGTAGTGGTTAATTCGTTAACTACTGACCAGTAAGGTGTGTGTTCTGTTCCAAGATGGGGTGAGTTTGTTATCCGTACGATACCACATTTCGGGATCCACCCGGCCTCTGAGAAATGGTACAAGACATTTTATTTTTCAAAGACGGAACACATTTCCCATAATTTGTCGCGGAAAAATACTGGCATAAACCCATATTTCTTTTACTCCTTAATATGTCCAAGACCCTCATTTCGCTAGAGTAAATTTTTCAGCTTATTTTATTTTGGCAGAAAATTAAATGCTATCAGCTGATTCACTCAGATGACACAGCTGTATTGAGTGTCACATCTTACCATTAGTGACTCAGGTAGCAATCATTGCGTCACGAACGCACAATGACAGCAATTAAACAACAGATGGTTATCCTTTTTGGATTGTCACTGGTGTAATCTGTGATGGTCACGTCAAGAAATGTCCCGCGTTGCAAATTGACAGCTACCGATACTTGATAATCAACTACGTAGACCTGAATATGTGGAAATATATTGGTAGACATTGCTTTAAATTACATGAGTAGAGTAATTATGGTATATTCAAATTACATATAGTATTTTAAATAATTCCAACACATAATTATAAACTGGCAAGTAATTGTAATTCTTTATCGTAAAAGGAATGTTTCTATTAGTTGATTATTACATTAAAGTCCATTATTTTGTCTCTCTAAAATTATTTTCGCGTTTTACAATTTTCTCTCTCTAATGTGATTGATAATGTGACAAGTTGTGATTATGCTCAAAATGTATTCAGGAAGTTGAAACTTGACTATATTTTGTAGTTAACAATTTGAAAGTCACAATATTATGACCACCGAACAAAACAAAATAATTCAAAGTTAAATTAATAAGTACAAGAAGTTAAAATAAAACAAAAACAATCTGGGACATGTTAAAATATAGTAACAACATAACATGTTCATTTAAATATTAAAAACACATATGGAGGCATCACTTCCTTTGTTATCGACGCAGGCGTTATATGAGAGACTAGGAATAAAGGAAGGACACCATGTAGTTTATCATTTAGAGTTGTATTTTCTTGCCCAGATAGGATACACCCTTGGACGTATTGTGTGTGAATGAGTCTTATATTTAATGAACTCTTTCGGACACACAATGAACAGTTCTACTATAATAGATTATAATGGTGACGATTATTATTTGTATATAAATCTGTAGGGAGCCGCGATAGCTCAGTGGTTAGTGAACTGGACTACAAAGGACAAGAGGTAGGGTTCGATCCCAAAAGACGGATTCCGGGTTTACCCAGCCTTTAATAGGTACCGGATTTTTTCTGGGAACGTAAAGCGGCACAGGTGTATTACCGACCACATTATCCCAAAAATCATGTGCCGGAGGTCTGCAAAATTTATGGTCACTAACACCGTATTCCCTATACGCCACTTGGCGTGACGGGAGTACATTACTTTTTTTTTTTTTTTTATAAATCTGCAGGAAAATGAACCTCGAAATCAAACCTCGTTTGGCATTACAATGTCAAGGTTAACGTCATGTCTGCATGTTTATATCTTCATAACCTTGAGTTCGACGTCATCATCTTTTTTGACAGAAAGAAAAAAGAGGCTAAGGCAAGGACAGACCCCAATTACTAAAGTGCAACATGGTTACATAATTATGCTTCTAACTTGTTCTTCTGTCGCTGCCTCATTTGCCTTTCAGCGTCTAAGGGAGATTTAATCTGCTGTCTTTTGCTCTTCTGTTCGCCTCTGCTGCTGTTAAATTTCCCATTGTTTCTAATATTCCGTCAGTCCATTTTTCATGTTCAGTCCGTGGATCTCGTGTTCTCGCAACGTTTATTGAAGGTTCGCTGTGTTGTGTTTTGATCTTTCCACCTTGTCGCGTGGCGAAACCATTTTATATGTTGTTTCTTTATATATTCTATGGCGGGGGTTATTCCTAGCTTTTTATTTTCTCGGTTCTTCATTTCTGATCAAATCTCTCAGACTGTTTCCTGTCATTCGTCTAACATGTTTCATCTCCGTAGAGGTTATTTTTCTTAGTGTTCTTGCATCTAGGGTCCAGGTCTAGCATTGGTAGCACAACATCGGGATGAAGATTGTATTGTAGAGTGCCTGTTTTGTCCCTAGTTATTTCCTTGTTGCACAATATCGGTGATAGCTGTTCAATGATTTGATAAGCTTTGTTGCACCTTGAGTCTATTTCTGCTGTTTGTAAATTGTCATTTGTCACTAGATTTCATAAGCATTTAAATTCTTCTACCTGTTTTAGTTATCTGCGGTCTATAGCTATGTTGATTTTCTGTTTCTCATTTGCGATATTCATTCATGACTTCTGTTTTGTTGATGTTGATTTTCATGTTGTATCTTGTACCTGCACTGTTAAGTCTATTTAAGTATTCTTGTAGTTCTTCTAATTATCCATGTATATTCTTGTAGTTCTTCTAATTATCCAAGTATTAGTGCCTGACCACCTGCAAAAAGAAGCTCGTTGATCTCCTCTGTCTCCGATAGGTTGATTAACTTATATAGTCAAGGTAAGTAATAAACAGCAGAGGGGATAGAACGCACCTCTGTTTTACACCTGATTTAACTTTGAAGTGGTCTGTGTAACCTACTGATGTTATGACAGTGCTGCTGCTGTTGATCTGGAGACCTTTAATTAGGTTGTTTAGATGTTGGCTTACCCCGTATGTTGTTAGTATCTACCACAGTTGTCGGTGTACTCGGTCGAAAGCTTTTTCCTAGTCAATGAAAGCTATGTACACATTTCGATTGTTTTCTGTCGCCTTTTCTACTAGCTATTTTAAGTCCATCCTCTGTTTTATCGGAACCAAATTCGAGAATCGATTAATTGTAGTTCTCAACCTTTTGGCTTCAACCTATTGGTCTCAACCTTTTTTTTCACAATTTTGGCGTAAAACTTTTCTACATGGCTGAGAAGCGATATATCTCTTTATTGATTACAGTCTCTCCTTCAGGCTACCTTTATTTTTCCATATTAGTACAATGATTGCATGTTGCCAGTCTTCTGGGGTTTCTTGGTGTCATGTTGCATTGCATAATCTGTGCAGTCATGTAACTCCAGCTGCTGCTATTATTTCTTCTGGCATGCTACCTATCCCCGTTGTTTTACTTATTAGTGCATATTTCATTATTTTTTCAATTTCCTCTTTCATGATGTTGGGTTCAGTGTCTGTGCATTTTTGCATGGTTTTTATTGTTACTGGTAGATGGTGGCATGTTTAACAGGTCTTTAAAATATTCTTCCATCACTGTTGCATATGTTGGTTATTTGAAGTTGGCTGTCCGTCTTTGTCATTTATGAGCTCAGTAGGATCGTGGTTTTCTTTTTTCGCTTTTGTTGTTTTTATTGCTGAGTAGAAATCTCTTGTGGCTGTCGTGAAGTCCCTATTCTTATTTTGTCCTAATTCTGTTCAATTGTTTTGCTTAGCTTCTTTGATCATAATTTTAAAATCTTGCCGAAACAAGGCATATTTTTCATATTTTTCTTGGTTCTTATTCTACCTCCAATTTATAAAAAGTTTCTTCTTTTCTTTAATTGCTTCTCTGATTGCTTTGTTCCCCTACAGGGTGCTATTTTTTACCTTATTTTGCCATTAGTTTCGTTTCACATACTGTTTTTGAGATGTTGATTACTATTTTCTTAAATTGTTTCCACTCTTCTTCTACTGTGCTACTTCGTTAGGCAGTTTCTTTAATTGCTCTGTTTGTTTTTCTTCTTGAGTTTCCATTAATTTTAAAAATATTATATAGTTTTATTTTTTCTGTATGTCCTTTTTGCTTCTTTTGTTTGTTTGTGTATCTTCTCTTTGGTTTTGGCTGTCTGAGATTAATCATAACCATTGTATGGTCCGTGTCGTCTGTGATAGTAGGGATAGTTCTGCTGTCGTTTATTCTTTTTTTGTTCTGTTTTCTTGGTAATATAAACTCTATCTGGCTTCTGCATGTTGTGTCATTCCACTTGTACCAGGTGTATACTTGCGACTCTCTGTGTTTGAAGAATGTGTTGGTGATAAATAAATCATTTTGATTACATATTTCCAGTAGTCTGCTTCCATTTTCATTTATTTCAGCTTTCATATCGCCAAAGGGTCCCAGAATATCTCTGTTCTCACTGTTGTGTTTCCCAAGCCTTCCATTAAAATCTCCCATCATAACATGTCGTCGCGTTCATCAATCTTGATGACAATTTCATTTATTGTGTCATAGAATTCTTCACTATCTTTCTCATTGTTGTTACATGGTTCATAAATCTGTATGTAAGTTGTTTTTCGGTCATCTTCTGGTAGTCTAGTTATAATTATTCTTTCTGAGTAGTATTTTATTTCTAGAATATTTTTTGCGTGTTCTGGGTCGATGATAAAGCCTACTCCATGCGTTGTCCTATCTGTATTGTCGACTCCTGAGAATATTATCGTGTAGTTCATGTGTGTTTTATTTACAAGTTGTCCTTTTACTCTGGTGTTCGCTAACCCTACTATTTTTAATTTTCCTCTTTGTCATTTCTTCTATACATTTTACTTTTTTGTTTTTTTTTTATCCGGCATATATTGATGGTTTTACTTTATATCTGTGGTCTATCTCCATTTTTCTGTGATTTGTTTGAGCATAAAACGTTTATCCCTTACCGACCAACTGAGTCATTCGTAAGTTAAGGGTTTAAAAACACACGTTGGGGGTAGCCCGGAGATGTTTCCTCATGTGCTAGATCGCTAGGTCTCAAATGCGATCTTTTACAGACTAACAATAATTTTTTAGATGGTTACATTTTTAAAGCACTTATCTGATCTTGTCCTCCTCTTTGAATAGAACACTTTACACAACTTTTACAAACTATATATCCGTTATAAACCACGCTTCTAACGCCCTTCCTAATTGTATTCATCTATATCGTTCTTTAGAAACGTATTATTTGTTAAGTCGAGTCACATTTTACAACGAACTGGCATATATAAATGCCTTTCGTTGAAACCATCAAATTTCGTTACATCATTGTTAAAAGCCGGGCGTGACTATCATTTTCAATTAATATTCCCTGTTGACACTGGTTTCATTCACTAATTTGTTTAGTGAGATACGGTCTTGGTAAGCTCTGATTTGTTCACTAATGTAATGTTAAAGCATATACAAATAAGCTCTCTGCTTCTTATTATATTGATTATCCTGCTGTTTTTATCCAGCACTTTCATTGTTGGTTGTTAACGACATTAGGAAAAAATTTATAAAAATGGGGAATATTGATTTCTTCAGATGTTTAAAATGTTCTCTTTTTACCTTAAGCGACTTATAAGTCTTCTTTATATTCTTTGTCCCTAACCGCAGGACAAGGTGGTAAAGGAACGAGCAATGCCATTTATATCATAAGATCTTTAGTAGAAAGAGCCATAGAGGTGAAAACAGATCTATACCTATGTTTCATAGATTATACCAAAGCATTTGATAAAGTAAAGTTCCAAGAAATAATTAAAATTTTAGAAAGCATAAACGTAGACAGCAAATATCTAAGAATAATAAAGAACATGTACTGGCAACAAACAGCGGCCATAAGAACTGGAAACCAATTGGGAATGTTTCAACAAATAAAACAAGATGTTAGACAAGGTTGTGTGCTGTCACCAGACTTGTTTAATATTTATAGTGAGAATAATTTAAGATCCATAAGGGGCATGCCTGAAATAACAATTGGAGGTCATAATATAAATAATCTAAGGTATGCTGATGATACAGTCTTAATAGCTAAGAGTGAAAATGAGTTACAAGAAATGTTGGACATTATAGTGAAAGAAAGCAAAAATAAGGGACTCAGCCTTAATAGCAAATAGACAGAAGTAATGGTAACAACAAAGAAAAAGACATCACCTCATCAAAATAAAGACAAGTAGAACAATATTAAAACAGGTAAATGAATTTAAATATTTGGGAACTTTGTTAACCTCAGACGGAAGATGTACAAAAGAGGTGAGATGCAGAATGGCTCAGGCAAAAGCATCAAGATCCAAAAAATGAGGAAAATACTATGCAATCCATTTTTGACAATATAAACAAGAAACAAAGTTCTTAAATGTTATGTAGAGCTAGTCTTAACGTATGGGTGTGAATCATGGACAATAGGACAACAGACAAAAAAATCACTGGAGAATGTAGAAATGTGGTTTTGCAGAAGAATATTGAGAATACCATGGACAGCTGAGAAGAGTAATGAAAACGTTCTGAAAGAGGTCAAAGCAAAAAGAGAGCTAATTTCCAATATTAGGAAGAAACAATCATCATTGTTTGGCCATGTAATGAGAAGAGAACAACTGGAATATATTGTAACGACTGGAAAAATTGAGGGACGAAGAGATAGAGGGAAGCAAAGAGAGAAAATAACAGACAGCTTAAGAGAATGGCTTGGCAGAAGGTCAACAACAGAGATGATAAATAACTGTCGAGATCGAAAGTTGTGGAGCGACATGATCACCTACGCCAGTAGGCCCGGTACTTGATGATGATGATGAGCCACAGGACAACAAAGAAATTAGCGATGCACACGCTTTGAATTGTCAAGTCAACAAGAAAGTCCCTTCATTATGTTGCATTATCCAAATTTAGCCGGAACAGCTCTGGCCCCCATGTTAACTTAGCTTTCTCTCTTCTACGCTCTATTGTTCTTAGTCTGCCTTTTTCTTCCATCTTTTTTTCCCTGATCTCATTGCATGGCAGTTATTATTTCTGGGTCTCTTCTAACCACGTGACCAGAGTCTGCCTGTTATGGCTGAGTGATCTTCATCTTGGCTATATTTCAATTCATCATCATCGAGTGCCATCTCCGCAACGCAGGCTGGCTACCATGCAGCGCCATTCTGCTCTGTCTCTTGCTTTGATGGTGCAGGTTGTCATAGGCTGATTTGTCCATCTTTTGATGTTACTCGTCCATATTAGTCTTGGTCTGCCTCTGCCTCCTTTACCTTGTATTTCCCCCTCCAGGATTACTTTCAGTCGGCTGTTGTGTCTTTTAGCATGGCCCAAATCCCGCATTTGTCTTGTTTGATTTGTGCTTAGTAATTCTCTTTTCATTTTAAGTTGTTTTAAGACTTCATCGTTTGTTTTCTTTTCCTTCCATCCAATTCTACCTATTCTTCTATATATCCACATTTCAAAGGTTTCAATTCTCTGTTCTGTTTTCTTATATAATGTCCATGTTTCTGCACCTTATATGAATATTGAGAATGATAAAAGACTGTGAAATTTATGCAGGAAACGACATTGCAGATATACACAATACTTCAGGCGAACGAAAGATAGATTGATAGATATATCGACAGCTCCTACAACATAAATAAAAATCAAAGATGCTCTTCTAAATTGTAATTGATTGTAACATAACAAGACATAATGAAAACTAGTTTTACGGACAAGAGTTCCCGTCAGGATTTCATGGACAAAATTACCACGGAAGGTTCAACAAACATGCCAGCCTCAGCAAATGTTTTAGAAGCCGTGTCGACAGTTTCTTATCTTTTGATCAGCGATGAAATGTTAAGACTCTACCAGTGGATCGGTTTCTCTGTGCTGTTTGAACTGATCGATCTCTTTGGCACGGCGACAAACATCATCAATATCATTTGCTTTATCAAAATGGGCTTTCAGGATCCAGTCAACGTTAGTCTTTTGGGTAATGAGTTCCATTTATTTTTGACAAATAATGCAATTGTCGTATTATCAGCGGTCGGCTTGATGACGTATTTTTGCAATCAAAAATGTTAATTAATTGAAATGTACTTAATGTAAATAAATGAATATTATGTGTAGGCCTAAGTAGAAAATTGATATCTTTAATGTATCAAATATTGTCATTTAGAATAGTAAGGGAAAATTGAAAAAAAAAAATAGAAAAAAAGGTATGGTAAAAGCTTTACGTGGTTAGTAGACGACACAGAATTGAACGACGTTTCGGCTCAATAGGCCTTCAGCAGGAACAGACAAACAACAACACACACAGATACTCTGTCACAATTCAGCTTTACTGCAGCTTCGCATTTTTATGCATTCATTTGCATTTTTTTGCATTAACCCACATTTAGAATAGTAACCTGTCAATGTGGAACAATCATTCAATTAAAGAAATTTTACTGCATTCAGAAAAATGATTTCTAAATAGACAAGTTATTTCTTCACATAGACAAGTTATTTCTATATATATAGTCGCTTCTATAAACAAACAATGGCTGTTGTATTTCAACTTATTATATTGTATAGAAAGAAACAATTAACTATAAGTTACTTTTTAATATTGATAAATTATTAAATAAAAATATATCTCTTTATATTAAAAGAAAAATAACTTCATTGGTTAGCATAAAGTTTGTGACTCTTTTCTTGTTTGCACACATCTTTTATTAGCAGAAAAGCTGATTTCGCCTTATTTATATAAATTATATGTAGCAATATTATTTAAAAAAATATTTTCATCATTATCATCTAGTACCGGGACTGCTGGCGTAGGTGATCATGTATCTCCACAACATTCGATCGCGACAGTTATTTATCATTTCTGTTGTTGACCTTCTGCCAATCCATTCTCTTAGGCTGTCTGGTATCTTTTTCTCTTTGCTTCCCTCTGTCTCTTCGCCCCTCAATTTTCCCAGTTGTTATAATATATTCCAGCTGTTTCTTCCTAATAGGGAAATTAGCTCTCTTTTTGCTTTGGCATCTTTCAAAACGTTTTTATTACTCATTTTAGCTGTCCATAGTATTCTCAAAATTCTTCTTTAAAACCACATTTCTATAGACTCCAGTGATTTTCTTGTCCGTTGTCCTATTGTACATGATTCACATCCATATGTTAAGACTGGCTCTACATAACATTTAAGATCTCTTTTTCTTGTTTCTATTGGATTTTTTTTATATTATTGTTTTGGGGGAACTAGTTCACATGTAAAGAAAATGTTAGGTTTTTTGTGAAATTATTATTTATGTCGGTAAAATATTTCTATGTATTGTAATTGTATGCAGAAGATCTTCCTTCAGAAGATTGTAATTGTATGCAGAAGATCTTCCTTCAGAAGATTGTAATTGTATGCAGAAGATCTTCCTTTGAAGATTGTAATTGTATGCAGAAGATCTTCCTTTGAAGATTGTAATTGTATGCAGAAGATCTTCCTTTGAAGATTGTAATTGTATGCAGAAGATCTTCCTTTGAAGATTGTAATTGTATGCAGAAGATCTTCCTTTGAAGATTGTAATTGTATGCAGATCTTCCAGAGGTAAAGTGTTGATTTCCACATTTTGTTATTTTAAGAAAGCTTCATTGCCATGTTGAAAACATCTTGTTAATAAATAGGTATTGCTTCTCTGATGTCGACAATTGCTCTTTAATTTATTACAAATATCTGTGTAAAAGTTTATGACTTTGGTAAAGAAACATAACCTGTACTACAACAATCATTACACTTAATCTAGTGGTATGTATGAGAAGAACAATGAACAAATAACAACGAGTTGTTAATAGATTTAAAAGGGTTATCTGAATAGGGCGATTATTAATGAATTATTGATATTAAAACCTCCATATAAATGTATAAAGGTAAATACAACCCCACAAGGAGGAACGGAGAATGTTTGAGAATAATATAATTATTAAAGGCACACTTGATCATGTTCGATACTGATTCCGTTTGTGCAGTGACATTTTACATAAATCAGTTTCTGGTGTAGTTATGTCTGCCAATACCACTAGCTTGGGGTTTTCTTTCTGAAATCTTGAAAGATGGGGAGTGTGGCGAGGCTGAAATTGTTGTTTTATATTCTCGGTTTGTGATGGAGGACTTGAGACCTCTCCTACATAGAGGTACTGCCATATTAGGTCTTCTATATCAGTACACTGCATCGCTGCAGGGAGCTGTGGTATAGTGATAAAAGACAGAGACGTTGAAACCAAAATGATGACTGATGTTCACATCTTTACGGTGTAAATAAGACAACACAAGATACAAACCGACGTTGCGGCTGACGACCCTGTGCGGGGAACAAAGACAATGACTGCAAAACACTAAATGCAAGTAAGCTAGAGAAAATAGGTACCTAACTCGAGCTAACAGTTAGCCAGGTAGGCTTGAGAATCATGAATAATATTGTGTTTAATACATGAACACATAGGAGCGAGTGGTGGCAATCAAGAGACAACGAATAAGAGAAATACAAGGGTAAACAGCATAAAGAAGATTAATGATAGGATAGTGACAGGATAGTGACAGGATAGTGACCCATTATATGCAAGTGGACACATTTAAATCACTTTACTTGGAATATTTGAGCTTCATGGACCGGTTACACACCTGGAGTTAGATATTATTTTCTCTTGTTTAGTTTCTTGTGGTAATGGTCTCTGTTTGTTCCCTATAGAAGACATTTGGCCGTAACGTCGAATGTATCTTGAGTTGGCTTCTTATAACGTAAAGCTAAGACTATATGTTTATTAAGTTCCGCCCATTCTTTCTCTATTTCTCATTTATAGTCGGAGTTTCACTTTTTCCAATTATTTTATTGATGATCTCTCCCACCCCATCTCTCTCTCTATTTTCACCTTCTCCTAAACCCTTCGGGGGGAGAGGGAGATGCATAATTCTAGTTCTTATCCTTTTAGCAGTTTCAATCATTGTCAACTGATGTTGTAGAGTTTCTCAGATGCTGTCAGTCATCTTTCGCTTGGTCTTTCCGCGGGATCTTCTTTCATCACATCTTTTAATATATGTTTTGTATAGTATAGAACGAATTCGAAAATTAAATGTCTAAGGAAAATACTTGGTATAGCATGTAACGAATTCAAAACAAACGAGGAAATTAGAGAAATCGCCAATCAACCACTAATATCTTCAGTAATAAAGAAAAGACGATAGTCATACGTTGGACATGTGATGAGAAGAGATAATAATCGAATAGCAAAGCAAGCCCTCATATGGGAAACAACAGGTAAAAGAAAAAGAGGAAGGCCCAGGGAGACACTGAGAAGAACATTGATGAGAGAGGCAAGAGCAGCAGGAATCGGCTCCCTCAATGAGATAGAACTGCTTGCACAGAACAGAGACAGATGGCGAGATTTGATAAAATATCTTTAAAAGAAAACTGCTAGAACAAAAAATTCATATAGGAGAAGGTGTATCTTGGTCTACGCCCTATGGGCCGGTTACGGCTCGAAAGGTCAATAGATAGATAGATAGTATACAAAGGGGAGCTGTGATAGCTTAGAGGTTAGTGAACTGGACTACAAAGGACAAGAGGCTGGGTTCGATCCTGATCGACGGCGTTCGGGTTCACACTACCTTAAATGGGTACTTGATTTTTTTTTTCTGGGAAAGTAAAGCGGCACGGGCGTAAGACAGACCACATTACCCCAAAAATCATGTGTCGAAGGTAGGTACAAATTTTGGTCACTAACGCTATATTCCCTATACGCCATTTGGCGTAACGGGGCACTTTACTTGAATGTAGTATAGAATCGGCGATAACAAGGTAAATATATGTTATACAGTACATAATAATTACAATATAAATATATTAGGAAAAATTAAAAAGTAGAAAAAAAATGGTATGTTAGAAGCTTTACGTGATTAGTGGACGACACAGATTAAATGACTTTTCGGCCTAATAGGCCTTCAGCAGGAACAAACAAAAAAAAAACTCACACACGGATATGTAAGTAAAACTAATAACGAAACATCCAAAACAAAAATAATCGAAATATGTTAAAGATTGTTTTGAATGTTTCGTTATTAGTTTTACTTATATATCCGTGTGTGTGTTTTTGTTTGTTTGTTCCTGCTGAAGGCCTATTGGGCCGAAACGTCGTTTAATCTGTGTCGTCCACTAATCACGTGAAGCTTCTAACATACCATTTTTTTTCCCTCATATTCAGCTTTACTGCAGCTTCGCATTTTTATGCATTCATTTGCATTTCTTTGCCTTAACCCCTGAAATATATTATGTGGATAAATCATGCAGGGCTGGCAATCTCAGACCTGGTTTGTGTGGTGACTCTTATTTGGTCGAACGTTTGTTTCAACCCAGCCTTCAATGAAGCTGACCTACCGTTTGAGCCAATAGAAGTGCACTATATCACAACAGGATGGCTACACACAAACTTCAATCGCGTCACAAGTTGGATCACCGCCTTTATCACACTAGAGAGGTGCCTGTGTATCACCGTGCCTTTGAAGGTATCACTAGTGTATCATCTTGGTTGATTTGAATTTTTAATTGTTCTTCATAATGGTTTATTAATCTTCAATTTATTTTCTAAAGGCATGTAATCTCAATAATCGTTCATTTCTCTGTATTCAAGTTATCTTGTATTTTTCTAAATATATTATTCCTTTTAATTATTTAGCTTTTTTTATATTTTTCGATAGTTTCATACTAATCAATAACCAATTCATTGTTTACATTCATTGTTTATCAAAAGCTGAATTCAGGTTAACGGATGCTTTTGCAATAATCAAAATATTCGAGGATTTAAGAGCACAGTTTCTAGTAAAATACTCTTCAAATTGTGTTGTTATTTGTTGTCTGGATATATCTTAGTAAAATGTTGTGTGTGTTATTCATAAATGTGTTTGTATCACTAAACGTCGTAGCTTAAGTAGTGGTAGTCGGATCGTATCAGTTTAAATCGATTAAAGATTTAGGTCCGTGTAGAACTTCATTAGTGTTTCGTTAGTGTTTCATTAGTGTTTCATTAGTGTTTTATTAGTGTTTCGGTAGTGTTTCGTTAGTGTTTCGTTAGTGTTTCATTAGTGTTTCGTTAGTGTTTCGTTAGTGTTTCGTTAGTGTTTCATTAGTGTTTTATTAGAGTTTCGGTAGTGTTTCGTTAGTGTTTCGTTAGTGTTTCATTAGTGTTTCGTTAGTGTTTCGTTAGTGTTTCATTAGTGTTTCGTTAGTGTTTCGTTAGTGTTTCGTTAGGACTTCAGGTTGTGGTGTCAGGGTCATGATGGACGCCTAGTCAAATCATGAAAGTGACTGGTGGAGTTTTTATCGCAGAGTGTTCTTAAATTATTCTTTAGGGTCTGGATTTTCAATTGCGGAGGCTGCTGTGGTACGATCGCATTCATCTAACTACGAAGTCATCACAGGTGTGGCGCCAGCTCACGGATATTAGTGCTGCAGGCGACTGACCGTTGGTTTTGTGGAACGGTAGGATGCCCCGACCTTTCCCTGGGACAAGATGTGTGATCTGTGTTCGACTACAAATCACCGCTAGCTGGATTGAGGTCAGATCGAGTGTTTGGCTGAAGTGGAAGCCTGATTTCATTTGTTGAGATAGCGATTCTTGGGACACACTTCCTGACCACGAGGTTTAGACGGATTAGGCGCGGGCGCATACAAATCCTGTTGCCCGCGACCATCGTTTCAGCCACCCGGAAGTGTGCATTATGAGTTGCGCGCATTTTTCCAGAACGGAACAGATTCACTAGAACTGTATGGACGATTAGGATGAGCACTTTGTTGGATGCTAGAACGTGGGGTAATTGATATGGGAATGTCCTGCCTGCAATGTCGGTAATCTGTTTTAAAGTCGTAAAGTATTGCTCTACATTTTTCATTCTTTCAATATTCATGTGTGGAATAAGCCAGATTTTTTTTTCAAAGTGCATACTTGATTAAGAATAGTGACACTGTGACCTTCCAGGCATGTCGTAAGAGGCGATTAAGGAGGTTGATCGATGGCTTGACAAGCTGTCATTGTAAAAAGTATTGTATTGAAAACAGCGCCATAGATTTTGGAGCAGTGATCTCTGCAATATGTGTCATTTTGGCACGCAAGGTTTCTGTTTTTGAGATTGTGATTTTGCCCTATGTGCCGTCTTCGGCTCGAAAGGACAATAGATAGATACTTTACCACCTTATGGTTTATGTTCCCGGTCTACCTTCACCCCGTCCTATCATATAGCGAGCGTTATCCGGTCAGATTTATTCACATCAATTACTCTCAATCTACATTTCTCTCTCTCTCTCTCTCTCTCTCTGCGATCAGGACCCAATCAGAGTAGGATTCCAGCTCCTCACATGAACTCAGCTGTCAGGTTAGGTGTGTTACAAACAGAACATCACAATTAGAGTCTGCCAGATCCACTCTGATTGAACACCCGTTAAAAATGTTGCACTGTGTTCTGCGCCAGTGGCCCAGTGCATCCGATTTCAGCCAGCATTTTATTCAGGTTTGCTTTCCCTAGCCTTTGATAGTTCCCAATCTTCCTGCAAGGCAGCAGTTTGTCTTTTCTGTAGGGGGATTCTGCCCTTAGATGGTCGGCCCTCCCAGGTTTACGAGCACCATCTGCCCGAGTCACTAGAGGTGACTAACACAGACATACACACACAAAGATATGAGATCTGACAAACACAGACATGCACATAGCGATACGAGGCATGACTAACACTGACATACATCAAGATATATGACACATGAGTAACATAAACATGCACATAAAGATATGAGATATGACTGACATAGACATGCACCCACAAAGAAATTACACATGTCTAACATGGACATGCACACAAAGATATGAGATATGACCAACATAGATAGGCACACACAATGACACACAATCTACATTTAGAGATAGCGTTGAAAGGGTCATTATTCGTATCTTTTGCGGAAGCTGTTTCTCCATAGAAACATTATTTGTTCCAGCCATCGTAGACTACGATCATTGTAGACAATGAAGATGTTTGTTCAGCACGTTCCAGAGCAAGAAACAAGTGGACCTTGAATATATTCTTCAAGTTCTGTTGGTTGCCAAATGTCTGTCATTCCTTTAGCTTGTGGAGCTGTGGCAGTATGAATTCAAGTCTGACAGCAGTTGCTTACCGTACACACAGCTGCTTGCTTTAATTCAAAAGTAGTATTTTAGTGACAGTAATACATGTGTTGCTACATGTATCAATGAAGATGACATGAGGAAACAACATTCCACTAATTCTTGAGATTAATATTTTTGCTGGAGTGATTGAACATTACAATACTGAATAAAAAATATGAATATTCTAGAATAGTTCATATTTATACTACTGGTAGTTAAGTCCAAGAGAGTATGCAATAATAAATATTTGAAGATTGGACATATTGCCCGTTTTTTATGTAAAACAATCCCGTTTTGACCACAAATGTAAGAATTAAGTTATTTAGTCTCTGATGATAATTGTTAATGTATGACAGCAGAATTATGCTTAAATGATGCTTCAGAAGTGAGAAAATTTACTAAGACTAAAATATTATTAGCAAACAGCGGTGCCACGGTAGGCACTTAAAAAATGAATAGCTCAAACCTCAGATGTGTTTGTATTTTCTTCCTCTAAGTCTAGCCAATCAACCGTCTATGTTCAGTCTGTCTGATTAGCGGTGTACCCTTGTCAGTGCGGTCGAGCAGAAAGTCGTTATCATTTTTGGTCTAGCTACTTGTACGTGTAGCCATGTTGTGACAAAGCAAACAATTCTCAATCTGTGTTTGGAGTCACATGCATCTGGTACAGGCTGTTTCATCCATCAGAGTCGAACACATTACTAAGGGATGCTCCGTTAGTAGTTACAGCACCGAGAAGTCAAAATAAACTGAACGATTTAAGAACAACACTGTACATACTCTGTCAGAAATACATACAA
Source organism: Megaustenia siamemsis (assembly GCA_032433765.1). Lineage (NCBI taxonomy): Eukaryota > Metazoa > Mollusca > Gastropoda > Stylommatophora > Ariophantidae > Megaustenia > Megaustenia siamemsis. Next base: position 80,091,947 of record JAVIAB010000124.1, read on the forward strand.
ACTGCGATTGTGTAGATTCACTGCAATATTCCTGGAAATGATGGAGACCCTTAGTTAAACAACGCCACAAACTCTACCAGCCAGACAAGTACAGCGGAGCCTCGTACTTCAAACGACCATAACGTCAAACGTTCCATAGTTCTTCTTCTCTTTTCTTTTTCACTGATACCTAAAAGGTGTCGTGATTTATATCATTTGTCGTTCTTGTGCTGCTCGAATTGTCTGAATTAGTGATTTTCCTTTGTTGTTACATGTCTCTGTCACTGCATCTATCCATCTTCTTCTGGGTCTTCCTCTTGGTCTTTTCCCATGCATTCTCGAGAAGAACGCCCTTGATGGTGATTGGTGAGGATTCATTCTGACCAGGTGGCCGAACCATTTAAGTTGTTGTTGTTCTATATATTCTTGGCAGGGTTTTGTTCCTACCATTTTTCTTATGGTTTCATTTGGTATTCTATCTCTTCTTGTGTTGTTTGTTACTTTTCTCAAGCATCGCATCTCACATGTATTGATCTTTCTTAAATGGGATTTAGAAAGGGTCCATGTTTGACTTTCATAGCACAAAGTTGGTATGAAGATGCTATTTATCATTTGTTGTTTAGCTGGCATAGAAATGTTTGGATGTCTTAACAATGGTGAAAGCTGGTATGTGACAGCATTTGCTTTTTGTATTCTCATGTCAATTTCTCTGTCTAGTTTTACATATTCTGTGAACATTGTGCCTAAATACTTGAATTCCTCTACTTATTTTATTTCTTTGTCTTTGATCTTGATGTTTAATGGGTGTCTCAATTTGCTTATTCTTATAGCCTCTGTTTTTGCTGTGTTAATTTTCATACTGTAGTTTGTGCAGCTTTTATCTAGAGATGTTAAATGCTGTTGTAGCAGGTTTTCATCCTCATATATTAGGCATTGGTCATCTGCGAAGAGTAGCTCATTGATGTTGGAGTTTTCTACCTCTATGTTATTATTTGATTTGTCCTTGTTGTTGGTTGTTTCCTGATTTATTTTGTCCATATATATGATGAAGAGGAGTGGTGAGAGTACACATCCTTGTCTTACTCCTGTTGTAACCTGAAACTATTCTGACAGACCTTCCGATGTTCTGACGGCACTTTGACTGTTTTTATATAGTGCTATTATATTTTCTAGTAGTTGTCCTGCTACCCCGTATGTTTCTAAAGTTTGCCAAAGTTTGTTCCTGTCCACACGGTCAAACGCTTTTTCCTGATCTATAAACACTATATTTAAGTTTCTGTCATATTCTATTGTTTTTTCACATAGTTGTCTCATTGTAAATATAGCATCAGTGCAGCTTTTGCCTTTTCTGAATCCGAATTGATTATTACTTAATTGTGGTTCTATTATGTATCTTACTCTCCTCTCTAATATTTTAGCAAACATTTTACCAACTTGACTCAATAGGGATATTCCTCTGTACATTTCACACTCCCTTTTACTTCCCTTATTCTTCCAAAATGGGACAATGATAGCTTTTTGCCAATCGTCTGGGACTTTTCTTTCTTCCCAAGCCATATTGAATATGATAGTAAGCCAATCTATAGCTGTTTCCTTACAGGCTAGTAGCATTTCTGTTGTTATTCCATCTATACCAGCTGCTTTGTTCTTTTTATTCTGTTTCAATGCCCATTCTACTTCTGCTTTAAGTATATTCGGTTCCTGTTCATCATACTGCCTATGTTTAAACTCTGTATTTCCGTTTGTATTTCCCTGGTTTAATAATTCCTTAAAGTATTCTCTCCATCTGATTATTATGTTTTTCCTGTTGCTGATTGGTCTACCTTTCTTGTCGTTTATTATAGTGGTTGGGTTATAATCATTATTTCTTACTCTCATTGCTTTTACACTTTTGAAAAATTCTCTGGGTTCTTCTCTACATGTTTTTGCTAATTCTTCACCAAATGCTTTCCATGAGTCTGCTTTTGTTTGTTCTAGGATCTTTTTGCTATCATTTCTGGCTTGTCTATAGTGATTGTAGTCTTCTGTTGTTTTTGTCTTCTGCCACGTTTTATACTTGTCTTTCTTGTGTTTCACTGCTGATTTTACTACTTCATTCCACCATCTTGTAAGTTTCTTTCTGCTCTTTCCTATATTTTTCAGACCGCATTTCTCTTGTGTTGACTCTATTAGACCTTCTTTAAACTGTTTCCATGCTTCCTCTATGTTTGTAGGTTGTATTCGGGTTAGGTATTTGTTGGTTACGGATTCTTCTATTTCTTTTTGTATGTTTACATTCTTTATTGCTTTTAGATCGATTCTTTGTGCTTGAGGTCTTGTAATCTGTAGTTTCCTAATCCATTTTTTCTGCCATAGTAAAACAGGCTTATGGTCTGTATCTAATATTGCATTTGGTATAGATCTTGAGTCTGTTATGTCCCTCCTTTGATGTTAGATAGTTAGAGCGCTAAATTCGAGAAACTTTTGATCTTAACTTCAAACGATGCTTCTACAATAAGAAACAAACAAGTTTCTATAGATGATATAATTATTGGAACGTAAACATTTGGGATCTAAGCATGAACTAAAAGTACAAATCATGTTAGCTTGTCAAAAATACACACAATGAGTAATTAACTGCACAATTATTTTTCAAACAACTCAATGAAACTGGAATTATCACCAAAAATTTAGAAAACAAAATTTATACAATAGACAAGTTTCAGAAAATGTACGAACATACTTCTTTCTGTAAAAAAATATAAAATGCGATGAACAAAATTGAATTGCAATATTTATCAAGAAAATATCATAATGGAAGAAGTAGCATGTGAAGTATTAAGTAAACAACTACGAGTAATGTTGTAATAATGTAACAACGTTGAATACTTTGAAATAAAATTGGTAATTTTTTTGCCAATGAAAGGTGTCATTGAGAGAAAAAAAAAAAAAAAGAAAGGCGTGGCATGGCATCAAAGCCGCGGTAATTCCCATACAATTATGCTCTGCCGCCCAGAATAGAAACTTACGATTGGTGCCGTCTTCAACTCAAATTTCCGTTGCCGAGGCAACATTCACTGATCTTCTCAGAGCGTGAACTCTGGTACCCATTTTTACCTGGTGACTGGATGAGTCACATAAGTTTTTATAAATTTCGAATGCCGCTGGTTGCATTAGAGCCCAAGTCGTCTGGTCGTTGGTAATTGTCCCAACTCTACGGGGTATAAACATGAGAATGTAACCGCATGTCGTGATGTCTTTTATGTGCTGAGAACGATTTCTATTCTTCTGCTTATGTGAGTTTCACAGTTCTAGCATATATACTGAAGTATGACTGCTTTTTATTATCGTCATGTCATTAACACTAGATCATCATACATTTTCTATAATGTGACTAGAAAATGTTCCTGATGAGGTGGATATCCGATCTTATTTCTCTCCACATTTTATATGTTTGCATGGTACGTACATATGGCCTATTTATTCATATAATTCTTCATCCAGTGATGTCCGTAACTTGGCTTCAGTTTTCTTTGCAACATATATTCTATCATTTTGTACTTGAATAATAATGATACAAAGAAAATGATACAAAGTTACCAAAAAATGTGAGAGAATGGAAGATCGGTTGTTGTAATAGTCTCACAGTTCTATATTTGACTTGAAGACAGGACTTGCTCTGGTCGATGTAAAAAAAGATCATAATTAATCACGAAACAAATACAATGTTCATGTTATGCGCAATATTACATGAAACTGTTAAAATACATGACGATTAATAAACCTCTAAATATATGTGTATACATGCACGCGCGCGCACACATACATTCACATACACACACATGTATGTGGCCTAGTAGATGTTCGATATTTTGTAGAATGTAACTGCCATCCATTATTTTGTAGAATGTAACTGCCATCCATTATTTTGTAGAATGCAACTGCCATCCATTGTTTTGTAGAATGCAACTGTCATCCATTATTTTGTAGAATGCAACTGTCATCCAATGTTTTTTAGAATGTAACTGCCATCCAATGTTTTGTAGAATGCAACTGCCATCCATTATTTTGTAGAATGCAACTGTCATGCAATGTTTTATAGAGCAATGCTGCTTCAGTCAATATTTTTAATGAAAGTTTCAGCAGCAGCATGAACAAAGACAAATCTACATTATATCGAAGGGTTTCACCAGTCTTCTCTTTTATATTTTTGATGACATTTAATTTCATTGTTGAACATTGTACCATATTGTTGTTCAATGTGTTATGGTTGGCCTTCTCCAGACGATCACTATTGAGCACAAAAGGATAATTCTGTTAAGCTTCTCTGATTCCAAACATGAAACATCCAATAATTTGTGATGAATAATTGTAATTTAGTTTTGTTTACGGCCTTGTTACAGGTTTTCGATAGCGTTGTTTCAGACGTCCCTTACTTGAAACACAAAATCTCCTCGGATTTAAATCTTTTTATTTTTTATATTCGTATTGTTGCTGTAGTCCACAGCTGGTGACGTGTTTATTCAGTAGTGATTGATCAATTAAAAAGAATGACGGTAATTTAAAACTGTATTTATAACGCGGACCTGGTGTTAGTTTCGTAAAGAAAAAGTTCTCAGAGGATGCAACAAGTAAACAGAGTACATGATTGTTTGACTTTTGTGCAGAAACACAAAATGAAAAATTGTTTAGCCACGTATCTCGATCGTGTGGTCTAGCAAGGTCATTCTTGGAGGGAATGTGAAAGGAGCGAGAGAGGTAAGCAGGTAAAGAGATGGGAACAGAACACCAATCAAAGGACAGGCCTCGATTTTGCAAACTCTCGCAGAATAAATGAAGATAGAGAGAGAGATGGAGAAGGTTGACGAAGTCTGCCAGTGGTAGAGGCAGGCACCCCAAGATTAAGAGAAGAATATGAAGATTGTGTTGATTGACATTAAGTTACACACAGTCGGATGTCATTGATACTTTAGTTCATTTGCCTATTTGTGTCTGTTCAAGAAGATAAATACACTTGCTTCTTCTATTATATATTCAAAGTGGTTAGCAGAAGATATTTTATTTTTTACTTAAAAACTGTTGTAGATCAAAATTGAACATTGCATCCTCCGAAACTTAAATTTGCCGATATCTAATAATTGTATAAAATGCATTCATCATCATCATGTACCGTACCGGTTGGCGATCATGTCCATCCACAATTTTCTATTCTTCCTTGCGTTTGGTATTTATATTCTAATGTCTTTCTTTTTGTCTTCTTCCTGCATATATTGAGATATAGTTCAAATTTAGAACTGTTTCTTCGACTGATTTTTCTTCAAAATAGCAATTTTCTTCTTGGCAAATTTGATTTTTAATTACTCTCGTGCTTCCTTTGTTGATTTCAAGTATTATTCTGCTAAACCTCGAATGCAAGGCAATAGCTTGTGTTGCATAGCGTCCACGTTGCTGTTGATGGGCTTTCTTCGTCAGCGAAATACAAGTCCTCAATTGAGAACTAAATTTTCACTTAATAACAATGGTATCTCTACATCAATTCTTCATTATAGATTCGATGTCATTAACGAATAATATCATCATCAAGTACCGGGCCTGCTGGCGTAGGTGATCATGTCTCTCCACAACTTTCGATCTCGACTGTTCTTTATCATTTCTGTTGTTGACCTTCTGCCAAGACATTCTCTTAAAATGTCTGGTATTTTTTTCTCGTTGCTTCCCTCTATCTCTTCGTCACTCAAGTTTCCCAGTTGTTACAATATATTCCAGCTGTTCTATTCTCATTGCATGGCAAAAAAATGATGATTCTGTTTCTTCCTAATATTGGAAATTAGCTCTCTTTTTTGCTTTGGCCTCTTTCAGAACATTGTCATTACTCTTCTTAGCTGTCCATGGTATTCTCAACATTCTTCTGTAAAATCGCATTTCTACAGACTCCAGTGATTTTCTTGTCCGTTTTCCTATTGTCCATGACTCACGTCCATATAGTAAGACTGGCTCTACATAACATTTAAGAACTCTTTTTCTTGTTTCTATTGTCAAAAATGGATTGCATAATATCTTCCTCGTGTTTTGGAAAGCTGCTTTTGCCTGAGCCATTCTGCATCTCACCTCTTTTGTACATCTTCCGTCTGAGGTTAACAAAGTTACCAAATAGTTACATTCGTTTACCTGTTTTAATATTGTTCCACTTGTCTTTATTTTGCACTGAGGTGATGTCTTTTTCTTTGTTGTTACCATTACCTCTGTGTCTTTTTGCTATTAAGGCTGAGTCCTTTATTTTTGCTTTCTTTTATAATATTATCTAGCATTTCTTGTAGCTCATTTTCACTCTTAGCGATTAAGACTGTATCATCAGCATACCTTTGATTATTTATATTATGACCTGCCTCCAATTGTTATTCCAGGCATGCCCCTTATGGATCTTAAAATAATCTCACTATAAATATAAAACAAATCTGATGACATCACAAAACCTTGTTTAACACCCTGTTTTATTTGTTGAAACATTCCCAATTGGTTTCCAGTTCTTATGGCCGCTGTTTGTTGCCAGTACATGTTCTTTATTATTCTTAGATCTTTGCTGTCTACGTTTATGCTTTCTAAAATTTTGATTATTTCTGGGTGCTTTACTTTGTCAAATGCCTTGGTGTAATCTATGAAACATAGATATAGATCTGTTTTCACCTCTATGGCTCTTTCTACTAAAGATCTTATGATATAAATGGCATTGCTTGTTCCTTTATCTTTAACAAAACCGCACTGTTCATCGCTAATTTCTGGACTGATTTTGTTTCGCACTCTTCGCATGATCATTCTTATTAATATCTTAGTCATGTGACTCATAAGGCTTATTGTGCGATGATCATCGCATTCAATCGCACCCCATTTCTTTGGTAGGTCTATGAATATTGATTTGAGCATGTCGTCTGGTATATATCCGCCGTTTTTCTTCCTGTTAATTACTCATTTTTTTGTATATAGCTTTAGCATCTCCTTTTTGCTGCATTTCAATCTCTTTGCATCTTTCTTTTAGCCATGCTTCTTTTGCTTCATTACATTTTACTACAATTTCTTTATTTAATCTCTTATACTATCTTCATTTTCTTTATTTCTTCTTCTTGTATCCATTAGCTGCAAAATGTCGTCTGTCATGCATTTTTTTTCTTGAATTTGTGCTCACTGGTGGTATAAACTCTTTTGCTGTTTGTTGCATTGATTCTTTTAGCATTTCCCACTGTTCATCAATGCTTTGTATCTTCTCTATTGCATTGTACCGGTTCTGAATTGTGATTTTATATTTCTCTTGCAGCTTCTTGTCTGATTTTAGTAAATCTAAATTTAACTTGATGTTAACTGAGGCTCATTGTGTTGTTTTTAATTTTACTCTAAGCTTTCCCACAACTGGTACATGATCACTATTGCAGTCTGCCCCTGGTCTCGTTTTCACACACACCAGACTGTTTCTAAATCTATTGCTTATCATTATATAATCAATTTGATGACGTGCGTTGTCCCCATGGCTTTTCCATGTCCACAGACGTCTTGGATGTTGTTTAAACCAGGTGTTTCCTCTCATCATGTTGTGTGTTTTTGCCCAGTCAATAAGTTTCTCACCTCTTTCATTCCTCTCGCCTAAGCCATAATGACCAACTACTTCCTGAACTCTTTCCTTTCCTACTTTTGCGTTAAAATCCCCTAGAACTAAGGTGTTTTCATGTGGTTTGCATTAAGTGCCTCATTTAACTCGTTGTAAAATGTATCAATTGTTTCCTCAAGACTGTCTGCTGTTGGTGCATAAACTTGTATAAGATTTATGTCTATTGGCTTTCCATTCAATTTCACTAAAAGGACTCTGTCATTTATTGGGTAAAAGCCTTTCACTGTTCTTGCCCTTTCTGCATCCAAGATGATACTTACTCCTCTTTGGTGTTCAGTACCTCCAGAATAGATTATTTTTTGTTTATCAGAATACATCTCTCCTGATCCGGTGTATCTCATTTCGCAAAGTCCCAGTAATTGTAAGCCTATTTTTTTTTCATTTCTTGTATGATGTTTTCTATGTTCTATCTATGTAATATGTTAACATTATTAATGCTTATGTAATATATTAACATTATTAATATCTATGTAATATATTAACATTATTAATATATATGTAATATATTAACATTATTAATATCTATGTAATACATTAACATTATTAATATATATGTAATACATTAACATTATTAATATCTATGTAATATATTAACATTATTAATATCTATGTAATATATTAACATTATTAATATCTATGTAATATATTAACATTATTAATATCTATGTAATATATTAACATTATTAATATCTATGTAATATATTAACATTATTAATATTTATGTAATTCTATTGACCTTTCGAGCCGTAACCGGCCCATAGGGCGTAGACCAAGATACACCTTCTCCTATATGAATTTTTGTTCTAGCAGTTTTCTTTTAAAGATATTTTATCAAATCTCGCCATCTGTCTCTGTTCTGTGCAAGCAGTTCTATCTCATTGAGGGAGCCGATTCCTGCTGCTCTTGCCTCTCTCATCAATGTTCTTCTCAGTGTCTCCCTGGGTCTTCCTCTTTTTCTTTTACCTGTTGTTTCCCATATGAGGGCTTGCTTTGCTATTCGATTATTATCTCTTCTCATCACATGTCCAACGTATGACCATCGTCTTTTCTTTATTACTGAAGATATTAGTGGTTGATTGGCGATTTCTCTAATTTCCTCGTTTGTTTTGAATTCGTTCCATTCTATACCAAGTATTTTCCTTAGACATTTATTTTCGAATGCGTTCAACTTTGTTTCTATTATTTATGTAATACATTAACATTATTAATATCTATGTAATACATTAACATTATTAATATCTATGTAATACATTAACATTATTAATATCTATGTAATATATTAACATTATTAATATCTATGCAATATATTAACATTATTAATATCTATGTAATATATTAACATTATTAATATCTATGCAATATATTAACATTATTAATATCTATGTAATACAGTCACATTATTAATATCTATGTAATACAGTCACATTATTAATATCTATGTAATACAGTCACATTACTAATATCTATGTAATATATTAACATTATTAATATCTATGTAATACAGTCACATTATTAATATCTATGTAATATATTAACATTATTAATATCTATGTAATATATTAACATTATTAATATCTATGTAATACAGTCACATTATTAATATCTATGTAATATATTAACGCCAGCTGAACTGTCAGTTCCCCATTAACCTCGCTAGCAAAATCAAGGCCCACCGAACTAACGTTGTTTTTATAACTATATAGATATAGTACTTTACTATAAACAAATAATAAAGGATGACAGCTATCATAGTGCTTATTTGTTTCTCCTTCCTCTTCCTCTTTCCTTCCTCATCTGCCTTTCAGCGTCGAGGGGAGATATAGTTTGTCGTCTTTTGCTCTTCTGTTCGCCTCTGCTGCTGTTATGTTTCTTAGTGCTTCTAATATTACATCGACCCATCTTTTTCGTGGTCGACCCTTGGGTCTGGTGTTCTCACAACATTTGTTGAAGGCTCGTTGTGTTGTGTTTTGTTCTTTATGCCTTGTCACGTGGCCAAACCATTTTATCTGTTGTTTCCTTATATATTATATCTTATTTTATCTGCTTATTTGTTTAACAGTAGGAATTCAAATTTATTTGCGTTAATCTCATTTACTGTTGTTTTCATAATACTCAGCGTATCATTATGTGTACTTCTAGGTGAAAGGTATCTTCACTTCCAAGAGAGTTGTGATCATCATCGTGTGCCTGTATGTTGTCCTGCTGACAAGCGTAGCGCCGGTGTATGTCGCCAACAATCTAGGACTAGTGTTCTCCCCAATGAGGAACAAGACACTTCTCGGGCTCGTTTACGCTAAAAACAGAGAACGTCTAGAGCAAGCTTCGTTTACTGTCAACAACGTGCTGCTTCCGTTCACATCGTTCATCGTCATCATTATCTGCACTGTTGTCCTGGTAATTAAACTGCGCAGCAAAACAAAATGGCGAAATCAATCAACAACGATAAACCAAAGCGAGAAAATCTCCAGCCGAGACCAGAAGGTTGTCAAGATGGTGGTAATGATTTCCACCCTCTTTATCGTTTGTTTTGTTCCAGTCTCGGTCATCTTTATTGTTTACATGATAATTCCAGGCTTTTTCATTGACGGTCAATATAGAAATATGAGTATATTCTTCTTTGGTCTTGGATTGATGCTGGAATCAACTAATTCGGCTTCCAATATATTCATTTACTATGTAATGAGCAGCAAATATAGAACTACATTCCTGAATTTGTTTCACATCAAAATACAGTCATAATTACGGTATCTGTTTTATCTATTTTCCTTACCATAATTTTTCTTGGTCTTGTATAGATGTTTGTTATTCTTTCACTCACACTTGCTTTAAAGGTCAACTACACTACTAGCATTACCAGACTTGCTCTCAACTAGAACCCACAGGGGAATAGGAAACAAAGGCTGGGAGACACGTGAAGGTGAGATTTTGAGACAGTGAGCAGAGAAATAAATTAAAAAGAGAGAAAACTAGAAGAGACAGGAAAAGAGCAGAGAAGGTTAGAGGCATCTTTATGATGGTTTGTAGTCATATCTTGGTGTGTCCTTGTTAATCATGTCTCATATCTTTATGTGTGTATGTGTTTAGTCATATCTCATATCTTAGTGTGTATCATGTGTCATATCTTTGTGTGTGCATGTTAGGGTTAGATATCTCATATCTTTGTGTGCATGTTTATATTAGTCATATCTTTATGTGTGCATACCTGTGTATGTCACATCTCATATCCTTGTGTGTGCATGTCTATGTTGATCATATCTCATATTTTTGTGTGCATGTCTATGTTAGGCACGTGTCATATCTTTGTGTGTGCATGTCTATGTCAGTCATATCTCATATCTTTATGTGCATGTTTATGTTAGTCATGTGTCATATATCTTGATGTGTGTCAGTGTTAGTCATGCCTCGTATCGCTGTGTGCAAGTCTGTGTTGGTCACATCTCCTATCTTTGTGTGTGTATGTCTGTGTTAGTCACCTCTAGTGACTCGGGCAGATGGTGCTCGTAAACCTGGGAGGGCCGACCATCTAAGGGCAGAATCCCCCTACAGAAAAGATCATCTGCTGCCTTGCAGGAAGACTGCGGAAAATCAAAGGCTAAGGAATCCAAACCTGAATAAAATACTGGCTGAAATCGGATGCACTGGGCCACTGGCGCAGAACACAGTGCAACGTTTTAACGGGTGTTCAATTCAGAGTGGATCTGGCACTCTAATTGTGATGTTCTGCCTGTGGGGGCGATCAACACACTAAACCTGACAGCAGACTTCACGTGAGAGTCTGGGATCCTACTCTGATTTAGTCCTGATCGCAGAGAGAGAGAGAGAGAGAGAGAACAGAATACAATAGAACAGAACAATTCATGTCGGACAGTATAGTTGGATACTGCAGTCGGTCAATGCATTTGGATAATGTAGTCGCATATTGCAGTCGAACAGTACAAACGAACGAAACTTTGGGGCAATTTAGTCACTTATTGCAGTCGAACAGTTCAAGCGAACGAAACTGTGGGGCAATTTAGTCACTTATTTCAGTCGAACAGTTCAAGCGAACGAAACTGTGGAGCAATTTAGTCTCTTCTTGCAGTCGAACAGTACAAACGAACGAAACTGTGGGGCAATTTAGTCACTTCTTGCAGTCGAACAGTACAATCGAACGAAACGGTGGGACAATTTAGTCAACTATTGCAGTCGAACAGTGCGATCTAAGAAAGCTGTCGCACAATGTTATTGAACAAAGCTGTGGCACAATGTTATTGAACAAAGCTGTGGCACAATGTTATTGAACAAAGCTGTGGCACAATGTTATCGAACAAAGCTGTGGCACAATGTTATTGAACAAAGCTGTGACACAATGTTATTGAACAAAGCTGTGGCACAATGTTATCGAACAAAGCTGTGGCACAATGTTATCGAACAAAGCTGTGGCACAATGTTATTGAACAAAGCTGTGGCACAATGTTATCGAACAAAGCTGTGGCACAATGTTATCGAACAAAGCTGTGGCACAATGTTATTGAACAAAGTTGTGGCACAATGTTATTGAACAAAGCTGTGGCACAATGTTATCGAACAAAGCTGTGGCACAATGTTATTGAACAAAGCTGTGGCACAATGTTATCGAACAAAGCTGTGGCACAATGTTATCGAACAAAGCTGTGGCACAATGTTATTGAACAAAGCTGTGGCACAATGTTATCGAACAAAGCTGTGGCACAATGTTATTGAACAAAGCTGTGGCACAATGTTATTGAACAAAGCTGTGGCACAATGTTATCGAACAAAGCTGTGGCACAATGTTATTGAACAAAGCTGTGGCACAATGTTATTGAACAAAGCTGTGGCACAATGTTATTGAACAAAGCTGTGGCACAATGTTATCGAACAAAGCTGTGGCACAATGTTATCGAACAAAGCTGTGGCACAATGTTATTGAACAAAGCTGTGGCACAATGTTATTGAACAAAGCTGTGGCACAATGTTATTGAACAAAGCTGTGGCACAATGTTATTGAACAAAGCTGTGGCACAATGTTATTGAACAAAGCTGTGGCACAATGTTATTGAACAAAGCTGTGGCACAATGTTATTGAACAAAGCTGTGGCACAATGTTATCGAACAAAGCTGTGGCACAATGTTATCGAACAAAGCTGTGGCACAATGTTATTGAACAAAGCTGTGGCACAATGTTATTGAACAAAGCTGTGGCACAATGTTATTGAACAAAGCTGTGGCACAATGTTATCGAACAAAGCTGTGGCACAATGTTATTGAACAAAGCTGTGGCACAATGTTATCGAACAAAGCTGTGGCACAATGTTATCGAACAAAGCTGTGGCACAATGTTATCGAACAAAGCTGTGGCACAATGTTATCGAACAAAGCTGTGGCACAATGTTATTGAACAAAGCTGTGGCACAATGTTATCGAACAAAGCTGTGGCACATTGTTATTGAACAAAGCTGTGGCACAATGTTATCGAACAAAGCTGTGGCACAATGTTATTGAACAAAGCTGTGGCACAATGTTATCGAACAAAGCTGTGGCACAATGTTATCGAACAAAGCTGTGGCACAATGTTATCGAACAAAGCTGTGGCACAATGTTATCGAACAAAGCTGTGGCACAATGTTATCGAACAAAGCTGTGGCACAATGTTATTGAACAAAGCTGTGGCACAATGTTATCGAACAAAGCTGTGGCACAATGTTATCGAACAAAGCTGTGGCACAATGTTATCGAACAAAGCTGTGGCACAATGTTATCGAACAAAGCTGTGGCACAATGTTATCGAACAAAGCTGTGGCACAATGTTATTGAACAAAGCTGTGGCACAATGTTATCGAACAAAGCTGTGGCACATTGTTATTGAACAAAGCTGTGGCACAATGTTATCGAACAAAGCTGTGGCACAATGTTATTGAACAAAGCTGTGGCACAATGTTATCGAACAAAGCTGTGGCACAATGTTATCGAACAAAGCTGTGGCACAATGTTATCGAACAAAGCTGTGGCACAATGTTATCGAACAAAGTAGCCCATTACACATCTTCCAATACCCTCCGTGGACACATTGGAAGATTATGACGCATTTATCAATTATGTAATGTCTATGATGATGAAGATAGCAAGATATTTATTCTAGGGAAAACCCAGGAAGGATCGAGTGATCTTCAATGATATAGCATTTTTGCAATACTCGTGAAAGCCAACGAGCAGTAAATTAACACAAACATCGATAAGCAGTTTGATTCAAAGTCTTCGGCTCGTGCCTGTAAAGACATGTGCGCTAAGTAGAACTGTATATTGGAGGTTTATGTGTTGGTAATTAACTATTTGAATGTTGTTACTGTTACATCTGACACCATGCAAGCGTGTAATACTTTAGATGATGTTAATCTTACGTTATCCCGTGCGTTACCGGGGCCTCATTATGAGGGAGGTAAAGAATAGTGACACTGTGACCTTCCAGGCATGTCGTAAGAGGCGACTAAGGAGCTTGATCGATGGCTTGACAAGCTGTCATTGTAAAAAGTATTGTTATGGAAACAGCGCCATATATTTTAGAGCAGTGATCTCCGCAATATGTGCCATTTTGGCACGCAAGGTTTCTGTTTTTGAGCTCGTGGTTCTGCCCTATGTGCCGTCTTCGGCTCGAAAGGACAATAGATAGATAGAATCTTAATTTGGGATCCATGCACTGAAATCAACCACAAAGGCATCTGTACAATTATATGGAATTAGGGTAGTGCAACGGAGTTAATTCTAACGATTCAATGTTCTCCTTTCAGGGTCTCAGTAATATAGAAGATCAGATTGTAGTGATGATGATCTTAACATAACATAACATAACATGTAACTTTTTTTTTCTTTTGTGTGATTAGATAAAAATAATTAGTGTTTCGACAGCTATTGTTTTTCTGTATGTACTGGCCCCTGCCAAAGTCTTCACCTTACTTGCTCACTAGCATCTCTCTCCATATACACTGTGGAGCAATGTATGTATCTGCATTATTTTTTACTATTCTCTTATTGAGTTATTAGCGGGTCATCATCATTGCACTCTGAACATGTCCTTACGTGCTCAGATCCCCTCCTCAGCAAGTCCCGCAGTGTCCAGCGACTGACGACTCCAGTTCTGTGTTGGATGATAAGTCTTCTTACACGCCCACTAAGTTTCTCGTTTCTGGCTGTGTCCATCTTAACTCCCATCTCTTTTACCCAGAGTGACGTGGACTCATGGTTGTCGAAGTCCTGTGTCCTTCCAACATCTCGGAGGGCATTGATGATGTCTGCCAAATCCATTGGTTAACCATCCTCAATGGTAGCGCAACAGGCCAACCTGTTCGCTCTTTCGTTTCCCCGTACCCCCCCCCAAAAAAAAAAAAAAAAAACAAACAAAGTAGACCGTAGACAAAGGTGACCTTTCGTATTTTTGACTTCTCCATTGACTCTAACCATTGCATGCCTACAGATTTTGTCATACGTATTCTGTGTCAAGTATTTTGCAGTTAACTAATTGCTGTCAATGATAGCTTCTGATATTATTAATGGTTTTTTTTTTATTTTTAATATTCATTTTTGAATATTCCTTCACCACCGCAGCACATTTAGTGACGTGACAATTCGTACAGGTGTTCACTTGATGAACATATTCCTTCACCACCCCCGTAAAGACGTGCCAAATGTTATTTTTCCTGTCGCTGTTCACCATCCTTTGAAATTTGGTACCCGAATTTTTCTACGAAATGTGGTGTTTTGATAGAACCAACATAATCAATAAAATACACTGTTTAAAACAAAAAGTGGTCGTTAAGATGGACACAGTCAGAAACGAGAAACTTAGTCGGCGTGTAAGAAGACTTATCAACCAACACAGAACTGGAGTCGTCAGTCGCTGGACACTGCGGGACTTGCTGAGGAGGGGATCTGAGCCCCGATGGACATGTTCGGAGTACAATGATGATGACCCACAAATAACTCAGCAGTGGTCGTTAACACTGTGTTTCCAGGGACTTAAGGGGGCGTGGACATAACGCCCTTACATTACTTTTCAGTTTACTTTCTTTTTTCATTGTGGCGTTTGTCATTAATTAAGAAGTATTGATGTATATATTCACCCCCCCCTCCTCCAGCCCTCCATTGACCATCGTGTTAGTCCTCACGAAAATTTCAGTCAATAACTCGCACACACATTGTACCGTAGCTGGTGATGGCATCGGGCGAGTTTTAACGAATTTGTTGAACTGTCCAATTAAAAGCTCAGGCCCGAACACCTAGTGACGACTGCACTGGTCAAGTGGCCTTTATTCTTCGGTCCTACAAGTCCTCTCCATAGACCCCAGTAATGGGAAAATGTCGTGAAGATTGTTGAGCTGTCCATTCATATTCTGAGTACATAACAACAATTTTCAGTTGTCTTTGTTTATCTGATCAAGTGTGTCAGCCACTAAACTGTTTCAAAAGATGAATAGAACAGACTGTATCTGATCTAGTGTGTCAGTCACTAAACTGTTTCAAAAGATGAATAGAACAGACTGTATCTGATCAAGTGTGTCAGTCACTAAACTGCTCAAAAAGATGAATAGAAAAGACTGTATTCGATCAAGTGTGTCAGCCACTAAACTGTTTCAAAAGATGAATAGAACAGACTGTATCTGATAAAGTGTGTCAATCACTAAACTGTTTCAAAAGATGAATAGAAAAGACTGTATCTGATCAAGTGTGTCAGCCACTAAACTGTTTCAAAAGATGAATAGAGTAAAAGACTGTATCTGATCAAGTGTGTCAGCCACTAAACTGTTTCAAAAGATGAATAGAACAGACTGTATCCGATCAAGTGTGTCAGCCACTAAACTGTTTCAAAAGATGAATAGAGTAAAAGCCTGTATCTGATCAAGTGTGTCAGCCACTAAACTGTTTCAAAAGTCGAGCAGAACAGACTGTATCGGATAACGTGTGTTAGCCACTAAACTGTTTCAAAAGATGAATAGAACAGACTGTATCCGATCAAGTGTGTCAGCCGCTAAACTATTTCAAAAGATGAATAGAGTAAAAGACTGTATCTGATCAAGTGTGTCAGCCATTAAACTGTTTCAAAAGTCCAGCAGAACAGACTGTATCTGATAAAGTGTGTCAGCCACTAAACTGTTGCAAAAGATGAATAGAACAGACTGTATCCAATAAAGGAGTAATAGAACAAAGAAGTATGTTTTAGCACTCGGAAAAATTGACAGACAAACAACAATAGACAAAAACGAAGAACAATATATGGTCCGAAGCGGGATCGAACTACGTGGAAGACACTGCCACAATAGCTAATTTTTTTAGTTAGCTGCGTGGCAGTGTGCCAAACGTTCGGCTTCTCGTGGCAAGGCTCGGTGCCAGGGAGTACGGGTTCGATCCTGCTTCGGACCATATATTGTTCTTCGTTTTTTTTCTATTGTTGTTTGTCTGTCAATTTTTCCGAGTGCTAACACATACTTCTTTGTTCTATTATTCCCTATTATCGCCTCGGAAGTTCCCTATATATAATAATATTTATTTATTATTATTTGTACCCTGTATTCAATCAAGTGTGTCAGCCACTTTATTGTTTCAAAAGATGAATAGAGTAACAGACTTAAAAAAAAAGAATATCTGTATCCCATTTACGAAGTAGAAGTGGTTAGTGAGCCTGTCTAGTGATGACAGTGGTTTTAGGTTTAAATCCCGAACTGAAAAAAGCTAGTTTTTTTTCTCTTCTCTTTTTGTGACGTAGTTATCCAGATTTTGAAAATGTGTACCCACAAACTTTGATTCAGGAAGTGGAGCGGTTTGACATAGACAACCTTTCCCATTAATGTTAGGAAATATATAAAAAAAATATGGCACAAATACTACACGTACAATATACCATAAAGTGTATCGTTTATTTTTTTTCCAAAAAGTGATATCCTTAACGTGGTCGTCTCGCACATTTAAAAATACATACATAAAACATACATGAAACATAGATGAAACATGCAGAAAACATATATGAAACATACATAAAACTTACATACAACATACAGAAAACATACAGAAAACATACAGAAAACATATATGAAACATACATAAAACATACAGAAAACATATATGAAACATACATAAAACATACAGAAAACATATATGAAACATATATGAAACATACATAAAACTTACATACAACATACAGAAAACATACAGAAAACATATATGAAACATACAGAAAACATACAGAAAACATATATGAAACATACATAAAACATACAGAAAACATATATGAAACATACATAAAACATACAGAAAACATATATGAAACATACAGAAAACATACAGAAAACATATATGAAACATACATAAAACATACATAAAACTTACATACAGAAAACATACAGAAAACATATATGAAACATACATAAAACAATACGAACCAATTCTCTTTCTAGCGTTGAGGGAAATTCTATCATTGATACTAGTGACCCTTCAGTGCAATAATAAGTACTTACGTTCTGAAGACATCTCTATTACCATAAATGTTCATTCTAAAGTAGGTGTCTTGAATTAAAGAGAAATAGTACTACAGTAAAATGTAAGAAACAAGAGGCACACAGTGAACGCGAAATAATATAAATTACATATTTAATTGGTAGATATTACATGAAATACATTGAAACACGCAAGTTGAATACGAGCACTGCTATTAGATTTAACTTTTACCATAATATTAACGCAATGTGTCTTGTTAAAATTAGTATGCCAGTATAATTAGTGTAATTATTTGTCAAGAGGTAAATGTAAATGTTGGTCACACTAGAGTTCACAGTTATTATATAGCTGGCAGGCATGTGAAACATAAGTGACGGGACTGGTCTAATATATGGATCCACGCTTGAACCTATAATCTGTTGCAGTAAATGATATAGCAGAAACGGTAATGACCAGTTCAACATGATAACGTTATAGTCATGTGGATTATATCCATTTTTGCTTCTGAAATGTCTTCAATGTTAACATTATATTGATAATTTTTCCAAATATACCCGTCCATGCCTTGTACACATTTTTAACTTGCTTTTTCTTCATTCGAATCTTTTCCATAACTAAGTACTTAATGGTTCAATATTGAAGAGATCGTCGACAAGTTGAAAGTTCAAATTGTCTGATTGCTGAGTTGGTTAGGTTGTGGCAGGCAACCATTATCTACAAGTCTTAACGCGGCATTTGATAATTCAATTCCCGTTAAATAACATGCGATTGTGTTAAAAAAAAAATAAAACTGACGATTATGATCATTATAATTGTCAATAAATTGTATTTATATTTTATGTATTACCATATTGGCATATGATGATAAAGCAAATACAGTGATCGTCGACAACTAACAAAATCACAAACTAACGAAATTTTAAAAAAATGCTCCTCAATTTCAAACTATTCTTGGCGACGGCAGTCCATACACTTTGTTATCGAAGCATTTGTACATAGTTATAATGTGCACCATCTGTGAATAAAGCAGTTGAGAGACAATATTTGGAAATGGCCAAACCTGTAGACAGGATAACCACCACATGTCTTCAGTTTCGATGAGTTTCAAGGGATTTCAACAGACAACGCATGCCATGTCGACTGTGATAAGTGTACCGTCTATACATAGCAACACCACAAAGATGTCGTCTTTCATCTTGATCAGTGATGAGATGTTAAGACTCTTTCAATGGATCGGCTACACTGTGTTGTGTCAACTGATTGATGTCTTTGGCACTGTGACAAACGTCATCAACATCATTTGTTTCATCAAAATGGGCTTCAAGGACCCAATCAACGTTAGTCTTTTAGGTATGGTATTTCTGTAACTCTTTAACACGAAAGTTTAAACAAGCATACCGTTTATTATAATTCTAATCAACACGTCATAAATGCCTACACTGCTGTGTTACTTTATGTCAACAATGTGTTTATAAGTTTCTCATGTATAATGCAACAAACATTAACAAACACAATAAAATAAAGCCTGCAATATTTATAAAATCTTATATTTTCAGTGTCATTTCGAACGAAATTGTTTTTAAAACTAAAATATAAGAACATTAAGAGGGAAATTAATAGTTTATATATGTTGTTTCTTGGGAGCCGCGATAGCTCAGGGGTAGTGTACTGGACTACAAAGGACGAGAGGTCGGGTTCTATCCTGATCGACGGCTTCCGGGTTCACCCAGCCTTAAATGGGCGCCTGATTTTGCTCTAGAAAAGTAAAGCAGCACGGGCGTAATACCGACCACATAACCCGAAAAATCATGTGCGAAGGTCTATTAAAAATGATGGTCACTAACACCATATTATGTATTCGCAACTTGGTGTGACGATACGCCTTCTTTTTTATGTGTTGTTTCTTATTTCTCTTCCCTTTTCTGCTTTTCTATTGTTGACTTAATTCTCTAATTGGTTGATTTTGATAACTGTGTCAATTTAAAGTGCATTTTCTGTAAGATGTAATTGATATCCACATTAAGTAAAAAAAAAAAAAGTAAAGTACCCCCGTCACGCCAAATGGCGTATAGTGAATATGGTGTTAGTGACCATAAACAGACCCTTGGCACATGATTTTTGGGGTAATGTGGTCGGTATTACGCCCGTGCCGCTTTACTTTCCCAGAAAAAAATCCGGTACCCATTAAAGGCTGGGTGAACCGAAAGCCGTCGTTTAGGATCACACCCTACCTCTTGTTCTTTGTAGCCCAGTTCACTAACCACTGAGCCATCGCCGCTCCACATGAGGTGCATGTAAGAATTATTTATTTTGTGTTATAATCTATTATTTTGAGCAACTGGGCGTATTCAATTAAATGTTTCCTGGTTACGTTATTCAGTAAATAAAGCTAAATCATTTATATCTGAAATGCTGCAAGTCAACGATGATAAGGGACACACTACTGATAATTATAATCACAATACCCGTCCACCTTGTTTCGTAGTTATATAATTATAGCCACATTCAAGTTTTTTCTTTACGGGACGTTTCCTGCTATGACTGTCGAATTTGGAAAGGCAATCACGTCCGCAAAAATTTACCTAATCTCCCATACCAACATTTGTTTTTTCTTGAGCTGAGTGTTGCGCTTCTCTTCTCCTGCAGCCATCTCCAATACCAACATTTGTTTTTCTTGAGCTGAGTTTTGCGCGTCTCTTCTCCTGCAGCCATCTCCCATACCAACATTTGTTTTTCTTGAGCTGAGTTTTGCGCGTCTCTTCTCCTGCAGCCATCTCCCATACCAACTTTCACGTGTGATTGACTCATTGTACGAAAACAGCCTTCACTAAAGCAAAATGAAGATGGCACCCAGGCCTGGGCTCCATAGAGAATTGACCATCTCCTACAGTTTGTAATTAGCATGAGAGCAACTACCAGGAGAGATTACCGAGACTCTACAACTCAATATCGTGATGGTCATAGAAACATTGGATGGCGCTCAGACACTTCGTCACGTTATCAAGAAATGTATGACGTAGGATAGCCCACTTACTAGAATGTCTTTCGAAAACACATGCAGTTGATATCTGTGAAAGATCACAGTGGTTTGATGATACCGTTACAATTTTTCTTGTAGGCGCAGGCAGACATTTTCTGTGTGGACAGGACTGTTGGGTCAGGTAAAAATAGTGTCTTTTGTTATAAACAAATCACTTATTACTGGTCGACTATCTTCATTAGAGAGGTGCAGATGTCAAAAGCTGAAAGTCGAAGAAGAAAAAGTAAAAGAATCAGAAGAAGATGAAACAAGTGGAAAAAGAAGTGAGTGAAGTGATAAAAGCAGGAAGCAAGCAGTAAACGAATGTGTAATAGAAGTAAAAGAAATCATGAAGTAAAAATATAAATATTAAAGGAGAAGAAAAGGAAGAATTGAAGTCTGAAGACAGAAGTCGAAAAGAAAAAAGCAGGGAATAAAAGAAGAAATGAAATGTGAATATTTACATGGAAAAGAAATAAGCAGGGAATAAAAGAAGAAATGAAATGTGGATATTTACATGGACAAGAAATAAGCAGGGAATAAAAGAAGAATTGAAATGTGAATATTTACATGGACAAGAAATAAGCAGGGATTAAAAGAAGAAATGAAATGTGAATATTTACATGGACAAGAAAAAAGTTGTAGATGAAGAAAGAGATTTGAAACACGACTGTTATTTATCATTTCTGTTGTTGACCTTCTGCCAAGCCATTCTCTTAAGCTGTCTGGTATTTTTTCTCTTTGCTTTTCTCTATCTCTTCACCCCTCAATTTTCCCAGTTGGTGACAAGCTGACATGTTTCCAAAAATGTAACACAACAAAATAATACGTTTCCGCCTATATGCTGCCTTCTTCAGAAAACAAACAAAAAAAAACATAAACGGACAGCGGAATAAAGATAAGATAAAGATGCAATAAAGTTTATCTTTATTCCGTTGTTAGTTTATGTTCTCTTTTTTATGAAGGCCGTACATAGGCCGAACCATCAGTATTTTGTTGTGTTACTTCTTTGTTAAGCTGTTACCTTGTAGGAGCATGCGTTACACCCTACCACTTGCTTCATGTTTATTTCACGTCATTTTCATTTATTGTGTTATGTACACATTAATGGATTTACATCAATTTTTTTCTCTGTGGATTCATAATTATAATTTAATAAATAAAAAAAAAAATGGTTGCTTTGTTGAATCATTCAGGACTGGCAGTGTCCGATCTGTTTTGCGTAGCAACACTTATCTGGTCGAACATCTGTAAGACTCCAGCCTTTATTGCAGCAGACCTGCCGTTCGAGCCTCTAGGATTTCAATACCTGACAACTGGATGGCTACATACGAACTTTAATCGGGTTACCAGCTGGATCACGGCTTTCATCACCCTGGAGAGATGTCTGTGTATTATGGCTCCTTTGAAGGTAACAATTAATTTGTTAGTAGGTGATATAAATATGTGTAGGGACTATGCTTAGTATCAGGTTTACGGTGAAGTAGCAACATTATTATTCTATTCTATTCTATTCTATTCTATTATATTATATTATATTTTATTCTATTTTATTATATTTTATTCTATTCTATTTTTTTCTATTCTATTCTATTCTATTCTATTCTATTTTATTCTATTTTATTCTATTTTATTCTATTCTATTCTATTTTATTATATTATATTCTATTCTATTCTATTCTATTCTATTCTATTTTATTCTATTCTATTTTATTCTATTCTATTCTATTTTATTCTCTTCTATTCTATTCTCATCATAATAATGTGTCATACCGGTTGGTATCGGCGATCATGTCACTTCCACAATCTTCTATCCACTGTGCATCGTATCAATTCCGATGTTACTTGTAATCTCACTTTGCCAGTCCTAATGACATTAAAATCTCACACTCAATCTATGGACACGTTCACCGTAGTCATCCAGGATTTTCCACACCTGAGGCGCGTGTCCTTAGTGGCACCTGATTCTAATGATGATTCATAAACCTCACCACGTTCTAAGAAGCCCTGACGTGAGCAGATCTACTTCGCGCTATAATGCTCGGTAAGTCAAGTAGGTACCTCATTGAATGGATAGGTGTATCTCCGGTGCATCCGAGAACTGCATGTATAACCTCTTTTAGAACCCTTCTCAACCTTGTTATCTGCGTTGACGAGAGAATGAGCATCATCATCATCATCAAGAACCGGGCCTGCTGGCGTAGGTGATCATGTCACTCTACAACTTTCGATCTCGGCAGCTATTTATCATTTCTGTTGTTGACCTTCTGCCAAGCCATTCTCTTTAGCTGTCTGTTATTTTTTCTCTTTGCTTCCCTCTATCTCTTCGTCCCTCAATTGTTCCAGATGTTACAATATATTCCAGTTGTTCTCTTCTCATTACATGGCAAAAAATGATGATTGTTTCTTCCTAATATTGGAAATTAGCTCTCTTTTTGCTTTGACCTCTCTCAGAACATCTTCATTACTCTTCTTAGTTGTCCATCGTACTCTCAACATTCTTCTGTAAAATCACATTTCTACAGACTCCAGTGATTTTCTTGTCTGTTGTCCTATTGTCCATGATTCGCATCCATATGTTAAGACTGGATCTACGTTGCATTTAAGAACTTTTTTTTCTTGTTTCTATTGTCAAAAAAGAATTGCAAGTATCTTCCTCATGTATTTTGGAAAGCTGCCTTTGCATGAGCCATTCTGCATCTCACCTCTTTTGTACATCTTCCGTCTGAGGTTAACAAAGTTCCCAAATATTTAAATTCATTTACCTGTTTTAATACTGTTTCACTTGTTTTTATTTTGCAATGAGGTGATGTCTTTTTCTTTGTTGTTACCATTACCTCTGTCTGTTTGCTATTATATATATATATATATATATATATATATATATATATATATATATATATATATATATATACACACACCCTGTATGGTATATGTCGTTGCATGTGTCTGTGATTACTTCTAATCCTAAAACTTCTAGTGCCTTTATCATCTCTGCCTGTATGTTATCAGGTCCTGCAGCTTTTCCTTTTTTATTGTTTGTATACCTTTTTGCACTTCCGAACTTAAGATCGTATAGCCTGACATACATTTTATAATGGTATCTTTCACCTGTCGTCATAAAATATTTCTGTTTATATATTCCCGCCATGTTTTGATTAAATCTATATTGTCTGTTAGTTTTTTTCATATTTTTTGCAGTACATCCACTGCCTGTCCCTTTTTTATGTGTACTAGTCATTCTCTTTATATCTGTGTGCATGACACTTAAATGAAATGTCCATTTATAGCATTTATATATCACCTTTCGTTGAAAAAAGATCTCAGAAATCCAATTAAGGAGGAATGGGCTCATCTTGTGTTCAAGAGGTTGAGGCATTAGGAAATCCAGAGATACTCTGTTGTATTCATCCTCTAGGTCAATTTCAGCTGCAAAGATTTAATTTCCTGCATGGAAGCCCTCATTTACATCATAGGCAAAGACCGTAGCTTTACAGAAGTCTCTCTAATTAGACGGTACCCTCCAGGTGTAGGTGGTAGAAGATGCAGTCTTTCCAGCTTATAGATTAATTTCTTAGTGATTATCTTCTCGAACAATTTAGTCACCATATTTTACATTGCAGGCGTTTGATAGCCTTGCATTCTCTAACGGTCTTTGCCGGGCTACGGCAAAGGCATCAAATAACTATGAAACCAGTTTTCCCTGACAGTAGCGCTCACGATATTCTCACTATAGATACGTGCACCAAACCCTCATCAGACAACTCGCTAATGTCCTCATACTGTCGCTATAGATACGTGCACAAAACCCTCATCAGACAACTCGCTAATGTCCTCAAACTGTCGCTATAGATACGTGCACCAAACCCTCATCAGACAACTCGCTAATGTCCTCATACTGTCGCTATAGATACGTGCACCAAACCCTCATTAGACAACTTGCTAATGTCCTCATACTGTCGCTATAGATACGTGCAACAAACCCTCATCAGACAACTTGCTAATGTCCTCATACTGTCGCTATAGATACGTGCACCAAACCCTCATCAGGCAACTCGCTAATGTCCTCATACTGTCGCTATAGGTACGTTCACTAAACCCTCATCAGACAACTCGCTAATGTCCTCATACTGTCGCTATAGATACGTGCACCAAACCCTCATCAGACAACTCGCTAATGTCCTCATACTGTCGCTATAGATACGTGCACCAAACCCTCATCAGACAACTCGCTAATGTCCTCACACTGTCGCTATAGATACGTGTACCAAACCCTCATTAGACAACTCGCTAATGTCCTCATACTGTCGCTATAGATACGTGCACCAAACCCTCATCAGGCAACTCGCTAATGTCCTCATACTGTCGCTATAGGTACGTGCACCAAACCCTCATCAGACAACTCGCTAATGTCCTCATACTGTCGCTATAGATACGTGCACCAAACCCTCATCAGGCAACTCGCTAATGTCCTCATACTGTCGCTATAGATACGTGCACCAAACCCTCATCAGACAACTCGCTAATGTCCTCATACTGTCGCTATAGATACGTGCACCAAACCCTCATCAGGCAACTCGCTAATGTCCTCATACTGTCGCTATAGGTACGTGCACCAAACCCTCATCAGACAACTCGCTAATGTCCTCATACTGTCGCTATAGATACGTGCACCAAACCCTCATCAGACAACTCGCTAATGTCCTCATACTGTCGCTATAGATACGTGCACCAAACCCTCATCAGACAACTCGCTAATGTCCTCATACTGTCGCTATAGATACGTGCACCAAACCCTCATCAGACAACTTGTTAATGTCCTCATACTGTCGCTATAGATACGTTCTACTTTTTCCTATCATTTCTGAGAGTTAAAGCCCTTTGATGGGTGCTGCCTTATGATGATCGTGCTACATTTCCAAACGGTTTGATCATCATTGGTGTTACCCCAGCTATTTTTCTTATATCCTCTTGTATGGTTTTTGTCTCCTTTCTTGTTACATTCAATATTGTATCCAAGTAGCTCAGCTCTATAGTGCCTACTTTTATTTATTTATATTTATAGTTTGGCAGTTAGTGTCCAAGTCTGATACAAAGTGTTGAGGGTATTGTTTGACATAGTGTTCATGTTTTGTATTAGATGTTACATATTTGTTGCAATATTGGAGTCAATTGTCTCAATCAATGTGTTTGTTTTACAGCAATTTTTGTAATTTACATTGACTTGTTGGATACTTTGTCGTCGCTTCCTAAGTTGTTAAAATATGTCGTTTACTTTAATTAGTTGCTGATATTGAGGATGTATGTTTGTTTTTCTTTCCCTGCTGTAATCATGACTTTTTGTCTTTATGTTAATTTTCATACTGTTATTATCATTGCATACTTTGTTCAGATCATATACACGATATTTTAATTGTTTCTTGTTGTTGCTATTTGATATATACTGAACGGAGATCTATCAGGTTGTTATCTTCACATTGATATATATATATATACACATATGTGTGTGTATGTAAAGTATAACATAATTATTATACTCGTTTAAAGCTCAGACTAACATATTTCTTACTTTTAAAATGATTAACCCGGTATTAAACTCTACAGGTTAAAAATATTTTCACTTCTAAGAGAGTTACTATCATCATCGTATGCCTGTACATCGTTCTGCTCTTTAGTGTAGCTCCAGTGTACGTCGCCAACAATCTTGCGATGGTGTTTTCCCCTAGACGGAACAAAACTCTCATTGGACTTGTTTATTCTAACAATAGAGAGCGCCTTGAAAAAGCATCGTTTGCTTTCAATAACGTCTTTGTTCCGTTCAGCGCCTTTGCTGTCATCATTATCTGTACAGTCATTCTAGTCGTTAAACTGAGGATGCAGACCAAATGGCGACAGCAATCAACAAACTCTTCTCAGAGTGAGAAAGTCTCCAGTCGGGACAAAAGGGTTGTCAAGATGGTGGTTGTGATTTCTACTCTCTTCATCGTCTGTTTCGTTCCTGTCTCAATCAATTTCATCACACACATGGCAATTCCAGACTTTTTCATGGACGGAAAATACAGAAACATGAATTTGTTCTTCTTTGGACTTGGAGTAATTTTGGAATCAATGAATTCAGCTTCAAATATTTTTATTTATTACTCTATGAGCACAAAATATAGGATAACGTTTCGTGAGCTCTTTCGAATGGAAGAAAAACAACAACCATGAGTTTAACATTACATTATGGGCCATGACATATGGACTATTAAAGCAACATATGCCCGTTAATTATAATCTGACAACACATGCATGTCAACATTGTTTTGTGATAGAAAGTATGATAAAAAGCAAAATATTGAATTCATATTATAATTAGTTGTAAATAAGAAAAAACACATTTAATATGAGCAGAGAGAAAGGCTTTTAAAAAAAAACTTTGATGTGGGGCATAATAGCTTCTTCAGTAAATGCTGCATAGCCAAGGCAGTAGCCGCATGGTGGGCAGGTTATATTTTTTATTTTCATCCCATACTATAATATATATTTTATTTAATGAGACCCCACCAGTGTGTCGCAAGTAATTTTTTTTAAATTAAAAATCTACTTAATCAGTTGACCCCTCTACATAAGTTGAAGTGATTATTCTGCAATCTGACTCGTGATGGAGCATGCGAAACACTGCCCCCATCAACTTACTTAACATTCATGATGAAGCAGTTGTCCCCTCTACATAAGTTGAAGTGATCATTTTGAAATGTGACTCGTGATGGAGCATGCGAAACACTGCCCCCATCAACTTACTTTACATTCATGATGAAGCAGTTGTCCCCTCTACATAAGTTGAAGTGATCATTCTGCAATGTGACTCGTGATGGAGCATGCGAAACACTGCCCCCATCAACTTACTTTACATTCATGATGAAGCAGCTCAATCTAACATACTTAACAGAGCTGACTATTCAAATTGTATAATTACATTCAATAACAACTGAAAGGTTCTCTTCACGTATAGAATGTTGTACCTACAAAACTTGGTGTATGTTCAATATCAGGCCGTATTTCATATCCAGAAAAGATCTCTGGTTTCCCATCTAAAGCTAAATGTGTACATATAATCCAGGAGATGAGTTCACTAATTACTACCAAACTGCCTCTTCCTATGTGGATACTATAACTTTACAAAACACTTTCAATATCATCAGCAGGTCGCATGTCCTTTACAAAACGTTGTATTTACCACAGCCCGCATAAAAGAGTCTACATCTCTAGCCACATCTCCAACTTCTTCTGTTGGTATGTTCAAGGTCTCACTGATGTCTTGAAACCACCTTATTCTTGGTCTGCCTCTAGTGCGTCGTCCTAGAACCATGCCTTCCATTATTTTTCTTTTGAATGTCAAAGATCATCTTCATTACATAACAGACCTCTCGATGATGCTCACATCATCTCCTCACACGCCCCAGACTATGAAAAATCGCGGTCACACACAAGCGAAAGCACTAAAGATGGTTTAAGCTTAACTGTACCAACTTTTGTTTTAAAACCAAGCCTCAGAATGATGTATTTTGGAGGCACACACGATCGAATCACTGGCATCAACTGGATTTGATACTTGTCACACGCCATTTTCTCAAATATGTAATCCTCACACGGTCATAACACAGGCAGACAGCGACTCGGATCATTCATTAGTCTGCTGTAAAATCAAGCTACTACCCAATAGGTTTCACTGTGCCAAGCAGGTAAAGAAGAAGCCACACATAGACACGAGCAAGCTAACACATTCTAGAATGACCGAGCAGTTCAACAAGACTCTCAATCATTCGCTAAGCACTCATGAACACGGCAATACCGCTGAGGAATAATAGGAACATCTCCGCAACGTCATTTACAACAACGCAGTTGATCACCTTTGGAAAACTTATTAAAGTCTCACGATTGGTTTGAAGCCAACTCTCACATTATGACACCTGTAGTCGAAGCTAAACGTGCGGTCTTCTTAGATCACAAGTGCTCACCTAATGCAAATACTCTACAGGCTCTTAAAAATGGCCAGAAACAAAGTCCAGGAAACAGTTCGACGTCGAGCAAATAGGTATTAGCTCCAGCTTAGCGACAGCATCCAGACTGCATCTCAAACAGGGAACCTAAAAGTAGTGTATGATGGCATAAAAAAAGCCCTTGGACCAACAAAATACACTATTTCCCCACTAAAGTCATCCACTGGGGAGAAAATAACAGATAGAGACAAACAGATGGAAAGATGGGTGGAACATTATTCTTCACTTTATTCAATAGAAAACACTGTTACATCAAACGCCCTCGACGCCATACAATGTCTCCCACCTATGGAAGAGTTAGACATTGAATCAACCGTAGAAGAACTCAGTAATGTCATTGATACCTTGGCCAACGGCAGGGCGCCGGGACAAGATGGGATCCCTCCAGATCTGATTAAATTCTGCAAAAGTGCATTGTCACATCCCCTGCTTGAAGTGCTACATCTATGCTGGAAAGAGAAAGCCATTCCTCAAGATATGAGAGACTCCGTGATTGTAACTCTCT
The DNA here is from genome assembly GCA_032433765.1 of Megaustenia siamemsis. Lineage (NCBI taxonomy): Eukaryota > Metazoa > Mollusca > Gastropoda > Stylommatophora > Ariophantidae > Megaustenia > Megaustenia siamemsis. The sequence continues at coordinate 80,121,610 of JAVIAB010000124.1, forward strand.
ACAAAAATAAAGGAGATTGAAGCGACTGCAACAACTACAGAGGCATCTCCTTACTCAGCATCATCGGCAAGACCTTCGCCAGGATCATCTAAGGGAGGTTACAGAAGCTCGCGGAACGTGTATCCAATGCGGCTTTAGATCCGGAAGATGAACTGCAGACATGATTTTCTCTCTGCGTTTGACCCAAGAGAAATCTAGAGAGCAGAAAAAAGCCTCTCTTCATCGTCTTTATCGACCTTACAAAGGCCTTTGACCTAGTCAGCAGGGACGGTCATTTCAAAATACTATTTAAAATAGGCTACCCTTATATTCTGCTGATGCTAATCAAATCATTTCATGAGGATATGAAGGGCACCATTCAATACGAGGGCAGCACATTACAACCCTTCAACATACGCAACGGTATCAAACAGGGATGCGTTCTTGCTCCGACCCTATTTGTAATCTTCTTCGCTGTTCTATTACAACATGCATTATCAAATGAAAGCGAACGATTTTATCTTCATAGTAGATCTGACAGTTGGTTGTTCAATCCAGCAAGACTAAAAGAAAAGTGCAAAATCAGACATATCACTATTAGAGACCTGTTATTTGCTGAAGACGCTGACTTGTCACAGAGTCAAGAACTCCAGATCATGATAACTCGTTTTTCACATGCCTGCGGTGATTTCGGTCTCATGAAAGGTTTGCAGAAAACGAATATACTCGGTTTGGACCGGCTATCTTTATTGACAACTGCAAACCTAATATCATGCAGCAGTCTAGCTACCTGGGCTCTATTATCAACGAACAACATCATGACCAACTAGCAGAAGCAGAATAACTAGAAGCTCCAAAAACTCCGATTTATAGACGTGTGTAAACGTAACATGAAGATTCTGAACATAAACCTGCAGCTATGATTTACTAACTTTCAGAACTGTGAAATAACATCCATCTTATGTGTGCGAAACCATGTGATGAGAAAAATCGTTAAAAATGTGTACTGACATTATTCCATCTAGGATTTCCGACTTCAAGATGACGCGGTCATGTTTGCGTCAACGTTCACTGTTATGTTTTTTGCCGGAAAGATGGTTAATTCTCTCTTTCCTATGCAGATCAGTATAGATATGATGGACCACTTTTGGTATCTTCGCCGATGAAGCGGATTACGTGCATGTGGTCTTAAATCCTCTATAGTGTGCGCAATAGTAGTGTTGTTTGCGTTCTGTGTTGTTTGCGTTCTGTGTTGTTTGCGTTCTGTGTTGTTTGCGTTCTGTGTTGTTTGCGTTCTGTGTTGTTTGCGTTCTGTGTTGTTTGCGTTCTGTGTTGTTTGCGTTCTGTGTTGTTTGCGTTCTGTGTTGTTTGCGTTCTGTGTTGTTTGCGTTTTGTGTTGTTTGCGTTCTGTGTTGTTTGCGTTCTGTGTTGTTTGCGTTCTGTGTTGTTTGCGTTCTGTGTTGTTTGCGTTCTGTGTTGTTTGCGTTCTGTGTTGTTTGCGTTCTGTGTTGTTTGCGTTCTGTGTTGTTTGCGTTCTGTGTTGTTTGCGTTCTGTGTTGTTTGCGTTCTGTGTTGTTTGCGTTCTGTGTTGTTTGCGTTCTGTGTTGTTTGCAATATACGTCATTATTGGAATGCGGATCAATATGGCGGATAGGCAGCAAGAGCTATTGAGGCATAGTTTGAAAAGTGTTCCTTGCTGCAGTTTCCACATATTACAGGTTCGACTTGCTGCCGAACTACTGAGTTTAGTGCTCTGTGCACACCGTGAGTTGTATGTTTCATGCGGATTATATTCCATATTCCGATTGCTTACGATGAATAATGATATCGAATAGAGGACAATTCAGCTGCGTTCACTTTCGGTGCCGATTGGTCGTATGTCATTTGGCGCTTGCTGTAGCTGCTATGATGGGGACGGCAACTGCCTTTCTTTGTTTGGATCCTTCAATGAGTTGAGGTGTTAATTCGGATGATTCCACAGGCACGAACGGTTGAGCAATTATGGATTTTAATTCGTTTGCAGTGTATACAGAGGCATTCGACTAACCATAACCATATTCTATCTAATACATATGTGGTTAACGCTACATTCTGTCATATACATATTCTGTCAAAGAAATATTCTGTCATAGAAATATTCTGTCATAAAAATATTCTGTCATAAAAAATATTCTGTCATATAAATATTCTGTGACATTTGGGGATGAACGATTATTAAGTTTTGTGTTTGCGTAAATGTTTTCTTACACCCTAAAACATATTGGAATCACAGTGTCACGATTCACATTTGGTAATGACCAACAGCATATTAAATTTAAGATGTGATCGATATCATACGAGGTCGCCCTTACGATCTTCTCCCCGTCAAGATCCGGTACCGATTTAATTCCGGAAGAAAACCTAGGAGCCGTCGATCAGAATCGAACCCTCCCACTTATCCTTAATAGCCAAGTTCGTTAACCACTGAGTTACCACAGCCCACCTTGTGTCTACGTGGCAACTCTACAAACTAATTGTGCCATAAATCACCTATTACAGATTGGGATGAACTATCATATATAGTTTATTTCGTGGCTTTTTTCACAACTGTAGTGGTTCGTCGTTCCAGTAATATTGGAACGGTTCGAGATACATGTTTTTAACTAACTGAAAACTGAAATTGCCACCAGGTTACATATGTTCATGTTTCGGTAGTTGACAGCGATAACATATATGTCATTACACCAGAGCTTCACAATGTTGCTATATAGGAATTATCTTGTTTTATTGAATAAAAGTGTTCCAGGAGACAACATTTTCATATATTTTTAATAATACAGTATTCACTTTTTACTATTGACGTTCTATTCTTTAGTCTCTAGCTTTCTTCATTTTCTAATCTTTCTATTTTATATATCTTGACGCTCATCCTACATTCCCTCATGTAGCACACACATCTCTCTCCTTTCCTATTTCAACATCTTACTTTCTTCTCTCTGTCCACCGCTCCCTCCGCTTGATCATCCAACATGTAAAAAGTAAAAAAAATAAAGTACCCCCGTATAGTGAATATGGTGTTTGTGACCATACATTTTACAGACCTTCGGCACATGATTTTAGGGGTAATGTGGTCGGTACTACGCCCATGCCGCTTTACTTTCCCAGAAAAAATCCGGTACCCAATTACGGCTGGGTGAACCCGGAAATCGTCGGTTGGAATCGAACCCTACCTCTTTTCCTTTGCAGTCCAGTTCACTAACCACTGAGCTATCGTGGCTCCCATTTGTATCTATAGTGCACTATTTATATTCACCATTTGTGGTCTAGTTGTGTACTGTGAACTATATTCAGTTTTATTTCGGATATAGTAAGGACATTCAATTTCTATGCTGGTGGTAATGTCCGTGTCGATTCGCCATACAACGTTGTCTTCACCAGTCATGTGATATGCTCTCAGTTTGAAGGGGATGAATAGCAATAGAGATACTAGTGAACTCTGTGGTAAAATGGGGTGTTTTATCGTTGGTTGGGAAGTTCATCTGTTACATTTAAACACAACCACTCGCTGAAAAGTTCATCTGTTACATTTAAACACAACCACTCGCTGAAAGTTCATCTGTTACATATAAACACAACCACTCGCAGAAAAGTTCATCTGTTACATATAAACACAACCACTCGCAGAAAAGTTCATCTGTTACATATAAACACAACCACTCGCTGAAAAGTTCATCTGTTACATATAAACACAACCACTCGCTGAAAGTTCATCTGTTACATATAAACACAACCACTCGCTGAAAGTTCATCTGTTACATTTAAACACAACCACTCGCAGAAAAGTTCATCTGTTACATATAAACACAACCACTGGCTGAAAAGTTCATCTGTTTTACATATAAACACAACCACTCGCTGAAAGTTCATCTGTTACATTTAAACACAACCACTCGCTGAAATGTTCATCTGTTACATATAAACACAACCACTGGCTGAAAAGTTCATCTGTTACATTTAAACACAACCACTCGCTGAAAGTTCATCTGTTACATATAAACACAACCACTCGCTGAAAGTTCATCTGTTACATATAAACACAACCACTCGCTGAAAGTTCATCTGTTACATATAAACACAACCACTCGCTGAAAGTTCATCTGTTACATATAAACACAACCACTCGCTGAAAGTTCATCTGCTACATATAAACACAACCACTCGCTGAAAGTTCATCTGTTACATATAAACACAACCACTGGCTGAAAAGTTCATCTGTTACATTTAAACACAACCACCGCTGAAAGTCCATCTGTTACATATAAACACAACCACTCGCTGAAAGTTCATCTGTTACATATAAACACAACCACCGCTGAAAAGTTCATCTGTTACATTTAAACACAACCACCGCTGAAAAGTTCATCTGTTACATATAAACACAACCACTCGCTGAAAAGTCCATCTGTTACATATAAACACAACCACTCGCTGAAAGTTCATCTGTTACATATAAACACAACCACCGCTGAAAAGTTCATCTGTTACATTTAAACACAACCACTCGCTGAAATGTTCATCTGTTACATTTAAACACAACCACTCGCTGAAAGTTCATCTGTTACATATAAACACAACCACTTGCAGAAAAGTTCATCTGTTACATATAAACACAACCACTCGCAGAAAAGTTCATCTGTTACATATAAACACAACCACTCGCTGAAAAGTTCATCTGTTACATATAAACACAACCACTCGCTGAAAGTTCATCTGTTACATATAAACACAACCACTCGCTGAAAGTTCATCTGTTACATTTAAACACAACCACTCGCAGAAAAGTTCATCTGTTACATATAAACACAACCACTGGCTGAAAAGTTCATCTGTTTTACATATAAACACAACCACTCGCTGAAAGTTCATCTGTTACATTTAAACACAACCACTCGCTGAAATGTTCATCTGTTACATATAAACACAACCACTGGCTGAAAAGTTCATCTGTTACATTTAAACACAACCACTCGCTGAAAGTTCATCTGTTACATATAAACACAACCACTCGCTGAAAGTTCATCTGTTACATATAAACACAACCACTCGCTGAAAGTTCATCTGTTACATATAAACACAACCACTCGCTGAAAGTTCATCTGTTACATATAAACACAACCACTCGCTGAAAGTTCATCTGTTACATATAAACACAACCACTCGCTGAAAGTTCATCTGTTACATATAAACACAACCACTGGCTGAAAAGTTCATCTGTTACATTTAAACACAACCACCGCTGAAAGTTCATCTGTTACATTTAAACACAACCACCGCTGAAAAGTTCATCTGTTACATATAAACACAACCACTCGCTGAAAAGTCCATCTGTTACATATAAACACAACCACTCGCTGAAAGTTCATCTGTTACATATAAACACAACCACCGCTGAAAAGTTCATCTGTTACATTTAAACACAACCACCGCTGAAAAGAGCCACAGAAATCCAGTTGATAAGAAATGTACCTTCAGCTTGTAGTTTATTGAATCGACATATGTCGGTTTACACACGAACATCTATGGTACCATCATCATCATCATCGAGTGCTTTCTCAGCAACGAAGTTTGGCTACCATGGATCGCCATTCTACTCTGTTTCTTGCTTTGATGGTGCAGGCTGTCATAGATTGACTTGTCCATCTTTTGATGTTACTCGTCCATGTTAGTCTTGGTCTGCCTCTTTTACCTTGTATTTTCCCTTCCAATATTACTTTTAGTAGGCTGTTGTGTCTTTTAACGTGCCCCAAAAATGTCATTTGTTTTGTCTTAATTGTATTAGTAGTTCTCTTTTTATTTTCAGTTGTTTTAAAACTTCATCGTTTGTTATCTTTTCTTTCCATCCAATTCTACCTATTCTTCTACAAATCCACATTTCAAAGGCTTAAATTTTTTGTTGTCTTCTGTCCTATGTCCATGTTTCTGCACTATACGGGAATATTGAGAAGATGTAACATTTTGCTATTCTTAGTTTCAGCCATGCTGATATTCGTTTTGTTGTTAGTATATTTTTCATGGCATTAAAATTACTTTTTGTTTATTTCAGTTTTGCATTTTCCATCATTGGTTATAGTATGTCCAAGGTAGTTGTAGCTCTGAACTGTCTCCAGATGTATTCCTTGCACTGTGATATTTATTTGTAGGTCTTGAGAATTGTCTTTGTTTATGATCATATTTTAGTCTTTTTAATATTCATATATAGTCCATATATTTTGCTTGTCATGTTTATCACATTAAACAATTGTTGTAGGTCTTTAGCATTTTCTGTTAGTAGAACAGTATCATCAGCATATATTAGTTTATTGATTATCTTTCCATTAATGTTTAGGCCTGACATCTCAGAGATGTTTTTTAAAGATTTGCTCAGTGTATAGATTGAACAAGCTTGGTGATAGGATGCATCCTTGTCTTACTCCTCATTTTGTGTCCATGGGTGTAGAGTTCTCCTTGTTATATTTTGTTATTGCTGTTTGCTCCCAGTACAAATTACATATTAGTCGTATGTCTGTGTCGTCTAGATTTATATCCGTTAGGTAGTCTATAAGTTGATTATGGTGTATTCTATCGAAAGCTTTGGTGTAGTCTATGAAGCAGGCATATATTTGGTTTGTTTATTTCCGTGTAGTTTTTCAATCAATGTTCTAATGATAAATATGGCTTCTTTTGTGCCACTGTTTTTTCTCACCTCTTCTTTTATCTTTCCTCTGCTGCCGTTGGCGTCGAGGGGAGAAACAATCTGCGATTCTTTGCTCTTCTGTTGGCCTCTTCTGATGTTATTCCTCCTAATGACTCTAGTATTCCCTTTATCCATCTCTTTCTCGGTCTTCCTCTTAATCTGGCGTTTTCGTAGCGTTTGTTTATGGCTCTTTGCGTTATTGTTAGTTCTTTTTGTCTTGTTCTGTGGCCGAACTAATTTATCTGTTGTTTCTTTATGTATGCATGGCTGGTTCAATTTCGAGTGTCTTCCTCAGGTCAGTGTTTCTTACTCTGTCCCTTAAGCTGTTTCCTGTCATTCTTCTGACACATTTAATTTCGGTGGTCGTTATCTTTCTTATTTTTCTAGAGTCCAGCGTCCAATTCTGGCACTGATAGCACAGAGCTGTTAGAAAAATGGATTTGTATATTGCCCTTTTTGCTTCCTTAGTTATTGCTTTGTTTTTCAAAAGTGTTGATACTTGGCCTATAACTTGGTTTGCTTTGTTACACCTTATATATATCTCTGTCTCTTGGTTATTTTCTTGTGTTATCGTGCTACCCAGATATTTACAATTGTCTACTTGCTTCAAACTCGTATTATCTATTATGATGTTTAGTTTTTCTTTCTTTCTCGCTATTGCCATTACTTCGGTTCTGCTTATGTTGATCTTCATGTTGTATTGTTTACAAGTGTTGTTTAGCCTGTTGATATGTTCTTGTAGGTCCTCAGTTGTTTCATGTATCAGAACTTGGTCGTCTGCAAATAGTATTTCATTTATTTCTTCCTCTCTTCTGTTGTTTTCTGGTACGTATATTTCGTTCACCCAGGGAGACACTGAGAAGAACATTGATGAGAGAGGCAAGAGCAGCAGGAATCGGCTCCCTCAATGAGATAGAACTGCTTGCACAGAACAGAGACAGATGGCGAGATTTGATAAAATATCTTTAAAAGAAAACTGCTAGAACAAAAATTCATATAGGAGAAGGTGTATCTTGGTCTACGCCCTATGGGCCGGTTACGGCTCGAAAGGTCAATAGATAGATAGATAGATATTTCGTTCTCTTTTGTGTTATCGCTTGTTATCATCCGTGTTGGTATATTTCCTTTGATTGGGCATGCTAATTTGCATATATTGTCCATATATGTGATGAAAAGTAAAGGGGAAAGCACGCAGCCTTGCCTTACCCCGGAGTTAATGGTGAAATGTGTAGAGTAGCCTGCTGAAGATCTTATTGTAGTGCGACTATTTGATATAGGCTCTTGCATATCTCTACTAGGTGGTGACTCACTCCGTACAAGGGCAATACGGACCAAAGTTGTTCCCTGTCCACCCTATCGAACGCCTTTTCATGGTCAATAAAAGCTGTATATAGTGTTTTATTATGCTCTATAGTTTTCTCCGCTAGTTGTTTTATGATAAACAGGGCATCTGTGCAACCTCTGTTCCTCCTGAAGCCCATCTGAGCATCGCTTAGTTGTGGGTCTATAATTGGTCTCAATCTTTTTTCAACTATCTTGGCATATAACTTCCCTGTGTGGCTTAATAGCGATATTCCTCTATATTGGTTGCAGTCTCGTCTGCTGCCCTTCTTTTTCCATATTGGTAATATAATGGACTGTTTCCAATTGTCTGGGACTTGCTGTTGTATCCATGCAGCGTTGAATATTCTGTGTAGCCATTTACATCTTGCCTCTCCCGCTGCTGTTAGTATTTCTACCTGAATCCAAATTTTTGCTCATTTAATTCAGTGTTGATTTTATTCTAAATAATTCCCTGTATAACTTTTAGTAAAATTGTTGTTACATGGCTCATTAGCCTTATTGTTCTAAAATCACTGCATTTAACTGCACCATTCATTTTAGGCAATGCAATGAAAGTTGATGTTTTTAGTTCGTTTGGTATGTATCCTATATGGTATATGTCATTGCATATGTTTGTGATCACTTCAATGCCAAACCCTTCTAGAGCCTGTATCGTCTCTACCTGTATATTGTCAGGTCCTGCTGCCTTTCATTTTTTCATTGTTTTTATAGCTTTTTCTACTTAAGATTTCATGATTTTATAGTTGTATATACATTTTATGAATGGCTATTTTGTCCCTTTCGTCATGAAACAATTATGTTATATATTCCTGCCATCTATCTATTATATCTTTGTTGTCTGTCAGCATTCTTCCCTCTTTGCAAATACATGCAAATACATACATTGTTTCTCTTTAATTTGATGTTGATTTTAATCATTATAGGATTGTGGTCTGAATTTATATCTGCTCCAGGGTAGGTTTTGGCTTTCTTGACGCTGTTCCTGAATCTGTCTTTTATCATTATGTAATCTATTTGATTCCTCTTCCTGTCTCCAGGGCTTTTCCATGTTTATAATTTCCTTTTCTCTTGCTCAAAGAAGGTGTTGCATATTATCAGTCTGTTTTCTTCACAAAATTGCATTAAACGTTCTCTTCTGTTATTCCTTTTTCCTAAACCATGATTTCCTATAATGGTCTTATATTTACCTTTTCCTACTTTAGCGTTCATGTCAACCATTATAATCAAAATGTCTGATGATTTCACTTGTTTCATAACTGTATTTAGATCTTCATAGTATGCCTCTATTTGTTCATCTGTATAGTCTTGAGTAGGTGCGTATGTCTGTATTATTTCTATGTCAAATGGCTTTGCCTTCATTTTCAATAGTGTAATCCTATCATTGTATGTCCAGTGGGTATTTATATATTTTTGTAACTCTCGTTTTATTAGAATGCCTACTCCACTTTGATGTTCTGTTGTGTTTCCTGAATATATAAATGTATATTTATCGTCTTGTATGTATCCACTTTCCTTCCATCTTGTTTCCGATATGCCTGAAATATCTATGTTTAATCGTTCTGCTTCAACCATAAGATTTTCTAATTTTCCTTGTTGGTATAAGGTCCTAACATTCCATGTAGCTATTTTTAATTCGTTCTTAAAACAATAGTTAGAATTTCTCTCCAGGGCTTTCTTTGGAGTGTTACGTGATGAGGCTCCAATCTCTTTCACTGTGGTCGGCCATATTCGTCTTTCGTGTTCTGAATATGCCTCATGTGTACCACACACTTTGCTGTTTTCGTTTTCTGGGCCGTTGATCATTTCTGATTCTTCCGCCCCATCCACATTCGAGCAGAACATACCTGACCGGCGCCATTTTTTGTCGAACCATGTGCTTGCCTATCGAACCGCGAACACACGACACAAAGAAGAATAAATCATATTCCACTTAAATATCGGCAATCACAGTTCATCCACACGTCAGAAGTAAAACATACACCAAACGGGGAATAGCAACACATAATTTCACAACTAGACTGTCACGTAAATCGTTTAAATATATCAGCAAGAGCCGAATTATACAAACGACTACACGTAGCCGCCATGACATGGTACCATGTATAGAGAAAAAATTGTAATGTAAATTATTACCAACATATAGTGGAGGAAAACACCATTTTGTTAATGATTTGGTGTTGTTGTTGTTGTTGTTGTTGCGTTCGCCAGCTTTCAACTCTAACGAAGTCCCTAGAGACTAGGAACTGAATTTTTCGTGTTAATCCATTTTTCACTAGCAGCCGTGAGCACAGGGGTCCCTCGCCGCACTGGCAGATAACTCCGACTTCGGAGGTACTCATATTTTTTTCCGTCGATGAGTAACTAACGTTTCAAGCCGGGCCTCGCTTCTGAGACCAGGGGTGGTTGTCGCAGAGAGAAATCAGAAATAAAAATCCCAACCGGGATGTTAATGATTGATAGTAAGTATTCCATTTGAAACAGCACAAGAACTACAAATGATATAAACCACGACACCTTTCAGGTATCAGTGAAAGAAAAAAGGAGAAGAAGAGTAAGTATTCACATCTTGACAGTCCGGTACTTTAAAAAAAAATATTTGTCCATGTCTGTGCCCTCCAGCGCCTCAAGTAGAATGTGTGACTTCGTTAGTTGTATAACCTGATGGTTGTTATGTCAAATTTAGTTCATGCTTCATTGATTTCATCTGCCCATCCCTTTCTGGGATTTATGCTATATTACTTGATGTATTCTTGTCACTTGCTAAGATACTGGTCTGTTGAGATTCATTCTGGTCACGTGTCTTTTGATTTCTTTGTTTAATAAAGTCATTAACTGCTGTTATTATCATCATTGTGTGTCATAACGATTGACGCAGACAATCATGACCTTTCACAATCATCCGTCCACAGTGTATCGTATCGATTCTGTTGTTGCTTGTTTACCATGCCACAACACGAAACTATCAAATATCTTCTTTATTGACGACCGTGATCTCTCTTTCTTTGTATTTTGTCAGTTGTAATCAAGTATTCGAACATTCCTCCTTTCAGGTACCAGAAAAATTGTTGATTTTTTTTCCTTCCGATGTTATTTTACCCACCATTTTTCTCAAGATTACTTTTCTCATTGTGTCCTTTAAAAATTTTGTTAAGAACTTTTCTTTCACTCTTCACTTGGCTTGTCATTATTTGACACAAGCTTACGACCTGTGTACACTCTTCACTTCGCTTGTCATTATTTGACACATACCTACAACCTGTGTTCATTCTTCACTTCGCTTGTCATTATTTGACACATACCTACAACCTGTGTACACTCTTCACTTCGCTTGTCATTATTTGACACATACCTACAACCTGTGTTCATTCTTCACTTCGCTTGTCATTATTTGACACAAGCTTACGACCTGTGTACACTCTTCACTTCGCTTGTCATTATTTGACACATACCTACAACCTGTGTTCATTCTTCACTTCGCTTGTCATTATTTGACACATACCTACAACCTGTGTACACTCTTCACTTCGCTTGTCATTATTTGACACATACCTACAACCTGTGTACACTCTTCACTTCGCTTGTCATTATTTGACACATACCTACAGCCTGTGTACACTCTTCACTTCGCTTGTCATTATTTGACACATACCTACAACCTGTGTACACTCTTCACTTCGCTTGTCATTATTTGACACATGCCTACAACCTGTGTACACTCTTCACTTCGCTTGTCATTATTTGACACATACCTACAACCTGTGTTCATTCTTCACTTCGCTTGTCATTATTTGACACATACCTGCAACATGTGTACACTCTTTACTTGGCTTGTCATTATTTGACACATACCTACAACCTGTGTTCACTCTTCACTTCGCTTGTCATTATTTGACACATGCCAACGACCTCCCCTCTGTGAGACACTGGTAGCACAATGTGGCTACGACAAATGTTTCTATCATCTCTTTCATGTTGCTCATTCAGCTGCTTTAACAACGGTACTTGCAAGTTTTACTGGATTTGTTTTAATGTTCATGGTTTCTGTCTCAATATCTAACTTTTCGTCATGGGTAAAGATACATATAAAATACTTCTACTCACTTACGTTTTATAGAATCGTGCCGTTGTTAGAATACTAATATTGTATATTGGATTACGACTTAGTTACCTGCTATTCAAACACTAATGGAGCATAGTTCAAGTCAGGATGCCCTGACAATTACTGTGGCTCGCTTGTTATGCACACTTACAAACTTATCTTCAAAGTACGTTTGTTGATATCTGTTAGTGACTGCTATCTTTAGTACGTTCACCCTTATAAGAAAGCCAACACTTTGTCTTAACACAGTCCAGGAACACTTGTTTATATTTACTGCTCATGAAATAATAAACAAAAATATTTCCCGCCGAATTTGTTGATTCTAAAATGATCCCCAACCCGATGAACATATTATTGGTGTTTTTTAGTTTCCCGTCAACGGAGAGTTCTGGTAACATGGCCTTGGCTATGAAGGAGATAGAGACGGGGATGAAGCAGGCAATGAAGAGGGTTGAGATCACAACCACCATTTTGACAACCCTCTGGTCTCTGTTGGAGACTTTCTCACTTTGTGAAGTGGTTGTTGATTTACTCCTCCAATTTGTTTGTCTTTTTAGTTTGATAACCAAGACAGCAGTACAGATAACGATGGTAATAAATGCTGTAAATGGGATAAACACGTTGTTAAATGCGAACGATCCTCTCTGAATACTGGCGCGATTTGCTCTTGAGACCAGTGCTAGGAGACTTCTGTTCTTGGAAAGAACAAACACCATTTCTAGTTTGTTGGCGAAATAAACTGGGGCAGCGCTTGCCAGTAGTAGAACATACATGCACACGATGATGATGGTAACTCTCTTGGAGGTGAAGATACCTTTTACCTGAGAAAATGTAAGATCAAAACCTGTCGTTGGTATTTAACTTAGATGGACTTAATTATGCAAGCATTTTTGTTTACGTAAGTGTGTGTTTGTGCATGTTTTTATTTATGTATGTGCATTTTGTGTGTTTACGTGAAGACATGCACGTATGTATGTATGGACGTATGGTTATATCCATATAAGTATTGTATGAATATGTATAAAGTAACATAATAATTACAGACAGATATGAAAAGAGATAATGTAGACGACAGGAGCAGGGGATAATTTACACCATGACAGTGAAGTATAATAGAACGTCATTACAAATAATCATTCTACTGACAGAAGAATGTCCGAGGACAAAACCATGTAGCTACTGACTGAAAAATATCCAAGGACATCACAGTATAGCTAGTGATTGGAAAATTTCCAAAGACATGAGTGTATAGCTAGCAGTTGATTGGAGATTGTTGAGATTATTGAGATACATGACCGTCTAGCTAGCTATTGACTGGAGATTGTTGAGACACATAACCGTCTAGCTAGCTATTGACTGGAGATTGTTGAGATACATGACCGTCTAGCTAGCTATTGACTGGAGATTATTGAGATACATGACCATCTAGCTAGCTATTGACTGGAGATTGTTGAGATACATGACCATCTAGCTAGCTATTGACCGGAGATTGTTGAGATACATGACCATCTAGCTATCTATTGACTGGAGATTGTTGAGATACATGATCGTCTAGCTAGCTATTGACTGGAGATTGTTGAGATACATGACCGTCTAGCTAGCTATTGACTGAAGATTGTTGAGATACATGACCGTCTAGCTAGCTATTGACTGGAGATTGTTGAGATACATGACCGTCTAGCTAGCTATTGACTGGAGATTGTTGAGATACATGACCGTCCAGCTAGCTATTGACTGGAGATTGTTGAGATACATGACCGCCCAGCTAGCTATTGACTGGAGATTGTTGAGATACACGACCATCTAGCTAGCTATTGACTGAAGATTGTTGAGATACATGACCATCTAGCTAGCTATTGATGGAGATTGTTGAGATACATGACTGTCTAGATAGCTATTGACTGGAGATTGTTGAGATACATGACCGTCTAGCTAGCTATTGACTGGAGATTGTTGAGATATATGACCGTCTAGCTAGCTATTGGCTGGAGATTGTTGAGATATATGACCATCTAGCTAGCTATTGATTGGAGATTGTTGAGATATATGACCATCTAGCTAGCTATTGACTGGAGATTGTTGAGATATATGAACATCTAGCAAGCTATTGACTGGAGATTGTTGAGATATATGACCATCTAGCTAGCTATTGACTGGAGATTGTTGAGATACATGACCGTCTAGCTAGCTATTGACTGAAGATTGATGAGATAAATGACCGCCTAGCTAGCTATTGACTGGAGATTGTTGAGATATATGACCATCTAGCTAGCTATTGCCTGAAGATTGTTGAGATACATGACCGTCTAGCTAGCTATTGACTGAAGATTGATGAGATAAATGACCGCCTAGCTAGCTATTGACTGAAGATTGTTGAGATACATGACCGTCTAGCTAGCTATTGACTGGAGATTGTTGAGATACATGACCGTCTAGCTAGCTATTGACTGAAGATTGATGAGATAAATGACCGCCTAGCTAGCTATTGACTGAAGATTGTTGAGATAAATGACCGCCTAGCTAGCTATTGACTGAAGATTGTTGAGATACATGACCGTCTAGCTAGCTATTGACTGAAAATTGTTGAGATAAATGACCGTCTAGCTAGCTATTGACTGAAGATTGATGAGATAAATGACCGCCTAGCTAGCTATTGACTGGAGATTGATGAGATACATGACCATCTAGCTAGCTATTGACTGAAGATTGTTGAGATACATGACCATCTAGCAAGCTATTGACTGGAGTTTCTGTTATATTCTATTGTACCTTCTAGCCGAAGACCTCACAATGGGACAGACATTATAAACTCTCTCTGCTCGGTGACCTCGCTAATAAATATCAGAAATTCCATATCACCGGCGTTTTTATTCTCATCACACGTCTCTGGTCTGAGCGAATCTCTCATCCTCGGTAAGGGAGTTAATGTCTGTTGTTATTGCCTCTCATCTCAGTATTGCTTTTCGTTTCTCTGTGTCGTTCTCTTTACCTTTACCTTCTCGTTCCCTTTTCAAGGATTTTTATTTATTTATTTTTTGTTGCAACTCCTACGGTATATAAATTACTGTAGCACTATAGTCCTTAAGACTTATAGCTGGCTCCACCAAAACGTGTATGTCCATGATGCAGAAAGATAAACACCGACTAGGTTAACAAAGGAGTCTCGGTGGCTGAGTGGTTAGTGTGCTCGGTGGCTGAGTGGTTAGTGTGCTCGGTGGCTGAGTGGTTAGTGTGCTCGGTGGCTGAGTGGTTAGTGTGCTCGGTGGCTGAGTGGTTAGTGTGCTCGGTGGCTGAGTGGTTAGTGTGCTCGGTGGCTGAGTGGTTAGTGTGCTCGGTGGCTGAGTGGTTAGTGTGCTCGGTGGTTGAGTGGTTAGTGTGCTCGGTTGCGGAGTGGTTAGTGTGCTCGGTGGCTGAGTGGTTTAGTGTTCCGTGGCTGAGTGGTTAGTGTGCTCGGTGGCTGAGTGGTTAGTGTGCCTGGTGGTTAGTGTGCTCGGTGGCTGAGTGGTTAGTGTGCTCGGTGGCTGAGTGGTTAGTGTGCTCGGTGGCTGAGTGGTTAGTGTGCTCGGTGGCTGAGTGGTTAGTGTGCACGCTTTCTGGTCAGAAGTGTCCGGGTTCGATCCTCAGAAGTGGTGGTTTTGTTTCGGTCCGACATAATTCTGGCTTCAGTCCCACATAGTTCTGGCTTCAGTCCCACATAGTTCTTACTTCAGTCCCACATAGTTTTGGCTTCAGTCCCACATAGTTCTGGCTTCAGTCCCACATAGTTCTGGCTTCAGTCAGCTTCTAAAAGTAGAAACAATATATTTTTCTGGGAAGTAAAGGCGGCCTGGCGTGATTTCGACCACATCACACAAAAATGTGCCATGGTCATAGAAATATATGGTCACTAACACCATATTCCCCACTCGCCTAGCATTGCAGGGGAGTTAACTTTTACTTAAGTTTTTTTTCTTAGGTTGACAAAGGAAGCGATCAATATAAATAGGTGACATTAACACAAGACCTCATGAAAAGTCTTCAATATGTGTTGTGACTGATGTGGGACAAAACAGAGCAACTATTCGCTCGTCTCTTTGATGTAATACAATAGCGTATGGGACAAATACATGGGTAGCATCCGAGCTAAGGAGCTTAGAAATTCTCGCGAAATGGATCCCTAACAACCAGGAGCTAAACTATCCAATATCCCCATAACTGACCTCTGTTATTTCGGACCCGATTTATATTCCGACCCACGGACTATAAACCAAGAACTGGGTGATAGGTGTGATCTTCATTACGTGTGATGTACGACAAACAATAACGCGGATTTCATGACATTACTGCTGGTGTGATTCGCATGGCAAGAGTTATAATAAAAACATTTTTAAAATTTAAAAGAACGTTTATAGTGCGGTTATAATTGGTTATAATGAAATAAAATTGTATCAATTCTTATAATGGGAATATTATGACCAGCCCATTTTTTATTTATACATTTTTTCCCCCTTTTTTTTTAAATCTACCTGTCGCAAGAGATATTAAAGGTAAAATACAAAGTGGATGTGAAGAACAAAAAGTTATCTCGTGTCTGTAAAACCCATATGTCATCTGTCATTATGTCATATGTCATTACTGTACATTAAAATGAATAATTTTGTCAATAACTGTTTGAGAAAAATTGTTAAAATCAGACGGTATGTCAATTCCAGAACTGAATATATCTAGTAATGAACACATTTAGGACCAGTCCAGAATCAATTAAATAGAAAATAGAGACAGTTTTCTACATACTCTAAGAAAGTGGGATGTCAGAATAGCTAGACAGGGAATTGTCTTGGGAACAATCACGGAAAGAGAAATTCAGGAAGCCTCAGAAATACATAGGGAGGGAAGTTAATGGAAGCCTTCAAAAACATCGATGAGTCTAAAGTGCTTTGACTTTTTCATTGAAAACAAATAATAATTAATTCTTGACAAACAATACACTATGAAAAACATTACACAATGACAGACATTACACAATGACAGACATTACACAATGACAGACATTACACAATGATAAACATTACAAAATGACAGACATACACAATGACAAACATTACACAATGATAAACATTACACAATGACAGACATTACACAATGATAAACATTACACAATGACAGACATTACACAATGACAGACATTACACAATGATAAACATTACACAATGACAGACATTACACAATGACAAACATTACAGAATGACAAACAATACAGAGTGACAAACAATACATAATGACAAACAATACATAATGGCAAACAATACACAATGACAAACAATACATAATGGCAAACAATACACAATGACAAACCATACACAATGACAAACATTACATAATGGCAAACAATACACAATGACAAACAATACATAATGACAAAAAATACATAATGACAAACAATACACAATGACAAACAATACACAATGACAAACAATACATAATGACAAACAATACATAATGACAAACAATACATAATGGCAAACAATACACAATGACAAACAATACATAATGACAAACAATACATAATGGCAAACAATACATAATGACAAACAATACATAATGACAAACAATACATAATGGCAAACAATACACAATGAATGGCAAACAATACACAATGACAAACAATACATAATGACAAACAAAACACAATGACAAACAATACATTATGGCAAACAATACACAATGACAAACAATACACAATGACAAACATTACAGAATGACAAACAATACACTGACAAACAATAAACAATGACAAACATGACAGAATGACAAACAATACACAATGACAAACATTACAGAATGACAAACAATGTAAATGACAAACTTTACAGAATGACAAACAATGTAAATTACAAACATTACAGAATGACAAACAACGTAAATGACAAATATTACAGAATGACAAACAATGTCAATGACAAACATTACAGAATGACAAACAATGTAAATGACAAACATTACAGAATGACACAAAATTACGGAATGACAAACATTAAAGAATGACAAACATTACAGTATGACAAACAATGTAAATGACAAAAATTACAGAATGACAAACAATGTAAATGACAAACTTTACAGAATGACAAACAATGTAAATGACAAAAATTACAGAATGACAAACAATGTAAATTACAAACATTACAGAATAACAAACAATGTCAATGACAAACATCACAGAATGACAAACAATGTCAATGACAAACATTACAGAATGACACAAATTACGGAATGACAAGCATTAAAGAATGACAAACATTACAAAATGGCAAGTATTACAGACTGACAAGTAATACAAAATGGCAAACAATACAAAGCATATCCCTGGACCGGCAGTGCCCCTATCTTACGGTCTGTTGCTTGATGTGCGACAGGTATAATCTGACCACTAACTGGGTGTTTCTATGTTCGGAATTGGAGTCAACAACGATGGCCTAATATCATCAAGCGCTATACATTTTAAAAACAATATGACGATCATCATTTTCAAGAGGACGTGAACTTCCGGTATATGGTGGATAGGCGGCGGGAACAATTGAAGGCTATGCATGAAAAGTGTTCCTTGTTGCAGTTTCCTCACATTCCAAGTCCGGCTTGTTGCAGGAGCTACTGAGTTAGGTGCTCTGTGCACACCGTGAGCTGTGTGTTTCATCCGTTTTGATCATGTTTCGATATTCCAATTGTTTACGATAAATGATGAAATCGTATGACAGGGAACAGTTGGCTGTGTTCACTTACTGCGCTGTTTCGCCTTATGTCTTTTGACGTTTGCTTAGACTGCTACGATGGGGACTACGGTTACCTTTCTTTGTTTGGGAGATGAGATATTAATTCGGATGATTCCACTGGCACGGGCGGTTGAGCAATTCTGGAATTTAATTCGTTTGCAGTGATACCGGGGCCTTCCATAACCAAATAACCAAACAATACAAAACGACAAACAATACAAAACGACAAAGATTCCAAAGTGACAAACTTTACAAAACGACAACGATTACAAAATGAAAACATTATAAAATGACAAACATTACAAAAGGTTAATAACCTTCAACGGAGCCGTGATACACAGACATCTCTCCAAGGTGATGAAGGCGGTTATCCAGCTGGTGACTCGCGAGAAGATGACGTGTGGCCATCCTGCTGTCAAATACTGAAACCCCACAGGCTCAAACGGAAGGTCAAGGCTACTGAAGGCTGGGTTCATGCAGATATTGGTCCAGATAAGTACTACAACGCAACAGAGGTCAGAGATGGCCAGCCCTAATAATGAAACATAACATAATGTATTTTCATAAAAGTTAACCACAATTACAAACAATAATGTTATTGTCCATGAAATTGTTTTCAATGATACAAATATGAATGACTGTTTCCATATGTGTACGGATTAGCATAAAGGTAAGGTTAACGATCTGAGATCTGATGCATTTGATAAATTAGATAAGAAATCTCACTCAAACAAGAAATCTCATTCAAACAAGAAATCTCACTTAAACAAGAAATCTCACTCAAACAAGAAATCTCACTTAAACAAGAAATCTCACTCAAACAAGAAATCTCACTTAAACAAGAAATCTCGCTTAAACAAGAAATCTCACTTAAACAAGAAATCTCACTCAAACAAGAAATCTCACTTAAACAAGAAATCTCACTCAAACAAGAAATCTCACTCAAACAAGAAATCTCACTCAAACAAGAAATATCACTCAAACAAGAAATCTCACTCAAACAAGAAATAATAGTTTAAACAGCCACAAGGAGAATTTATAAAATAAAAACAAATTGTGTCGCGCTCGTTGTGATAGTAACAATTATAAATTATTTTAAAGTGGAAATAAACTTGGCAATTTTTGGGAGCTGCGATAGCTCAGTGGTTAGTGAATTGGATTACAAAGGACAAGAGGTAGGGTTCGACCCCTATCGACGGCTCCGGTTCACCCAGTTTTTAATGCGTATCGGAATTTTGATCTGGGAAAGTAACGCGGCACGGGAGTAATACCGACCACATTACCACAATGATCATGTGCCGAAGGTCTGTAAAATTTAGGAAAAATTAAAAAATACAAAAAAATGGTATGTTAGAAGCTTTACGTGATAAGTGGACGACACAGACTAAACGACGTGTCGGCCCAATAGGCCTTCAGCAGGAACAAACAAGATAAACACACACACAAAACTAATAACGAAACATTCAAAACAAAAATATTCGAAATATGTTAAAGAAAATAAAAATGTCTATCCTGTGTGTAAGAAAAGGAAATGGTAACAAATGTGTGGCTGTCGAAGATGTGCAGAAATGTGCGCAAATGCACACCGAACCAGAGGAGTTCACACAGGGGTCAGTGTGCAAACACACAGAAGAAAGAATAGAACAGTAGACTAACAGGTGCTCAAAAGGCGGTAAGACTGAGATGTCCGAGAGTGGGGTACAATAAAAACAAATGAGGGGTAAGGAGCACAGAAAAAAGGTATAGAGGAGAACACCGAAGTGTCTCATAAGGGACTAGAGGAGAAGAACTATAAATAGCATGGCATAGTAAGTAGACCAAAGATCCCAAATATGTGCAGTAGAGAAGGCTATGCAAAAGGGAAGGAGCAACCAAAAGAAAACTATGTGTATGAGTGTGATACATTCATGCCTCGTGGGGTCAGCGAACCATACTGGACCATGAGGCAATTTTCCAAAATATAGCGGCTGCGGTCGCCAGAGTAACAAAGGACAATTCCAGTGACACGGATGTCGTCTTTACCCTTGTGATCAGGGGAGTTGAAGTGGGAAGACACTGGAGTACCAGTATTCTGTTAGACATCCCGTAGATGTTCACAAAATCTTTCTGTAAAATGTATATGGTCACTAACACCATATTCCCTATACGCAACTTGGCGTGACGAGGGTACTATACTTGGCAATTGAATTTCAAACAATCGATCATCCTTTAAGCTTCTCTGTCGTTGGGGGACCGTAGAAGACATTTTTATAATGTGGTTCCAAACGTCGTCATTTAGAGCAGCTCTCTGTGATACAACAAAAGACATTCCTGTCAATTCTCTGATGCTAGCCACTCATCTTTTCTTTTGCCCTCCATGTCTTCTTTTGCCTGGTACTCTGCCTTGCAGTACGATTTTGGCAAGACCTGTGGACCGTGTGATGTGTCCATACAAGGTATAAGTAGTTGGGTGTAACGTACTCTAAGTTATGGTGACAACTTTACAAAAAGGGAGCACAATAAAATACTAACATTTCATCGGGAACTTATGTATGACATCACTCGACATACACTCACGCCAATAGTATCCAACTTCAAGCACAAGGACATAAGGGTTCGTATTTTGTTCGGTCCCTATTTTGTAAAGCCTGCCACTATACCTTACAGGAGTGTACATTACACCCCACCACTTGCTCCCGCTACGAGCTCTACCGCAGCTCCGCAATGATTTGCCAGTACCGTAACGGGTATGGTTTCCGCTCTTCTTCTTGTGACAATGTCTTTTATTAGCCCAGTGGATCGTTGAATTCTTTCGCACGTTTCTTTATTAATCATATGTTCTCTGTATATGTTCTCTGTATATGTTCTCTGTATATGTTCTCCGTATATGTTCTCTGCATGATATGTTCTCTGTATATGCTCTCTGTATATGTTCTCTGAATGATATGTTCTCTGTATATGTTCTATGTATCTGTTCTCTGAATGATATGTTCTCTGTATGATATGTGTAATATATTTCTTATTCTATACCATTTCATCTCCAAGGCGTGTATTTTTCTTTGAATATCAGCAATGAGCGTCCACGTGTCACAGGCATACAGATGTAACGACTGCTTGTAATAATCTGCTCTTCGTTGTTAGGGCGATGTTTTTGTTTATCCCTGTATGGATGAGTCGTGTCATGGCTACCATCGTTTGAACTATTCTGCCAAGTACTTCTGATCTTGATCCTTCGTCAGCGTCAACAGAGCCCAGGCATTTGCTAACCTCCTCGAGATTGCCTCCATTGGTGTGTATTGCTTCTCTATTGAGTAGTGACGTATTTGTCATTAATTTGGCTGTGTCGACATTGATCTCCATTATATACACTTTTGCCGTGTTGTTTAGGCGTTCCACGAGTTCTTCGAGCTCCGATATACTGCTAGCCAGTCCATCTATATTATCCACAAAACGTTGGTTGGCAATTGTCATACCTCAAGTACTGACAGTCTCTAGATAGTTTTCAAGAACGACATCTGCCATATAACTCTGTCAAGAAAAACGTTGAATAATGTGATCATGGGAAAGTAAACACCCTTGTCGCACTCCAACAGATGTGGGAAAATAATTGTCCAATGTACTATTTGTAAATACTGCACTTCTAGAATGTTCCTTTAAAAATAAATCTTCAATCATTGATAATTATTCATAAGCGTAAAAGAAAACACGAGTCAGAAAATTTAGTTTAGTTTAGTTTTAGATTAGTTTTAGATTAGTTTTAGTTTAGTTTTAGTTTAGTTTAGTTTAGTTTAGTTTAGTTTAGTTTAGTTTAGTTTAGTTTAGTTTAGTTTAGTTTAGTTTAGTTTAGTTTAGTCGACAGGTCATCTTCATAGAAAATCTGACAAGTCCATAAGTGATGAGATCTCGACCGAAGTATAACAAGGTGCAGCGACTAGCGACGCCGGTGTTGAGTTGGTTCTTCTTGAATTCCCACGTAGCGCTTCGGCCGGCCTCTTCTACTTTGACAAAATATTCGTGAATTCTGTTCATGGTTGTAGATTCATGGTCATTGTTGTGTCGCGTTTTTCTCCCAGCGACCTTGAGGGTGTTGACAATGTCACGCGGTTCGTTGCTTTACCGCATTCAACTTAAGCCAATCTGGCAAGTCTATCGGCTTATTAATTACCCTTTACACCCACGTGACCTGGCACAATGAAGCAGACTTTTGATAGAACTGCTCTCTACAGAGACTCTAATTATTGCCTTCGCGTCCAGTCAGTTGGCATCTTTCTGAGCTTACTCATTGAGTCACCGAGGAAACACATATACATGTGTGTCTCAAGTTATGATAATGATTTTGTAACAGCTATAATCTCCATGGTCGAACTACTTGTAGTCAGTGCAAAAACACCACTATCTTCCTTCACAGTTTGGCCACCAACATGAGACATGCAAGGCCACGAGCTCCGTACTTGTCGAATAACGGGATCATCTGCGTAAATGATTGCGTCACTCTCAGAAGAGTTATCGAAAATCAAGGCCCATAATTCTAACGCAAGGACCAATAGGTTTTGTTGTCAATATTCTCTATCTAGTGTGATGACGAAGAGAAAAGAGTGAATGCACTCTGATTGCACTAGTTCCAATTTTACGTTGTCCTATGACCTCATTTGAATACATCTGCTCAGCAATGTCTATATCCGTCACATCCATGATACCCCTCTTTATAACCTGCTGCCCTTTGTAGCCATACATTCACATCATAGAGGATGATGTAGGTCTGTAATGATTCGAAGATAGGCACGTGCTAGGCAAACAAAAATATATTAAGATTGGATAAAATGACAGAATTGGATAACCCAATATTATGAAGGATTAGTGCAGACAGAGAACATATTTCTGACATCAAATAGAGTCATACTTTAAAGTGTGTTATGTAAAACAACTTTATATTTGTGAAAATTTGTTATTAAAGAATATTAAAAGATGGAAAATAGAATACGTCAACTAACACGGCTTAAATGAGATCTTTATAAACAAACCTGGGTCTACGTAGACGTGAGAAAGGAGTATCAAGAAGAATGTAGTTGCAAGACATAGCAGACTAAATAAGGTTCACTACATAGCAGACATTTCGTCCAGGACAGACAACGACTTCACAGAGCTGTCATGGCAACCAATCTCCAATAGGGACAGGTTAGATGAAAATGGCGTCAAAGAAACCGGGAGCATCTAAAATGTCCGTCTGCATATATGAAAATTCATCAGCATTTTAAATGGCCTATCGATAATGATATATTTGCAGCATAATTCCCAGCTGCTTTAATTTATGTACAACGTTTATTCACGATATGACGAATACAAAGCTAGATATGAATAAATGCAGCCCCAGCCGTGTCATTGGATCCTCGCTTCTCTTTGAGTAAAACTCAGATTCATTATCTGTCTAGCATTGTCCATGAACTATTTCTTGATTTAACAGAATCAATATTTGTATTCTATTTTACCTGATTGTTCTATGATATTGGAATCACTTCCCAATCGCCTAGCTTGCTGCGTTATATATGTTGTCAAATCTCTGAGACTGAGTTTTCCGATCGGATGATATTATAGAATGACACTTCCTAAGTATTCACCGGTCGTTGCAGGTTAATTGTGATTGGTCTTGATCTAGACGAGCAGCCTCTTTTTCCTTTCGTTGTTAAATTTATGATAGGTTTATATCTGTGCTAATTTTCATTTTAATCTGTGCATGTTTTGTTCAAATCATCTAAATGTTGTATTGATCAGTTCTCTTGCTTTTTTTGTGTGTTTTTTTTTGTGTGCTACATATTGAGATATAATTATATATTAACTTATTAGTAAAATAAAACGTAAAGAAAATCTCCACAACACTATTTTTAATTGATGTATGTTTGGTTGTAACATTCTGGTGTTGCATCGACTCTTTTTCTGATGCATTCGTTCTTGTGCTTGCCTCACCTGTCAGTTTCAGCATTTTTCAATAAATGAAGTAACTGAAACACACCGACTGCCATCACTTCAACAATCAGCAACATTACCCGTTACCCGGGCGTATTATCTGACAGACGGTTGGAAGCAGAATCGATTGTGTAGAAAGTGTCCCAGCGCTGTTGTGCTCAGCAGATTTATTTATTACAGAAGCTGTCAATAGTGGAAAGACACGCCCAACAACAACATGTACTAAGTAAATTTATGTGACAGAACTTTGCCTTCTGTTTTTTTGCCTTTTACTTTCCAATGTTTAATTCATTTCATAGTCGAATGTTACTGTATCATATCTTAGCTCTGGTCTCCATGCGCCCTGAACATTTGTTAGATTTCCTTTGTTTCACTTTCACTATTCTTCTTCTACCTTTAAACTCCGTGTGGAGCATAGGTCTTCAACAAACACTTTCAGCTACCTGTGGAGCATAGGTCTTCAACAAACACTTTCAGCTACCTGTGGAGCATAGGTCTTCAACAAACACTTTGCAAGCTGTTCTGTGTCTTTCGATTCCTTTAAGATCCTTCCATATCTTTTATATCTTCCCCATCATCTTCATCTCTGCTTCCACCTTTCTTCTCAAAGAATGTTTTGGCCATTCCTCGTTGTATAGTCCCCTGGGGATTCCAAAAATTGGCCTGGTATTTAATACTCTCGTTTGGCTTCCACAGTGTGTGTCCTATCCATCGCCATCATTTTCGTTGCATCTGTGAAAACATCCATTAATGAAAGTCTGTAACTTCGTGATTGTCATCTTTGTTGTCCTCCATGTATAACAGCCATATAATAGGACGGATTCAACATTGGAGTTGAAAATGTTTATTTTCATACTTAACCTGAAAGAGGTCAACGCAAAAAGAGAGCTAATTTCCAATATTAGGAAGAAACAATCATCATTTTTGACCATGTAATGAGAAGGGAACAGCTGGAATATATTGTAACAACTGGAAAAATCGAGGGACGAAGAGATAGAGGCAAGCAAAGTGAAATGATACCAGACAGCTTAACTCTTTCTGTACGGAAGCTTTTTATCGAGGCAACGGAAGAGATTTCAGAGACAAAATTTTTCCTCGTTTTAAGAATCAATCTACATATTGATATTTATCTAACATATAACATATTATATATGAATGTTTAGATAATTGAACAAACTATTAGATTTCACCAATATCAAGATGATACAAGACATGTAAAAAGGATATGGTTTGATGACAGATCACACTAATCAAATTGAGAGTGACGTACTATGTGGCGAAACATACAGAAAGAGTTAAGAGAATGGCTTGGCAGAAGGTCAAAAACAGAAATTATAAATAACTGTCAAGATCGATAGCTGTGGAGAGACATGATCACCGACGCCATCACGCACGGTATTTGATGATGATGAAGATTGAACCTAATTTCGTTGGATTTCCATGTTTCTTAGTGCAACGAATGCTTCTCTTGATTTTTTGTATCCATATTTTGGTATCATTCGCTATTCCTCCTTCTTTGCCTATATTACTGCCCAGATATTTGTAGAAACGTACCTCTAGTAGAGAAATGTTTCCTATTGTTATTTGGTTATTGCCAACTGCAGTAGTTGTTAGCCCTAGCTGTTATGATCTCTCATCAAGTATGCTAATTTATCTTGCACCTCTTGATGATTATGTGATAGGAGAGCTATATATGGCATAGCTCAGCTATTACTTTCACCAATGGAAAACATACATCGTTTTATGCCAGTTTTGGTCTATCCCCACATGATTTCCCTTTTATAAGTTTCAGAGATGATATTTGTTTACATTTCTAACTTGTGCCAGTCACGCTAATCTTCGACTCTTCAGTTTTGTCAAAATGAATGGATGTACAACATTATACAGGACGTTTGAGGTTGATAACTTTTTCTGCACATAAATATTCACAATATGTCTAGGATAACAAACATTGAAACTGTTTAACCTTTTAACGATAAGTTCTCAATAAACGAGACAAGGTTTGTCTAAGAGAAATAGCCGACATTTTAAATTACGCGAGAGATGTGGATGCTGAGAGCAAGAGGAAAGGCTTTATCATCAAGAACATTCCAGAGTAAAGGTAAAGTACGAGACTTGAACCGGCGTCTTAGCACGCGAGTTTCCACCCATATGTGCTCGGCCGACTATCCAGAGATGTTTTGAAATTTCTGTATAGTGTCGCCTCAAGCATCGAAACTCAGATGCGAGGCGATATACCTCACCTTCCCAGGGTAATACCCTGGTACCCATTTCTGCCAACGGCTGGGTCGACCGTGGGGGTATTTTTTTTCCAACCACGTGTACAATTCGCACTGCTCCCAGCGGGAATCGAACACGGGTTGTCCGAACGTCGGTAGTCCAGTCGGGTGATTCACCCAACTCGATTCCCCTTACATTCCAGAGCTCTAACTTCAACCCCTTAAGTGATCTGAGCACTTACGGATTGTTATTCGATGAGCGATGGGGACAATTCGACAAATAAACTAATGTAAGATCTTCGCGAGAACTGAGACATGCCTACTTATTTATGAACATTACATTTATAGGCAGCGCTTTTGGTCGTAAAACTCGGATTGAGAACACCTTTACATAGAAAATTGTGTTCCTCTTTTCTAAACGACAGATATGACGCATCTACACATAAACCTTGAAACCGTATTATGTAACAAAGTAAATAAAGATTCCCATTAGAATAAGACATTTCGTAAATCAAACCTTTAACAACATATGGCCAAACCTTTAACAACATATGGTCAAACCTTTAAAACATATGGTCAAACCTTTAAAACATATGGTCAAACCTTTAACAACATATGGTTAAAACCGTTAACAACATATGGTCAAACCTTTAACAACATATGGTCAAACCTTTAACAACATATGGTCAACCCTTTAGCAACATATGGTCAAGCCTTTAACAACATATGATCAAAACTTTAACTACGTATGGTCAAACATTTAACAACATATGGTCAAACCTTTAACAAATTATGGTCAAACCTTTAACAACATATGGTCACACCTTTAATAACATATGGTCAAACCTTTAACAACATATGGTCAAACATTTAACAACATATGGTCAAACCTTTAACAACATATGGTCAAACCTTTAACAACATATGGTGAAACCTTTAACAACATATGGTCAAACCTAAGAAACTAACGTTGACTGGGTCCTGAAAGCCAATTTTGACAAAGCAGATGATGTTGATGATATTGGTGATGGTACCGAAGATGGCGATCGCCTGACACAACAGTGAGTAGCCGACCCAGTTGAAGATTGTCAATACCGCATTGCTGACAAGTGTGTCCACTATTGGAGATAGATTTTTGGCAGCGGCACTCATGATAGTAGTTGAAGTCTTACTCCTAACCATTATAGAAAACAAAGTAAAAAGCCATATTAAAAAATACATTCTCTTTAAAATTATCTCTCCATTTCTTTTCATCTTCATCTTCGCTCGTTGACATATTTCTTTGCACTATAAGTTTTAACTTGTCGTCCAGTGCCAGAGAATGCAAATATTTAGATTTACTTCAATAGCTTTAACAGGCTAGTAAATTATTGTAGAAATCCTGAGGCCTCTTTAAGATTAGCAGGTATTTCCTATTGACCACTGTGTTCTATTAAATCAGACTTTAGTGATTTACTTGCAGATGAAGATAACTAAAACATTAGTGTCACTTTTTTTTTGCTGAACACAAATAGCTATAGTCCATTCAGAAATTTTGGCCAAAACTCGACATAAATTTTCTCGAAAATCGATGGTGTTTAACTGTTACATTTTTGCATACAAATTTTTATTTTTCCCGACGTTATTGCAGTATGTTTATCTATTATAAAAATGATCTAGTGACGAATTTTGTTTTTATGTTCATAAATTATGCAATATGCACAAGAGACTTTAAGGACGTGCATTAAAAAATATTACACTCAAACCCCTCCCATGTTCAATAAAGCGCAGAATTTGAAGTGATAAAACAAGCATAAAAAAATACAAAGCGTACGGAATTTCCATGCTGAAATTGGCAAATGACTGAATGGGCACCGTTTCATCAAAGACGCAATGAGGAATGATGTCGTTAATACTCGTAGTAAGGGCATATAAGAAAAACATGGTTTATTTTCTTAAAGTGCTAAAATAGCTCCTTCGATGTTCGGTATATCACAATGAATTTCAAGTGTAAATTCATCACAAGCAAAACGTATTTTAATATTGTAAGACACTTCTGCAAGAAAGCTAAGAGAGATCGATTATATCATAACATCTAAGAACCAGAGAAGAGAGCACATCACGCGCTGAGTATAGATAGAACATCTTGTATCATGTGGATAAGATATGACTTTAAATCTGAAAAAAGCTGCCGTCAATCAGGGATGGAAAAAAAAAATTATGATTTTGAAAATCATGTGACGTGAGCTTGAAAATGTTTCAGGTAAATTAACGAGTTGCTCTCCGCAAACTTTGGTTATGATCGGAGTGCAATATTCAATTTGTCAAAAACTATTGTGTTAAAAGTTGTAAGAAGCGTCTGTTTAATTTGTACAAAATGTGCAGACGGTATGAACAATGTTTGTGAAGAGCAAGGATTTATTGTATCTCAGAGTATATACCAGAGGCAGATCTGAGAGAAAAGTATGGACGTCTTCGACATCGTATATTTGAATTAAATCTTCGTTAATATTCACCATATAATTGATAAACAATGAAACGAGAACACCTGGCAGGGAAGGACAGGACAGTGCATTATACAATTTATCGATTTCAGACGTGAACATTGACAACGGTTTTAGAATGTCATCACATACTTTAATAATTGAATAGCGAGATGAACTGAAAGCCAAGCTACACTCAGGAGAAACATAATTACTCATTAAATTATTTCAGATCTACAAAGTAAAATATGAGACAGTCATTGAAAAAGCTGCATGAAACTTAACGAAATAAGAAGCAATTTGAGTTATCTTTCATCTTTGTTCTCTTATTAAAGAACCTATACATCGTTACTAATTGAAAAGACTGTGAGCATACCGACTACAGGGAACATGGCCCACTTTTATTGCGGAGCATTTACCGCTGAGGTTCAACAACATCTGTTGTCATGTTGATGACATTTTGTAGTAAATGTAAGATCCACCCAAGACCAACGTTAGCTACAATTGACTTCTGTGGCTTTCACGCGATAAATGACACCTCTTCCTTGCCCGCCTTTGAAAAGGGAATAAGCAACTGTAGTTGTGTTGTGGACGTTATTGACATCAAGCTACAATATCTGTGTTTTAGACCTAAACATCCGACTTCATTCCTAGTAGCGGGTTTTCCCTCCATCTCAATCCTACCATCTTGGCAAGACTACGAAGACTGTTTCCATGACCACCAATAGGAGATGGGAAAGGATCTTCATCAGTTTGCTTCACTGACACAAACGGTCAGCTATGAGTCTTGTCGTTTAAGCCCACGCGATTTAAAGCGACTTTTATTGGAAAGAATGAAGACGGAAAGATATGTCTATTTAAGTCGTTCCTTGTTGGTAATAATGCCGAAGCGTAAGTTGTTTCAGTGCGTTTTTAATAAAAGAAATCACTTGCATACAACCTAAAACATCATCATCTTTGCTTGTTCCAGAGCCGTATCAGAGGAAATCCTTAAAGTTAAAGTATTGCTATGTTTTGAAACATGTTTTTTTTTTATATTATGAAATATGTGCGGTGGCTGCTGTTTCTTTAATATTACATTGTTACAATTTATGGACATGTTCGGAGTGCAATGATGATGACCCGCACATAACTCAATAACTCAATTGTTACAAACAACTCTTATTTAAGGTATAATTTTATTGTACCCCACTCAATAGAGAGAACCATAATCCGTAGCTGAAAAATGAATAATACTCGTTGTTACCTAAGAAATGTAACTATATCGATATTAGTCCAACCGCTGGTGATAACAGTTTTAATTCTTTTAACGGACAAATTAGCTGCCACAACTAGCTGGATAACACCAGTCGGGGTGTATACTGTGCGACCTATACTTTACCTTCCAAACAAAAATCAATAATATCAAGAAGTTGAAAATGGGAAGGAAATTATAGTCGTCTAAACCCACATTTGCCATTAAGGATAACATTGATGTCATATTATTTGCTGTATTTAAAATATACGATACCATGGCACTTAATACATGACTTTATACTCAACTTCTAGTCCTTACTTCGATAATGACACTAATATCATTAGATATAACAACACTGTTATTATGAGTACTCGGTAACCACAAGCAAGGACTACCGCAGCAATCTTTCATGAGGGTTATTATCTATTTTTAAAAAAAAGTAAAAAGCCCCCGTCACGCCAAATGGCGTATAGGGAAATATGGTGTTCTATCTATCTATCTATTGACCTTTCGAGCTGTAACCGGCCCATAGGGCGTAGACCAAGATACACCTTCTCCTATATGAATTTTTGTTCTAGCAGTTTTCTTTTAAAGATATTTTATCAAATCTCGCCATCTGTCTCTGTTCTGTGCAAGCAGTTCTATCTCATTGAGGGAGCCGATTCCTGCTGCTCTTGCCTCTCTCATCAATGTTCTTCTCAGTGTCTCCCTGGGTCTTCCTCTTTTTCTTTTACCTGTTGTTTCCCATATGAGGGCTTGCTTTGCTATTCGATTATTATCTCTTCTCATCACATGTCCAACGTATGACCATCGTCTTTTCTTTATTACTGAAGATATTAGTGGTTGATTGGCGATTTCTCTAATTTCCTCGTTTGTTTTGAATTCGTTCCATTCTATACCAAGTATTTTCCTTAGACATTTATTTTCGAATGCGTTCAACTTTGTTTCTATATCTCTTGTTGTTTTCCAGCTTTCACACGCATACGTAAGGGTTGATAGTACATTTGATTTGAATAGCCTAAGTTTTGTGTTTGTGCTAATGAGTTTTGATTTCCACAACTTTTCAAGGCTTCTGAAAGACATTGCTGCTTTAGCCAGTCTGATTCTAATTTCTTTGCTCGTATCCCCTTCTCGATCAATGTGACTTCCAAGATAGATGAAGTGATCGATCTCTTCTACTGGTTTGTTTTCCATGTATATTTTGTCACTTGTTGGAATTAAACTTTTCATGACTTTAGTCTTTTCATGATTGACCTCAAGCCCAATTTTGCTGGCTATTGATGATAGTTCATTTGTGTTTTCCTGCATCGTTTTTATCTGATTGCTGATGAGAACTATGTCATCAGCAAAGTCCAGGTCCTCCAAATGGTCTCCTTGTATCCATTCGATGCCTTTATTACCAGTGCAGCATTTCTTCATTATGAAGTCCATAACAATTCCAAATAACAAGGGCGATAAAATACATCCTTGTTTAACCCCAGTGATATGGTGTTAGTGACCATATATTTTAAAGGCCTTCAGCACATGATTTTTGTTGTAATGTGGTCGGTATTACGCCTGTGCCGCTTTACTTTCCCAGAAAAAAAAATCCGGTAGCCATTTACGTCTGGGTGAAACCGAAAGCGGTCGGTTGGGATCGAACCCTACTTCTTGTCCTTTATAGTCCAGTTCACTAAGCTCTAAGCTATCGCGGCTACCTGGGTTATTATCTATGTATAGTCATAATTCATATCTTCTTGGAGTGGTTTTTCACAAAGCATCTGTCTTAATCCTAAACGTATTGAATAAATAAAATATATAAACGGAGAATGAACTACAATAAATGATAGTTATAATAGTTATTTAAGTTATTTTCTGGTCACCATCAGTGCACTATGAACTTGCCCATAGTTGATCAGATCCCCTCCTCGGCAAGTCACGCATTGTCCAGGGACTGACGATTCCAGTTCTGTGTTGGTTGATGAGTCAGTCTTCTTATGCGCCAACTAAGTTTCCCGTTTATGGCTGTTCCCAACGTAACTGCCATCTCTTTCATCCGAAGAAGTGACGTGGACTCATGTTTATCGAAGTCCTGTGTCCTTCCAAAATCTCGGAGGGCTTTGATGACGTCCCCCCCGATCCATTGGTTGACCGACTTCAACGATAGTACAGCTAGCCAACAGGTACGATCTTCCGTTGCAAAGATGGTGGATCTAGGTCACGTTCTCTCGGTCGCTGCAGAAAGTGCATTTAGGATTTGATTAATTTCGATTCTCCGTTGCACTTTTCTGCGTTAAAGTATAAATGATGATCTACTTATTACATCTAAGCCGCTAAAGCGAAGTTGTATGCCGGCAACAGTCCATTTTTGACAAATCAGGTGTTGTGAATGCGACTTTCCAACGTTTAGACTTGATCTACGCTTTACGTCACATTGGTGCTGCTCATGACCGTTGTTGGAATTCTTTGACGCAAGTTATTTCCATGTTACTTATTAATGTAAAGTACGTCGTCAGCCACAGTTTTATCTCTTTAGGGAATTTGCACCGTGTTTTGTTCGTCGTAAGCTGCTTTCAGTAGAGTAATTATGAATCTAAAGGGAGCGAAATTGTGTGTACGGCATTTTTGTGTGCTACGTCATCGTAATGGCTCATCATACATCCATAGACCGGCCGTACGATAATCTTACGGTCTGTTGTGTGATGTGCGACGGGGATAATTTGACAACTAACTGTGTTTCTAAATGTTCGGAATTGGAGTCAACAACGATGGCCTAACATCATCAAGCGCTATAGATTTTTTAAAATAAAAATACGACGATCATCATTTTCAAGAGGACGTGAACTTCCGGTATATGGTGGATATGCGGCGGGAACCATTGAAAACTATGCATGAAAAGTGTTCCTTGTTGCAGTTTCCTCATATTTTAAGTCCGGCTTATTGCAGGAGCTACTGAGTTAAGTGCTCTATGCACACCGTGAGCTGTGTGTCTCATCCGTTTTGATCATGTTTCGATATTCTAATTGTTTACGATGAATGATGATATCGTATGACAGGGAACAGTTGGCTGTGTTCATTTTCTGCGCGGTTTCGCCTTATGTCTTTTGGCGTGAGATGAGACTGCTACGATGGGGACTACAGTTACCTTTCTTTGTTTGGGAGATGAGATATTAATTCGGATGATTACGCTGGCACGGGCGGTTGTGCAATTATGGATTTTAATTCGTTTGCAGTGATACCGGAGCTTTCCATAACCAAATAACGCTCTTTCATTTTGACGTACTCACGCATGTCCTGGGACGTAGACAAAGGTGACCGTAAGGTATTTTTTATTGCTGCAACGACTCTACCCATTGCCTGCGCCGCACTGAGTCCACCTACACTTTGCTTATCATGCTCATCGAATCACTTAGTATGCAGGCGTAGGTGTAGTCCTGTGACTCTAAACAGATGAATGATAATCACAATTATCAAGTACAATGTCTGCTGGTGTAGGTGATTATGAATCTCCACAACTTTCGATTTCGACAGTTATTTATCATTTCTGTTGTTGACTTTCTGCTAAGCCATTCTCTTAAGCTGTCTGGTATATTTTCTCTATGCTTCCCATTATCTCTTTTTCCCCACAACTTTCCCTGTTGTTACAATATACCCCAGCTGTTCTCTTCTCATTCATCATCATCATGTACCCTGCCGATTGGCGTAGGCGATCATGTCCCTCCACAATCTTCTATCCACAGTACATCGTATCATTTCTGTTGTTGAATGTTTTCCATGCCATGACACCAAGCTATCCAGTATTTTCTCTCTTTGTCGTCCGCGATCTCTCTTTCCTTTTATTTTGCCAGTTGTAACCAAGTATTCCAATTTTCCTCTTCTCATGATGTGGCCGAAAAATGTTGATTGGTTCTTTCTGATGTTTTTTAAGAGCTCCCTTTTTGTGTTGGCCTCTTTGAGAACTTCCTCATTGGTCTTTTTATCTGTCCAGGGAACTTTCAACATTCTTCTGAGAAATACCATCTCTGTGTCCTCTAATCGTCTTTTCATTTGTTTGTCTACTGTCCATGATACTGTGAATAATCATGACAAATCACAACCTTCTCTTCTCATTACATGGCTAAAAAAGGATGACTGTTTCTTCTCAATATTGAAAATTAGCTCTCTTTTCACTGTGGACTCTTTCAGAACGTGTTCATTACACTTCTTAGCTGTCCGTTGTATTCTCAACTTTCTTCTGTAAACCCACATTTCTACGGCCTGATTTTCTTTGAAGGATAATATTTATAACATAATACAGCAATAACATTAATAAGAGGAAGGAAAAGAAGAGGGAGAAGAACATAATAGTAAAAGAAAGCAACAGGAAACTGAGAGGAACAAGTACACAAGAGTAAGTTGAACCATTAATTAATTAATGATCATCAACCATCTTCAATAATGAATCAACTCATTAATTGCGATCATAATGAAGTCAATTTATTTGACGAGTAAACAATGATTGACTTAATGAATAACTCTGTGCCATTTGTCACGTGATATATGGTTAGAGTAATCAATGAATAACGTAACAATAGAAGAAATACCACATGAACTCAATGACGTAACAATAGAAGAAATAACACACGAACTCAATGACGGGACAATAGAAGAAATACCACACGAACTCAATGACGGGACAATAGAAGAAATACCACACGAACCCAATGACGTAACAATAGAAGAAATACCACACGAACTCAATGACGTAACAATAGAAGAAATACCACACGAACTCAATGACGGGACAATAGAAGAAATACCACACGAACTCAATGACGGGACAATAGAAGAAATACCACACGAACTCAATGACGGGACAATAGAAGAAATACCACACGAACTCAATAACGTGTCAATAGAAAAATATAACATGAATTCAAATAGTAACAATAGAGGAAATATAACAAAAAAACTCAATAACGTGACAATAGAATAAATAACACACAAACTCAATAACGTGTCAATAGAAGAATATAACATAAATTCAAATAGTAACAATAGAGGAAATATTTTTAAAATTCCATAATGTGGCAATAGAAGAAATAGCACACAAACTCAATAACGTGTCAATAGAAAAATATATCATGAATTCAAATAGTAACAATAGAGGAAATATTTTTAAAAAACTCAATAACGTGACAATAGAATAAATACCACACAAACTCAATAACGTGTCAATAGAAGAATATAACATAAATTCAAATAGTAACAATAGAGGAAATATTTTTTAAAAACTCAATAACGTGACAATAGAATAAATACCACACAAACTCAATAACGTGTCAATAGAAGAATATAACATAAATTCAAATAGTAACAATAGAGGAAATATTTTTATAAAACTCAATAACGTGACAATAGAATAAATACCACACAAACTCAATAACGTGTCAATAGAAGAAATATTACAAAAATTCAGTAACGTGACAATAGAAGAACTATACGTGTGACGGATTTAAGATAATCAATTGATAGATCTTTACTGATGATGATGATTATCATGGAACTTGATTACTGACTGTAATGCCTTTCTGCCTTGTCTAACTTGTGATCTTGATAATGTAGACAAAGTTGAATGGATGAAACTGTACTGAATTCTGCAATAACATCTACCCTTCTGACTTGCCATATCTCGTGGGTACTTCGCGGTGTGGTTGACTTCATGATTGCATCTAGGCCAACTAGCCGTCTGGGCACCGCTTTAGTCACGTCTACAGACAACTCAATCAGCAAACAAGTCTCATTATAACAATAACTGCAATTACGGTTATTTGCACACATCTGCTGAATCAATCCTTCTCAAAAACATTATCTCTGGGCGGCATGGACACTGCGCTAGTTGTCACAGTAATAAACAACACTAACTGTTTCTATAACAAATATCTATCCGTTCCTCTTCTCGGACATTTCACAAATGCTAACCTGATAACTATCATTTGTCCACATAACCAGACACATCGTGAATCGCCTTTTGAGTATCTGTTATTCTATTCTTTCTCCTTCGAGTTTGCACACTGACCCCGGTGTGAACTCCTACGGGTTAGTTCTGCGTTATTCGCACATTTCTACATATATTATTGTTCCCGTATGGATGTGCACATGCATGCATGTGTCCATATGTACGGGTATTGGTATATATATATATATATATATATATATATATATATATATATATATATATTCATGTATGTGTGTGCTTGCTTGTATGCACATATATGTATGTGGATGTATATATATGTGTATGTTGATATGTATAGTATGTGCACGTCTGCTTGTACATGTGTATATGTATACACGCATCTGTGTGTGTGTATACATGTATTTATGGGTCCTTAGATACTTTCAGACATTGTCGGTGTCTTTGCAGTCGAGGTAACCTAGACAGCGTTCCCCCCACTCGTGTATTTTTAGAACCCTTCACCCCTGACCAGAGGGTATAATTACAGCCACACCCGTGGGACAATTCCTTTCCCATTCTGACCACGGTCCACGAAACAGGGAAGTCAATTTTCTTTTCTTTAACATAATTCGATTATTTTGTTTTGGATGTTTCATTTCTAGTTAGCTATGTAGGATTAGTTTTATTTACTTACATATCTGTGTGTGTTGTTGTTTGTTTGTTCCTGCTGAAGGCCTATTGAGCCGAAACGTCGTTCAAATCGGTGTCGTCTACTAACCACGTAAAGCTTTTACCATACCATTTTTTCTATTTTTTTTTCAATTTTCCCTCACATCGTGAATCACTAAGTAATACCTCCCCTGAAAGAATTTAAAAACTCTTCGTTATGTTCCCTACCTACCAAGTAATTATTCTGATTTCGCTCATTTAGCACGTTTCCTGGTCTAACTACATGTGCCTACTCTATAAAGCACCTTCACAAGAATTCTCTCTCTCTAACAACCTATGTAATTCCTGTAGTCTCAGTCTGTTCAGACCTTTAAATTCTCGCTATCCCAACCAATCGGATCTCGATTTTTGTCTCCATTTCTCCTTCTCCCTTAACTTTAACCACTTTCCGTGTTTCTAGAACATTCCCTAATATTCACGAGATTTACCATTTTCTACTTGTCACTATAACTTTAGTTCACGTGTCACGTACCACTTCTTTAACTTCGTCGTTAACTCTAATCTCTTTGTTTTCTCTTCAAGCTTGCCTGCTCTCCGCGACTCTACTCATCCTTAATATCATATCTGCATGCGCGACCCTGAACTTGTGTACTGTCTGGTGAGTCTTACTCTTTCCTCCTCTTAACAACCCATAATTGTCTCTCAATTCTCATTACACTATTACACATTCTCATTACACTCTTACATACGCACTTTACAATCAAGTTCCTGGCAATTATATCCATTCTGGCAGGACAAAATCACTAACATAGAATTATGGAAATGTACCAGTCAAATACCAGTGGATAAAGAGATACAGCGAAGACGATGGCGTTGGATAGGACACACGCTACGGAAGCCAACTGAGAGTACCACATAACCAGGCCCTTTTTTGAATCCCCAGGGGAAAAGACAAAGAGGAAAACCAATGAATTCTTGGAGAAGACAGATAGAAGCAGAGATGAAGATGACGGAGAAGACATGGAATGATCTTACAAGAATGGCAAAAAACAGAACGACCTGGAAAGTGTTTGTTGAAGACCTATGCTCCACAGGGAGCTGAAAGGTAGAAGAAGAGGAAGAAAGAATTATATTCATTCGGCATAATTAACGCAATAAAAATAGGTGAATTGTCACAGGACTATAACTATTTTGCATGTCCTGATACGATTCTACAACTTGGTGTTTATTACTTTGGTGGTAATAGGCATGATAACTAGGCCGAGCCAGAGATGGTAATCTACAAACAAAAGAAATAATTAAAAAAGCAAAAGATTCTAATATTTTTATTTATTTAATCAAAATTCGATCGCTCTAGTTATCGAATATCGCCTGTCTGGTAAATCTAGATGCACACACACATTGAACAATACAAAATAAAACCTAATCTCCCTCTTTCTTTCTATTACCACAGTATGTTTAGTATATTACAGTGACCCTCATTTATTTTTATTTTGTAACTTTGTATTTCGGTAGTTTTGGCTAGATCTTCTGGTAAATAGGGAGCCGCAATAGCTCAGTGTTTAGTGAACTGGACTACAAAAGACAAGATTCGATCACAAACGACGGCTTCCGGCTTCACCCAGCCTTAAATGGGTACCGGATTTTTTCCTGGGAAAGTAAAGCGGCACGGGCGTAATACCGACCACATTACACACAAAATCATGTGCTGAAGGTCTGTAAAATTTATGGTCACTAACACCATATTCCCTATACGCCACTTGGCGTGACGGGGGCTCTTTACTTATTTTTTTAAAATTGAGTTTTGATGCACAATCTACAATTGGACAGGACGAGTGGTCATAAGCGATAGGAAGTGTCAACGTAGTCTCCGCTTCTGAACCGCACCCCTTCCTCCACCTCCCTCTCTATTCCTCTTAGCGTTCATCAGATCAGGGGATGTTTGATACGCTGTGTTGATTATTTACGATAAAACCATAATATCTCCGCCTTTCAGCCCGACGCATCCGTCCTCGAAATGGAATAATTTCTTAAAACTGTGTGCCCAGAAAGCCGCCATCTTGAGCTATATTCTTCTTTTAACTGCCAAGAGATCTCCTGCTTATCGACGTTATCAGAGAGGGAGACAAATCATAATAAATGACAATTATTATAGAGGGAAACTTCCGGGGCGATAATCAGCGAATTAATTCAGAGGAATAGGTATGTTTACAGTACACTTTAAGGACGTGGCAAGGCGCTGTGCCAAGGAGTACGGGTTCGATCTTGCTTCGGACCATAAATTGTTCTTGGTTTTTTTTTCGGTTATTGATTATTTGTCATTAGTTGCAAGTGATGTAATCATAGCTCTTCCTCTGAATTGATTCGCTTATCAGAGAGGCCCTAGACGTGGGATCTGGCAACACAGAAGTCAGGGGAGGGTAACTACGAGAGCACATATTCCACGTGAAATTATTTCCACAAACTTTGGCAGTATCCGAACTCACTATATTCCAGTCCAGATGCCGACGTCCTGATATAATTTGTATTAATAATATGATTATTACCCCAATATGATTATGTATTACACGTTATATATAAAGAACTTATTCGAATTGTCTTTGGCGAGTACGGCTAATAAGATCGTCAACACCTTCATTTCTGTATTTACAAGAGCACATAACAATTACAACTGCCGTATTTTCCATCTTTATTCCCATGACCTTTCGTAAAACATTAATTTTATATATTTTTTAAGCAGAAAAAGTGAACATTAAAAAAAATTCAAATATAAATTAAACGTTCCTTTCCTTCTTCCTCGCTGTTCTATTCATATATACAGTTCTCTGAGTTTATGTTGCTGCATTTGAGAGTTCTTTAGTGTATCCAATCGGTCTAGTAACATGAGTCTCTGAGAGTTAACGAAGATCCGTAATTGGCTAAATATGTAACTATGCTGCAATATATATTCGATTGTTTGTGTATCTAGGACGCGACAAATATTAGCCTGTACAATTGATTGTTTAAGTTACTGTGTCTCGTTCAAGGACAATACAAGACCCCCGTTTTGCTGGACAGATATAGTGATAGTTGTATTCCGCCGCACACATATTTCTATTAACTTTGACAATAGTTCTCATTCTTGTAATGTGATTATTTATTTCTTCTATTACTGTATTT
Source organism: Megaustenia siamemsis (assembly GCA_032433765.1). Classification (NCBI taxonomy): domain Eukaryota; kingdom Metazoa; phylum Mollusca; class Gastropoda; order Stylommatophora; family Ariophantidae; genus Megaustenia; species Megaustenia siamemsis. Next base: position 80,162,096 of record JAVIAB010000124.1, read on the forward strand.
CTCCCTGTTTTTTCAATCTATTTTTTTTCTATTCAAGTATATCACAGTATGGGAGACGCGATAGCTCAGTGGTTAGTGAACTGGACTACAATGGACAAGAGGTAGGGTTCAATCACAACCGACGGCTTCCGGGTTTACCCAGCCTTAAATGGTTACCGGATTATTCTGGGAAAGTATAGCGGCACGACGTTATACCGACTACATATCCCCACAAATCATGTGCTGAAGGTCTGTAAAAATTATGGTCACTAACACCATATTCACTATACGCCACGTGGCGTTCCGGGGATACTTTACTTTTTTTATGACAGTAGTTCTCATTCTTATAATGTGATTATTTATTTCTTCTATTACTGTTTTTCTCCCTGTTTTGTCAATTTATTTCTTCTATTACTGTTTTTCTCCCTGTTTTGTCAATTTATTTCTTCTATCCAAGTATATCAAAGTGTGCTATTCACTATATCACTTCTATTATTTTCGTTATCGCTTCCTAGAGAGCACATTTTCAACTATGCTAGATTGTCGTTGTCAATGACTCGCAAACGTTATTTACTTTGGTAAGGAACACCAGCTCCAGACTTGTCGTTGATGATCTCCGCCGCGCTGTTCAAGACAGTCACATCAGCAGCGTGTAAGAAGCAAAAGTAACAGATGGGTAGACAGATGAAGTTTTTTTCAATGTCTAGATAATCATTTATCACATATATCTGCATATTCGTCTTTTAACTGCTACACATGCACATCCACAATGTATTTTTATTACCTATTACCACATATTTGTATTACCAATTCCCACATATTTCTATTACCTATTCCCACATATTTCTATTACTTATTACCACACATTTGTATTACATATTCCCACATATTTCCATTACCTATTCCCACATATAAATACTAAGAATAATCATGAGACGTGTAAGGAACAAAATAAAACCAGAAATAAGTGAGGAACAATGTGGATTTGTGGAAGGAAAGGGCACCAATAATGCTATATACATCTTAAGAACATTGATAGAAAGATCTACAGAGGTAAAGAAAGATTTATATATGTGCTTTATAGATTACACGAAAGCATTTGACAAAGTAAAGCATGTGGAAATAATCAATATGCTGGAGAAATTAAACATTGATGGCAAGGATCTGCGAATCATAAAAAACATGTACTGGCAACAAACAGCAGCTATACGAATTAACAACCAAACAGGACAATTCCAATATATAAAGCAAGGAGTCAGACAAGGTTGTGTTCTGTCGCCGGATTTGTTTTTACTTTACAGCGAATATATTATGAAATCAATAGTAGACAAAAAAGGAATTGAAGTCAACGGTCACAACATAAATAATTTGCGATATGCGGATGACACAGTCTTAATAGCAGAGACAGAGAACGAACTACAAGAAATGATAGACATAATAGTAGAAGAAAGCAACAAGAAAGGTCTCAGTCTGAATAGTAAGAAAACATAAGTAATAGTTATATCGAAGAAACAATCATCACCATCATGCAGCATAAAAATAAACGAGACAAATCTGAAACAAGTGCACCGTTTCAAATACTTGGGCACAATAATATCAGATGGGAGATGCACCACAGAAATAAAAAGCAGAATAGCTCAGGCCAAAATAACATTTCAGAAGGTTAAAAATATCTTATGCAACAAATCTATGTAAAAAAAATGAGAAAGAGAGTTCATCGGTGCTATATAGAACCAATTCTGACCTAAGGAAGCGAATCATGGACAGTGGACAAACAAATGAAAAGACGATTGGAGGCCACAGAGATGGGATTTCTCAGAAGAATGTTGAAAGTTCCCTGGACAGATAAAAAGACCATTGAGGAAGTTCTCAAAGAGGCCAACACAAAAAGGGAGCTCTTAAAAAACATCAGAAAGAAGTAATCAACATTTTTCGGGCACATCATGAGAAGAGGAAAGTTGGAATACTTGGTTACAACTGGCAAAATAAAAGGAAAGAGAGATCGTGGGCGACAAGGAGAGAAAATACTGGATAGCTTGGTGTCATGGCAAGGAAAACACTCAAAAACTGAACTGATACGATGCACTGTAGATAGAAGATTGTGGAGGGACATGATCACCTACGCCAACCGTTATGGCACATGATGATGATTCCCACATATTTCTATTACCTATTCCCACGTATTTCTATTACCTCTTCCCACAAATTTCTGTTACCTATTCCCACATATTTCTATTACCTCTTCTCACATATTACTGTTACCTATCCCCACATATTCCTATTACCTATTCCCACATATTCCTATTACCTATTCCCACATATTTCTATTACGTCTTCCCACATATTTCTATTACCTATTCCCACATATTCCTATTACCTATTCCCACATATTTCTATTACCTCTTCCAACATATTTCTATTACCTATTCCCACATATTTCTATTACCTCTTCCCACATATTTCTGTTACCTATTCCCACATATTTCTATTACCTCTTCCCACATATTTCTATTACCTATTCCCACATATTCCTATTACCTATTCCCACATATTTCTATTACCTCTTCCCACATATTTCTATTACCTATTCCCACATATTTCTTTTACCTATTCCCACGTATTTCTATCGCCATTGAGGCTCAATTATATTGGATAATCCACTTTTCTTCTGAGATACGCGCCCTGCCTACAAGCGGTTGATGATTTTATAGGTCTTCTTTATTCAGGTTTCGATATAGTTCTCTTGTGGTTGGTAGGAGTTTCAGTTATTTCCTCTTTATATGTAGTTCATCTTTTTTTGTGCCAATTAAGGTTTTATTTTTCTATTTCCCTGTACAATACTACTTGTTTTCAGCCTTCCATGTATTACATGTCTGTATTGTGTCTTCAATGAGTAGTTTTTGCGCGTTCTTGTGTTTTTCTGCCTGAATCAAGACTTTGGTAACTAGTATGTGTCTTCGAGCAAGGCTTATTGTGATTGCGTCCATTTTATTTGTTGCGGTGATTTTTATTGTGTCTTTTATCAATAAATTTTATTGCTTTTCTAGTGCTGGGCGTTACATATACAATTTAATAGTAAATTCGAAGTAAACAAAAAGTGATAAAGCATGCCCTGAGACTTGTTATGTCGTAGGTGAATGAAGTATTACAGTTCACTGCAATAGACAACACCATTTAAGGATGACAGGTCCATACCCTTTCTGGCTCGAATTACTTTCCCAAACACAATGGGCCATTCATGTGCCCGAAGCCTCTACTTGAACCGACGTTCACAGAATTGAAAAGCGAGCGCTTTACCACCACGCTACTGGCAGTCTTCAGGTAAAATAGAAGCAGTTAAGAATTGGGAACAACGTTACTTAAATGTAGAAACTGAACTATAAATAAATAGTAGGTTCACACATTGCAAATTTTGTAGAGCTTCAGTTGACGCCGGTTAGGAAGAGTCTCTAAAAGTTATGATGCGTGTGCACATGTGACTACACACAAATTGGGGGGGGGGGGGAATAAATATGTATATATATATATATATATATATATATATATAATATAAAATTCTGGAAATATATAACATAACTCGTTATGGTCGCTAGATACAAACGAAATGGAAAGAGAAATTAATTATATAATACTTCGAAGATGAATACTATCAGCCATTATACGTTAATGTATGCTAGGCGATATCCATTATACATAATTCAGTGAGAAAAACAATACTCGTATGTTGTTATCAACAAGTGCCATGAATGTTGGTGTTGACAAACAGTTTTGCGTATTGCATGAGTGACAACGTTTATGATTACGAATACTAGTTGTTATATTTATTTTATATTGTGTATGTTGCACTTTTCGAATTACAAATAACGTAATGAGAATGTAATATGTGATCATTGTTTTATATAAAAAAAAAACGTAGTAAATCCGTCAATTTACCGTGCCATGCTTTTTCTTCATCGGAATTCTTTTACCTGGAACATTTATTTTCGTTCTATCAGGTAAAAATACCATTTTTGCTTTGTTTGCAGCGAAGCTATAATATCTACGTATCTATAGGTAGATCTCTATGGTGAGCTTAGGAGTAACAAGATATCTACAGCCAGACCAAAACTATGCATAGATATGCCTTTGAGCATTCCATGAGAGATTTCTCTACACATGAAAGCGGCTAAATCTAGCGTCTAATCGTGTCGAAAGCAGAGAACAAATACATACAGGTGGAGCTGTAATGCAGAGTTAGTTGATGAAGAAATTAGAGAATAAGCGGCCAAGGAAACAATAAATGAGGCCCAGCTGAGTATTACACATAAAAGTACAGTTATATCTTGCTCTTTCTACACCTATATGGGCGAGCCTAATGTTGATCATTTCGTCCACTTGAAGTTCTTTGATAGAACTAAAACGAAAAAACAGTAAAGAGCCCAAGTGCCGTATAGGGAATACGGTGTTAGTGACCATAATATTTATAGACCTACGGCACATGATTTTTGGGATAATGTGGTCGGTATTACGCCCGTGCCGCTTTACTTTCCCAGAAAACAATCCTGTATCTTTTTAAGGCTGGGTGAACCCGGAAGCCGTCGATTAGGAGCAAACCCGACCTCTGGTCCTTTGTAGTTGAGTTCCCTAACGAGTGAGCTACTGCGGCTCCCTGATTCAACATCATGGTCACGATGTCCACACGTTACTTTCTTGTAAAGTAAAGCTGACCTCCATATATTGTGAACAGACCGTTCCACTGCAGGATTTCACAGTTATCATCCATCTGATATATTCTTCCTAAAGTCCCGATAACTGCTCGTCTTCTCTTGCCGTCTTGTTGTTGTAGAAAATTAATCTCTTTTACAGATATGTCTGAACGACTGACTTTTTGTATCTATGAGTTGGGACATGTGATGAGAAGATATAATAACCGAATAGCAAAGCAGGCCCTCATATGGGAAACAACAGGTACGAGTAAAAAGAGGAAGACCCAGGGAGACACTGAGAAGAACATTGATGAGAGAGGCAAGAGCAACAGGATTCGGCTCCCTCAATGAGATAGAGCTGCTTGCACAAAACAGAGACAAATGGCGAGATTTGATAAAAAATCTTTAAATGAAAACTGCTAGAACAAAAATTCAGATATGAGAAGTTGTATCTTGGTCTACGCCCTATGGGCAGGCAACGGCTCGAAAGGTCAATAGATAGATAGAAGAAGTAAAGAGCGAGTGTCCGATGCAATCATCATATGGTGAACATGTCAGAGTTTTTACTTGGTTTCACAGTTGACAAAACAATCTGCTCAATCACGAAAATGCGTGACTGCTCTATTCAAACAACAGAACAGTCAATTCAACGTCGAGAACAACAAACTAGATAGATGATTCAGCGGAACATTTCTACTGAACGACTTACAGACCTCAATAATCTCACATAACTAAATAGAAGCAATGACTACGCGACATTCATGACTTCTTGATTTTGTTGTTCTTTTTTCTCAGTAGATGAGGGTAGAATGACAATCGGTATAGCTGTCTGTGGTACTTTAGAAACATGACCTATCTAGTAGCATCATCTCTTTATATGACCTATCCAGTAGCATCATCTCTTTATATGACCTATCCAGTAGCATCATCTCTTTATATAACCTATCTAGTAGCATCATCTCTTTATATGACCTATCCAGTAGCATCATCTCTTTATATGAACTATCCAGTAGCATCATCTCTTTATATGACCTATCCAGTAGCATCATCTCTTTATATAACCTATCTAGTAGCATCACCTCTTTTTATAACCTATCTAGTAGCATCATCTCTTTATATAACCTATCCAGTAGCATCATCTCTTTATATAATCTATCTAGTAGCATCATCTCTTTATATGACCTATCCAGTAGCATCATCTCTTTATATGACCTATCCAGTAACATCATCTTTTTATATGACCTATCCAGCAGCAGCATCTTTTTATATGACCTATCCAGTAGCATCATCTCTTTATATGACCTATCCAGTAGCATCATCTCTTTATATGACCTATCCAGTAGCATCATCTCTTTATATGACCTATCCAGTAGCATCATCTCTTTATATGACCTATTCAGTAGCATCATCTCTTTATATGACCTATCCAGTAGCATCATCTCTTTATATGACCTATCCAGTAACATCATCTCTTTAACATCTCTGAAGTGATGTTATTAGTGCAAATCTTTTTGTGGATATAATTATTAGACCAAAAGAAAACCAAATATTATGTACACATCTATTCTGAATGATCGTAGACGGAACATAAAGATTTGTATATATTTCAAAGATTTATATTTAAACAGTAGAATACGTTGCAAATTAAACTTAAAGATAAAAATGTTAATCTTTTAGTTCATTTAGCGACTGCTATCGTTAGTACATTCACCTTTATAAGAAAGCCAACACTTTGTCTTAACACAGTCCAGGAACGCTTGTTTATATTTACTGCTCATGAAATAATAAACAAAAATATTTCCCGCCGAATTTGTTGATTCTAAAATGATCCCCAACCCGATAAAGACAGTGTTCGTGTTTCTAAGTTTGCCATCAATAGAAAGTTCTGGAAACATGGACATAGCTATGAAGGAAATAGAAACAGGGACAAAGCAGGCGATGAAGAGGGCTGAGATCACAACCACCATTTTGACAACCCTCTGGTCTCGGTTAGAAACTTTCTCACTTTGTGAAGTGGTTGTTGATTTATTTCGCCAATTTGTTTGTTTCTGTAGTTTGATAACCAAGACAGCAGTACAGATAAGGATAATTATGAATGCTGTAAATGGGATGAACACGTTGTTAAATGCGAAAGATCCTCTCTGAATACTGGCGCGATTTGCTGTAGGGACCAGTGCTAGGATACTTTTATTCTTTGAAGAAACAAACACCATTTCTAGTTTGTTGACGAAATAAACTGGGGCAGCGCTTGCCAGTAGTAAGACATACATGCACACGATAATGATGGTAACTCTTTTGGAAGTGAAGATACCTTTTACCTGTAAAAAAAAACAATGTTAACTCTTTAAGTACGGTTGGTTCTTATCAATTCAGCGGTAGAGACTTCAGAGACAAACTTTTTCATGGTTTTAAATATTAATCTACATGTTTATATTTGTATAACACATTACACATTGTATATGAGTTTTTAGATAATTAATCAAGGACTTAAATTTCACCAATACCAAGATGATACAAGTAAAAAGAGTATGGTTTTGTAATGGTATACATTAATCAATTTCAGAGTGACGCACTGTGCAGCTGAACATACATGACGGAAATCGGCATGGCGTATGGTGAGTAGACACGTACGGAAAGATTTAAGAGTTGCCGTTTAAAATATGATTATGCGCATGTTTTTTTATCTTATAGAGTTTGCATGTGCTTGCGTGTACGTGCGGTTGTGCGATAGTGCGTGTATTGACTTTGATGTACTGACAGATTGTCTGTAGAAGTGATCAGTATCTGCCAGCAGACGGTGTCTGGTCTGTTATTGAACGTCTAGCTTCTATTGTAATCAATATTAGATCTTCAATTTGGCAACAGAAGGAGCAAGTTGTAGTTTTTCTTCATTGTATGATACTGGAACCGTTCTTTGTTCTATTAGTTCACCTGTTCTCTGACCTTCTCATGTATCCCTTAACTATTGTGGTTGTGCCTGCTTGTATTTCTGCGGTCTCTACCACACAATCTATTATCAAATCTCCTTAGACCTTTTCACTTGATCATGGATGCTTTTCACACATCTCTGTACCCAAACTTTTCACACATCCCTGTACCCATCTTTTGACACATTTCTGTACCCAAACTTTTCACACATCTCTGTACCCAAACTTTTCACGCATTTCTGTACCCAAACTTCTAATACATCTCTGTACCCAGACTTTTCCTACATCTATGTACCCAAACTTTTCACACATCTATGTACCCAAACTTTTCACGCATTTCTGTACCCAAACTTCTAATACATCTCTGTACCCAGACTTTTCCTACATCTATGTACCCAAACTTTTCATACATCTATGTACCCAAACTTTTCACGCATTTCTGTACCCAAACTTCTAATACATCTCTGTACCCAAACTTTTCACGTATCTCTGTACCCAAACTTTTCACGCATTTCTGTACCCAAACTTTTCACACATCTCTGTACCCAAACTTTTCACGCATTTCTGTACCCAAACTTCTAATACATCTCTGTACCCAAACTTTTCACGTATCTCTGTACCCAAACCTTTCACACATCTCTGTACCCAAACTTTTCACACATCTCTGTACCCAAACTTTTCACACATCTCTGTACCCAAACTTTTCACACATCTCTGTACCCAAACTTTTCACACATTTATGTACCCAAACTTTTCACACATCTCTGTACCCAAACTTTTCACACATTTCTGTACCCAAACTTTTCACACATCACTGTACCCAAATCTTTCACACATCACTGTATCAAATATCTCCACACATCTCTGTATCAAACGTCTCCACACATTTCTGTATCAAACCTCTCCACACATCTCTGTATCAAACCTCTCCACACGTCTCTGTATCAAACCTCTCCACACATCACTATATCAAACCTTTCCACGCATCTCTATATAAATCCTCTCCACACATATCTATATCAAACCTATCCATACATCTCTACATCAAACCTCTCCATACATCTCTGTATCAAACCTCTCCAGACATCTCTATATCAAACCTTTCCACACATCTCTTTATCAAACCTCTCTACAAACCCATATACACGCATTTCTGTACCCAAACTTTTCATACATCTATGTACCCAAACTTTTCACACATTTCTGTACCCAAACATTTCACACATCTCTGTACCCAAACTTTTCACGCATTTCTGTACCCAAACTTCTAATACATCTCTGTACCCAAACTTTTCACGCATTTCTGTACCCAAACTTCTAATACATCTCTGTACCCAAACTTTTCACGTATGTCTGTACCCAAACCTTTCACACATCTCTGTACCCAAACTTTTCACACATCTCTGTACCCAAACTTTTCACACATCTCTGTACCCAAACTTTTCACGCATTTATGTACCCAGACTTTTAATACATCTATGTACCCAAACTTTTCACGCATTTATGTACCCAGACTTTTAATACATCTATGTACCCAAACTTTTCACGCATTTATGTACCCAGACTTTTAATACATCTCTGTACCCAAACTTTTCACGCATTTATGTACCCAGACTTTTAATACATCTCTGTACCCAAACTTTTCACGCATTTCTGTACCCAGACTTTTAATACATCTCTGTACCCAAACTTTTCACGCATTTATGTACCCAGACTTTTAATACATCTCTGTACCCAAACTTTTCACACATCTCTGTTCCTAAACTTTTAATACATCTCTGTACCCAAACTTTTCACGCATTTCTGTACCCAGACTTTTAATACATCTCTGTACCCAAACTTTTCACGCATTTATGTACCCAGACTTTTAATACATCTATGTACCCAAACTTTTCACGCATTTATGTACCCAGACTTTTAATACATCTCTGTACCCAAACTTTTCACGCATTTATGTACCCAGACTTTTAATACATCTATGTACCCAAACTTTTCACGCATTTCTGTATCCAAACTTTTCACACATCTCTGTACCCAAACTTTTCACACATCTCTGTACCCAAACTTTTCACACATCTCTGTACCCAAACTTTTCACACATTTATGTACCCAAACTTTTCACACATCTCTGTACCCAAACTTTTCACACATTTCTGTACCCAAACTTTTCACACATCACTGTACCCAAATCTTTCACACATCACTGTATCAAATATCTCCACACATCTCTGTATCAAACGTCTCCACACATTTCTGTATCAAACCTCTCCACACATCTCTGTATCAAACCTCTCCACATGTCTCTGTATCAAACCTCTCCACACATCACTATATCAAACCTTTCCACGCATCTCTATATAAATCCTCTCCACACATATCTATATCAAACCTATCCATACATCTCTACATCAAACCTCTCCATACATCTCTGTATCAAACCTCTCCAGACATCTCTATATCAAACCTTTCCACACATCTCTTTATCAAACCTCTCTACAAACCCATATACACGCATTTCTGTACCCAAACTTTTCATACATCTATGTACCCAAACTTTTCACACATTTCTGTACCCAAACTTTTCACACATCTCTGTACCCAAACTTTTCACGCATTTCTGTACCCAAACTTCTAATACATCTCTGTACCCAAACTTTTCACGCATTTCTGTACCCAAACTTCTCACGCATTTATGTACCCAGACTTTTAATACATCTATGTACCCAAACTTTTCACGCATTTATGTACCCAGACTTTTAATACATCTATGTACCCAAACTTTCACGCATTTATGTACCCAGACTTTTAATACATCTCTGTACCCAAACTTTCACGCATTTATGTACCCAGACTTTTAATACATCTCTGTACCCAAACTTTTCACGCATTTATGTACCCAGACTTTTAATACATCTCTGTACCCAAACTTTTCACGCATTTCTGTACCCAGACTTTTAATACATCTCTGTACCCAAACTTTTCACGCATTTATGTACCCAGACTTTTAATACATCTCTGTACCCAAACTTTTCACACATCTCTGTACCTAAACTTTTAATACATCTCTGTACCCAAACTTTTCACGCATTTATGTACCCAGACTTTTAATACATCTCTGTACCCAAACTTTTCACGCATTTATGTACCCAGACTTTTAATACATCTATGTACCCAAACTTTTCACGCATTTATGTACCCAGACTTTTAATACATCTCTGTACCCAAACTTTTCACGCATTTATGTACCCAGACTTTTAATACATCTATGTACCCAAACTTTTCTCGCATTTCTGTATCCAAACTTTCAATACATCTCTGTACCCAAACTTTTCACACATCTCTGTACCCAAACTTTTCACACATCTCTGTACCCAAACTTTTCACACATCTCTGTACCCAAACTTTTCACACATTTCTGTACCCAAACTTTTCACACATCACTGTACCCAAATCTTTCACACATCACTGTATCAAATATCTCCACACATCTCTGTATCAAACGTCTCCACACATTTCTGTATCAAACCTCTCCACACATCTCTGTATCAAACGTCTCCACACATCTCTGTATCAAACCTCTCCACACATCTCTGTATCAAACCTCTCCACACATCACTATATCAAACCTTTCCACGCATCTCTATATAAATCCTCTCCACACATATCTATATCAAACCTATCCATACATCTCTACATCAAACCTCTCCATACATCTCTGTATCAGACCTCTCCAGACATCTCTATATCAAATCTCTCCACACATCTCGGTATCAAACCTCTCCACACATCCCTGTATCAAACCTCTCCACACATCTCTTTATCAAACCTCTCCACAAATCTCTTTATCAAACCTTTCCACACATCTCTTTATCAAACCTTTCCACACATCTCTTTATCAAACCTCTCCACAAATCTCTTTATCAAACCTTTCCACACATCTCTTTATCAAACCTTTCCACAAATCTCTTTATCAAACCTCTCCACAAATCTCTTTATCAAACCTTTCCACACATCTCTTTATCAAACCTTTCCACAAATCTCTTTATCAAACCTCTCCACAAATCTCTTTATCAAACCTTTCCACACATCTCTTTATCAAACCTTTCCACACATCTCGTTATCAAACCTCTCCACAAATCTCTTTATCAAACCTTTCCATACATCTCTTTATCAAACCTTTCCATACATCTCTTTATCAAACCTTTCCATACATCTCTTTATCAAACCTTTCCACACATCTCTTTATCAAACCTCTCCACAAATCTCTTTATCAAACCTTTCCACACATCTCTTTATCAAACCTTTCACAAATCTCTTTATCAAACCTCTCCACACATCTCTTTATCAAACCTCTCCACTAATCTCTATATCAAACCTCTCCACAAATCTCTATATCAAACCTTTCCACACATCTCTTTATCCAACATTTCCACACATCTCTATATCAAACCTCTCCACAATTCTCTATATCAAACCTTTCCACACATCTCTTTATCAAACCTTTCCACACATCTCTATATCAAACCTCTCCACAAATCTCTATATCAAACCTCTCAACAAATCTCCATATCAAAAATTTCCAAACATCTCTATATCAAACCTCTCCACAAATCTCTATATCAAACCTCCTCACAAATCTCTATATCAAACCTTTCCACACATCTCTTTATCAAACCTCTCCACAAATCTCTATATCAAACCTCTTCACACATCTCTTTATCAAACCTCTCCACACATCTCTTTATCAAACCTCTCCACAAATCTCTATATCAAACCTCTCCACAAATCTCTATATCAAACCTTTCCTACTCATCTCTTTATCAAACCTCTCCACAAATCTCTATATCAAACCTCTCCACACTTCTCTTTATCAAACCTCTCCACACATCTCTTTATCAAACCTCTCCACAAATCTCTATATCAAACCTCTCCACAAATCTCTATATCAAACCTCTTCACAAATCTCTTTATCAAACCTCTCCACACATCTCTGTATTAAACCTTTTCACTCAACTCTGTTCCAAAGCTTTTCCAAAAGAATAGCTCTTGTCATCAAGCTCTCCATAACCTCTCCATAAGCTCTCCGTAACCTCTACGATAACTCTGAGTAAGCTCTCCATAAACTCTCCGTAACCTCTACGATAACTCTGAGTAAGCTCTCCATAAACTCTCCGTAACCTCTACGATAACTCTGAGTAAGCTCTCCATAAACTCTCCGTAACCTCTACGATAACTCTGAGTAAGCTCTCCATAAACTCTCCGTAACCTCTACGTTAACTCTGAGTAAGCTCTCCATAAACTCTCCGTAACCTCTACGATAACTCTGAGTAAGCTCTCCATAAACTCTCCGTAACCTCTACGATAACTCTGAGTAACCTCTCCATAAACTCTCCGTAACCTCTACGATAACTCTGAGTAAGCTCTCCATAAACTCTCCGTAACCTCTACGATAACTCTGAGTAAGCTCTCCATAAACTCTCCGTAACCTCTACGTTAACTCTGAGTAAGCTCTCCAAAACCTCTTAATTACTTATGGATGTAGTTAATGACATTACTTCTAACGTAACCTAACCACATTAATCTTCAAATCTGTAACATTGTCTCCACGGATGAAAGCCTAGCTATGTGAGCTAGTGTATTCTGCGCTGCCACTTTATGCTCAAGATTTTACGAAGAAAATATACATGTTAGCTAAAAGAAAAAAAAAAGAATTTAAAAAAAGATTAGGTACGGTATTTTGACCTTATCGTTTTTGCCTTTTTCTAGTTGAGGATCGGTCCGTTCCATTTCAAATTATATATTTGTAGTATTATATTACAAGAGTCCCAGTGGCTGAGTGGTTAGTGTGTTTACTTACTGATCTGAAGGATCCACGTTCGATCCCTTGAAGTGCGGAAATTTTTTGGACCGACAAGGCTACGATGTTCACACAGTTTTTATAAATGGGATCTAGATATTTTTCTGGAAAGTAAAGGCGGACTGACGTGATACCGACCACATCACCCAAAAATGTTACGTGGTCAAGGACAAATATGGGACAAATAAATATTAGGGAGTACTGGTTGCACACGTACATTTATGAGCTGAAATGTGATTGTTTTATGTATTTAGATAAAATATTAGAGGAGTGAACCAGTGATGGAAAATGTACAACTGAAATAAATAAAAGAATAGGAATGGCAAAAAGTAATTTCAATGCCATGAAAAATATACTAACATCAAAAGAAATAACACCAGGGCTGAAACTAAGAATAGAGAAATGTTACATCTTCTGAATATTCCTGTATGGTGCAGAAACATGGACATTAGACCAGAAAACAGAACAGAAAATTGAAGCCTTTGAAATGTGGATTTATAGAAGAATAGGTAGAATTGGATGGAAAGAAAAGAAAACAAACGAAGAAGTTTTAAAACAACTAAAAATGAAAAAAAGAACTACTAAACACAATTAGAGCACAAATGAACTTTTTTGGTCATGTTAAAAGACACAACAGTCTAATAAAAGTAATATTAGAAGGGAAAATACAAGGTAAAAGAGGCAGAGGCAGACCAAGACTAACATGGACGAGTAACATCAAAAGATGGACAAATCAGCCTATGGCAATCTGCACCATCAAAGCAAGAGACAGAGTGGAATGGCGCTCCATGGTAGCCAACCTTCGATGCGGAGAGGGCACTCAATGATGATGATGATGATTAGAGGAGTCTTGGCCCTCCTTTGCATCCTCTGAAGATGCGCCGCTGTCACTAACGACTCCTCTGCCGCAGCTTCCTAAATTTAACAATTATTGCTAAACAGTGACAGACTATGCTACGATTCTCACTTTTAAGTTCGTGCATAATAAATTGCACGTTTGCACAATATTTAAATATCGTACCTTTAAAGGCGCTGTGATACACAGACATCTCTCCAAGGTGATGAAGGCGGTTATCCAGCTGGTGACTCGCGAGAAGATGACGTGTGGCCATCCTGCTGTCAAATACTGAAATCCTATTGGCTCAAACGGAAGGTCGAGCTTACTGAAGTCCGGGTTCATGCAGATATTGGTCCATAGAAGAGTTGCAACACAACAGAGGTCTGAGATGGCTAGTCCTGACAAATAAGTGGTAATAATTATCTATATAATAACATATAACAACCAAAACCAATTCATCATCATTGTGCGCCGTCTCGGCATCGAAGGTTACATACCATGGAACGCCTTTCCACTCTGTCTCTTGCTTTGATGGTGTAGTGTCACGGGCTGACTTGTCCATCTTTTAATGTTACTCGTCCATATTATTCTTATTCTGCCTCTGCTTCTTTTTCCTTGCATTTTCTTTTCCAAGATTACTATTACTACGCTGTTGTGTCTTTCAACATGCCCTAAAATCTCTGATGTATCTCCTTTGAATTGTATTTAATAGTTCTATTTTCATATTTTAGTTGTTTTAAGACTTCATTGTTTGTTTTCTTTTCTTTCCATCAATTTCTTCCTATTCTTCCATAAATCCACATTTCGAAGGTTTCAATTTTCTTTTCTGTTTTCTTGTCTAATATCTATATTTCTGTACACCACCGATTGACTTAGTCAGCCTGCTCTATTTCTTTCTGTCTGCAATCACTCTTGTGGACTCGGTTAAGTCGAGGCCTGCCCATTCTTTGATCTGTCCTACTTTTTCTTTGCTCTTACACCCCCCCCCCCCCCATTCTTCTCGTTCCTCATTGCCTAGTTACAGAAGAAACATACCGTCTCTAGAGGTGAAATGTTATCTTCAGATTTTGAGCGTCTCTTATTTAGATCGTATCTCTCAAGAGTTCAACAAGAAAACAAATAAAGAGAAGGCAAATATAATGTCAGTTAATCTAAGCCCAGCACATAATTATATTGCTGTCAACGGTTAGACACAAATCCAGGAATCTTATCAGTATCTTCGCTGACGACGACAAATTAGATTTAATAACTGAAACCAGAAAGCAAAAGTCAATGAACACAAACTAATCAGCAATGTCGATTCCGGAAACATCAAAATTTTAGTAAAGAAAACAAAGAAGTACAGCTACCTGTGCCCGTGCGCTGCCGGGGCCCGAAAGGGGAGTAAAGAATAGCGGCGCTGTACCCTACCAGGCATGTTCGTAAGAGGCGAGAAAGGAGGGTTAGGCATGGGACTGGCTATCCCATACTGTAAAAAAATAAGCCGAAAAAACTTCACAAACATGAACAAGTCAAAGAAAGATAAAGTTAATCCGTCAACCAGGAAAGAGAAGGGACTGTCTAAGAGACGTATGGCGCAATCCGGAGAAAGCCATAAGGAGTCCGGGTTGCCGACTCACCCTTTGTCTACCAGGAAATCATCCAGAATTGGCACTTGGAATGTTCGTACCCTTAACGAACAGGGAAAAGCGGCACAAGTGGCAGCAGAAATGACCAACTACAAGATAGATATTCTGGGAATGTGTGAAACATAATGGCTGGGAGCGGAGAGAATAAAATTGAATACAGGGGAAATGATTTTATCATCAGGACACCAGGAACCAGGAGCACAACATAGCGAAGGGGTAGCTATAATGCTATCAAAGAATGCACAGAAGACACTAATAGAAAGGGAGGCAGTGGGACCAAGACTGGTGAGATCAACATTTAGAACAACCAAAAACAAAATGAAATTATACATTATACAATGCTATGCACCAACCAACGATAAAGATGACTCAGTTAAAGATGATTTTTATAAACAGCTACAATGGCAGATGGATGCAAGACGAGCCAAGGATATTATAATCTTGATGGGAGACCTAAATGCTAAGGTAGGATCAGACAACAGAGGCTTCGAAGAGATTATGGGAAAACATGGACTTGGAGATATAAACGAGAATGGAGAGATATTTATGAATTTCTGCGCCCTTAATCAAATGAGCATAGGAGGAACAATATTCCAACATAAAAGAATACACAAAGCTACATGGGTGTCACCAGATCATATAACGGAAAATCAAATTGATCACATATGTATTAATAATAAGTTTAAGTCATCCTTACAGGATGTAAAAGTATATAGAGGGGCAGATATAGCTTCTGATCATCATCTTCTGTTAGCCAAACTTAAAATTAAATTAAAAAGGTATACTACAACGAATAAGGGTAGAAAGTATTTCAATGTAGGGTTTCTTAAAGAACAAGGAATTAAAGATAAATTCGCAGTCACAATATCAAACAAAGTCCTCCAACAACTAGAAAATACAATAAATATAGAAGATCATTGGAAACAGGTAAAAAATATATGGAAAGAGATATGCGAAGAAACACTGGGGAAAAAAGAACGCCAGAATAAGGCATGGATGACAGCAGAGACCCTGGATAAAATTAAAGAAAGAAAGAACAAGAAAGCAGACATAAATAAAAGCAAAACAAGAAGTAATAAAGCCAAGACACAGGAAGCTTACACAGAGGTGAACAAAGAAGTGAGAAGATACAAACAGTTTAACGCCTTTATCAAAGATAAGAAAGGAAGTCTGCTTAGTAATATAAGGGAACAAATGGAGAGATGGAAAGAGCACTTTGAAGAACTTTTGAACAGACCCGGCTCAAATAATCCTCCAGATATACTACCAGCATAAGAAGAGTTACACGTTAACTGCGGAAAACCAAGCAAAGAAGAAATAATGAGAGCCATCAAACTATTAAAAGATGGTAAAGCCACAGGACCAGATGAAATTCCTTCGGAAGCCATCAAAGCAGATATTATCACCTCTACCAAGATGTTACATGATCTATTGGAAAAAATTTGGGAGAGGGAAGAAATACCTAAAGACTGGAGAGAAGGTTATATGATCAAACTACCAAAGAAAGGAAGTTTACAGGAGTGCACAAATTATAGGGGAATTATGCTACTATCAGTGCCAGGAAAAATATTAAGCAGAATCATTCTGGAGAGACTAAAAGAGGCTATAGAGAAACACTTGAGACATGAACAAGCAGGTTTTAGGAAGAACAGATCATGTGCTGATCAAATAACTACTCTACGTATAATAGTTGAACAAAGTTTAGAACTAAAATCCCCACTTTATATTGGATTCATAGATTACGAAAAGGCATTTGATAGTTTAGACAGAAGAATGCTTTGGAAGTTGCTGAGTCATTACGGAATCCCCATAAAGTTTATTAACCTGATAAAAACAATGTATGAAGGAACAAAATGTAGTGTGGTGCATGAAGGACAGCTTACAAAAGCATTTGAAATAAGAACAGGAGTAAGGCAAGGATGCCTTCTGTCTCCATTTCTCTTTCTACTGGCCATAGATTGGATTATGAAAATAACTCAAAACAACAGAAATGGGATCCAATGGTCACTGACCAAACAACTTGATGATTTAGACTTTGCTGATGACATAGCTCTCCTATCACACAACCACCAACAGATGCAAGATAAAATGAGTATATTAGATGAGAGATCACAACAGCTAGGACTAAAGGTTAATAGAGATAAGACCAACATTATGAGAATTAATGCAGTTGGCAATAACCAAATAAAACTAGGAGAAATACCTCTACTAGACGTACAATCTTATATATATCTGGGCATTAATATAGATAAAGAGGGAGGAACAGAAAATGATACCAAAATAAGGATATCAAAAGCAAGAGGAGCTTTCATTGCACTGGGAAACATATGGAAATCCAAATAAATTAGGCTAAATACAAAAATAAAAATGTTCAACTCCAATGTTAAGTCGGTTCTATTATATGGCTGTGAAACATGGAGAATAACAAAATTGACAATCACGAAGATACAGACTTTCATTAATGGATGCTTGCGCAGAATAAAGGGATGGAAATGGCAGGACAAAGTCACTAACGTGGAATTATGGAAATGTACCGGTCAAATACCAGTGGATAAAGAAATACAGCGAAGACGATGGCGATGGATAGGACACACACTACGGAAGCCAACTGAGAGTATTACACAACAGGCCCTTTTTTGGAATCCCCAGGGGAAAAGACAAAGAGGAAGACCAAGGAATTCTTGGAGAAGACAGATTGAAGCAGAGATGAAGATGATGGGGAAGACATGGAATGATCTTAAAAGAATTGCAAAAAACAGAACGACTTGGAAAGTGTTTGTTGAAGACCTATGCTCCACTGGGAGCTAAAAGGTAGAAGAAGAAGAAGACATCTACCGGTACCAGGCATGTAGATTTTTTGAAAGTAAGAGACACAAAATCCCATAATGATAGATCAGATGCACAATGGATTCTCCAAACAAAACATGGAAGAATAGAACACATTAAAAATGGGCAAACCCAGTGATGTATTGTCCCTTTATTTATGATAATGGTAATAAATATGTCAACAAATGATAAGATATTAACATAAAGTCATAAAGTCCAAAGAAACAGGCAATTGCTCCCGATGGTTTTGTTTTGTCAAATCGTTTTACAATCGCCTGCTGCTTCAGTCATTTGATGCTGGGTATTAAAATTCGAAATACTGGAACGATGTAAATTCTCCGCGTTAACTTTCTCTTCCATTTGACACATATTAATCATTGTAGCAAGCAAGAATAACAAGTGTTTCTCCCTTTAAAAAAAATGTCACAAGAAAATAGAAAAGTAAAACTCAAAAATGGATCAACGAATGTTTAAGCTCCACCAAAATTGTGTATTTCGATAGACAAGCAACAGTGCTCAGTTCAGACACATTTCATTTCTTTCCTCGACACAGAATTGCAATAAAGGACAGAATGAATATTAATGTTTCCATCAAGAAAATACGATTTGTATACATCCTTGATAGTCACAGGCCACAGATTGCAAGCATCGCTACAGTCAGACACGTTCCGCTCTTTCTGATTTATAATTAAAGGGGACCCAATGAACTTCCCCCTTAAGGATAAAACGTGTCATCCTGATGGTGAGGGTGACGAGAAAGTGAAAAAGGACACGCGGACAGTCTATAGCTTGGCTGTACTGAGGGGCGAGACTGATCATCACCAGGTAGGCACAATACGGGCATCTAGGATTGACAATTTGTCGTCAAATTGTAGAGTGCCTTTATGACCTCAATCAACCAATTAACGCCCGTTAGATCTCTCTTTGGAACATAGACCACCGACCAGGTCTCTCCAACAATCCCTGTTCTTGGACATTTTCTCTACATCTCTCCGTCCAACCCTATTCTTGGACATTTTCTCTACCTCTCTCCATCCATTAATATTCTTAGACATTTTCTCTACATCATTCCATCCATCCCTATTCTTGGACATTTTCTCTACCTCTCTCCATCCATCCCTGTTCTTGGACATTTTCTCTATATCCCTCCATCCATCCCTGTTCTTTGACATTTTCTCTACATCTCTCCACCAATCCCTATTCTTGGACATTTTCTCTACCTCTCTCCATCCATCCCTGTTCTTGGACATTTTCTCTATATCCCTCCATCCATCCCTGTTCTTTGACATTTTCTCTACCTCTCTCCATCCATCCCTATTTTTGGACATTTTCTCTACCTCTCTCCAATCTAGGCCAATGTTTGTCAGGGTTTTCTTGACTTTTAATTTCCGTGTATTTCTGACATCCCTGGCTTTCTCTTACACTGTGGGTTCCATGACAATGTCTATTTTCCTATGCTGGCATACGATTTTTTTAGTGTGTGCCCAATCCATTTCCATTTTCTATTCCTAAATTGTGACTCGATTGGCCATTGTTATTCCCTATCCAAGATACCTTCATTGCTGATCTTGTCATGCTTAGCTGATCATCAGAATATCCATGAAACAGTAGTTTACACATTTTTGTCATTTTTCAGTTATTTTATTCAAACATCCATGTCTCTAAACCGTATAAGAAGACTTTAAAAAAAAAATTGTATTGAAAAATCTCATCTTTGTACTTGTTTTTATGTTTTTGCTGCTCTTATTTTATTAAATTGGATGAATGCTGTTCTTGCTTTATTTTTGTTAATGACCTCCTGCTAAATTCATAGACGTGGATAACTTTTCCGTGTGATCTGCTGATAACAGGAAACTGAAACATAAAACGAATTGTATCATTGCTAGAGCGAATTTATTTACCATTTTCACGTGTAACCTGTTACTCATTCGGTCCTCTTAAGCCCTCTGGAACACATAAATCCCACCAAGAAATTGCCACTGCTGTCTGTCTTGAGCCAACATTTACAGCTCACTATGCAATGTCTTTCTCCTTACTTCTTTGCCAACTATTCTCAATCATATATGTTGCTCTTCCTTTAGTTCTCTTGTCATCCGAAGTCCAGTTAAGAGCAGTTCTTGGTATAGCACCATGAGGTATTCTGAGCAAATGGCCAATTTAAACACTGTTCTTATTTAACTTCTATGGTGATATTAGTAAAGTTTATATTTTTATTATAGATGTTGTTAGACCAACTAGGATTCTGAGGGGAAAAACTGTTTTCGAAAGGCAGTTCTATATCATAGGCATCAATGTTTAACCGAAACAAGCAAATATCACAGACATCAACGTTTAACTGAAACAAGCAAATATCACAGACATCAACGTTTAACTGAAACAAGCAAATATCACAGACATCAACGTTTAACTGAAACAAGCAAATATCACAGACATCAACGTTTAACTGAAACAAGCAAATATCACAGACATCAATGTTTAACTGAAACAAGCAAATATCATAGGCATCAATGTTTAACTGAAACAAGCAAATATCACAGACATCAACGTTTAACTGAAACAAGCAAATATCACAGACATCAATGTTTAACTGAAACAAGCAAATATCACAGACATCTACGTTTAACCGAAACAAACAAATATCACAGACATCAACGTTTAACTGAAACAAGCAAATATCACAGACATCTACGTTTAACCGAAACAAACAAATATCACAGACATCAACGTTTAACTGAAACAAGCAAATATCACAGACATCAACGTTTAACCGAAACAAACAAATATCACAGACATCTACGTTTAACTGAAACAAGCAAATATCACAGACATCAACGTTTAACTGAAACAAGCAATATCACAGACATCAACGTTTAACTGAAACAAACAAATATCACAGACATCTACGTTTAACTGAAACAAACAAATATCACAGACATCAACGTTTAACTGAAACAAACAAATATCACAGACATCAACGTTTAACTGAAACAAGCAAATATCACAGACATCAACGTTTAACTGAAACAAACAAATATCACAGACATCAACGTTTAACTGAAACAAACAAATATCACAGGCATCAACGTTTAACTGAAACAAACAAATATCACAGACATCAACGTTTAACTGAAACAAGCAAATATCACAGACATCAACGTTTAACTGAAACAAACAAATATCACAGACATCAACGATTAACTGAAACAAACAAATATCACAGACATCAACGTTTAACTGAAACAAGCAAATATCACAGACATCAACGTTTAACTGAAACAAGCAAATATCACAGACATCAACGTTTAACTGCAACAAACAAATATCACAGACATCAACGTTTAACTGAAACAAGCAAATATCACAGACATCAACGTTTAACTGCAACAAACAAATATCACAAGTCAAACTTAAAAAAAATAAATGTGTACCTAAGAAACTAACGTTAACTGGGTCCTGAAAGCCAAGTTTGACGAAACAGATAATGTTGATGATGTTGGTGATGGTACCGAAGATGGCGATCGCCTGACACAACAGTGAGTAGCCGACCCAGTTGAAGATTACCAATGATGCATCGCTGACAAGTGTGTCCACTATCTGCGAGGACTGTGTCGGTTCTGTACTCATGCTATGAGTAGTCGAGATATCTCTCCTATCCACTGAAGGAAAAAAAACCCATTGCCGTTAGTAATTAAATTAGATGATAATATGTTTCTCTTCTTATACTGCTTCTCCTTCTTCTTCTTTCCACATTTACCTTTCAGAGTCGAACTACCACAGTAGTTAGCATTTTTTTTGCTTTTCCGTTGGTTTCTCATCTAGTATTTTCTTAGTATTTATAATATTCCATCAATCCATCGTTTTAGTGGTCGACCTTACAGTCTGGTGTTCTCACTAGCGTTTGATGCGAGCATGTTGTGACATATATAAATCGCTCTGTCTTTTCAAGTGTTTAAAACAAGCTTATCTATTTACTCTTTATGTAGTATTTGGCAACAATTATTCCAAACAATTTTCTTAGAGTCAATCACTTCAGATTTCAGTCTCTCGGACTGTTTCCTGTCAGGCGTCTAACACATTACATTAATGTGATATAGTTCGATCAGAAATTCGTGTACACAGAGTTGATTAATTATCTCGGAAAGTGTTTGATAAATTTCTGGAATTCTTTTTTGTGAAATCTAATTTTTTTCACTGACCCTCAGTCTGATTTTTTGCCCAACTGTCATGCCTTTAGGAAAGATTTTTGCTTATTTGAGGTATATAAAAATATGATTTTCTTGCTTGTCCTAAATTTTAGGATTTTACAATACCCACATTTGTTGTAATCAACTCACCATTTAAAAAGGCAAATTTCACGTGCTCTCCACACAATCTTAGCACCGTTTCGCACTCGTAACTTGTAAGACGCGTGCCACTCCGAGGTTTTTTTTTGGTCATTTCAATTTCGGTTTCTTGTTAAATTGGTCACGCACTTTCTTCTTGGAATCCCCATAGTTGGAGATAATGAGGAGAGTAAAATATACATTGAGAAGACAAAAATGATCGTAGAGATGAAGAGGAATGGGAAGACAAAGTAATATTTAGAGATTATCTAATAGCACCAAACAGGGCTGCTTGGAAAGTGTTTACTGAAGACATATGCTGTACAGTGAGTTGAACAATAGAAGAATAATTAAAAATAGCTTAATGATTCTTTAATTTCATGGAGTATATTTAAAATGAAAATATTCCTCATATGGGAAACAACAGGTAAAAAAAAAGAGGAAGACCCAGGGAGACACTGAGAAGAACATTGATGAGAGAGGCAAGAGCAGCAGGAGTCGGCTCCCTCAATGAGATAGAACTGCTTGCACAGAACAGAGACAGATGGCGAGATTTGATAAAATATCTTTAAAAGAAAACTGCTAGAACAAAAAATCCATATAGGAGAAGGTGTATCTTGGTCTACGCCCTATGGGCCGGTTACGGCTCGAAAGGTCAATAGATAGATATTTAAAAGCAAATAAAGGTTTGCTACATACATCTGCATGGAATGCACCGTCGAAACTAATGGTTATAACAAAATGATTCATTTCATGCGACAAAGTTTATTTATAAATCTGAGAGATCACGTTCTGCCAGATGTTACAAAAACTCCAAGCAACTTCTGCTGAACGTTTAGCTAAAAGGTTTTTGTGAACACCGTCGAGATGTACACTGAAGTACTGGCACTCCAGTTGCGTCCCACATTAATTCCTCAGACCACAATGGCAAAGATGACTTCCGTATCACTGGTATTGTCACTGCCAAATATACATACATATATATATATATATTTTGTTCACAAGCTTTGACCTCTGACGAAGTCCCTAGAGACTAGGAACTGAATTTTCGTTTTGTATTAAACCTTTCTTCACACATATCAAGAACATAAGAAATTTGATAAACGCATATTTTTCCTAATATAATCAATAATCAAATACATGTTCTTTATGTTTTAATTACTTGCCTCAAAAATACGACAAAACAAAACATGAGCGACCCAAATTGATAATAAATAGTTAAATATAACATGAACGGCGAGACATTTAAAAGGCACATTGTCCTCCATGCTAAATGGCTTTAACAAATATATCATCTTCGTCTTGTGTCTTTCCTTATAACACTAAAGTATTCATAGTATTACTATTTGACGAGTTTCATTAGCTAATGAAAAATTAATTACAATTAAAACGCAAAATGACAAAATAATCGGTTTAAAAAGAATACAATTCGATTCCTGGTCCTGCTTTCGTTTTATAATCCATATTTAATGTGTGTGTGTGTGGGTTTTAAGATTCTTGTCAGATGTGTTATTATCTTTTCATGAAATTTCGTTTGCGCTAATTTTTGTTTATCTTAAATATTAGTTAATTTATATCATCTATTTACAACATGACAAGCAGTTGAGATTGAGCTTTGACACGTAAACATAGAGCCAAGTGTGAGTAAATGTTTCTTTAGTATTATATACGAAAATAATGATATAACTGAGAAAAATAAAATTGAATTATCTACTAGATCTTTAAACCATTGTTTCTTTTACTTAAACAGTTAAGCACGTCTATCTATCTATCTATCTATCTATCTGTCTATCTATCTATCTATCTATCTATCTATCTATCTATCTATCTATCTATCTATCTATCTATCTATCTATCTATCTATCTATCTATCTATCTATCTATCTATCTATCTATCTATCTATCTATCTATCTATCTATCTATCTATCTATCTATCTATCTATCTATCTATCTATCTATCTATCTATCTATCTGTCTATCTGTCTATCTGTCTATCTGTCTGTCTATCTCTCTGTCTGTCTGCCTGCCTGCCTGCTTACTTACCTACATATCTACCTACCTACCTACATATCTATCTCTTTGCCAATATTTCTACTCTCCTTGTGTAGCGATCTTTGGTTTTAAGTGTCAGACTATGCAAGATGACCCAACTAATGTTGTATTATTCTTTAATGATATCTATGACAAATACAGTTTCTTTATTGGAAGTTGTCAGCGACTCATAGCTGATTGCTTGCGCCAGGATCGGTGAAAAAAAAACCATCCAAACCCTGCTCCACCTTTCCGCGGTGCCTCCAGTAACAGATTAACCTGTCTAATCTGGCCAAGCGAGCAGGGATCGAAGAGGGAAGACAACCCGGTACTCAAAAACTTCGTGCTGAAGTCGGATGTGTTGGGTCGAAAGGCGAAAATTTCACAGTGTTACACTGCAAACCACAACACAACGTCTTTTTAAGGGCGGATGACGAAGAGGAAGTCTACAGTCTACGAATACTCTAGAATACTTTAGTCATCGGGCGAACGCAACCAACCAACTATCTCTTGTATATGTGATAACAATGAGCACCATTTCAACGATAATGTCTCTTCCATGTTCAACATTAAAAGAACGTTAAGTGGTCGTAATTGCCTTGCGCTGTATTTATAGTAATGTATTTCATTTCATTTACACATTTTGACCTACACATTAGTTTCAGTGTCTTATTTCTGTCACGGGTTTGCCTTTCTCATTCGATCTTACTCTCTCGTGACCAGACTGATTAGTCTTATCCCCAAAACGTAGGGTCTTGATCAGTTCGAATTCACATCTCCTTACTAAAACAGCAATGAGTCGCTGCTCGCATTCAACTGTTGTGCTTGCCGGTGCTTTGATAGGTATGAACATGGCGGATGTATGTCCTCTAATATCATTTTTCTAAATGAGGATCACCTGTCAACACCAACGATTGTTAAAGCTGATATCAGCTGTATTCAAACTAACATACTATTTCTATCATCGGAGCAAAAACTCCAGGAAAGAATTCTTGCAACTTTTGTAAGAAAATAACTCTTCTATAGCAAGAAACACGTAAGGTTCAATCTTCAATACTCACATTGTAACTGTCACCGTTATGATATATAATTATACATAAACGGTCTCTGCCACACCGTCAAAAAAGATCAATTATGTTAAGTAATTAAATAATGCGGAGTAGTTTAATAATAAGAACAAAATTACAGTCATCTTGACCCAAGTATAATTAATGTAGTAACATTCGCTATAGTAAATATAGTAGTGTCATGATGTATAATAATATGTTTTACTTTACAGGATATACTGTCTGGCCTACTTCGCTAATAATACCATTAATCGCAATTATACTAATTAATCACCACCCACTGATATTCTAAACACCCCAATAATCACACCCGATGTACCACAATTCACATGTCTTTTCACTGCGGTATGTGATCTATTTATTTCTATATTCTGTGACAAATGTTTGCTATTTTTCATGTAGTATATTTTTTGGTAAAAACATAATGAACAAATGTGTATGTCACTGAAGCATATTCACAATTTCTCTTGTTAAAATAGAAGCATATTCACTAAGTAGCTCCTTCACGATTCAAATTGAGGTACTCTTTGGGGGCCTCGGTAGCCTACTTGGGAAAACCGCTCGACTGGACTATTCAAGTCTCGTATTTTACCTATACCTTTACTAGGTACTTTATCTGCGAGGTATCTTTACCTATACCTTTACTAGGTACTTTATCTGCGAGGTTTCTTTACCTATAACTTTACTAGGTACTTTATCTGCGAGGTTTCTTTGCCTTTACCTTTACTAGGTACTTTATCTGCAAGGTTTCTTTACCTTTACCTTTACTAGGTACTTTATCTACGAGGTTTCTTTACCTTTACCTTTACTACGTACTTTATCTGCGAGGTTTCTTTACCTTTTCCTTTACTACGTACTTTATCTGCAAGGTTTCTTTACCTATACCTTTACTAGGTACTTTATCTGCGAGGTTTCTTTACCTTTACCTTTACTAGGTACTTTATCTGCGAGGTTTCTTTACCTTTACCTTTACTACGTACTTTATCTGCGAGGTTTCTTTACCTTTAAATATTACTAGGTACTTTATCTGCGAGGTTTCTTTACCTTTACCTTTACTACGTACTTTATGTTCAAGGTTTCTTTACCTATACCTTTACTACGTACTTTATCTGCGAGGTTTCTTTACCTTTACCTTTACTAGGTACTTTATCTGCGAGGTTTCTTTACCTTTAAATATTACTAGGTACTTTATCTGCGAGGTTTCTTTACCTTTACCTTTACTACGTACTTTATCTGCAAGGTTTCTTTACCTATACCTTTACTACGTACTTTATCTGCGAGGTTTCTTTACCTTTACCTTTACTAGGTACTTTATCTGCGAGGTTTCTTTACCTTTACCTTTACTACGTACTTTATCTGCGAGGTTTCTTTACCTTTAAATATTACTAGGTACTTTATCTGCGAGGTTTCTTTACCTTTACCTTTACTACGTACTTTATGTTCAAGGTTTCTTTACCTATACCTTTACTACGTACTTTATCTGCAAGGTTTCTTTACCTTTACCTTTACTAGGTACTTTATCTGCGAGGTTTCTTTACCTTTACCTTTACTAGGTACTTTATCTGCGAGGTTTCTTTACCTTTACTACGTACTTTATCTGCAAGGTTTCTTTACCTATACCTTTACTAGGTACTTTATCTGCGAGGTTTCTTTACCTTTACCTTTACTAGATACTTTATCTGCAAGGTTTCTTTACCTATACCTTTACTACGTACTTTATCTGCGAGGTTTCTTTACCTTTACCTTTACTACGTACTTTATCTGCGAGGTTTCTTTACCTTTACCTTTACTAGGTACTTTATCTGCGAGGTTTCTTTACCTTTACCTTTACTAGGTACTTTATCTGCGAGGATTCTTTACCTTTACCTTTTTCTACGTACTTTATCTGCAAGGTTTCTTTACCTATACCTTTACTACGTACTTTATCTGCAAGGTTTCTTTACCTATACCTTTACTAGGTACTTTATCTGCGAGGTTTCTTTACCTTTACCTTTACTAGGTACTTTATCTGCAAGGTTTCTTTACCTATACCTTTACTAGGTACTTTATCTGCGAGGTTTCTTTACCTTTACCTTTACTAGGTACTTTATCTGCAAGGTTTCTTTACCTATACCTTTACTAGGTACTTTATCTGCGAGGTTTCTTTACCTTTACCTTTACTACGTACTTTATCTGCAAGGTTTCTTTACCTTTACCTTTACTACGTACTTTATCTGCAAGGTTTCTTTACCTTTACCTTTACTACGTACTTTATCTGCAAGGTTTCTTTACCTTTACCTTTACTAGGTACTTTATCTGCGAGGTTTCTTTACCTTTCGTCGTCATCGCTTGTTTACGTAGATGATCAACATCTTCACAAATGCTTGTCTCTTTAATTATTTCTCAGAATAATTGTTCAATTCACGTGGCACATTATCTTAAATGTGCTCGGTAGATAGATAGATAGATAGATAGATAGATAGATAGATAGATAGATAGATAGATAGATAGATAGATAGATAGATAGATAGATAGATAGATAGATAGATAGATAGATAGATAGATAGATAGATAGATAGATAGATAGATAGATAGATAGATAGATAGATAGATAGATAGATAGATAGATAGATAGATAGATAGATAGATAGATAGATAGATAGATAGATAGATAGATAGATAGATAGATAGATAGATAGATAGATAGATAGATAGATAGATAGATAGATAGATAGATAGATAGATAGATAGATAGATAGATAGATAGATAGATAGATAGATAGATAGATAGATAGATAGATAGATAGATAGATAGATAGATAGATAGATAGATAGATAGATAGATAGATAGATAGATAGATAGATAGATAGATAGATAGATAGATAGATAGATAGATAGATAGATAGGTAGGTAGGTAGGTAGGTAGGTAGGTAGGTAGGTAGGTAGGTAGATAGGTAGACAGACAGACAGAGAGAGCGACAGACAGAGAGACATATAGACAGACAGATAGATAGATAGACAGCCAGGAGCTGTCACACTTGATAACCAAACGGAAGCCCAACAATATATTCTTTGGCTGGACATTAAACATCATTCTTGTAGACCTCACAGTTGAAGACATTTCGGGCAGCAGCATCACCAATCATCTCGAACCATATTTAACAGAAAAAAACAGATTACAGTTCCACCAAAATCAACACCGATTTACCATCAACAAGAACAACATCTGCATCAACAAAGTATATGTAGCTTTCACAGACCTCGGGTATTTCCTTTAGTCTCCGATGTCTGTAGTCTCACACAGCTTCTTTGTCTCTGTTATTCTCACCATATTGTATTTCATCTGCACCTCTTTCGTCTTCGATTTGGATATCACCGTATAATAGTTAAAGTGACAACGTTTTCAACTCTATTGTCCGTGTGTTATAGCCGAGAGTACACTGTTTTCTTGGCATGTCGTGCCTTATATTTATATATAAATAGGTTTCTAAGACTATAAAAAGGCACAATATAAAACAATGATTCTAGAGATGTAACTAATGTAACTGTTTTCATGATCATAAACGTTGTTCTAGATCAACCAGCATGCAGTTATTAATAGCCGTTTTTGAGACTATTTGATGCAACAATGATTTCTTCTCATGTATTACTAAATATTTACTAAATTCTGACACGTTATGATTGTTTTAGGAATAAAATGTTATCATCAACTTCTAAAATCGGTGAAGTTCTGAACAACAAAGTACAAGACCAACGAATGTGGCTGACCATGCGTGCCATAACAACATACCAAAAGACAAAGTGGAGAAAGTCACAAACATCCCAGCTCTAAGTCACAGACGAGACCATAACTTGTTGATTTATGTAGAACAAAAAATAGTAACAGATAGAAAAATATGTCTTCAGGATTTACAACTTGTGAGGCGCTAAGGTTATTTGGTTATAGAAGGTCCCGGTATCACTGCAAACGAATTAAAATCCATAATTGCTCAACAGCCCGTGCTAGTGGAATCATCCGAATTAATATCTCATCTCCTAAACAAAGAAAGGTAGCTATAGTCCCCATCATAGCAGTCTCAGCACACGCCAAAAGACATAAGGCGAAACCGCACAGAAAGTGAACACAGCCAACTGTTCCCTGCCATACGATATCATAATTCATCGCAAACAATGGGAATATCGGAACATGATCAAAATGGATGAAACACACAGCTAACGGTGTGCACAGAGTACCTAACTCAGTAGCTCCAGCAACAAGCCGGACTTGGAATATGAGGAAACTGCAACCAGGAACACTTTTCAAACATAGCTTTCAATGGTTCCTGCCGCCTATCCACCATATTGACCGGAAGTTCTCGTCCTCCTGAAAATGATGATCGTCATATTTTTAAAATGTATAGCGCTTGATGATGTTAGGACATCGTGTTTGACTCCAATTCCGAACATATAAAACACAGTTCGTCGTCAGATTATCCCCGTCGCACATCAAACAACAGACCGTAAGATTAGTGTATGGCCGGTCTTGGGATATACAATGAGCCATTATGATGACGTACCACACAAACAATGGCTGCGCCCATGGATTCATGATTACTCTAGTGAATGCTGTCTTCAACGAACGAAACACTGTGCAAATTCCCTAAAGAGATAAAGCTTCGGCTGACTTGAATGAGCCCACCGCATTAATGCATTGAAACATGTAAATAACTTGCGTCAAACAACTCCAACAACGGTCATTGAACAGCACTCAGTGTGACGTAAAACGCAGATGAACACTAGCCGGTGGAAGGTCGCATTCACAACACTTGATTTGTCAAAACGGAATATTGCGTGCGTGCAACGCCAATTCATTGGCGCAAATGTGTTAAGTAGAACATCATTTCGACTTGAATGCAGAAAATTGCAATGGAAAGCCGAAATTAATCAGATCCCAAAGCAATTTCTGCAGCGATCGAGAGAACGTGACTTAGTTCCGCCATCATGGAAACGGAAGTCCCGAGACGGTAAGGATTAGTTTGTACACCGATCCAGAGAGTTGACCACGAACAACATTTATTTATTTGCAAACGAAATTACCAAAACACTTCTATGAACCCCAAAGAAACTGTTACAGAATAATGACAAGAGACAGTATTCAATAATGAGAGAAGAAAAGATGAGAAGAGAGAGAGAGAGAGAGAGAGAGAGAGAGAAACGAAAATGGGTTTACATTACAGAATGATGGACAAATTGAGTAGAAGAA
Organism: Megaustenia siamemsis; assembly: GCA_032433765.1. NCBI lineage: Eukaryota > Metazoa > Mollusca > Gastropoda > Stylommatophora > Ariophantidae > Megaustenia > Megaustenia siamemsis. Next base: position 80,193,479 of record JAVIAB010000124.1, read on the forward strand.
AGTTTTAAAATATATACAGGATATTCTAGAGGCAGGTAAAATTAGAAGAGGTAGAGTGGACAAATAGATGACATTTGAATGAGCAACAGAAGGACTTAGCGATGACTGGTGGGATTAGTGGCTAGAGATGGTGAGTCTCGAGAACAGTGAGTAAATTGTGGGGTGTTGAGAGTAAATTGTGGAGTGTTGAGAGTAAACTGGGGTGTTGAGAGTAAATTGTGGAGTGTTGAAAGTAAACTGGGGTGTTGAGAGTAAATTGTGAGCGTTGAGAGTAAATTGTGGGCTGTTGAGAGTAAATTGTGGGCTGTTGAGAGTAAATTATGGGGTGTTGAGAGTAAATTGTGGGGTGTTGAGAGTAAATTGTGATGTGTTGAGAGTAAATTGTGGGGTGTTGAGAGTAAATTGTGGGGTGTTGAGACTAAATTATGGGGTGTTGAGAGTAAATTGTGGAGTGTTGAGAGTAAACTGGGGTGTTGAGAGTAAATTGTGGAGTGTTGAGAGTAAACTGGGGTGTTGAGAGTAAATTGTGGAGTGTTGAGAGTAAACTGGGGTGTTGAGAGTAAATTGTGAGCGTTGAGAGTAAATTGTGGGCTGTTGAGAGTAAATTGTGGGCTGTTGAGAGTAAATTGTGGGGTGTTGAGAGTAAATTGTGGGGTGTTGAGAGTAAATTGTGATGTCTGAGAGTAAATTGTGGGGTGTTGAGAGTAAATTGTGGGGTGTTGAGACTAAATTATGGGGTGTTGAGAGTAAATGTTGGGGTGTTGAGAGTAAATTGTGGGGTGCTGAGAGTAAATTATGGGGTGTTGAGAGTAAACTGTGGGGTGTCGAGAGTAAATTGTGCTGTGTCGTGAGTAAACTGTGGGGTGTCGAGAGTAAATTGTGGGGTGTAGTGAGTAAACTGTGGGGTGTTTCAAAGTAAATTGTGGGGTGATGAGAGTAAATTGTGAGGTGTTGAGAGTCAATTGTAGGGTGTTGAGAGTAAATTGTGGAGTTTTGAGAATAAATTGTGGGGTTTTGAGACGAAATTGTGGGGCGTTGAGACTAAATTGTGGGGTTTTGAGACAAAATTGTGGGGTGTTGAGAGTAAATTGTGGTGTGTTGAGACTAAATTGTGGGGTGTTGAGAGTAAATTGTGGTGGGTTGAGACTAAATTGTGGGGTGTTTAGAGTGGGTTTTGAGAGTTAATTGTGGGGTGTTGAGAGTAAATTGTGGTGTGTTGAGAGTATATTACCGGATATAGGAAATGGATGTTTAGTAGAAACTTGCAGATGTAGGGTTTGACGGACCTGGTCAAGAAGACAGTGACATATTTACATTGGAATGTTTGACGTGATTTAAACGTAGGCAGTGATGACCTGATTCGGAAGAACTCAATAATCGAAGTAGTGTAGAACGGAGCTGATGGATTGCGCTTTGATACGTCGATTCAATGGTCAAGTCAATGGTGACAGATCTATTCTGAATGGAATTATCATTGGTGATAAGATACTGATAATAGTACAATGTCTAGTTACTAGTAGATTGAGACTTTTGTATTTGCTTGATGTCTGAGACTTCTACATTCAAGAAGATGGCAGAATTACTGAATGTGAAGACTCTGTGTTTTGACTCTGTAATTGGTCTATCAGATGTTATTCTAACCTGTTGGAAATGTTGATATCGTCATTATCAAAGCATATCCTTCTGATTATATGACCTAGACGAATCTTAGGCTGAACGGTACTGCTGTATGTGATATACCGTATGTACTGCATGTGATAGACTGTATATACTATATGTGATAGACTGTATGTACTGTATGTAATAGACTGTATGTACTTATGTGATATACTGTATGTACTATATGTGATATATGTGATATATTGTATGTACTGTATGTGATAAACTGTATGTACTGTATGTGATAAAATATGTACTGTATGTTATAGACTGTATGTACTGTATGTGATAGACGGCTACGTCAGTCTATACAAGCAATGATAGCATGCATGGTGTAGGCTTAGATTAGGTACCCGACTGTCGACGGCAAAGGTGATACATCTGCACCATGATAAATGACATGATGATAACAGCTTGTAAATATACACAAAGCCAGACTATAACCTACACTTAGGAACTTTGTCGTGAGTCAGTATATATCGATAATGCTTCCATTCTATCAACCTGGATAAGAACGTAATTTTTTTTTTAATTGAGCCGCATCACGTGTGTTTATGATGTTTGAACTCTGGAACACACGTGGCTTATTGATAACACAACCGTTATATACCTGTACACTGTGTCATATCTATTGTCCTTTCGAGCCAAAGACGGCACATAGGGCAGAACCACAATCTAAAAAACAGAAACCTTGCGTGCCAAAGTGGCACATATTGCAGAGATCACTGCTCTAAAATATATGGCGCTGTTTCCATAACAATATATGTGTTATATGGCAGAGCTAAATACACTTGCAAAGAAAACTAAATCTTGCAGTAACTGAAGAAAGATATCCATGAGAAGAATAGATAAAGATATTCACTGACGGATCTCGGCTACAGCAGCCAAGAACGGAGTCGCAAGAATCTATTTGATATGTTTAGATATGAGATCATCGATCTGCCTACCCACCTGCCACGTCTGTTCCGATGACGGTACTGAATAGAAAGGACAAATAAATAATCCCAATATAAACAATATACAAATGACTCTAACAAAGCTATTATAGAGGTTTCGTTAACCGGAGGACATTTACCATTATCTCGAGCGAATAAAACAGAAGATCCGGTTCTGCCTTAGAGCACGACACCATAGATTATACAGAGACATGTCAAATAAGAATTACCTGATCATCCATGTACGTGTGTGGACATGCCAGCTGGTCGTACATTGCAGAACAAGAACAAAAATGAAAAGAAGATATTCCACATGTGACGTACAAAGCGTCCCCATATTTTGATTAGACCTTTGGTACATGATTAACGTGGTCAATATTTCGCCAGCGATGTCTTTCTTTTACAGAAAAATCCAGGACTCATGTAAGGAAGGGTGAACCTGGAAGCCGTCGTTTAGGATCAAATCTGACCTCCTGCTTGTCACATTTTGAACAACTAAGAAATAAACATTGATCCACATAGACTCCCATCAGTGCTGGGTTCTTCTGAAGCACTCTCAAGTGCTGGGTTCTTCTGAAGCACTCTCAAGTGCTGCAACGAATACTCGGGAAAATAAAAAGAAATTATGACAATTATAAAAAACAATTTGCAATCTGGTGAAGAATTTTTTAAAAACGCTATCAATGCCTTAGAGATGGTCATGAAGATAATGGTGCGATAAATGTGTCTGTTTTACGACAAGTGAGATTACAGAAATAAACACTTCTCAAGACATAATCAAAGGAAAGCAATTAAAGGGAACACTTCATTGACAACGTATTTCTGTTCTCAACAAACTTCTATACTGTTTAACAAGTTCAGACAACGGAGGCTTTACTGTCATTCCATGCAGTCTTCCACAGCTAAATCCTACGATCTATGGACTCCACATAGAAATTAAAGTGCCATATTCATTGTTTATTTCTTTGCAATTTTAGATATCAGTGTAATAGATATTAGAATATTTGTGTTCATAAATATCCAGTTTGCAAAAGAAAGACTAGCTTCATGACTTTTAAATAAAAGGATCACAGTTGCTACAATATAATGTTGAAACCATGTCTTGTAAAGATTTTTGTTTCTATAAGTTGCAAGAAGACAGTTGCTACAATATAATGTTGAAACCATGTCTTGTGAAGATTTTTGTTTCTATACGTTGCAAGAAGACAGTTGCTACAATATAATGTTGAAACCATGTCTTGTGAAGATTTTTGTTTCTATAAGTTGCAAGAAGACAGTTGCTACAACATAATGTTGAAACCATGTCTTGTAAAGATTTTTGTTTCTATAAGTTGCAAGAAGACAGTTGCTACAATATAATGTTAAAACCATGTCTTGTGAAGATTTATGTTTGTAAAAGTTGCAAGAAGACTGTTCTCTTCTTTAAAACTAAACGAGTAGGAATATTAGGAAGAAACAATCATCATTGTTTGGCCATGTGATGAGAAGAGAACAACTGGAATATATTGTAACAACTGGGAAAATTGAGGGACGAAGAGATAGATGGAAGCCAAGAGAGAAAATACCAGACAGCTTAAGAGAATGGCTTGGCAAAAGGTCAACAACAGAAATGATAAATGATTGTCGAGATAGAAAATTGTGGAGAGACATGATTACCTACGCCAGCAGGCTCGGTACTTGATGATGATGATGATGAGTAGGATTGTTATATACACAACAGTTTCTTCAATGCCACACTTTCGTTTACACAATAACAAGGTTAGCTATAATGGTAGTTGTGCTTAACAAGTCTCCATTGATAATAAAATGTTCATCTTTTTTTAGATTATTTTAGAGAGAATTTCACCACCTATTTCACTCACATATCTCACCGCCTATTTCACTCACATATCTCACCGCCTATATCACCCATATATCTCACCTCCTATTTCACCCACATAACTCACCGCCTACTTCACCCACAAATCTCACAACCTATTTCACCCACAAATCTCACCTCCTATTTCACTCACATAACTCACCGCCTACTTTACCCACAAATCTCACAGCCTATTTCACCCACATATCTCACCGCCTATTTCACCCAAAAATCTCACCGCCTATTTCACCCACAAATCTCACCGCCTATTTCACCCACAAATCTCACCGCCTATTTCACCCACAAATCTCACCGCCTATTTCACTCACATAACTCACCGCCTATTTCACCCACAAATCTCAGCGCCTACTTCACCCACAAATCTCACCGCCTATTTCACCCACAAATCTCACCGCCTATTTCACCCACAAATCTCACCGCCTATTTCACCCACAAATCTCACCGCCTATTTCACCCACAAATCTCACCGCCTATTTCACCCACAAATCTCACCGCCTAGTTCACCCACAAATCTCACCGCCTATTTCATTCACATAACTCACCGCCTATTTCACCCACAAATTTCAGCGCCTACTTCACCCACAAATCTCACCGCCTATTTCACCCACAAATCTCACCGCCTATTTCACCCACATATCTCGCTGCCTATTTCACCCACAAATCTCACCGCCTATTTCACCCACAAATCTCACCGCCTATTTCACCCACAAATCTCACCGCCTATTTCACCCACAAATCTCACCGCCTATTTCACTCACAAATCTCACCGCCTATTTCACCCACAAATTTCACCGCCTATTTCACCCACAAATCTCATCTCCTATTTCACCCACATATCTCATTGACTATTTCGACATAATTATACGCTTCTATATGAAATCGCGCAGTTTCAATTCCAATTCCTCACGTGACCATATTATATATCATCTGTTATCTGTATTTATTTCTGATCGCTTTATCCTAATGCTGAATAATTCCTGAAATACTTGTTTATATTTGCTGCTCATGAGATAGTAGATGAATATATTTCCCGCCGAATTTGTCGATTCTAAAAGTAACCCGAGCCCAATGAAAACAATGTTCGTGTTTTTAAGTTTCCCGTCAAAGGCAAGTTCCGGTAGGACGGCCTTGGCAATGAACAAGATACAGACGGGAACAAAGCAGACGATAAAGAGGGTTGAGATTACAACCACCATTTTGACAACCCTCTGGTCTCGAGTGGAAACTTTCTCACTTTGAGAAGTGGTTGTTGATTTACTCCGCCAATTAGTTTGTCTTTGAAGTTTGATGACTAAGACTACAGTGCAGATAACGATGATTATGAAGGCAGCAAAAGGTACAAACACGTTGTTAAATACGAAAGACGCTTTCTGGACCTTGGCTCGATGTTCAGAAGGGACCACTGCTAGAAGAGTCTTGTTTCGTTTTGGAAAGAACATCATTCCTAGTTTGTTGACGAAATAAACAGGCGCTGAGCTGCCCAGCAGGACGACGTACATGCACACGATGATGATTGCTACTCTTCTGGGTGTAAAGATTCCCTTCACCTGCAGAACAAGGAAACAATCCACAAGGTAAGATAACTGTGCACATCATGAAGCTTCGATTAGTATCAAAGGGGAGGTGATCATTTTCGTTTGTTGTTTAAAAAAGGAAAACTGAGCAAATCTTTTAAAAACATCACAGACTTGCCAGGCCTAAACATTAATGGAAAGATAATCAATAACCTAAGATATGCTGATGATACTGTACTACTAGCTGAAAATCCAAAAGATCTACAACAATTACTTAATGAAATAAACATTACAAGCTAAAAATATGGACTAGATATGATTATCAAAAAGGCTAAAACTATGATCATACATAAAGAAAATTATAAAGACCTACAATTAAATATCAAAGTTGAAGGAACACATCTGGAGACAGTTCAGAACTACAACTACCTGGGACATGCTATAGCCAGTGATGGAAAATGTAAAACTGAAATAAACAAAAGAATAGGTATGGCAAAAAGTAATTTTAATGCCATGAAAAATATACTAACATCAATACAAATAACACCAGGGCTAAAACTAATAATAGCAAAATGTTACATCTTCTCAATATTCCTGTATGGTGCAGAAACATGGACATTAGATAAGAAAACTGAACAGAAAATTGAGGCCTTTGAAATGTGGATTTATAGAAGAATAGGTAGAATTGCATGGAAAGAAAATAAAACAAACGATGAAGTTTAAAAACAACTGAAAATGAAAAAAGAACTACTAAACACAATTAGAGCAAGACAAATGAAATTTTTGGGTCATGTTCAAAGACATAAGAGCCTAATAAAAGTAATATTGGAAGTGAAAATACAAGGTAAAAGAGGCAGAGGCAGACCAAGACTAACATGGACGAGTAACATCAAAAGATGGACAAGTCAACCTATGACAATCTGCACCATCAAAGCAAGAAACAGAGTGGAATGGCGCTCCATGGTAGCCAACCTTCGATGCGGAGAGGGCACTCAATGATGATGATGATGATGTGATGTTTAAAAAAAAACATGAATAAAAATTACCCATAAAATCAACTATTTACGACAAAATACATTTTTAATTAAACTGAGAGTAACCTGAGACTATCTTATTTCAATAGAAATCTGCGGATTTGATGGACACTAACTCTAGCAGCTGCAAGATAAATTTCATCATTTGAGATCAACTTTTACTGAACAACCATCCAAACATCTTAGAAAGACATGGAACAACATTATTATCCTAATTTTACAGGAAATATTTGAAAATTGGTATCATTGTTCAAATCGTCACTCCTGATAGTTGAATGTTATCGTCTATACTTAATTGGCTTTTGTTCACAACAAGAAATGTCTAATGTGGTGATATCCTTTCAGTCGTTTGGAGAAGCCAGTGACAGCGGAACGACAGGTGCCTACCAATGATAAAAGTTTTACTTCAGAGGCAACATCTACATTCTCTCCCATTCCACAGGAGAAAAGTGATAGTTCAAGCTATGCTGTATCAATTCAAGACTAGATCCCAGTCTTTGAGACTATAATTAGACCATGTTGTTGTTTGCGCACTTCAGCTTTGTATCTATAAAGAAGACCGAGCGGATTGAATGTTGCTCGGAAATCTCTTGTTCATGATTTTCCCATTGGCAACCGTGTGCTAACGTCTCCCTATCGATATGGGCAGATACATTGGCAACCGTGTGCTAACGTCTCCCTTGCGATATGGGCAGATACATTGGCAACCGTGCGCTAACGTCTCCCTTGCGATATGGGCAGATACATTGGCAACCGTGTGCTAACGTCTCCCTAGCGATATGGGCAGATACATTGGCAACCGTGTGCTAACGTCTCTCAAGCGATATGGGCAGATACATTGGCAACCGTGTGCTAACATCTCCCGAGCGATATGGGCAGATACATTGGCAACCGTGTGCTAACGTCTCCCTAGCGATATGGGCAGATACAATGGCAACCGTGTGCTAACGTCTCCCTAGCGATATGGGCAGATACATTGGCAACCGTGTGCTAACGTCTCCCTAGCGATATGGGCAGATACATTGGCAACCGTGTGCTAACGTCTCCCTAGCGATATGGGCAGATATTTTCCAACTTCGTGGGTACTCTTACCTTTATCGTCTAAAGTTTTCACGTTTTTTTCCCACTAACAATTGTGCTCCGGCAGCCTCCATTTTCGCCTACCCTTTTCATTTTCCAGATGCCGATGGTTTCTTTATCGTACACATGAGACATCATTATTGTGTCCTTATTTGAGAAAGCTAGACTTCAGATCTCACCAGCCATAGATAGACATGGAGGAGTGGGGTGGTTAAAGCCACGAGGAAACCACGGAATCAAAGGAGAAAATATCTTGTAGCAGGCTTCGTACGAACCTGTGATCTACTTGTTCAGAGCTCGACATTTTACATCACTCAGCGCCCCCCCCCCTTCCCCCCCCCTCCCCGAAATAGACCATGACTTATAGATCTAACTTTATCAAATTAAAAAGCTCACATCACTATCCCACTGTTTACTGCAGATTTCATGGTCAACAAACGTCATACAGCTTCTGGGGCCACAGATTTTCTTTAGGAAAGTATGGCGACCTAGCGTGATACTGACCACATTGATGATCATTTAAAAATAGAGACATTAAAGTGATATTTCCTATAAATGCCACCAGATATGACGGTAACTTTTATAGTCATAACAGAGAAGTATCATTGTTATTTTGCTTATATAATTTATGTGAGTGACTACTTTAGTAGCTTAATATAAAGAACGTTTAACAAATCGACTCAAATGGTTTGAAGGTGTGAAACATTCTAATTTTTTAAATTTTTAAACAGAAGTACAATTTAAGCTACAACCTCTTAAAATGGAATTTAATACTTTATTAAAAAAATTATGTACAGGCTATATTTCTGAAACGAGCAGAGGAGCAATACAACTAAAATATCAGTTCTAAATGGCTGTGATGCGCACATAGAACATGCAAGAATGAGCAAACCTTCAAGGGCGCCGTGATACACAGACATCGCTCTAGGGTGATGAACGCTGTGATCCAGCTGGTAACTCGTGAGAAGATGACGTGCAGCCATCCTGAGGTGATGTACTGAAATCCTATAGGCTCGAACGGTAGGTCGGCCTTAATGAAGATGGGATTCAAGCAGATATTGGTCCAGATAAGAGATGCCACACAAGAGAGGTCCGAGACGGCCAGTCCTGGTGAGTGAGACAAGAGAAAAACATATCTTCAATGAATTAATAAATACGTCGATAGTAATAAACATCTTTGGTGTAGGATTAGGGTTAGGGTTAGGGTTAGTGGTTAGGGTTAGTGGTTAGGGTTAGGGTTAGTGGTTAGGGTTAGTGGTTAGGGTTAGGGTTAGTGGTTAGGGTAAGGGTTAGTGGTTAGGGTTAGTGTTAATGGTAAGTTAGGGTTAGTGGTTAGGGTTAGTGTTAATGGTAAGGGTTAGGGTTAGTGGTTAGGGTTAAGGTTAGTGGTTAGGGTTAGGGTTAGGGTTAGTGGTAAGGGTTAGGGTTAGTGGTTAGGGTTAGTGTTAATGGTAAGGGTTAGGGTTGGTGGTTAGGGTTAGTGGTTAGGGTTAGTGGTAAGGGTTAGGGTTAGTGGTAAGGGTCAGGGTTAGTGGTTAGGGTTAGGGTTAGTGGTAAGGGTTAGGGTTAGTGTTAGTGGTAAGGGTTAGGGTTAGTGGTTAGGGTTAAGGTTAGTGGTTAGGGTTAGGGTTAGTGGTAAGGGTTAGGGTTAGTGGTTAGGGTTAGTGGTAAGGGTTTGTGGTAAGGGTTAGTGGTTAGTGGTAAGGGTTAGTGTTAGGGTTAGTGGTAGGGTTAGTGTTAGGGTTAGTGTTAGTGTTAGGGTTAGGGTTAGGGGTTTCACTTGTCAATATGAGAAGCAGGAGATCCCCTTTCCTCCGTTAGTCTCCGCAATACGGTAGACCACTCGTGTAGTTCGCCCTAGCAGGTTATTGGGTTATTTGCGGGTCATCATCATTGCACTCCGAACATGTCCATAGGTGCTCAGATCCCCTCCTCAGCAATTCCCGCAGTGTCCAGCGACTGACGACTCCAGTTCTATGTTGGTTGATAAGTCTTCTTACACGCCCACTAAGTTTCTCATTTCTGGCTGTGCCCATCTTAACTCCCATTTCCATCATCCGAAGAAGTGATGTGGATCTGTGTTTGTCGAAGTCCTGTGCTCTTCCCACATCTCGGAGGGCATTGATAATGTCCGCCCGATCGATTGGTTGCCGGTCCTCAACGACAGTGCAACTAGCCAACCTGTCCGCTCTTTCATTTCCCCGTATTCCCGCATGTCCAGGGGCATAGATAAAGGTGACTCTACGTATTTTGGATTTCTGCAACAACTCTATCCATTGCATGCGTACAGAGCCCGCCTCCACTTTTTTTTTAAATCATGCTCATCGAATCACTCAGTATACATGCGTGGGTGTAGTCTTGTGACTCTAACCATGTGAATGCCTTTGTCACTGCCATCACCTCCATTGTCCTGGCAGGTTTAAGGTACAAGTGACACATTGGAAGGAAATGGCGTATAGAGATGTGACTGGAGATAGAAGTTATTTCGGGTTTTGATCTTCTTATCTCTATGTATATGTTCAGGTCATTTTAATTTGTGAGTCCCATACGTGTTTAGTTTTTAGAAATAAACTTACTGCCTGGGGCCTACCACAGTCGATGTTGACAATGATCGTCTTCCACACCCTTACACTCTTGTGCATGACCCACTTCTTTATTTCCGTCCGTCTCTTGAAATTCATGAGCAAGTGCGACATGGTCAGTGACAAATGTAATAAGTAATGCCCGATTAAAATAATAATGGTTCTATATGCAAAAAAGAAGAGCACAATACAATCTAGCAAATTATTTTAGAAACACAAATAATTATGCTACAACATAAATGTAATTAAGAAAGAGGACGTACCTAGGAAACTAACGTTGACTGGATCTTGAAATCCCATCTTGACAAAACAAATAATATTGATGATGTTGGTGATTGTGCCGAAGACAGCAACCACTTGAAATACAAAAGAGTAGCCGACCCAGTTGAAAATCATTAAAGCTTCATCATTGACTAGTGTATCCACTGTCCGAGGCAGGTGTGTGCTAACCATGGCAGAGGTCCACATTGATCACAGACACCACCAGCACAGTGTTTTGTCTCAGATTTGTGAATAAACGGTAACAAAACTTAAACTATACATTAATAACATGATTACAATTTATAATCGTAGATACCCTCACGTCAAACAATCAATTTATGTGAAAGTCATTGAGTTATTGCTGATGAACTTGTTTTAAGAAATAGTTTCTGGTCGAGCTGGTGATCGCCCTTTAAAGTGATGGCATTGAAGGGCAGCCCACTCGGGGAGACATGATGGTCATCTTTACAACACGCTGCAAGGATAAGTACATGTCATTTCCAGTTATGATATATCAATTCCATGAAATGTTAGTAGGTCATAAATAATGGTTTAAAAATAGTTATTGAAAGAGGGAATGGTAGCAAATTCCAACTGTGATGTTAGTAACGTGTGGACACTGTTCTTGACTTCACTCATATCTGTAGAGTTGAAACTAACTAATTATTTTGTAAAACCTAAAAGTCTTCAATTCAAAGACAGAAAACAATATGTAGAAAAGAGAACATTTCAATGAAACTACACCTTCCGTCAATTTCAAACGTATGGCCGCGTCCCTTCTTCGGAAACTCTTGATACGAAGTCGAGAGGGGGGACAGTTCGACTGGGTAAAGCACTATCTCCATATTCCGTGCCCAGGCTGTGTTGGCATAGTGAAATGAGGAAGAGTCAACGTGCTAAGACCCTAACAATGGTGTCAATGCTCACAAGAGCTGTTCCATAAGAAACCCCATAACAAACCTTTGTAGTTGTCAGGGCTTGATTGGGACAAGTGAGACTAACAGGAAATCACGAGGATTCGTTAGACCAACCTTTAACATACCCTTGGTGGAACATTAAATCATCATCGGGTCGCATGTGCTTTACAGAAAGTTGCATTCAACCACAGCCCGTGTGAAAGACTCTCTCTCTCTCTCTCTCTCTCTCTCTCTCTCTCTCTCTCTCTCTCTCTCTCTCTCTCTCTCTAGCCAGATCTCCCATTTCTTCTGATATGTTTCTCTTTGATATCTTGAAATCACCTTCTTCTTTGTCTGCGCCTGATGGGTCGTCCAGGAACCATACCTTCCATTAATGGTATTTCCAGCTATCTATGTCCATATTATTTTAATTTTAATTTTACTACTTTGAAGGTAATATGTTACATGTTCTTCATGGCGTTCAACTATCAAACATCAGACCAACTACCAAAATGTGATGGTACTATACTTTCAGAACTTTATTGCAGTTATATATGAGGTTTGCTAAATGGGACAGAAGAAACTGAAATGATCAGAGAGAGAAATAGCAGACAGTCTCTGTGGATTTCTTGGCAGGAAGTAAACAGCAGAATCGATCAAAAGCTACAGAGATTGAAAGTTGTGGAGAAATGTGATCACCACCTGCAGCAGGTACGGTATGTACAGATGATGATGAAGAGAATGTTTATGGTAATGATAATTATGATGGTGATAGTAATGATTATATGATTATGGTGATAGTAACGATTATATGACTTTAGTCATGGTGATAGTAATGATTATATGATTATGGTGATAGTAACGATTATATGACTTTAGTCATGGTGATAGTAACGATTATATGATTATGGTGATAGTAACGATTATATGACTATTGTGAAAGTAATGATTATATGACTATGGTGATGGTGATGATGCAGATGATTATAATGTTAAGGAATGCGATGATAATGATGATGGTGATTATAATATGATTATGGTGATGGTGATGATGAAGTTGTTGATGATTGTAATTATTGTAACGATGAAGATGGTGATGACGATAATAATAGCGACGATAATGATGATGACAGTGATGATGACGATGGCTGGGGTGATGATGATATTTTACATAACAACATAAAATAAGACTATGAAACGAAAAAGGATATGTACTTTAACAAATAATGCTATAGGGTTGTCCGAGATTATACTTCACTCTCTTAGGCCATATCATTTGAAGATGAGGATTAGATGCTGTGCACATTCTCCCATTAACGTTCAGTTACGTAATTTCAGAATGCCACCATTCAGTCGATCCAGCTGACAGAAGAATGGCTACTTGGCTCGCTCTGCTAGCAAATTTATTAAGATCAAGACATTTTTAGATAAAACGAGTTTTGACTATTCTAAAATTTCTGGGTTACTCTAAAGTTTGAACCAAAATACCTAATCACAGTTCGTTCCTTTACTTTCTCCTTCTTCTATCCTTCCTCTATTGCCGTTGGCGTCGAGATGAGATACAATCTGCGATTCTTTGCTCTTCTGTTGGCCTCTTCTTGTGTTATCCCTCCTGGTGATTCTAGTATTCCCTTTATTGCAATTTTATTTACGTTATGTCTGTATGATCGCGATTGATTCTCCATTATTTAGGCTCTGAGCACTGTTGTGTGCTAAAGTATTCCTTTACTGATCTACCGAAATGCTCGCTGCTGATATTATGGGATCAGTTTAATCAAATGGTAAGTAATTAACACGTTCCCAGAATGTAGACTATTTCAGTCATAATGTCAGCTTCGTGCTCGTCTGTTAAGTAAAATAAAGATGCTTACTAATCCCCCCTCCCCTGGTCCCCCCATCCAGACTATTCATCACATTGATGGACCGCATCTGCAAACTGACAAGTCCTCTCGAAGGGACGAAATCAATGAACTCTTGTTAGCAATAGACCAAGCATTGATACTCACGAAAATAGAAGACATGCATGAACACATGCAAGAACACCTAGGCAGACTTAACAGGGTCAGGAAACAACATGATCTGAAAATAAACATGAACAATACAGAAGAAATGACGATATCAAAAGAAACACAAGACACTAACATAACGATAAATGGCGATATCCTAAAACAATTGAAGGAATTCAAATACTTAGGCAGCACCATGACATATAACAACATGCAAACAACAGAAACAGACTCGAGATGTAATAAAACTTGTCAAATTATCGTGCAGATCACATCACTGCTATTGAATAAAGGAACACCACTAGAAGCAACGCTAGCTATCTATAAGGTCATCTTTATCCCATTGTTGTAGCTACATGGACCTTAAACTCAAGAATTAGAAAAATAACCCCCACAGAAATTAAGTGTGTCAGACGCATGCCAGACAACAGACTGAGAGGTATGATCAGAAATGAAGAATTACGAAAAGGACTTGGAACATAACCAGTTTTTGAATACATGAAGCGAAACAGATCAAGTGGTTCGGGCCTGTGGGGATACACATCGAACTAAGTCAAACACAAGGAGTCACCAACAAACGAGAACACCAGACCAAGAGATCGACCAAGAGAATAGTGGATACACGGAATACACATCGAACTAAGTCAAACACAAGGAGCCACCAACAAACGAGAACACCAGACCAAGAGATCGACCAAGAGAATAGTGGATACACGGAATACACATCGAACTAAGTCAAACACAAGGAGTCACCAACAAACGAGAACACCAGACCAAGAGATCGACCAAGAGAATAGTGGATACACGGAATACACATCGAACTAAGTCAAACACAAGGAGTCACCAACAAACGAGAACACCAGACCAAGAGATCGACCAAGAGAATAGTGGATACACGGGATACACATCGAACTAAGTCAAACACAAGGAGCCACCAATAAACGAGAACACCAGACCAAGAGATCGACCAAGAGAATAGTGGATACACGGAATACACATCGAACTAAGTCAAACACAAGGAGCCACCAACAAACGAGAACACCAGACCAAGAGATCGACCAAGAGAATAGTGGATACACGGAATACACATCGAACTAAGTCAAACACAAGGAGCCACCAACAAACGAGAACACCAGACCAAGAGATCGACCAAGAGAATAGTGGATACACGGGATACACATCGAACTAAGTCAAACACAAGGAGCCACCAACAAACGAGAACACCAGACCAAGAGATCGACCAAGAGAATTGTGGATACACGGAATACACATCGAACTAAGCCAAATACAAGGAGTCACCAACACACCAGACCAAGAGATCGACCAAGAGAATAGTGGATACACGGGATACACATCGAACTAAGTCAAACACAAGGAGTCACCAACAAACGAGAACACCAGACCAAGAGATCGACCAAGAGAATTGTGGATACACGGAATACACATCGAACTAAGCCAAATACAAGGAGTCACCAACACACCAGACCAAGAGATCGACCAAGAGAATAGTGGATACACGGAATACACATCGAACTAAGCCAAAGCAACGAGTCACCAACAAACGATAAAAGAACACCAGACCAAGAGATCGACCAAGAGAATGGTGGATACACGGAATACAAGAAACACTCGGAGGTTTAACAGCAGACGAGGTCAATGTAAAGGTATATATGGCCTCTGGTGTCTTGGCAAACGGTTGATAGCAAGCAATCATGATAAGTCAGTAGTTGAGCAAATATGTTAGTGTCTTATGCTGCATTGCTGAACAGCTTCTCTCATGGCTTTATCTGCCAATACTGGATAGTCGAATCCACCCACAGAACGAACAAGATGTATTCGCGGCGTCTGGCCTCGGTCTCCTTTCTACTTCGCCTTTTGTCTTCTACATTTGATATCAACACTGCCTATAAAGTTGCTGTGCTAATTTTTTTCTCTCCATGTGCTACGATGTGCAGCCATATTTTCCCAATTTCTTTCATTGACAGAGAATTCACCAAAGGAAGTCCTGCAAACATCCTTGTATCTCAGCACTGATCTGCCCTTCGTTCTCTTTAATTCATTAAGTTCGCAATACAATTTCTGTTTGGGAATACTATTATTTACCACTCTTCTTACATTCCTCAGCCACGTTAGTTTAAGAATTATGTTTGTTTGTTATGCCTCGACCAATAGTGTAGAGATAATACTTTGCCCAAAACCCACTACCTTCACCCCAGCTCCTCTTTGAAGTGTTCTGAAAGAGGGACGAGGTCCTTACGTTGGAACAAATGTTTAGTCGCAGGATATGCCAGAAGATGGTTAATACACCACCGACTGCCTTAGAGTCAATCCGTTCGGATTTTATGTGTATTTACTCCCATAGCCTTCGAAGAAGGCAGTGAGCGAACTGAGCAAGAAAGCCGCTGTTGGAAATAGGCGTTTGCCAGTGCAACAATGAAAACAACGACCTATCACTGATAGGTAAATTCCAATTGAAAAAAAAATACAAATATCCACTTAACAAAGGAAATGTCACCGCCCACCAGCCTCTTAGAAGTGAAACAAACACAGCAGGAATGTGCAGGAGCAATAGAAGAGCAAGAAACAGCGAACATTATTTACCCTCGACCTCGAAAGGCAAATGAGGAAGGAAAGAAAGAAAGAAAGAAGAACGGCAGAAAGAAGGAAGAAAAGGAAGAAAGAAAGACAGAAAGAAAGAATACTCGTCCATGCATGCCATTAAAGAAAATAATATCTAAACGTGAACTATTAGCGTAACAATTGTTCTCTCTTATTTTGTTGGGTGTTGTGGGCGATGTTTAGAATGTTTCGTATGAGACCTAAAAATGGAGGTCTTATGAGCAGCAGGTGATCGTGGCAACTATCCTTTCCTACCTTCATTACAAAGAGAATGTGTTTTAATCTACATAATCCAACTCGTTTCATTATAACAAAATAGTAATAGAGTTATTGCATGCGTTCGGAGACTCGTTCTTTGCTACAAATTTGTCACAACGCTTCTTTACTATTCTTGTTTATTATATTAATTATGTGTATGTGTCTGTTTGTTATTAATATTATATTAATTATTTATACGTGTCTGTTTGTTATTAATATGTTATTCTTTTATACACAAAAAATAACTATCTTTACGACACATAGTACCATTGCTGGTGTATGTCGGGGGGCAACGATAGAACCAGAGGGATAAAGGCCGCTTGGTCAAGCAGTCGCCACGACGTGTAAAACTCGGGATTTTTATTTCACCCCCGATAGAAAAAATACTTCTGTCTACGGCGGGCTTCGAACACCGTACGCCGGCTTTTCAGCCAACGGAGCAGTGGGTTTAGCCACACGGCCACGTGCACCTCTTTTGTTACAGAGTTATAATGTTATAACTTAAAGAATAATTTCAAATATCTGAGCATGTCTATATAAGCAGGTCAGATATGTGAAAGTTCTAAAATGTTTGTATAAAATATGTCATGACATACAATTACAAACTTTTACAAAAATAATATCCACAATACATTTCGTTTGTGTTATAAAGTATCACTCTTAAGAAACGGTCAGTATTATAAATTATAAATGGTTATTTGGTAAATTGTGAGTTATCAGATAACTACTTTGATTAATGCGGTCTGAACAGCCGGTATATAGTGTCAGGTGTGAATGTTTTGTCCAGTAAACTATGAAAACTAAGAGAAACACCCACATCATATTTGTATTATTGTACATTGACACACTTTGACGATATATAAGTACGTTAGAGTCCTCAGGGCAGTTGCGGTAATCTTAGCTCACACTTCCCAGTACTACGTCAAGATAGCTTTCTTTTATTTCACAAAGTTAAAATATTGGTGCCAGCTATTGTTTAATTACCTTATATTTTTTTCTAAAGACATCATGTCACGCGAGGTACATGGGACATCTCTCAACAGACGTAATAACAGTAATTAGAAACACCGCGTTGTGTTGTCATTATAATACTCGGTAGTCGTACACTGAATAGAAAGAATAGTACATACCGATACTACATGTAATTAGCCATCTAATAATTGTATGGGCATGAATTAAAATAAATACACGGTGTCAAAGTAAGTTAAATTAACTTGATAAGAATGAGTTCACCTGAGCTATTATCGAGCATGGAATTATGTGGCCAAGTGTAATAAACCGGTCGTTTGTCAATCTGCAGCTTGTTGGTCTGATTACCAATAGTCACGAACTTATTGTATTAGTCGAGACTGAAATCAAATAACCCATTTCGCGTAATGTTTGCACTTAAAAAAAAATTAAAGTACCCTCGTCACGCCAAGTGGCGTATAGGGAATATGGTGTTAGTGACCATAAATTTTACAGACCTTCGGCACATGATTTTTTTGTGTAATGTGGTCGGTATTACGCCCGTGCCGCTTTACTTTCCCAGAAAAAAATCCGGTGCCCATTAAAGGTTGGGTGAACCTGGAAGCCGTCGGTTGAGATCGAGCCCTACCTCTTGTCCTTTGTAGTCCAGTTCACTAACCACATCGCGGCTCCGATGTCTGCACTTGGCACGTAATAATTATATACTTCTGATCCATCAGTAAGACTCCAGGTTCTGTACATCGAATAATGTCGGATTATATTTAATTTTAAAGTAAAACTGTTTTGTTACTGATTTGGTTACCGAAGATTTGTATCATTGAAATGTACTGAAAGCAGTTTCAAAAGCTTCTACGCCACACACTGTTAATGTATACCGATTAATAATTTTGAGTTTCTTTGCTATAGTTATCGTTTTAGAAGACATGTCAAGCTTAGTTCTGTCGATTGTTCTAGTGATAGTGTTAGTGAACAAGGTAAAACAGGAGAGCAAGTCATAGTTTCATTTAACGAAGTAGCAGTTTTAGGGGGGGGGGGGGGAATCGTAATATGTAAATAAATTGTTCATTTTATTGTAATGTGATACATACATCATTTTGTAGTTTAGCTTACAAGCTCTGTTCTCATAATGCTGCTTTACAATATACAATACTCCTAGGTCCTCGAATATAGTCTTTTTCATTATACAAACATCTCAATAAAACAATGAAATAAACATCTCAATAAAGCAATGAAATAAACATCTCAATAAAGCAATGAAATAAACATCTCAATAAAGCAATGAAATAAACATCTCAATAAAGCAATGAAATAAACATCTCAATAAAATTATATAACAAACATCTCAATACAATTATAAAACAAACATCTAAAGGTATAAAATTATTGGAGTATATATATATATATATATATATATATGGCCCTTTTCGTCTTGTCAGACGGTCTAGTGGAGGCTATTGCGTATTTTTTTGAGGTATTGTTTTTGCCGAACAGCTTCTCTCGTGGCTAATTCTACCAATGTTTGACAAACACACGCGGTCACATAATGAACAGGTCAGGCTCGCTGGTCCACAGGGTTTACCATCCTTTTTCATGAGTCTCTTCTCTTCTAAGTCCTGTCTTAGAACAGTCTCAAATGTTGTTATACCGTTCCTTATACGTGCTCTCCATGATGTGCGATCACTTGCCAGATGTTGCCAGTCGTTTTCACAGATGGCGAAGTCTTTCAGAGATGATTTGCAGATATCTCTATATCGTAGTTTAGGTCTGCCGATTTGTCGTTTTCCGTGTTTTAGCTCGCCATATAGTATTTGCCTAGGAATGCGTTTTTCTTCCATCCGTTGGACATGCCCCAGCCATCTTAGCCTTCGACTTCTGAGCATCGACATGATTGTTAGGGTCTTAGCACGTTGCAGGACAGTTAAGTTGGTTATTTTGTCCTGCCATTTGATGTGCATTATTTTGCGGAGACATCGCATGTGGAAGACATTTAGTCTTTTTTCCTGGTTTGAGTATGTTGTCCAGGTTTCGGATCCATATAGTAGTGTGCTAAGCACACAAGTTTGATATATTAAGAGTTTAGTCTTTTGAGTTAGTTTCGTGTTGTTCCATGCCCTTTTTGTGAGTTTGCCGACGGTCGTAGCTGCCTTACCAATTCGACAGTTTATTTCTTCATCAAGAGAGATGGTTTGCGTAACTGTGGATCCAAGATATGTAAATTTCTGTACTGATTCTAGTGGGCAGTCTTTTAGAGTAATAGATATAGGTTTGAAGTCACCTTGATTTAGTATTACTGTCTTCTGAACATTAATTGACAGTGAAAAAAGGTCGCATGCTTTATCCAGGTTGTTGATCAGCGACTGTAGGGTGGCCTCACTATGAGCGACTAGGGCTGCATCGTCAGCAAATAAAAATTCTTTAAGTAGGGCAACATTTGTTTTGGTTTTTGCTCTTAGTCGTGCTAGGTTGAACAGTGAGCCATCTGGTCTAGTGCGAATGTAAATATCTCCTGAGCTGTTTTCGAAGGTGTAATTTAGGAGGGCAGCAAAAAATATACCAAAAAGGGTGGGGGCGAGGACACATCCCTGTTTCACTCCTTTGTTGACTTTGAAATTCTCTGATGGACTCCCATCAAAATGGACTTTGCCATTCATGTCTTCATGGAAGGAAATTATCAGCCTAAGTAATTTAGGAGGGCAGCCTATGCCTTCTAACACCTTGTAGAGACCATCTCTGTTTACTGTGTCGAATGCCTTTGTGAGATCCACAAAGGCAATATAGAGCGGCATATTTTGTTCCCGACATTTTTCCTGCAGTTGTCTAAGAGTGAAGATCATATCTATGGTTGATCTCCGGGTCTGAAACCGCATTGGGACTCGGGAAGCACCCGTTCTGCAAGTCTATGCAGGCGATTAAGTACGACTCTAGCAAAAGCTTTGCCTGTTGTGCTAAGGAGAGAAATGCCTCTGTAATTGTTGCAGTCACCCCTGTCTCCTTTATTCTTGTACAGCGTTATAATCTTAGCATTTCTCATATCATGAGGTATTTCTCCGTTTCTCCAGCATTTAATTAGCAGTTTGTATAGGTGTGGAAGTAGTACGCTTAGGTTGTCCTTTAGTACATCTGTGGGAATGTTGTCATTTCCTGCAGCTTTTCCTCTTGAGAGGGCATTTATAGCGTCAGCAAGTTCGTTCATAGTAGGCTCAACATCCAGTTCAAACATTGTAGGATATTTGGGTATTGATTGTGCTAGAGCTGTGTTTGCTGGTCTGTCGTCACTGTATAGATTAGAGTAGTGTTCAACCCATCTTTGCATTTGTTGTCCCTTGTCAGTAATAGGTTCTCCAAACTTGGATTTTAAGGGGGCTAATTTTGTTATTTTTGGTCCAAGGGCCTTTTTTATATTGTCATGCATGGTTTTTGAGTCGCCCCTGTCTGAGGTTTTCTGTATTTCAGAGCATAGATTGTTCCAGTATTCGTTTGCGCATCTTCTTGCTTCGCGTTGTAGGGTGGCTTGCGCATGTTTGAGCTGATCCTTGGTGATTTGATTGGGATTATTATTGAAGTTCAGTAGAGCCTTTTTCTTATTAGCTATTAGTGGGTCTAGTCTTGCTGCATTTTCTTCGACCCAGTCGTTCTTTGAGAACCGTTTCTGGCCGTAGGTAGATAGAGCGCAGTTATAGATGTGTGTTCTCAGGGAGCACCAGTTGTCATCCACACTTGATGCATCTTCTACTTCTTCTACCAGTTCATCAAACTTGGATCTAAAAATATCTTCGGTTGGTGTGGTTTTTGTCGCTGTGATGTTGATCTTGGCTGCTGCAGGCTCTCTTGATTTGTAGATACGACTACTTCTGGCTTTGATCTTACTAATGACTAGAGCGTGGTCTGTGTTGCAGTCTGCACTGTGATATGTTCGTGTTATTCTTTCAGTGTGCTTGTTTTAGTAAGTCCAGGGCACATGGTCCTTACGTTCCATGTGCCAAGTTTAAACATTGGTGCTTTCTTCCTCATTTCACTTTGCCTACTCTGCCTGGGCACAGGATATGGAGATAGTGCTTTACCCAGTCGCACTATCCCCCTCTCGACTTCGTTTCAAGGATTTCCGAAGGAGGGACAAAGTCCATACGTTCGGAATTGAAAGAAGGTGCAGGGGATGCCAGAAAGACGATTAACGCCGTCCACTGCCTTAGGGTCCCTCCCTCCGGATTTTTACTCTGGGTGTACTCCCATAACCTTCGATTCTAACTAGAAACTAGTCCACAAGGTAGTGGAGGGTTTTGTGGTCGAAGTTTCCCTTCTTCTAGACGGGTTGCCAGCCAAGGTTTACGAGTCCCGTCTACCCGGAGCGATATCTAAAGATACGCCTTTGTCAGGCTCAAGTGCCCGGACGTCCGAGAGAACACGTTACCGGTCAGTGCAAGGCTAGAAATTGCTCCAATGCACAAGTACCAAATCCGTGAAAAACACATCACTGAAACAGTACATAATCCAATTAATGAATAAAACATCCATAGAATGAATTGTCGGCATAGGACTTCTACACACAATAGCAGTTTACTGCGTAATTAAACACAAGAATCGAGAGCTAAAGTAGCTTCGCTGCTTTCGGTGGCCATCTTGACCGGAACTCATATATATATATATATATATAGAAAGAGAAAGTATATATGTGAAAGCGGTGCCTATATGCTTTTGTTTGGTTCTGAATTCTTTAGAATATGAGGGAAAAATAAACTGCAATAGTAAATGATGTACCGTGACCTGCAATGTAAACCCTAAAATAAGTAAACCTTAAGGAAATTAAATCGAATGTAGACTGAAAATATGATGAGATGAGGTTTCGTGGGGAAGTAAGACAAACAAGCGCGTGAAGACGAGGTTTTAAAGACATAAATGATGAGCAACAATTATACGTCAGAGAGAAGATAACTCGAAGACACGGACAATAGATATAGATTTGTTTCAGATTTTGTAAACAGTAGATTAATGGTGAAAGTGATATTATGTTACGTAGCATCAACAGTTTCATCCACATCATTGAGTGCCATCTCCGAATCGAAAGTTGGCTACCATGGAGCGCCATTCCGCTCTGTCTCTTGCTTTGATGTTGCAGCAGGTTGTTATAGGCTGACTTATCCATCTTTTGATGTTTTAATACAATGTCTCGCTTATCATTTATCTCTAAGCACCAAGGCAACAATAACAACCTATAACTAAATGAAGCAATAGGAGATATAAAAGAAGACTCCTGCAATTGCCCCCTAAGAGATGGATAAGAGAAATATTTAATGCCACTCAAAGCTGATAGGCAAAAAAGACAAGGCAAACGCCATTTATTTTCTAATGTGTAATTAGTAATAAATACATCTCCAGAAAGATAAAGTTATGAGCGTCCAAGTCTTGCAACTTTATGAGGTTTCCCCAACTAGGCTATCGAGGCCCCCTAAACATAAGGTGGAACATAAAGTTGTAAATAAGATCCCCTAATTTAAAACAAAATTACAGCCAAGCAGAGTGTATAATCGTGTAACCAGTTTGAGGTGAAATGTAGAATATGAAACCTGCACTAGAGATTGAAAGATGTCAATCTTTGGTATGGAAATTACACAACTTCACACAGAAAACTTTCCTTCTTTCTCTTACTGCCATCATCATCATCATCAAGTACCGGGCATGCTGACGTAGGTGTAAGCGTAAGTGTTCTCTTACTGTACTGCCTGATTAAAAAGTAGGTAAAGAGCCCCATCACGCCAAGTGGCATATAGGGAATATGGTGTTAGTGACCATATATTTTACAGACCTTCAGCACATGATTTTTTGGAGGTAATGTGGTCGGTACTACGCCCGTACCGCTTTACTTTCCCAGAAAAAAAATCCGGTACCCATTTAAGGCTTGGTGAACCTGGAAGTCGACGGTTGGGATCGAACCCTACCCCTTGTCCTTTGTAGTCCAGTTCACTAACCACTGAGCAGTACTGCCTGATTGCAGAGCTTTTAATGCAGTTCTGTCAGAGAAAGTTTCATTACATGGGTCGTCTTCATTGGGCGATCGTTAAAGAGTGTAATAGAGTGAGTGGAAGCATGGGGGCAGGTAACTTAGTTGTTACTCGCTTCTCTATAGATGATAGCAGTAACAAATGGTAGCGACCAGCAGTAGTTAGGATATAAAATTTAAGTATGGAAAATTTCCAGCCAGATAACAAGTTGTAGAAACAAAGTTAAATGAGTAAAGGTTTATAGTGGGTGGTGACACACACAACGTGGGAAGGAGGTAATGTTCAGAATTGTTGGAAGACACATAATAGTTTAGGTCCATGGAAATTTCCACTTCAAACCAAGTTTGTGAGTGAGAGGAGATGCAGATTTCCACAACAGCAGGTTGGGGAAATAACAAATAGCTTGCGTTGACCCCCATGACTTTGGCCCGTCTGATAAATAAGTTGTCATCCAACTACCAGGAGAGGTCATTGTCATGAGGTAACCATTATTTAAATAGGTTATAGAAGTCACGAAAATAATCTGTTATTGTCAAAGTCTTGGACAGTTGAGACACAGGAAAAGTTGTAGAGTTCAAGTCTCGGACACGAGGCTGCAAGTGATTAGGATGGAGTCGCAATTTGTCGTTTCGCAACAATTTTATTGGCTACTAATTTTCAGACGTAGAGTTGTGGTTGGAGTATTTAAACTTCAAAACAATAGGTTTAAGACAGTTACAGTCAGAAATGAATTAGTTAGGAATAGAAAGGCAACAGTTCGAGTTAGTTAGTCAGGAAGGAGAATTAGACAGTTAGTATAGTCAGGACAGTTAGAATGTAAGATTAGAAAGTGAAGCCAGTTAGTTAGGAAGTTAGAATCTCCAAGTGCAGTTCAAGCCAGTTGAGAAGTTATTATTGAAAAGAGTTGATAGAGAGTATTATGAACTTAAGCTGTGAAGTGTTTTTAAGAGTATTTCAATTTGTGTTTCATATTCCGCATGAACGTAAGTTGAATAATGTTGTATGCAAGATATGCACTTATGGACATTCAAATAGTCACCGACGATAGTCTCTTGAGTGTCCAGAATTAATTAACATTAATTTAAGATAAGTGTATCAACTACTAGTCGATTATTGTGCCTAGAGATCAATAAACTGATTATGACTATATAATGAGAGAGAATGATTCATGATTTACCTGTTGTAAACAACTAAAATAAATGTGATGTGCTGTGAACAATAACATCAAGATACAATTACAATAAAGAGTCCATGTGGGTCTATAACAAAGAGTAGCAAACATGATTTGATAGTCCATGTTCGAGTTCTCCTGTTTGTACAGACTTGCAAATCCAATCTCATTCACAATCTCCAAACACATTGTTTGTTTAATCTATAAGGTAATATATTTTTTAAAACGTAGAGTCTGCGTTCAGAAATATTTGGCTATGAAAATGTCAATCAACATATAACCCAAAAAATGACTGATGTTATCTATCAGTAGATATAATTCATGAGAATCATTTTCTCTAATATTATCTTCAACTTTTCAGTTTAAATCTCTTCACGTTCGTGTGGCAACTGGGGTCCTGACCACGGTGATCGGATAAAACGATCGAGTCACTGTCACCTACCACGCAAGTTGTAAGAGGCTACTGAGAAGGTTTAGAGGCAAGGTTTAGCGACAAGGTTTAGAACAAGGTTTAGGGACAAAGTTTAGGGACAAATTTAGGAACAAATGTTTAGGGACAAGGTTTAGGGACAAGGTTTAGGGACAAAGTTTAGGAACAAGGTTTAGGAACAAGGTTTAGGGACTAACGTTTAGGGACAAGGTTTAGGGACAAGGTTTAGGGACAAGGTTTAGGAACAAGGTTTTCCCCGGAGCTTTGGATTTCATTAGAGAGCCGCGATAGCTCAGTTGTTCGTGAACTGGAATACAAAGGACAAGAGGTAGGTTTCTATCCCAACCGACGGCTTCCGGGTTCACCCAGCCTTAAATGGGTACTGGATTTTTAAATAGGAAAGTAAAGCGGCACGGGCGTAATACCGACCACATTATCCCAAAGATCATGTGCTGAAGGTCTGTACAATTTATGGTCGCTAACAACTTATTGGTCACTAATTCTCTATACACCACTTGGCGGGACGGGGCTCTTTACTTTACTTATGGAGTTCATTCATATGAATTGACGACATCTTTAGTGCTCTCCCTAGTTTGTGGCGAACGTGTGTGCTGAGGAGGGGATCTGAGCACTGGGGTTGTTTAACGGTCGTTGTGTAATAAAGATGATCTGTCGACTAAACTAAACGCATATAACAGAACCTCAAATAAGCTGCTATTGTTAACTGATATTTTAAATGACACACACAAAAAATAATAAAAACTTTATTGTGTTGTGATAGAACAGCAGGCAGAATCAGTTTCTTTCCTTGAAAGAATTAATCTTGGAGAAAGTGTGTGATGTGTTTTAATAAATGTATTGATTATTATGAGGAGAAATTCAAATGGTATCGAAAGATTCATTTATGTGCAATTTCCAATAGATATATGTTTCTGAAGCCACAATAAATAATTGACAATTGGTCAGACTTTAAGACCAGCCACGGTTGTAGTTCTGTAGTGTGAGGAAAAGATGCACTGAATACAGGGATATGGTGTAGGTGATGGATAATATTGTGTAGGTGATGGATGATATTGTGTAGGTGATGGATGATATTGTGTAGGAAATGGCTGATATTGTGTAGGTGATGGATGATACTGTGTATGTGATGGATAATATTATGTAGGTGATGTATGATATTGTGTATGTGATGGATGATATTATGTAGGTGATGGATAATATTGTGTAGGTGATGGATGATATTGTGTAGGTGATGGATAATATTGTGTAGGTGATGGATAATATTGTGTAGGTGATGGATAATATTGTGTAGGTGATGGATAATATTGTGTAGGTGATGGATAATATTGTGTAGGTGATGGATGATATTGTGTAGGTGATGGATGATATTGTGTAGATGATGGATGATATTATGTAGGTGATGTATGATATTGTGTATGTGATGGATGATATTATGTAGGTGATGGATGATATTGTCTATGTGATGGATGATATTATTTAGGTAATGGAGGCTATTGTGTAGATGGTGGATGGTATTGTGTAGGTGATGGATGATATTGTGTATGTGATGGATGATATTAGGTAGATCATGGAGGCTATTGTGTAGATGGTGAATGGTATTGTGTAGGTGATGGATGATATTGTGTAGGTGATGGATGATGATATTGTGTAGGTGATGGACGCTGCGCATTAACATTATCAAAAAAGAAATAATTTAGTTTTATATAGCACATAAAGCAATATTATACCCTTTTTACAAACTAGTCGACAACATAAAGGCATTGGCAACTGATTTTAGAGTAATATACTTGTAAACTTGATGTGGGCTTCGGTAGCCTTCTTGGGAAAAAAACACTCGACTAAGCCACCGACGTTCGCACAACCCGTGCTCGATTCCCATAGGAAGCAGTGTGATTTGTACTTGTGGTCTACTTGGCAAAAATTACCCCTGCGGTCGACCCAAAAGCTAGCAGAAATGGGTGCCAGGGTTATACTCTGGGAAGGTGAGGAATGCCGCCTCGCATCGTGAGTTTCCATGCTTGAAGCGATACTATCCAGAAGTCTCTGAACACTTCTGGATAGGCGGCCGAGCATATATGGGTGGAAACTGGCGTGCTAAGACAACTATTCAAGTCTAGTACTATACCTTTACCTTTAGTTTCACCTTGACCTTTACATGTAAACAAAGTTTGTGGAACAGTCTACTCAACGAGAGAACAGTATCTTCTAAAATGAGACAGGTATAACTGTGTAGCCAGAGTGAAGAAAATTATAGATGTATTCTATTAATTGACGCAATAAAAAAATATAAACTTAACGAGTGTACATTTGGTTGCTCAACTGCTCTAGTAAAAATGTGTTCAGTGTGAAGGTCTCAACATAGATAATAAAACAACCGACTAGAATATGTGGCTACTCAACTGCAGGAGACAGAAGTGTGTTCAAAGTGAGTTCCCAACTGTGACAGTAAAACAAACGAGTCAAAGACGAGAACGCTGTAGCTAACTTTAAGACACAATAGACTTGTATCTCACGTTACCACATGCCGTGACGGTCAAATCATATACCAGACACACTTATTCAGATTTGTTTCAACACAATGGATTATATTATCTGGGTTATTTTTATTACATGTATTTTTTATTCATTTTTAAAATTCATCTTATATCTCATATTATGAAGTTAAGTAAACCCGCATATAACAATGACGATTTTAATCTCGAGTTTCCCCATAGAATAGTGGACAATTCCATCATTTTGCTGTGCTGAAGGTGTTTTCCTTATTTAAGTAACACTAAAACATTAAATCAAATATTATTTAGCGGTTTACTTTCAAGAATTATGAGAGGTGCATTCATTTGCAGTGTGATCTAGTTTCTACCTGGTTTCACCAATGATTGTGATCAAATACGTTAATTAAAGAAATGCAGCAACTGCAAACCATAGTAATCATTCAGCTCAACAGCGATCGGCGCAACTGGGACTTCGGAGGTACCGAGGTCGTAATAAAGGAACCCATCGAGATATTGTCATCGCATCCCGACGCCATCATCTACGTGGACGATTCCGTGACCCGAGGACAGTCCAGCCGTTGGGGTTTTGTGGCGTACCGAGGGGTAGAGAAGTGGTTAGGGAATCGAGCTATTGTTGCATTACGGTGTCCATCATGAGAATGGAGGTAGAAGCAACACCGGGAGGAGATAACATAGTTGGTTAAACAGAATGTGGATCACGCAGTCTTGGTGAGTGACAAAGTAAACAACAGTAGATTGATATAAACTTTCTTTGTTGGGTGTGAATGCAACTCTTGGATGGCTCTAAAGTGAGCACGTTAACCTGGGTGTACTGGCGATACCCCACTGATGTGCACGGCGATGGGATAGCTGATAATCTCGCTGACAGCAACATCGGTGTACTGTCGAGACCCCACTGATGTGCACGGCGATGGGATAGCTGATAACCTCGCTGACAGCAACATCGGTGTACTGTCGAGACCCCACTGATGTGCACGGCGATGGGATAGCTGATAATCTCGCTGACAGCAACATCGGTGTACTGTCGAGACCCCACTGATGTGCACGGCGATGGGATAGCTGATAACCTCGCTGACAGCAACATCGGTGTACTGTCGAGACCCCACTGATGTGCACGGCGATGGGATAGCTGATAACCTCGCTGACAACAACCTCGATGTACTGTCAAGACCCCACTGATGTGCACGGCGATGGGATAGATGATAATCTCGCTGACAGCAACCTCCATGTACTGTCGAGACCCCACTGATGTGCACGATAATGAAATTGCTGATAATCTCGATGGCAGCTCTGACATAAAGTGCCTTCTAACAAAAAGTACACCGCAAGTTTGTTCTGTATTACCTAAAAGAACAGAAGGAGATTATATAAGTGGTACACGGATGTGCATATTTAAGCACTGATGGCTGTAATTGCAAAACAGATTTGGTTGATTCGAAGTGCTCAGTGGAAACAGCAGATGTATGTACAATCAACACCTTACCGTAACAGTTGTTCTGGATACGATTCGAGAAATGTTGTGAATGGAGTAGCGGAGCGGATGTGGGGGAATGAGCGACTGTAATGAAATAAACATCTCAATCATCATCATCATCATCAAGTACCGGGCCTGCTGGCGTAGGTGATCATGTCTCTCCACAACTTTTGTTCTCGACAGCTATTTATCATTTCTGTTGTTGACCTTCTGCCAAGCCATTCTCTTAAGCTGTCTGATATTTTTTCTCTTTGCTTCCCTCTATCTCTTCGTCCCTCAATTTTTCCAGTTGTTACAATATATTCCAGTTCTTCTCTTCTCATTACACGGCCAAAAAAATGATGACTGTTTCTTCCTAATATTGGAAATTAGCTCTCTTTTTGCTTTGATCTCTCTCAGAACATCTTCATTACTCTTCTTAGCTGTCCATAGTACTCTCAACATTTTTCTGTAAAACCACATTTCTACAGACTCCAGTGATTTTCTTGTCTGTTGTCCTATTGTTCATGATTCGCATCCATATGTTAAGACTGGCTCTACGTAGCATTTAAGAACTCTTTTTCTTGTTTCTTTGCCAAAAATGGATTGCATAGTATCTTCCTCATTTTTTGGAAAGCTTTGTACATCTCAATAAAGCAAAGAAATAAACATCTCAATAAAACAATGCTACAAACATCTCAATAAAACAATGAAATAAGTATCTCAATAACGCAATGAAATAAACATCCCAATAAAGCAATGAAATAAACATCTCAATTAAACAAACATCTCTATAAAACAAACATCTCAATAAAACAATGAAACAAACATCTCAATAAAACAATGAAACAAACATCTCAATAAAACAATGAAATAAACATCTCAATAACGCAATGAAATAAACATCTCAATAAAACAATGAAATAAGCATTTCAATAAAACAATGATTCAAACATCTCAATAAAACAATGAAATAAACATTTCAATAAAACAATGATACAAACATCTCAATAAAACAATGAAATAAACATTTCAATAAAGCAATGAAATGAACATCTCAATAAAACAATGAAATAAACATCTCAATAAAACAATGAAACAAACATCTCAATAAAACAATCAAACAAACATCTCAATAAAACAATGAAACAAACATCTCAATAAAACAATCAAACAAACATCTCAATAAAACAAACATCTCAATAAAACAATGAAACAAACATCTCAATAAAACAATGAAACAAACATCTCAATAAAACAATGAAACAAACATTTCAATAAATCAATGAAATAAACATCTCAATAAAACAATAAAACAACTGACTGATTCCATGAATAGAATATAACAGAATAGCTTCTGATTGTTTAAAATATTATGTTATAGGTAAAGGGGAGGGTACTGGGAGATATTTTGAAAATAAATTATGTTTGTCTGTGTGTGTGTTTTAAACAAATTGTAAAAAGGAGAGGGGGGGGGGCAGAGCTGTGTACTGCAATTCTTAAAGTTGACCTTTGTCTGTCATTCAAGATGGCGATCGAAACTGAAATCTATATCCGCTACTCTTGGTTAATACAGGCTTGAGGAACAAATCGAAGAAATTGTTTTCTTTTGTACTGGAACGAAGCAGACGATAGAGAAGCATGAAATCACAGCCACCATTTTGAGAACTCTTTTGTTTAGGCTGGAGACTTTCTCACTCTGAGAAGAGCTTGTTGATTGCTGCCGCCATGTTGTCTGCATCCTCAGTTTAACAACCGGAACTGTGTTACAAACAAAGTTGACATTTAACGATCTACAGGGAACTAACACGTTTGCTGAAAACAGAGAAAGATTGATTCCCAAAACACAAGAAGTTTAGCGTAGGTAGTTTGTAAAACTGCTTTGTCTTCTCTGCGCGAGGAGTTCATTTCAAGCTAGCGGGCATGCATACTCGCTGCATCAACCAGCAGTACGACATGCATGTACACGATGCTGAAGGTGTCAACTCTCTAGGTGGTGACACTGTCTTGAGCCTGCAGTTTAAGAAAGTACTAAACATTTCAACAATAAATAATCAGTGTTAAAATAGAGTGCAATAAATACAGCAACAAATACAAACATTCTAATTATCTAGTGTCAGTTCAAGCTGAAGACGGCCCGCATAAACCAATGACTCACAGTGTCAGACTTTGTTTCCTCTTCTTGTTGTCCTTACAGTATTGTCAGACTTTGTTTCCTCTTCTTGTTGTCCATGCTGTATTGTCAGATTTTGTTTCCTTTTCTTGTTGTCCTTACAATATTGTCAGACTTTGTTTCCTCTTCTTGTTGTCCTTGCTGTATTGTCAGATTTTGTTTCCTTTTCTTGTTGTCCTTACAGTATTGTCAGACTTTGTTTCCTTCTCTTGTTGTCCTAACAGTTTTGTCAGACTTTGTTTCCTTTTTGTTGTTGTCCTTGCAGTATTGTCAAACTTTGTTTCCTTTTCTTGTTGTCCTTACAGTATTGTCAGTCTGTGTTCCCTCTGATGTTGTCTTTGCAGTATAGTCAGACTGTGTTTCATCTGATGTTATCCTTGCAGTATTGTCAGACTGTGTTCCCTCTGATGTTGTCCTTTACAGTATTGTCAGACTGTGTTTCCTTTTCTTGTTGTCCTTGTAGTATTGTTAGACTGTGTTCCCTCTGATGTTATCCTTGCAGTATTGTCAAACTGTGTTCCCTCTGATGTTGTCCTTGCAGTATTGTCAGACTGTGTTCCCTCTGATGTTATCTTTGCAGTATTGTCAGACTGTGTTCCCTTTGATGTTATCCTTGCAGTATTGTCATACTGTGTTCCCTCTGATGTTGTCCTTGCAGTATTGTCAGACTGTGTTCCCTCTGATGTTATCCTTGCAGTATTGTCAGACTGTGTTCCCTCTGATGTTATCCTTACAGTATTGTCAGACTGTGTTCCATCTGATGTTGTCCTTACAGTATTGTCATACTGTGTTCCCTTTGATGTTGGTCTTGCAGTATTGTCAGACTGTGTTCCCTCTGATGTTGTTCTGGCAGTATTGTCAGACTGTGTTCCCTCTGATGTTATCCTTACAGTATTGTCAGACTGTGTTCCATCTGATGTTGTCCTTACAGTATTGTCATACTGTGTTCCCTTTGATGTTGGTCTTGCAGTATTGTCAGACTGTGTTCCCTCTGATGTTGTTCTGGCAGTATTGTCAGACTGTGTTCCTTTTGATGATGTCCTTGCAGCATTGTCAGATGTTGTTTTTTTCTGTTGTCCTTGTATCGTTAGACTTTATTTTCTTCTGTTGTTGTCCTTGTCTTGCCCGACTTTGTTTCCTTCTGCGATTGTCTTTGTTGTATTGTCAGTGTTTGTTTCCGGTGGCCCCGTGTGCTGTTGTCCTTGCAGTATTGTTAGACTTTATTTCTTTCTGCTTTTGTCCTTGCTTTATATTCAGATCTTCTACATTACCTGGCTACGACAGGGTGTCTCACGAGCGCCGTTCTGTGGAAGCCTATCTATATCGGCAAGGTAGTCGAAGACTGCTGTTGTTGCCTACTCTCTCGGCATTCTTCTTAGTGTTTCCATAGAGAGACCTCGTTTACATTTGTCTCCTGTTATACATTACACTAATTGTCTTGCGATTCTTTTGTTATTTCGTTTCATTACATGTCATACATATGACTACCATCGTTTCTTGATTAAAGACGAAATTGTTGATTGTACAGACGTTTCTTTTACTTCTGCACTAGTCGTGAATTCATGACATGCTATTCCATGTATTTTCCTAAATAACGAAATCGAAATCTAATTTATTGTTTTTTTCATTCGTTCCTTTTCAGCTCTAATGACCATATGCAGGCATGGGTTGTAGGAGTGTGTTTGCTTTTAAAAACATAAGTTTTGTTATTATCCATTTTAATGCCATGAAAAATATACTAACAACAAAACAAATAACACCAGGGATGAAACTAAGAATAGCAAAATGTTACATCTTCTCAATATTCTTTTATGGTACAGAAGCATGGACATTAGACAAGAAAACAGAACAGAATTTTGAAGCCTTTGAAATGTGGATTTATAGAAGAATAGGTAAAATTAGATGGAAAGAAAAGAAAACAAACGATGAAGTTTTAAAACAAATAAAAATAAAAAGAGAACTACTATATACAATTAAGACAAGACAAATGCAATTTTTAGTGCATGTTACAAGACACAACAGCCTACTAAAAGTAATATTGGAAGGGAAAATACAGGTAACAGAGGCAGACCAAGACCAACATGGACGAGTAACATCAAAAGATGGACAAGTCAATCTATGACAGCCTGCACCATCAAAGCAAGAAACAGAGTAGAATGGCGATCCATGGTAGCCAATCTTCGTTGCGGAGACGGCACTCGATGATGATGATGATGATTATCCTAGGAGCTTAGGTTTCCATATTTTTCTCAAGGTATGTGTAAGTCATTACTATATTTGCTGTTATGATACGAATTTCTTTCTGCGAGTTTCCCCTCCGAGTTATACGAAGTGATTCACGTCTTCTTCAGACTTTCCTTCCAGCAGGAATCGGCTCACTCAATAAGATAGAGTTGCTTGCACAGAACAGAGTCAAATGGCGAGATTTGATTAAATATCTTTACAAGAATTGAAAACTGCTAGAACAAAAATGTAGTTAAGAGAAAGAGAATCTTGGTCTATGCCCTATGGACCGGCTACAGCTCGAAAGGTCAATAGATAGATAGATTTAACTTTTCTATAGGACGAATTTGGTTTTCCAAGACTCTCGTCTTTTCTTCATTAATATCAAAACCTTATTCTATAAGTTGTCCACGCTCAAGAATTTTGTTTGTTCCTTGTATCAAGTTAATACAAGTCTGTTAATGTCATTTGTCAATGTGCCTGGCGTGAATGTTCTTTCAGTGAAAGAAACTGGGAAAATCTGCTTGCAGATCGTAGCACGTGGAGAACAAAAATAACAATTGGCAAAGTAACTTTCCAGGCAGTAAGGGAAAGTAAAGAGCCTCGTCACGCCAAGTGGAGTATAGGGAATATGGTGTTAGTGACCATTATTTTTACAGACCTTTGGGGCATGATATTTTGGGGGGTAGTGTCGTCGGTATTACGCCCGCGCCGCTTTACTTTCCCAGTAAAAATCCGGTACCCATTAAAGACTTGGTAAACCCGGAAGCTCTTGTCCTTTGTAGTCCAGTTCACTAACCACTGAGCCATCGCGGCTCCCTTTCAAGGCAGTGCTGATATCAAATGCAGAAGACAAAACGTGGAAGGCGCATGGAGACAAGGCTACGCACCACAAATACAACCTGTTCATTTTGTGGACGGATCAGTCTATCCAATATTTGCAAATTCAGCATAAAACACAAATATGTTACTAGACTACTGACTTAACCTGATTGCTTGCTACCAACCGTCTGTTAAGACGCCAAAGGCTAGATATATGTTAATGTCACATTGACACTATGAGAACTACAGTATATCTTCAGCAAAATCAAGGCTATCTAAGTGCGACTCATGTACCTAATCAATGCATGTGTAACCTGTACAACAGTGTTGAGTATCGCAGTATTTACAAATAGAACATGGTCTTATAAAGTGGTCATACTCCCTGTATGTGAGCTTACCAGCCCCTTAGCGTAATGTACCTCGTTGTCTAGTTTTGACGTCAGACTGCCAGTCTGTAGCTGGCTAATTTATTTCAGGCCACCACATTTAAGGCCACCATATTTCAGGCCACAATTTTCACTTTGTTGGGGTGGGGGGGGGGAGCGGAAGGTGTAACTGCCTCTGATACTATTCCCTCTATACAACCGTGTACTTGACTAAAACTAGTGAAGTAATCTCAATAATTAGTTCTCACGTATACTAAATCTGCTGAAGTAATCTCAACAATTAGTTCTCACGTATACTAAATTGAGTTATTGAGTTATTGAGTTATTTGCGGGTCATCATCATTGCACTCCGAACATGTCCATAGGTGCTCAGATCCCCTCCTCAGCAATTCCCTCAGTGTCCAGCGACTGACGACTCCAGTTCTATGTTGGTTGATAAGTCTTCTTACACGGCCACCAAGTTTCTCATTTCTGGCTGTGCCCATCTTAACTCCCATTTCCATCATCCGAAGAAGCGACGTTGATCTGTGTTTGTCGAAGTCCTGTGCTCTTCCCACATCTCGGAGTGCATTGATGACGTCCGCCCGATCCATCGGTTGCCCGTCCTCAACGACAGCGCAGCTAGCCAACCTGTCCGCTCTCTCATTTCCCCGTACTCCCGCATGTCCAGGGACATAGACAAAGGTGACCTTACGTATTTTGGATTTCTGCAACGACTCTACCCATTGCATGCGTACAAAGCCCGCCTCCACTTTTTTTATCATGCTCATCGAATCACTCAGTATACATGCGTGGATGTAGTCTTGTGACTCTAACCATTTGAATGCCTTGGTCACTGCCATCACCTCCATTGTCATGCTACTCGTGGTCATGGCGTATGCACCACTGTCTTCCTTGGCTATTCTGCCTGCCGAACGTGCTGTAAATGCCCATGCACTTTTTTCGTGTCGTCTTACAGATCCGTCTGTATAGATGACTGCATCTTTCTCATCGGTGTTATCGCAGATGAGACCGTTGACCTCAGCATTAACCACGACTGGGTTCTGTTCCCTACTTTTCCTGTCGAGTGTGACAATACATGAGAAAGTCCCCTTGAATGACGTAGGCACCGGTATCCACTCCTCACCAACGCTGAGATTGGTAAGCCCACAGACTTGTTTGATGACATCTTCTGCTCGGCCCACCCATGATTTGCCTCTTTTTAGCCTGGTACCTTTCTCTGTGTTGAGCACGTGGTGCAATGGATGCTCTGTATCTGTACTAATCTTCAGGTATGCTCGTGCTCTCCAGATCTTGATTCTGTCATCCATGGTTGGAAAGTCAAGAAGATACCTCATTGCCACACAGGGAGTGTCCCTCGTACGTATACTAAATCTAGTGAAGTAATCTCAATAATTAGTTCTCACGTATACTAAATCTGCTGAAGTAATCTCAATAATTAGTTCTCACGTATACTAAATCTGCTGAAGTAATCTCAATAATTAGTTCTCACGTATACTAAATCGTGTGAATTATTCTTAATAATTAGTCCTCACGAACACTTCATTTATTTCAGAATCTTCCAAAGGCTGACTGAAGATGGAGAGAAATGGAGAATGTTGAAGAAGTCTGTGAGCAGTGCCCCATTGATTCCAGGGTTATGGGACATTTGATGAATCCAACTCCGGCTTGTTGCAGGAGCTACTGAATAAGGTGCTCTGTGCACACCGTGAGAGCAATTATGGATTTTAATTCGTTTGCAATGATACCGGGGCCTTCCATAACCAAATAACCAAATTCTGAATTTCTAAGGTTTTCGCAGAGTCTCATGTCGGTCTTGTCTTTTCCTTAAATGCTTTTATGTGCAAGCTTTACCGTTATTTTTTTATAACAGTACAAAATTAGGATAATCCGTGGAAGACAAGGCATTAAACCATATGATGTAAAATGATCAGCATACGAAATGTTGTGTGCAAAGAAAAAACAAAACAAATAGAGATATGTTTAAAGGTGAAAAGGTGAGATGTAGAAATGGGACAATTGCAGTCAATGTTTGCATCGAACACCAAAATAGATTACATTCTTTAAACATCTGATCAGAAAAAAAACATATCTATCTATCTATCTATCTATCTATCTATCTATCTATCTATCTATCTATCTATCTATCTATCTATCTATCTATCTATCTATCTATCTATCTATCTATCTATCTATCTATCTATCTATCTATCTATCTATCTATCTATCTATCTATCTATCTATCTATCTATCTATCTATCTATCTATCTATCTATCTATCTATCTATCTATCTATCTATCTATCTATCTATCTATCTATCTATCTATCTATCTATCTATCTATCTATCTATCTATCTATCTATCTATCTATCTATCTATCTATCTATCTATCTATCTATCTATCTATCTATCTTCTATCTATCTATCTATCTATCTATCTATCTATCTATCTATCTATCTATCTATCTATCTATCTATCTATCTATCTATCTATCTATCTATCTATCTATCTATTAGCTGTCAGTCTGTCCTATATATTGTTCTTTGAAGCCAACAACAGCACATAGCGCAGAAATTCCTGATCCTCTGTGTCTAAGGGCCCGGCATTACACCTGCCTGAGTGTCCATCACAGGGTATAAAAGATATCCAACCTGTACATGGAAATAAAACGACGAAATGACACGTGACGAAAAGGTAGCCATTGTTCATCAAATATGATTCATGATGGCTGTAGCTCAAGCTACAGAACTAGGTTGTCCATTAAGGAGGACACACATCCTCTCTGAAACCACTAACGGTACAAACAGTTTAACACAAGATGACAGCAAATGAAGCTTTACAGTTTTCAATGTGTTGAAAGAAGCACGCGTATCGTTTCTTCAGCATCTGCTACAAGGAGTAGCCGGTATATTGGTGTCCCTTGTTCACGTGATAAATATACAAGAATGCAAGTAGGATTTTGATGGACGAAATGGGACCAAAGAGAAAAATGTTAACGTGTGTGTCCCATGTGTGTTTATAACCGTTGTTTCAAGGGTGAAAAGTATTTTTGAAGCAAGATCCCAATAATTTACTTACAAACGATATTAACAATTAATATTTAAATACAATAAAACTACAGATCCACATTTCTAATTGATGTTTCTTCAAGTCAGAGAATGATGCTGTGATTGGCAATGCCTAAGTGACTGTTTTGCAAAAGACGTGTTTTTCTTTCATAGTGCCTGTCAGAACGTGCAAGACTGACTCACTGTTAGTCCTTTTGCTTTCGATTCGATGTATCTTCATCTGCTTCTTCTTATTTCGCTCATTATATGTCTTTCAATGTTGAAGGTAGATATAAATTGCATTCTTTTTTTTCTTTTCTGTTTGTTCTCTGCTGCTTTTATGATTCGTAGTGCTTCTAATCAATCTTGTTCGTGGTCGGCCTTTGGGTCTGGTGTTCTCGTAACGTTTATTGAAGGCTCGTTGGTTTTGCTTTGATCTTTCTGCCTTGTCACGTGACCAAATCATTGTATCTATTCTATCTTTATATATTCGATGTTGGCGGTTATTCCCAGCTTTTTTTTAAGTTCTTCAAATTCTGATCTTGTTCTCGGTTTGTTTCTTGTCTTTGATATATCACATTTCATCTCGGTATTGGTTAATTTTCTTTTTTGTTCTTGCATGCATGTAGGGTCCAGGACTGGCATTGGTAGCACAACGTTGGGATGAAGATTGTAATGTAGTGTGTCTTTTTGCCTCTAGAGTTATTTACTTGTTCGACAATATTGGCGATAGCCGTCCAATGATTTGACACGCTTTGTTGCATTCTGAGTCTGTTTATGAATTGTCGTTTGTTGTCACAAAACTTCCTAGGTATTTGAATTCCTCTATTTGTTTTAGTTGCCTGCCTTATATAGTTATGTTGATATTCTGCTTCTATTTTGCAATATTCATGGTTTTGTTTTTTTGGTGTTGATTTTCATGTCGAATTGTGTGCTTGTGCTGTTGCGTCTATTTAAGTGTTCTTGTAGGTCTTCTATTTTCCCATGTATTAGTGCCTGATTGTCTGCAAATAGAAGCTCGTTGATCTCCCCTGTCTCTGATGGGTTGGCTAACTTGTATATGTAATCCATGTATGTAATAAACATTAGAGGCGGGGAGGGGAATAGTACGTACCCCTGTCTTACACCTGATCTAACTTCGAAGTGGTCTGTGTAGCCTACTGTTATTCCGACCCTGCAGCTGCTGTTGATGTAGAGAATTTTAATCCAGTTGGTTAAATGTTGGCTTACTCCGTATGTTGTTAGTGCCTCCACAGTTGTTCTCCTTTTACTCGGTTGAACGCTTTTTACTGATCAATGAAAGCTACGTACACATTTTGATTATGTTCTGGCGTCTTTTCTGCTAGCTATTTAAAAGGTCAGTGTGAATAAAGAGCCCTCTGTTTTTTTGTTCGGAATCCATCCGATGTTTATTGTCACCATATTAAGCCGGCTCTGTCTTTGACAAGCTCTCTCTAGTCACCACTGCGATGTTATTTATTGAATTATTTTAAAAAAAAAAAAAAATGAGGTGCTCGTGGCCGTGCGACTAAAACCACTGTTCCGTTGGCTGAAAAGCTGACGTACAGTGAATCAATTCAGAGGAAGAGGTATGTTTACAGCACTCGGAAAAATGACAAATAATCAACAACAGAAAAAAATATGGACCAAGGCAGGATCGAACCCGTACTCAGTGGCTAGGCGCCTTGCCACGAAAAGCCAAACGCTTAGGAACTCTGCCACTCAGCTAACTAAAAAAATTAGCTTCGTAGGCAAAGTCCTTTCGCGAAGGCTTTCCTATGACTATAGCATAAGGCTGCGATCACAGCTCGGAAATATCTTTTCCTGTTAAGAAGTACGGTCTTCGAAGCCCGCGGTAGACAGAATGGATTTTTTCTATCGAGGGTGAAATAAAAATCCTGCGTCTCACACGTCGTGGCGACTGCTTGACCAAGCGGCCTCTGGTTCTATCGTTGCCCCCCGACATACACCAGCAATGGTACTATATGTCGTAAAGATATTTTTTTAATAAACAAAAATTACACAATGTAGTTTCATTTTCCATATTTAATTGTCATATCTAATGTTTTATTGTAACTCTACAATTAATAAATGTTCAGATAATGTTTTTTTAGGAACTTTGATATTATAATGTCGTTGTTTATAAAATAGTCTAATGTAGGTGTTTTAAACTTGGCAACTTAATTGATCTATTTTATAGACGATCATTCTGTAGTGAGTTTAGTATGTGATTACAGGGGTGTACAGAAAACAAAAATATACTTTAAGCCAGAATAGTATATTTTGTCGTGGTAATTAACATCTAAGACTGGTCGTCCTGGGGGAGTGAAAGGATAACTATAGCAATGATACATTTTACTAAAACTACATCACTAGCTACATTTACCATTCATGGTAATTGTAGATTTAAATGATTGTAATTTACTAACCCCCACCTCCATACACACACAAACATGTGCTAGAAAACTACAATCTACAATACTACACTACTATCTACTAAACTACATTTGATCTTGTTTTAATTACACGGTAAAGGTAGTCCAATAGTACTACGGAACACATTCCACAGGTGATTATTTCAAAAAATGAACCGCTCAGACCGTTCATTATGTACAGTTGAAACATTCAGTCTGTTGTTACAGCTCTGATATAATTATACCTCTAGTGTAATTACCAGCTGCGCATGATGGCTCCTTCAAGAGAAACGTTATCCTGCTGAAGCAACGATAGTTATTGAGGAAACTATTATTGTACAAATAACCCGAAAAAGTTCTTAACGTTTCAGGCAGTAGTTGTCAGTACAGCGGTTACGTCACTTCACGATGACAAATATGTAGTTACATCAGACAAATATGTTGGTTTTTATAAAGCACATCTCTTTAACCAATGTTATGACTTCTATAATTCGTTCAGAAATTCGTGCCCACAGAGTTGATCAATTATCTCGGAAACTGTTTGATGAATTTCTGTAATTCTTTTCAATGAAATCTTATTTTTTCAGCGACCTTAAGATTTTACAACATTTAAGTACAAAGGTACTCGGGATTTTGCACAAATCGTTTTTTTGTTATATGATTTAAGGAAAATATCAACCCGTGTGCTCTAAACATTAGATTTTACTGTAAATTATGTTAATTTTCTAACAAACCTCTCCGTGGATTGCGTCTTACAAGGTACGGTTCAGTGAGCGCGAAAGGGTGCTAAGATTGTGTGAAGAGCACGTGAAATTTTCCTTTTTAAACGGTGAGTTGATTGCAACAAGTGTAGGTATTGTGAAATCCTAAAAATTAGGACAAACAAGAAAATTATATTTTTATAAAACTCAAAGAAGCAAAAATCTTTCCTAAAAGCATGACAGTAGGGGAAAAAAATCAGATCTGAGGTCGGTGAAAAAATAAGATTTCATGAAAAAAGAATTACATAAATTCATCAAACAGTTTCCGAGATAATTAATAAACTCTGTGGGCACGAATTTCTGAAGGAACCATAGAAGTGTATGTAATTCCTCCCTTTAGTACGATGAGGACTCTTCTGTTGCTGTCAGCAATTTTATTTCATTGCTGTCCTACACTTTTGTTAGAATGGGCTATCCGTCCTTTGTGACGACTTGATATCATGATTCTTTGGCAAGCACGTATAGCCAATATGTGGTTGTATCATTGTTGCTAAGATCGTCAATGCATTGGGGAATGTTTCTACTCCAAGGTTTACTTCTCGAATGTAGGATTATATAATACATCTTTGTTGAGGTATCTGTGAAGTTGTATAGAGTGTTTTGTTGCTACAGGTATTTAGATTTTCGACAGATCATTTCTTTTTCCTAGTTATTAGTTCGTTGATTAGTTCACCACAATTTATAATTTTTTTGGTTTGCGGTAAGTTCCTGCTTTTTGTATTTATGGCGTGTCGTTACATTATTTGAATTGTCCCCAAATGCAACGACGTTCTCATTTAGACGCTGTTTTAAATTAAATAGGGGGGGGGGGGGTTAAGGCAAAGAAATGCAAATGAATGCATACAAATGCGAAGCTGCAGTAAAGCTGAATATGATGAATGACATTTTTATTTTATTTTCTTTAACATATTTCGAATATTTCGTTATTAGTTTTTTGTGTGTGTTTTTCTTGTTTGTTCCTGCTGAAGGCCTATTTGGCCGAAACGTCGTTTAGTCTGTGTCGTCCACTTATCACGTAAAGCTTCTAACATACCATCTTTTTTTATTTTGTCATTTTTCCTTTAAATGAAATACCCATGCCGCTGATTCCGTAATTGTGTTCTAATTGTTAGTTTTTTCTTACCTACTTCTTGATAGCATCGAACTTCTAGAGTTTTATTTATGAGGTTGTTCTAGAAGTGCTCCTTCCATATTCTACACTTGGTCGAGTATAGTCGACATATATTTACCATGCAGTATGTAGAACTGCTCATGTTCCAGCTAACTCCTTAATTAAGTTAAAGATTGGAGGCAAGTATTAATAAAAGAATATTAATTATTGTAGAGGGAAACTTCCGAGTCGATTGATCAGCGAATCATTTCAGAAAAAGACATATCACTTCCCTTGAAATGATTGGCTGATGTATCAGCTCGGAAGTTTCCCTGCATAATAATATTCGTTTATTATTATTTGTCTCCAGACTAAACCACAGGAAACTACTATTCGTGATGTTTCATCCGATAACTGTTTGTTCTTCAACGTAAGTCTTAAGTCCTACCCTATCTGGGAAATACTTGTCTTAATAGGAAAATACAGATATACAATTTATTCCCGAGCTGTGTTTGTAACCCGATACCATAGTCATGAGTACACATGCGTGAAAGTGTTGCTAATGATAGCTATCATTTTAAGTAGCTTAGTTGGTCGTGTGCTCTAACGTTTGGTTCTCGTGTCAAGGCGCTGTGCCGAGGAGTACGAGTAAGATCCTACTGCTGGCCTATATTGCTCTTTGTTTTTTTTTTCTGTTGATTATTTTGATTTTTTTTTTCGAGTGTTGTAAAGAGACCTTTTCCCGTGAAAATATTCGTTAATTAATTGTACTCGTTTTTTCTTTGTTTCCTCTATGACTCTATGTCTAATGTTGAAAGTATGGCTTTTATTTTTGTAGCAGTAGCAGTCAAAGATACTGTCATGGTTACCAATTCAACACATCCGGATGAAATATTTGACACACTTGTCAGCTTTGAAGCATTAACAATTTTTAAATGGGTCGGCTATTCTATGCTGTGTCAGCTCATCGCTCTCTTCGGCACAATCACCAACATCATCAACATCATCTGCTTTGTCAAGCTCGGCTTTCAGGACCCAGTCAACGTTAGTTTCTTAGGTGCAATAGTTTGTTTTTAATTAATTAATTTAGTTTGTAAACGGCAGTTATATATTAATGACATTTCTGCAGATGTAACACTTATGCTTATATTCGTCTTACCTGACTGTCAGAAAATGATAATTGCGATTGATGCTATTTTAACACAATTGATTTTTCCCCCTTTATTGTTTATATATATATACATATATATATATATATATATATATATATATATATATATATATGTTACGTAGAGCCAGCCTTAACATATGGATGCGAATCATGGACAAGAGGACAACAGACAAGAAAATCACTGAAGTCTGTAGAAATGTGGTTTTACAGAACAATGTTGAGGGCACCGTGGACAGCTAAGAAGAGTAATGAAGATGTTCTGAGAGAGGTCAAAGCAAAAAGAGAGCTAATTTCCAATATTAGGAAGAAGCAATCATCATTTTTGGCCATGTAATGAGAAGAGAACAACTGGAGTATATTGTAACAACTGGAAAAATTGAGGGACGAAGAGATGGAGGGAAGCAAAGAGAACAAATCAGAAGGTCAACAACAGAAATGATAAATAGCTGCCGAGATCGAAAGTTGTTGAGAGACATGATCACCTACGCCAGTAGGCCCGGTATTTGATGATGAAGCAAATAAACGTTACGCTATTATAGTTCGTTTCAAATCATGTGCCCAACTTCAAAACGCTATTACGCAGTAAACATTTGTTAAAAACATTTGAAATTTTCCAAATGTTATTAGAATGCAAAAGACCCTTTAAATGTATATTTAACAAATATCTTGCAGCTGCAGTTTTCTTAAAGCGGCGAATTTCTTTGATGTCTGTCACAATTGTAAATTGTGAAGCCCTAAAGAATAGAAATTACCGTAGTTGCTGGTCTATGATTAATTTTCACTAGGTAAAGGCGTGGCCGTAATGGAGAAATAACTGTATAAGACAAAACACCAGGAGAATTATTGTCTGCTCAGTTCGATGACGGACGATAATATCAAGGTATACCTGTATGTCCAATTTTCATAGTTGTGTGGTCCTGAAAAGGACCGTTTGTTGAACTAATTTAAGGTAATATAGGGGCCAACATTGTGGGGGCTATATACTTTCATTCTGAATCAGACGAGTCTAAAAGATTAATAACTGTTTGGGGTTGAACATTCCACAAACCATCAT
This sequence comes from Megaustenia siamemsis, assembly GCA_032433765.1. Classification (NCBI taxonomy): domain Eukaryota; kingdom Metazoa; phylum Mollusca; class Gastropoda; order Stylommatophora; family Ariophantidae; genus Megaustenia; species Megaustenia siamemsis. Next base: position 80,237,898 of record JAVIAB010000124.1, read on the forward strand.
TTTTCCAATATTCCTCTTCCTGTTTTAAGACGTGGTCTTCACATTTAGCCCAATAATCTTTGTCTATATTTAATAAAGCGAGATTAGCAAGAGTCTTTACATCGCATATTTTGAATGTTGTATTTTCATCTGCCACTTGTCCTTTTAATTTTGCCCAGATTAATTCTATTGGATTTAAATGAGCATGGTAAGGTGGCAGCCTCAAACTTATATGACCGTGCTCTTGGATAATCTTATCTATTTGAAAAATCTTTGTCCTCTGTTTTTGCTTTACTAGAATTAGTAATTCAGGTTTTAAGTACATGTTATTAAATTGTATGTGCTCCTTTGTGAGCCATATCTTAATAGCATCTTTTGTACTGGATGACGTCGGGACTTTATCTTCAAGTGCAACAATGTTGTGGTACGCTGCATTGTCCATTATTAGGCAAGATGGTCGATCTAGTGATGGGAGAACATAATTTTCAATCCAATGTCTAAATATGTGACCATTCATCTCAGAGTGATAATCCCGATTGTCTATGGATTTTGAAAAAAAAATGAGCTCTGCATTCCGTATTAGTCCATGTTGCCGACTACCTGCATGAGCAATTATCAAGCGTTGTCCTTTGCTGCTAGGTATTAATCTCTTAATCTTTCCATCTGATGACTGCCATTCCCTTTGGTTAGTGTGGTGAGCATTGATCCATGTTTCATCCAAGTACACAATATCATAACCTTGCTTGCGCACCTCTTTTACTTCAAGTAAGTACTTACTTCTCATGACTACTATATGTGGCTTCTCACAGATGATGTTTCGTCCATTGGAATACTTTCTGAATGTAAAGCCTGCAGCTCTCACATTCCTCCATAATGTAGACTTTGATATTTCAATACTGTTGTTCTTTTTCAGCGATACTTTTAATTTTCTTATTGTAACAGTTTCATTCATACCCAACATTTTGCGAATTTCACTTCTAATAAGTTCACTGTCGAAATTATCCAACATTTTTGCTCTTCCTTGTGATTTTGTATATTTTGAACATTGACGGTCACGTGCTTGAATCCAGCGATTAAATGACCGTTTAGATAAATCCAAAATGTGTCTGGTCCTATTCTCAGGGTTTTCTAAAGAATGAAATAATCTTCCTCGTTTAGCCTCTTTGCAAAAATAGTCATACATTTTTATTGCGATGTTTTGTACACTGCAGAATTTCATTTTAAGACTCCTGATAAATGTTATTGTTCCACGTCTCCAATTATGAATGAACGGAAATGGAACACACAATGCCTCGTGTTTTCTACAAGTATCTAATTGTGTCAGACAACCCACGTTGAAAGCGTGCAAAAAAGTCAATTGTACCGTGTATGGATTTTGAATCGCTATTTTTAAATTAAAATACTGTAAACACTAAGTTTTGACTAAATCAATGGTTTATAATCAATCTACATCAATCGTTATAAATTTATATAAATCAAATAAGCAACAATAATAACCAAATGTTTTTTTTAATGAAATTAATTCCCTGTTGGGTTCTAATCATTATAACTTTACATGCAAATTTTGAAAAAATTACAAAAAGGGGTTAAAAAGATATCGATTTTAAAAGTTGGGCACGAGTTATGAAACGGACTATAGAAGGTCCTCAATGTGGCATAAAACCAAGCAACTGGTAAAACAAAAAGAAGATATTTGTTATTTCTTTCTAGGACTGGCCGTCTCTGATCTGTGCTGTGTTGGAACCCTTATTCTGACCAATGTCTGCATGAACCCAGCCTTCAGTAGCCTTGACCTGCCGTTTGAACCTGTGTGATTTCAGTATCTCATTGGAGGTTGGCCACACGTCATCTTCTCGCGAGTCACCAGCTGGATAACCGCCTTCATTACCTTGGAGAGATGTCTGTGTATCACGGCTCCGTTGAAGGTCTCTGAGCGTGTACTCAGTATTTAGTATTATACTAACCATAACTGTATGTAGTATTATAATAATCATAACTTTATGTAGTAATATAATAACAATAACTGTATGTGGTTATATAATAACGATAACCATATGTAGTATTATAATAACGATAAATGTATGTAGTATTATAATAATCATAACTGTATTTAGTATTATAATAATTATAACTGTATTTAGTATTATAATAACCACAACTTTATATAGTATTATAATAACGATAACTGTATGTAGTAATATAATAACGATAACTGTATGTAGTATTATAATAACGATAACTGTATGTAGTAATATAATAACGATAACTGTATGTAGTATTATAATAACGATAACTGTATGTAGTGTTATAATAACGATAACTGTATGTAGAATTATAATAACGATAACTGTATGTAGCATTATAATAACGATAATGTATATAGTCTTTTAATAACGATAACTGTATGTAGTATTATAATAACGATAACTCTATGAAGTATTATAATAATCATAACTGTATATATTATTATAATAACCATTACTGTATATAGTATTATAATAACCATAACTGTATGTAGTTTTATAATAACCATAACTGTATATAGTATTATAATAACCATAACTGTATATAGTATTATAATAACCATAACTGTATGTAGTATTATAATAACCATAACTGTATGTAGTATTATAATAACGATAACTGCATATAGTATTATAATAACGATAACTGTATGTAGTTTTATAATAACCATAACTGTATATAGTATTATAATAACCAATACTGTCTATAGTATTATAATAACCATTACTGTGTGTAGTATTATAATAACAACGATAACTGTATATAGTATCATAATAACCGTAACTGTATGTAGTATTGTAATAACCATAACTGTATGTAGTATTTTAATAAACATAACTGTATGTAGTATTATAAAACCATAACTGTATGTAGTATTATAATAACCATAACCATATGTAGTATTATAATAACCGTAATCATAACTGTATGTAGTATTATAAAACCACAACTGTATGTAGTGATTTAAAGTATAGATCAAATTGCAAGCACTTGGACTAGTTTGAAAAGAAAGTTTATCACGGATGAAGATAAGAGCATGGACAGTAATGGGAAACTTTCGTTGCATGGTTTTAATGTTACGACGTCACTTAAAAAGTAGTGTGTATGTTGGATACATATATATGTGCTTACAAATAGGTAGACATTCACAAAATATACATACACACACAAAATCAATGATACAGGCATACATACGTACATACACAAATTTAAAAAAAGCATACATATACATACATATAAACATACACACATACATAAATACACACATAGATACACACATACGTACACACACAAATACATACATATACACATACACAAATACATACATACATACACACGTACATACACACACTCATACATACATATATACATATATACTTACATACAAACATGCATAATCCCATATATATATATATATACATACACACATTTAGACATACATAAACACATACATACATGCATACATACATACATGCATACATATATACACATACATACATACATACATACATGCATGCATACACACACGCACACGGTGGTCCTCCAGTTAAAGTCAGTCCTTGTGGAATACAAAACCGGAAAGGTCAGACTGGCAGTAATGCTATAAAGCTCAGTAGACGAAGCAGTCCGGACTATGGAACCCACAGTAAAGACAATCCAGAAATGGCTTGCGTGTGCTGTAGTAAACGAAGCATGTGAAAGTCTCCAACTCAAAGAAATAATGGGCTACATGGAGACCAACAGGCATGGATGAGAGTTAATATGGGCACAGCCAGAAACGAGGAACGTAGTGGGCGTGTTAGAAGACTTATCAAGCAACACAGACCTTGAGTCGTCAGTCGCTGGACACTGCGGGACTTGCTGATGAGGGGATCTGCGCACCTATGGGCATGTTCAGAGTGCAATGATGATGACCTGGAGATAACGCAATAACTGAACATGCGTGGATTTGGTCACGGAGACATCCAATGATGGTCAAAATAATCAAACAGACAATGGAGGAACATGGTTGTCCGGGAGTTCAGAGACGTCGAGGAGAACAAACGGGTGCAAAAAGGCAGCACAACAGGTGTAGCAAGACCAATGGACCACATAGGATGAGACATTACAGAGGACACTAACATGGAATGATATGTGGCATATGACACCGCTGCGGCTCAGCTACATCGTCAAATCGCTGTACGACCTTCTACCATCAGCCTGCAACCTTTTGAAGTAGGGAGAGACAGTTGATAATCGATGTCCTCTGCAGTGAAAGACGATTGAACACGTTCTGTACTCATGTAAGACAGAGCTAGGCCAAGGACGGTACACAAGCGACACAACAAAGTGCTGCATGAACTGGCTGCCATCGTTACGGGCGTGGATGAAGGTCAAAACTAAAGGACGACTGGTTAGAAAAATCACCTACTTTTTTAGAGCTGGACAGGCTGGACGCCCCAAGGGAAACAAGTGAAACGACTCAAGAATCCTGGACATGGCTAATGACTAGGAGATGGATGTTGACCCCCCGGGGCGAGGGAAGTACCCGGGGTGCATCACAAGATTTAAAATGCGTCCGGCCATTTCACTTTACACATCGGATATGACAAACGTCATTTTAACAGAGCCCACGGTGCCGTTCGAATACAGGATAGAGGGAAAGCATGTATTAAACTAGCCAGATCCAGGATCTCGCCAACGAGCTGAGACAGCATGGGGTTAAGGTTAAAGCGTTCAATTTGTGGAAACTAGTGTCAGGGGACTCGTGACCTCATCCATCTAGGACCTTTTAATGTGTCTAGAAATAAAGGGGGTAATGCGAACAAGAACATTGGAAGATATTGCTGAGTCAGCCGAAAGAGAATCATATTCGCTGTGACGAAACCGAGACATATCAACAATCCCAGAATAATCTGATGTTCAGACGATAAGACGATTTACAAAGTGATCTCTTCATGATATAGGGTTACACTGTTCTTTGTATATTATATCTTTATCTTGTATAGTTGCTTAATGGTCACAGCACATCACAACATTGATGTTACAACAGGTAACATGTAAGATCATGAGTCTTCTTGTTACAAACAATGATAATCAAGTTTATTGAATTATTCGCCTGGCACACGTGATCTATAGTTCTGGATGCAATTATTAAATTAATGTTCATTAATTTAGGAATATTTCTGAGGCAAGTCGCCGTATCTTTATGAAGATATTCCAGCATCCATGTCATACAATTTCTTCAGCATGGTCTACTTACTGCTTGTGAGAATTTATGAGCACACACAACTTGAATTACTCTTTCACTGTCTTTCAAAGCTACTTCACACCTATAATTATAACTTGATGATGCTTAACTGACTTGGCTAACTCAAGACTTCTACTCTTAACTTTCTCACTGTTCTGACTCTAACTGTTTCTAAACTGTTTAACAGTTTATTGTCTAAATGTCTCTTCTTCTAACCTTCTGACTGACTCTGACTACTAACTTAAACTTCTGCTCCTCTGTCTAACTTCTGACTAACATTCTAACTTCTCTTCTGCTCCTCTGACTTACTTCTGACTGAACTTCTGACTACTTAACTTAAACTGTTGTGCAGGACTTTAAGTACCCAACAACCCTCTTCTACCTGAGTCTCAGCAGCCAATCAGCTGCTGCCGATTGACCACTTGCTGGTCACATGCTTTCGTGTGTCCACTATTCTGTGACTCACACCTGAACTTCCCCAAATTGGCGAAAGCCTCATGTTTCCCCGAAATCTCTATGACCTATTTGGAATAACATCACCTCATGACACTGACCTCTCCTGGTAGCTAATTACCTGGCAGAGTAACACCATGAGTTCAGTGCATGGTATGTGTGAGGGTCACTTACAATAACAACTAACTTGCATGGACAATCGTGGAGATTTTACAACAACATCACGAGGTCGATGCGTGTTATGTATGTGATGGTCACCCTTACAGCAACTGGGCGAGTGGAGATTCATGGAAAATCCCCCAACTGTTATGTCTAGGCCAATTCATGACCCTCTCTACTTCGGTGGGTGTCCACTACATCTACCTGAACTTACTCTCTCACTCTGACTAACTGTTATTCCTGGAAAATTACCATAGTTAAAATCTGCTGGTCGCCACTATATAATACTGCTATCTGTCTCTTGAGAAGCGGTAACAAGCTCTCAATAGCTCAACTCTATAACATTCCTCCCATACAACATATCAGATTTATACTTCGTATAAATCTTCGACCCACCTACAAAAATAGTAATAAAGTTGTATGGAACATCATCAATATATGACTATTAATCATAATAGTTAATCAAACATTCTAAGTCACCTAAAAAATTAAGTACAATGTTCCTCTAAATAATTGTCACCATAACAGCATTCACTCTTTGATAATAACAAGGCATCAATAACATTGTGGAGACGAGACAATACGGTACTGAGCAATAATAATTATTTGTAACACCAAAAAAATTAACATTAACAAGGGACTTAATTTTTCAAAATATGTCCAGTTGTGTCCCTTGACTAACTAACAAAAGAATGCAAGTCCTATTGAGAATCTTAACTAATTCTTAAATGACTGGTTGTCAGCTTCTTGAGGAGCTACATCATCGGCATCACCAGAACATCTGTTGACTGGCATCTGTGATCCCAATATCCAATATCTAAAAATAAACTCATAGAAAAAAACAAACCATTTACAACATTTATTATCATGCAACATTATTACAAGTCTTTATGCTTTTGAACATATCCGCTCAATTGAGATAGACCATATATTGACAATACTTAGACAACGCACATATCTCCGGAGACCACAATCACAACACGATCACTTTAGCTTGAGCAACACAGATAGATATACATACATAATTCAGACAGCTCTATTTACAACATAACTTCTCTGAGCCTCATTTTAAACTCAATTTTTCATGATACTCTCTTTTAGTTTCTCCTCTCTACTCTCAATATCAGAATTATCTGGATACAGTCCACTTGACAGTATCTGCTAGTCATTCATTTGACTCAGAATAATCTGCTTAATCTCTTGTATTCACACAGGACTACTATTTAGTCTCAATAAATTCTGGAAACTATCTCTTAAGTTCCATCTCTCTCTATTCGTCATAATGCTCTATTTCAGTGTACGTATCCTCGTAATATCTGTACAAACTTTGTCATTCGACAACAGAATATATATATCGTATCAACCTCTCAGGTTCTCATTAGTCCTCTATTATTTTATTATCCTTATGACTTCTAAACCTCAATAATTCTCTCATCTCTCATGACTTCTTGTAAGTCTCCTATAATTCCATCATGTAACCTTTCTATGAGTTATCACTCTTATTACATGTTTCACATGAGTCTCTTCCAGACTCATTTTCTTCATGATACTCTATTCTCTTAGTATCACATTTATCACCTAATTTCCTTAGGTCTCAATAAGCACAGGTTATCATCACCTTGCTTCTCACATCTCCTTATTCTTCAAACAGCTTCTAAATTTCAATAACACTCCTCTCCTTGGTACACATTTATATTGGTCAGTTGTTCCTTGGATCATCATCCAACTTCACAAGTTCAAAACCTCTGACCAACTCGCAGTTATTTACCATGTGCTCCTCTTTGGTAACTCTAATTCTTTAGTTCTTCTGAGGTAATTTCCTCTATTTCCTCGGGTCTCTTGTCTTCTATATTCTCTTGACACTACTTATCCTTATCTCTTTATAAATCATATCCTGTGTACATAGTAACATAATATTATTAATATTAAAATACCCAATAAATTCTCTTAATTGGTGTGTCTCACTATATCTCACTGGATTCTCATCTCCAGTTCCTGTCAAAACTTCTTCAACTTTACAACACCTTATCTCATTTCACCTCTGTATTACTTCTAAAGTTCCATCCTTTCTCTATTTCTTACTGTTATTAATAGGGATGTTGTTTACCCATATTTTTGTTGGCCTGCTCCAGAACGCTACTTCTGAATTACTATCTTCTTTTAAATCGTTACTTTTGCTTACACTAACTGTAGCAACTTGTCTATCCTTTTTTTTTCTTTGTCTTTGCTGTACTTCTAGTGGATGTCTTCTGTCCTGTCGTATAACCTTGCGAGCCTTCCGATATTCTTACCTCACCGTCTTCTATAGTCGTCCCCCAATACTCTCTACGGATTTCATCATTGTCACTAGCATAATCTACTGTGCACTGGTCTGGATACAGTGGGTGCACATAACGTGGTCGATCTGAATCGGTAGGCCACAAATCAACGTCTGTTCTTGATGGAATTTTCCTGGTTCTCACCGACTTTTGCCTCTCCGGATGGACTTTTACATTTTGTCCATCGCCTTCTGTATCTGTCGTCTTTGAAATTTTTTCTTGTAGCTTTAGTTTATCATGCGTCAGTTGTCCAATATATTCCTCCGCCTCCGTTATATCATTTTCTATTTTTTCGACTTCTTTCTTCAAGCCTTTGTTCTTCGTCTTTAAGCTATCATCTGTCTCTGTCAACTCTACAATCTTTTTATTATTTTTCTCATTAGTTTGCTTTAGTATCCTAATCTCATGATCTTGTTTTATTAATTTCTCATTTAATTCTTCTATTATTTTGTTATTTTCTTTATTCTTCTCAATCCATTTAGTCTCATATTCTTGCCATGTGTCACTGTCACTACCTACACAAGCATCTATATAAGTCTTTAAAACTGTAGTCTCTACTTCAGTCTGTGTACTCCTTGTCTCTTGTTCTGTATCTGTCTTTCTAATAACCTCTTCTCTAATAATTCTATTTGTTTTTAAACTATATAGTCTATAGTATGGTTTAGCGTATGTTATTGGATTAGTATATGCATGTTTTTGTAATGGCCTATAAACCTTGACTGTTATCTTACTATTGTTTATCGTGTGCTCACTATTCAAAATTTTATTGACAATGTTACTGTCTCTGTATAGAATTATGGCTCTGTCTCTTCTTCAGGCCTATCAATTAATTTCACAAATATTATTTCCCCAAAGGAACTAAAATAATCCCTAATAATTATGTCGTTAAAGTTTTTATTTAAATTTGTTATCAATATCTTGCAGCTATTAGTATTTATAATTTGCTTACTGCCCATGTCTATTTTTAATATTAGTATAATAACTCGTGTAAATTTTAATATAACTAAGAGATGACTACTACTAATTCACCGACTAGTCGTGAAGGATCCAACTGTTAAAAGAACAAAACAATTACAATTTTTTTTATATGTTATAAAATATAAAACTATAAAATATCAGCACTTTATGAACACCTCAGTTCCTGAAATAAATAGAAATTTATTATTATTTAATTTCCCTGTGGAATAAACAATGTAGTATAGAAATTATTATTATTTACCTGTGGAATAAAAAAAACAACTTTACCTTGTAGTATAATATTAGTAATCAATATATATTAAATTATAATTTATGTAGCCTTCATTCAATTTAAACATAAATATGAATTATTCTTTTAAAAGTTCAACCTGCACATAAAAAATGTATTACAATATCATATCATATGGCATGTTAAATTATCAATAATAATTTTAAAAACAATAATTATTCAACCAAACTACTTACATATAACAGAACACTATTTAAAAAAATTCCACCAGCTGTTAAAAAATGGTTTACAATACTTTAAAAAAAATGCAATCTTTAGTTACTTACTTCATAAATTAATTAATTAACTACTTAATAAATAAATTAATTACTTAACTAATAATAATTCTAATTAATTAATTGTTTCTCAGCCGTGCTGACGATCAGTCTCCTTGCCTTCTCTAATGTAACTATATTTTTAATTTAACAACACTCGCGAATGGCCATTGTAATATTTAACTATTAACACTCTTACTTGATACTTGACTTGTTTCTCTAAATAAAAACTACACCACTTGAAATTATTAACACACCAATTTTCTTCAATAAAAATTGACACATGGGATATTCAACACATGTCGGACAATTTCGTTGAGAATTATCGGTCCTTTCTACACACACAATAATGACGTTTCAAAACACTGTGGTGGGTCACAGGTCAGAGGTCAGACTCAATGAATGAAAATTGAACTTCGAATTTCAGCTTGACAAAATTATGTTTGACTGGACACCGACAGGTAACTGGACTTTTGACATGAAGGACAGGTATTCTTGATTTATAACATGACGATTTTCAATTGGTCAGATTTTAAAGCTGACTAAAAATTTCTAGTGCCTTTCTCTTAGACACTCGACAATCAGGTAGAAATTGCTGGCGTGTGGTCGTGTTGAACTTTTGATCTTAGCGGACAGTACACGGTGATTTCCAGGTTGACTTCTTGTAAGGTAACTTGTTCCTCCGTAAACTTTTCTGTCACTCTTATTTGATTTCTCTCCGCGACAAACCCAGGTTTGAATCCTTTGATCACTGACAACAAATTAATAATATGTAATAGACTTGCACAAGAAGTCTCTCTTGTTACACAATTATATTCAGTTTATTGATCATCAAACATTATTAATCTACATTGTTCATCAACTTACGAACTTGTAAGTCTACTTACTGCTTGAGAGAATTTATGAACACACAACTTGAATTAATCTTTCACTGTCTTTCAAAGCTACTTCACACCTATAATTATGACTTGATGATGCTTAACTGACTTGGCTAACTCAAGACTTCTACTCTTAACTTTCTTACTGTTCTGACTCTAACTGTTTCTAAACTGTTTAAAGCTTCTTGTCTAAATGTTTCGACATCTAACCTTCTGACTGGCTCTGACTACTAACTTAAACTTCTGCTCCTCTGTCTAACTGGTTGGTTCGCTCTGTCCTAACTTGTTTGTTCGCTCTGTCCTAACTTGTTTGTTCGCTCTGTCCTAACTTAACTGACTGAACTTCTAACTACTTTTGGTTCGCTCTGTCCTAACTTAACTTAAACTGTTGTGCAGGACTTTAAGTACCCAACAACCCTCTTCTACCTGAGTCTCAGCAGCCAATCAGCTGCTGCCGATTGACCACTTGCTGGTCACATGCTTTCGTGTGTCTACTATTCTGTGACTCACACCTGAACTTCCCCAAATTGGCGAAAGCATCATGTTTCCCCGAAATCTCTATGACCTATTTGGAATAACATTACCTCATGACACTGACCTCTCCTGGTAGCTAATTACCTGGCAGAGTAACACCATGAGTTCAGTGCATGGTATGTGTGATGGTGACTTACAATAACAACTAACTTGCATGGACAATCGTGGAGATTTTACAACAACATCACGAGGTCGATGCGTGTTATGTATGTGATGGTCACCCTCACAGTAACTGGGCGAGTGGAGAATCATGGAAAATCCCCCAACTGTTATGTCTAGGCCAATTCATGACCCTCTCTACTTCGGTGGGTGTCCACTACATCTACCTGAACTTACTCTCTCACTCTGACTAACTGTTATTCCTGGAAAATTACCATAGTTAAAATCTGCTGGTCGCCACTACATAATACTGCTATCTGTCTCTTGAGAAGCGGTAACAAGCTCTCAATAGCTCAACACTATAACATTCAGACTACCAAGGAAGTCATTAACATAGCGACAGTTTAATCCTGGAATATCTGAGTCGCGGCCGATAAGCGATAAGTAATTATATAATCGACCCTAGGTGAGCTACACCGGACGTTTGCAATACCAACAGTTGAAGGGAATAAATTTCCCAGCCCGAGCTATCTTTATCACCTATTATCAGTTTCTGATCCACTCCTTATCGCCGAATTACGTTATTTCAAAACAGCTTATACTTGAGGCCATACAAAAAGGACGATGCTAATATAAGCCATTTTAAACTACTGCCACCACGAAGAGGACATCAATGTGTTGGTTTAAAGCTAAGACAAATAAGTATACGGCCGGGTAGAGAACGTAGGTTCGACCAAAAGTGTTGCGTAGAGTCATCATCATGTACCATGTCTGCTGGCGTAAGGTAACCTCCCCCTCATTGTCCAGGATTGATTTCCACATTTCACGTCTGGCGGTGTAAAACACCGAGAAACACATTTTCTTAACTACGTGGTATAAAGTAGATGGTATAAAGTGGATTGTATAAAGTGGATGGTATAAAGTGGATGGTATAAAGTAGATGGTATAAAGTGGATTGTATAAAGTGGATGGTATAAAGTGGATGGTATAAAGCAATTTATTATTTATTTTCTTTGAATTAATGCCAGTGCCAAAACTTTCTCTTGCTCTCTCTCTCTCTCTCTCTCTCTCTCTCTCTCTCTTTCTCTCTCTCTCTCTCTCTCTCTCTACTCACACACACACACACGAGCGCACGTACAGACACATATGTCTATATACATGTACTCTCATTCACATATCGGTCGAATGAATTCGCATAGTTACATAGTGACGATTTATCCTAATATCTGTGCAGGTAAAAGGAATTTTCACGTCCAAGAGAGTCACCATCATCATTGTGTGCATGTATATTGTTCTTCTCGCAAGTGCGGCGCCAGTTTACGTCGTCAACAAGCTAGGAATGGTGTTCTTTCCCTCCAGGAACAGAAGCCTCCTCGCGCTAGTCACCACAGCTAATCGAGCCCACGTTGAACAAGCATCGTTCGTATTTAACAACGTGTTTATTCCATTCACCGCTTTTATAATCATCGTTATCTGCACTGTAGTCTTGGTCATCAAACTTCAAAGACAAACAAATTGGCGGAGTAAATCAACAACCTCTTCTCAAAATGAGAAAGTCACAAGTCGAGACCAGAGGGTTGTCAAAATGGTGGTTGTAATCTCAACCCTCTTTATCGCCTGTTTTATTCCCGTTTCCATTTCATTCATAGCAATGGCCATGTTACCGGAACTTTCTGTTGACGGGAAACTTAGAAACACAAACATGGTGTTTATCGGGTTTGGTCTACTCTTAGAGTCCACCAATTCGGCAGGGAATATTTTTATTTATTTCTTCATGAGCAGCAAATATAAAGAGGTTTTCCTTACCTGTTTTAGAACAAAATGTTGGGTTTTTAGGGACGTTAAACGTGAAACAGAGAAAGGTAAATAATAGAGATGATGTTTAGAGATCTACTTATTGGAATCTATTGAGATGGACTGGTAATAGTTGGTTTGCGTGGGCTGCAGTGAGATAGACTGGACAATAGTTGGTCTGCTGGGGCTGCAGTGAGATAGACTGGACAATAGTTGGTCTGCTGGGGCTGCAGTGAGATAGACTGGACAATAGTTGGTCTGCTGGGGCTGCAGTGAGATAGACTGGACAACAGTTGGTCTGCTGGGGCTGCAGTGAGATAGACTGGACAATAGTTGGTTTGCTTGGGCTGCAGTGAGATAGACTGGACAACAGTTGGTCTGCTGGGGCTGCAGTGAGATATACTGGACAATAGTTGGTCTGCTGGGGCTGCAGTTAGATAGACTGGACAACAGTTGGTCTGCTGGGGCTGCAGTGAGATAGACTGGACAATAGTTGGTCTGCTGGGGCTGCAGTGAGATAGACTGGACAATAGTTGGTCTGCTGGGGCTGCAGTGAGATAGACTGGACAATAGTTGGTCTGTTGGGGCTGCAGTGAGATAGACTGGACAATAGTTGGTCTACTGGGGCTGCAGTGAGATAGACTGTGTAACAAAATATTGATTATAATCGCAACGAGGGTTGCTTTCAATATTGTATTCCTATAATCACGTGCACTAACAGTTTCATTGTACCAAGATAGAACCGTCTTTTCTATGTTCAAGACACACGTTGTCTATAAAAAAAAATATTGTTCTACAGAATCCAACTAATCAGATTAAAGATATATATTTGATTATTTTAGCGGAAGTGTTTATTTTATTTTCCGCCATTGAGTTTCCATAAAGAAATAACATGTATATATATATATAGTATCTTCTCTCTTTGTCGTCTGCGAACTCTCTTTCGTTATCTTTGTCAGTTGTAACCAAGTATTTCAACTTTCCTCTTCTCATGATGTGCCCGAACAATACCAGTTGTTTCTTTCTGTTTTTAATTGTTACCTTTTTGTGTTTGGCCTCTTTGAAAATTTACTCGTTGATCTATTTAGCTGTCCAGGGAACTTTCAATATTCTTCTGAGAAATCCCATCACTGTAACCTCTGATCGGCTTATCATTTATTTGTCTACTGTCCATGATTCGCTTGCATAGGTCAGAATTTGCTCTAAATATAGACATGGCAAAAAAAGTCATAGCGAACTAACTTCTTATATTGCCGAGAAAAAATAATGAAATATAAATTATAATTCAATATCTACAGCTAACGTGCTAAAATAGAAAGAACTAAACACAAAACAACGAGCATTTAATATACACTGTGAGAGCACAAGACTCAAGGAACGATCATGGAAATGATGGACAGCGAGAATAGTAGAAACAGCAGAAAACATAACAGCAGCAGAGACAAGAAGAGCACAAGACCGTTAACTTATATCCCCTAGACGCTGAAAGAAAGAAGTAGAAGAATTATTATTTTAGATTACTTTTTTAAATTTGTATCCTTTGTATCTATCTATCTATCTATTGACCTTTCGAGCCGTAACCGGCCCATAGGGCGTAGACCAAGATACACCTTCTCCTATATGAATTTTTGTTCTAGCAGTTTTCTTTTAAAGATATTTTATTAAATCTCGCCATCTGTCTCTGTTCTGTGCAAGCAGTTCTATCTCATTGAGGGAGCCGATTCCTGCTGCTCTTGCCTCTCTCATCAATGTTCTTCTCAGTGTCTCCCTGGGTCTTCCTCTTTTTCTTTTACCTGTTGTTTCCCATATGAGGGCTTGCTTTGCTATTCGATTATTATCTCTTCTCATCACATGTCCAACGTATGACCATCGTCTTTTCTTTATTACTGAAGATATTAGTGGTTGATTGGCGATTTCTCTAATTTCCTCGTTTGTTTTGAATTCGTTCCATTCTATACCAAGTATTTTCCTTAGACATTTATTTTCGAATGCGTTCAACTTTGTTTCTATATCTCTTGTTGTTTTCCAGCTTTCACACGCATACGTAAGGGTTGATAGTACATTTGATTTGAATAGCCTAAGTTTTGTGTTTGTGCTAATGAGTTTTGATTTCCACAACTTTTCAAGGCTTCTGAAAGACATTGCTGCTTTAGCCAGTCTGATTCTAATTTCTTTGCTCGTATCCCCTTCTCGATCAATGTGACTTATCCTTTGTATACTACTTAATAAAAAAAAACATGAATACTGAAGGTTCGATATTCAGCACTAAACTGGTACAAATATGCTGATATGAAGAACGCGTGGCTACCATATCAAGTTTGAGCATTAAACCTTACTAGACGTTAGAACCATAATCCAGTGCCATGTCTGCTGGCGTAGATGATCATGTCTCTCAACTTTCGATCTGAACAGTTATTTATCATTTCAATTGTTGACCTTCTGCCGAACCATTCTCTTTAAATGTCTGGCATTTTTCTCTTTGCTTCCCTCTTTCTCTTCGTCCCTCAATTTTCCCAGTTGTTACAATGTATTCCAGCTGTTCCCTTCTCGTTACATGGCCAAAAGATGATGATTGTTTCTTCATAATATTGGAAATTAGCTCTCTTTTTCCTGTGGTCCATTTCGGAACGTTTTCATTACTCTACTTATCTGTCCATGGTATTCTCAACATTCTTCTGTAAAATCACATTTCTACAGGCTCCAGTGACTTTCTTGTCATGTCCCATTGTCCATGATTAACATCCATATGTTAAGACTGACTCTAAATAACATTTAAGAACTCTTTTTCTTGTTTATTTTGTCAAAAATGAATTAAACAGTAATGTCAGTCTGGTAATTTTACCCGCTACTGTATGGAGTAGGAGCCGCGATAGCTCAGTGGTTAGTGAACTGGACTACAAAGGACAAGTGGTAGGGTTCGATCCCAACCGACGGCATCAGGGTTCACTCAGCCTTAAATGGGTACCGGAATTTTTTGTGGGAAAGTGAAGTGGCAAGGGCGTAATACCGACCACATTACCCCAAAAATCACGTGCTGAAAGTCTGTAAAATTTATGGTCACTAACACCATATTCCCCATACGCCACTTGGAGTGACTGGGGTACTACCAAGACTGTATGGAGTAGACAGTACAACCTGCGACTGCCCTGCTGCCTTGCAGGTTAAAAGGCTAAGGGAGGGCACACTAAATTATACAACCCCACTGCCTTGTGGATGAGACTTTTTAGTCAAAGACTAGCGGAGTCAATCGTAATAAATGTTCATGGTATTAAAATTATTTTTTGCCATAATTATTGTTTTGTTTATTTCAATTTTACATTTTCTATCATTGGTTATAGTATGTCCAAGGTAGCAGACAGGGAATAAATAAAACTATGTTGAGTATTTTCATTATAGTTGTTGATATACATATAGACAGAATACAATTCTTAACATAGAGTAATTCGTCAATGTGAAGTTATTTCAGTCGATGACAGATACTCAATATATGACTTCCCAGATATTTGCAAATTATCAACCCATTATTAAAATGCGCTATTATTAACTTTGCGCTATACTTAGCTCTCCCCTTTATAATTATTAACTGTTCCACATATTTGACTTTACTATTCAAAAATGATAACTAAGCTGCATACTTGGATATCCTATTTATAAATGTTAACTGTATCATATATTTGGATATCCTATTCACAAAAAAATAATTTTGACTCATACTTGACTAACCTGATCATAAATGTTAACTATGCCCCATGCTTGACTTTTCTATCACAAATGTTAACTGTGCCCCATGCTCAATTATCTTATTCATAAATGTTAACTGTGCCGTGCCCCGTATTTGACTAATCTATTCACAGAAATCAGGTAAATGAATTTAAATATTTGGGAACTTTGTTAACCTCAGAAGGAAGATGTACAACAGAGGTTAGATGCAGAATGGCTCGGGCAAAAGCAGTTTTAAAAAAAATGAGGAAGATATTATGCAATCCATTTTTGACAATAGAAACAATAAAAAGAGTTCTTAAATGTTATGTAGAGCCAGTCTTAACATATGGATGTGAATCATGGACATTATGACAACCGACAAGAAAATCACTGGAATACCATGGACAACTAAGAAGAGTAATGAAAACGTTCTGAAAGAATCCAAAGCAAAAAGAAAGCTAATTTCCAATATTCTTCTAACTTTTAGCTCCCAGTGGAGCATAGGTTTTCAACAAACACTTTCCAAGTCGTTCTGTTTTTTGCAATTCTTTTAAGATAATTCGATGGCTTCACCATCATCTTCATCTCTGCTTCGATCTGTCTTGTCCAAGAATTCCTTGGTCTTCATCTTTGTCTTTTCCCCTGGGGATTCCAAAACAGGGCCTGTTGTGTAATACTCTCAGTTGGCTTCCGTAGTGTGTGTCCTATCCATCGCCATCGTCTTCGCTGTATCTCTTTATCCACTGGTATTTGACCGGTACATTTCCATAATTGTATGTTAGTGACTTTGTCCTGCCATTTCCATCCCTTTATTCTGCGTAAGCATCCATAAATGAAAGTCTGTACCTTCGTGATTGTCAATTTTGTTATTCTCCATGTTTCACAGCCATATAATAGGACCGACTTAACATTTGAGTTGAATTTTTTATTTTTGTATTTAACCTAATTTCTTTGGATTTCCATATGTTTCCCAGTGCAATGAAAGCTCCTCTTGCTTTTGATATCCTTATTTTGGTATCATTTTCTGTTCCTCCATCTTTATCTATATTACTGCCCAGATATATGTAAGATTGTACGTCTAGTAGAGGTATTTCTCGTAATTTTATTTGGTTATTGCCAACTGCATTAATTCTTATAATGTTGGTCTTATCTCTATTAATCTTTAGTCCTAGCTGTTGTGATCTCTCATCTAATATACTCAATTGATCACATATGTATTAATAATAAGTTTAAGTCATCCTTACAGGATGTAAAAGTATATAGAGGGACAGATATAGCTTCTGATCATCATCTTCTGATAGCCAAACTTAAAATTAAACTAAAAAGGTATATTATAAAGAATAAGGGTTGAAAGTATTTCAATGTAGGGTTTCTTAAAGAACAAGGAATTAAAAATAAATTCGCAGTTACAATATCAAACAAATACCAAGTCCTCCAACAACTAGAAAATACAATAAATATAGAAGATCATTGGAAACAGGTAACAAATATATGGAAAGAGGCATGCGAAGAAACACTGGGGGAAAAGAGAACGCCAGAATAAGGCATGGATGACAGCAGAGACCCTGGATAAAATTAAAGAAAGAAAAAACAAGAAAGCACACATGAATAAAAGCAAAACAATTTCCAATATTAGGAAGAAACAATCATAATTTTTTGGCAATGTAATGAGAAGAGAACAGCTGGAATATAGTGTAACAACTGGAAAAATTGAGGGACGAAGACATATAGTGAAGCAAAGAGAAAAGATACCAGACAGCTTAAGAGAATGTCTTGGCAGGAGGTCAACAACAGAAATGATAAATAACCGTCGTGATCGAAAGTCGTGGAGAGACATGACCACCTACGCCAGCAGGCCAGTACTTGATGATGATTATCAGAAATATTAACTGTACCTCTACTTGACATCATGTCTGGCGTGAACGGTTGGCCGTAGGGCTGACAACCATACTTTGAGACTCGCTCAGGGGCAACTCTAGGCAGGTAAATCATTCCTGTCATGGAAGTTAGTATTATCATGTCGAGTTATGCTGAAAAACATACAAGAGAAATGATCACGGCACCTTTTATCTCGTCTGCTATTAAGAAAAGAAGATGGAAATATGTGAGCATGTATTTAGAATAAACAATCAGAGAATTACTAAGCAGCTCTCAAACGGAAAAAGTTCTGGTGAGACAAAAAGAACGCGACCTCGAAAAACACTGAAGAGAACTCCAACAAAAGAGGCAAAGTTGGCAGACATAGGTTGGCTATATAATCGAAAAGCTCGCCCAGAATAGAGATAATTGGCAGGAGACTCTGCAAGTTCTATATTCCGTTTAACGACACTGGAAAGATAAAGAAAGAAGATTACTTGACAATCCTTGTAGTAGCAAATGCGTATATTTATATTTAACTAGAATCTGTAGATGTCTATTCTTCGGACCACACTAGCAGATTATCACTCCCACTGGTTCTCTAAGTAAAGTCAACAGTTGTTGTAAGGCGTATGTGAATATTGTGTTAGTTCACATATTTTTCATTGGAAATCTAACATTGCTCTAAAATGTTGATGATTAAATCTTCACTCACGTATCACATGACATAGGTCAAGGGAAATTATTACATGATCATCATCATCCTGTGTCATACCGACTGGCGAAGTCGATCATGTCCTCCTGCAATTTTATGTCCTCAGTGCATCAAATAAATTCTCTAGTTGACTCGTACCACAACACCAAACTATCTTCTCTCTTTAATGACCACAATCTCTCCTTCCCCGTATTCTTCCAGCTGTAACCAAGTATTCCAACTTTCCCCTTCTCACGATATGCCCGAAAATGTCGATTGTTTCTTTCTGATGTTTCTATGAGCTTTCTTTTTGTGTTGATCTTGTTGAGACCTTCATGCTTGGTCTTTGTAGCTTTGTAGTGGAAATCTCAACGGACACACTTTACTTGATTGAAATCATTGTGTTTCCAACATACATCTCATCTCACATTTTGTGATCACCCTTCCCTAAACAGGGACCGTAGATAACATTAATAATTAAGAGTTTCAAAAAAAGATCAAATATATAATTTGTTATTTTGTACAATCTAAATACAACAATTATACAAAACACTTGTTTGTGACAAGCTTTCTCATTATTTTAAAAGCAAGAATATTTTTTTTTTAAATTCACTATACAACAGTGCCGTGAAAACATATTTTAAGAGAGCGAAAACATGTAAGTTACAAGTTCATGCATTATACTCCAACATTGAAAGTCATGAACCGTGACCTTTGACACGTTAACATCTGAACCAGAGTGACCCTAAACTTGCTGCTCATGTGATAATAAATAAAAATATTCACTGCCGAATTAGTGGACTCAAGGACAAAACACAGGCTAAAGATAGTGATGAACAAATTCCTCTGTTTTCCCTCTAAAGACAAGTCCGGTTCAAGAATCATGGCAACCATGATGACGCACGCAGGGACAAAGCTGACAATGAAAAACGTTGGTATCGTCACCTCCATTTTGGTGACTCTCCTATCACGTGTGGATATTTCAGCTTGGCCGTGAGTTGTTGAATTTTGTCTCCATTTTGTTGTATGTTTCAGTTTTACAACAAGTAAAATCGTACAAACAACAACTATAATAAAAGCACTGGTTTGGAGAAAACAGCTGATGATAACAAACATAAAAGCTTCCACGATTTCCCGGTCCTGCGTGAATGAGATCCCAATCATTGACTTGTTTCTTGACACGGAGAACTTGTCAAAAATCGTACAATGGAGAAGCCAGGAAGTAAACTACCTATGACTAAAATAAAAATGGCGACAATAATGGCGGTAACATTTTTACTTGTGAAGATCGTCTTGACCTAGTGAGATAAAACAATCAGGAAAAGATACAGCAATAATTATAAAGTGTGGAGGGAAGCAAAGTTAAAACAATTATGTTTATTTTATTGCCAGCATTTATTTTACTTTTCTTCTGTGTACTTTAATGTTGGTCATAATTTCATGATTCAGACATAAAATCAATATAACCTACTGCTATTCTGACCCTGAAGCTGCTGTTGATGTATAAACTTTTAATTCGGTTGGCTAAATGTTGGCTTACTCCGTATGTTGTTAGTGTCTCCCACAGTGGTTCTCCTTTTACTCAGTTGAACGCTTTTTCCTGGTCAATGAAAGCTACTTACACATTTTGATTGTGTTGTGACGTCTTTTCTGCTAGGTATTTTAAAGTCAGTGTGAATAAAGGTTCAGCGCGCCCTTTGTTTTTTTTTCGGAATCCATCCGATGTTTATTGTCATCATATTAAGCCGGCTCTGTCTTTGACAAGCTCTCACTAGTCACCACTGCGATGTCATTTATTGAATTATGAAAAAAAAAAATATATATACACAATGTAGTTTCATTTTCCATATTGAATTGTCAAATCTAATGTTTTATTGTAACTCTACAATTAATTAATGCTCAGATAATGTTTTTATAGGCACTTTGATAATATAATGTCGTTGTTTATAAAATAGTCTAATGTAGGTGTTTTAAACTTGGCAACTTAATTGATCTATTTTATACACGATCATTCTGTAGTGAGTTTAGTATGTGATTACAGGGGTGTACAGAAAAACAATCTAGTTTAAGCCAGAATTGTATATTTTGTCGTGGTAATTAACATCTAAGACTGGTCGTCCTGGGGGAGTGAAAGGATAACTATAGCAATGCTACATTTTACTATAACTACATCACTAGCTACATTTACCATTTATGGTAATTGGAGATTTAAATTATTGTAATTTGCAACCCCCCCCCCTCACACACACACACACACACACATGCATGTGATTGAAAACTACAATCTACAATACAACACTACTATCTACTAAACTACATTTGTTCTTGTTTTGATTATACGGTAAAGGTAGTCCAATAGTACTACGGAACACATTCCACAGGGGATTATTTCAAAAAGTGAACCGCTCAGACCGATCATCATTATGTACAGTTGAAACATTCAGTCTTGTTACAGCTCTGATATAATTATACCTCTAGTGTAATTACCAGATGCGCATGATGGCTCCTTCAAGAGAAACGTTATCCTGCTGAAGCAACGATAGTTATTGAGGAAACTATTATTGTAGAATTCACAGGTTAAACCCGAATAAGTTCTTAACGTTTCAGGCGGTAGTTGTCAGTACAGCTGTTAGGTCACTTCACGATGACAAATCTGTACTCACATCAGACAAATCTGTAGCTACATCAGACAAATATGTTGGTTTTTATAAACGACATCTCTTTAACCAATGCTATCACTTCTATAATTCGCCCAGAAATTCATGACCACAGAAATGATCAATTATTTCGGAAACTGTTTGATGAATTTCTGATGTCTATAAGATTTCATGAAAAAAGAATTACATAAATTCATCAAACAGTTTCCGAGATAATTAATAAACTCTGTGGGCACGAATTTCTGAAGGAACCATAGAAGTGTATGTAATTCCTCCCTTTAGTACGATGAGGACTCTTCTGTTGCTGTCAGCTATTTTATTTCATTGCTGTCCTACACTTTTGTTAGAATGGGCTATCCGTCCTTTGTGACGACGTGATATCATGATTCTTTGGCAAGCACGTATAGCCAATATGTGGTTGTATCATTGTTGCTAAGATCGTCAATGCATTGGGGAATGTTTCTACTCCAAGGTTTACTTCTCGAATGTAGGATTATATAATACATCTTTGTTGAGGTATCTGTGAAGTTGTATAGAGTGTTTTGTTGTTACAGGTATTTAGATTTTCGACAGATGATTTCTTTTTCCTAGCTATTAGTTCGTTGATTAGTTCGCCACATTTTATAATTTTTTGGTTTGCGGTAAGTTCCTGCTTTTTGTATTTATGGCGTGTCGTTACATTATTTGAATTGTCCCCAAATGCAACGACTTTCTCATTTAGACGCTTTTTAAAATGAAATACCCATGCCGCTGATTCCGTAATTGTGTTCTCCTAATTGTTAGTTTTTTCTTACCTACTTCTTGATAGCATCGAACTTCTAGAGTTTTATTTATGAGGTTGTTCTAGAAGTGCTCCTTCCATATTTTGCACTTGGTCGAGTATAATCGACATATATTTGCCATGCAGTATGTAGAACTGCTCATGTTTCAGCTAACTCCTTAATTAAGTTAAAGATTGGAAACAAGTAATAATAAAAGAATATATTATTATAGAGGGAAACTTCCGAGTCGATAGATCAGGGAATCATTTCAGAGGAAGACATATCACTTCCCTTGAAATGATTGACTGATGTATCAGCTCGGAAGTTTCCCTGCATAATAATATTCATTTATTATTATTTGTCTCCAGACTAAACCACAGGAAACTACTATTCGTGATGTTTCATCCGATAACTGTTTGTCTGCAACTTAAGTCTTAAGTCCTACCCTATCTGGGAAATACTTGTCTTAATAGGAAAATACAGATATACAATTTATTCCCGAGCTGTGTTTGTAACCCTATACTATAGTCATGAGTACACATGCGTGAAAGATGTTACTAATGATAGCTATCTATTTAAGTTGCTTAGTCGGTCGTGTGCTATAACGTTTGGTTCTCGTGTCAAGGCGCTGTGCCGAGGAGTACGAGTTAGATCCTACTGCGGACCTATATTGCTCTTTGTTGTTGTTTTTTTCTGTTGATTATTTTGATTTTTTTTCCGAGTGTTGTAAAGAGACCTCTCCCCGCGAAAAGATTCGTTAATTAATATTCTCGTTTTTTCTTTGTTTCCTCTATGACTTTATGTCTAATGTTGAAAGTATGGCTTTTATTTTTATAGCAGTAACAGTCAAAGTCATGGTTACCAATTCAACACATCCGGATGAAATAGTTGACACACTTGTCAGCTTTGAAGCATTAACAATTTTTAAATGGGTCGGCTATTCGCTGCTGTGTTAGCTCATCGCTGTCTTCGGTACCATCACCAACATCATCAACATCATCTGCTTTGTCAAGCTCGGCTTTCAGGACCCAGTCAACGTTAGTTTCTTAGGTGAAAGAGTTTGTTTTTCATTAATTAATTAAGTTTGTAAACGGCAGTTATATATTATTGACATTTCTTCAGATGTAACACTTATGCTTATATTCGTCTTACCTGACTGTCAGAAAATGAGAATTGCGATTCATGCTATTTTAGCACAATTAATTTTATTCCCCTTATGTTTAATACATATATATATATATATATATATATATATATATATATATATATATATATATATATATATATATATATATATGTTACGTAGAGCCAATATTACCATATGGATGCAAATTATGGACAATATTACAACAGACAAGAAAATCACTGGAGTCTGTAAAAATATGGTTTTACAGAAGAATGTTGAGAGTTCTATGGACAGCTAAGAAGAGTAATGAAGATGTTCTGAGAGAGGTCAAAGCAAAAAGAGAGCTTATTTCCAATATTAGGAAGAAACAATCGTCATTTTTTGGCCATGTAATGAGAAGAGAACAGCTGGAATATATTGTAACAACTGGAAAAATTGAGGGACGAAGAGATAGAGGGAAGCAAAGAGAAAAAATACCAGACAGCTTAAGAGAATGGCTTGGCAGAAGGTCAACAACAGAAATGATAAATAGGTGCCGAGATCGAAAGTTGTGGAGAGACATGATCTCTTACGTCAGCAGGCTCGGTACTTGATGATGATTATATATATATAATCTGATTCAAGAAGCGATCCTTTGAAGTGACACTAGAACTCTGTCCGAGGGTGGTCATATTAAGGTTAAGTAGACACAGGACTTCCAGTATATGGTGGATAGGCGGCGGGAACAGTTGAAGGCTATGCATGAAAAGTGTTCCTTGTTGCAGTTTCCTTATATTCCAAGTCCGGCTCGTTGCAGGAGCTACTGAGTTACGTGCTTTGTGTACACCGTGAGCAGTGTCTCATCCGTTTTGATCATGTTTCGATATTTCAATTGTTTACGATGAATGATGATATCGTACAACAGGGAACAGTTGGCTGTCTTCACTTTCTGCACGGTTTCGCCTTATGTCTTTTGGCGTATGCTGAGACTGCTACGATGGGGACTACAGTTACCTTTCTTTGTTTGGGAGATGAGATTCGGATGATTACGCTGGCACAGGCGGTTGAGCAATTATGGTTTTTAATTCGTTTGCAGTGATACCGGGGCCTTCCATAAACAAACAAACAAACAAACGGACACATAATCTATCTTGTCCCACTCGATACTTGTTCTCATGACAGCTGATCTGAAATTGTCTATATCCTTCACGAGATGTCCAGCAGCTGCAACAGTCAATCCCAGCTTGTCTGTGATATTTTAAATTCAACGTCTTCATAGACTTCCCCACATCTACCTTGTACTTTACCCTTCTTAATGATCTTCACTAGTATGTCGTTTTATATAATAAATGTATTTTATTTTTCCTGCTTTAAGCTCTTTAGTTAACAGATAAATATACAGAAACATAAAAGTTACTGGGAGTTTATTTTTGCTTGTAAGACAGGACTAAGCAAATAAACGTTACGCTATTAGAATGTCTTCAACGTGGCACAAAACCAAGCAACTGGTAAAACGAAAAGAAGATATTTGTTATTTCTTTCTAGGACTGGCCGTCTCTGATCTGTGCTGCGTTGGAACTCTTATTCTGACCAATGTCTGCATGAACCCAGCCTTCAGTAGCCTTGACCTGCCGTTTGAACCTGTGGGATTTCAGTATCTCATTGGAGGTTGGTCACACATCATCTTCTCGCGAGTCACCAGCTGGATAACCGCCTTCATCACCTTGGAGAGATGTCTGTGTATCACGGCTCCGTTGAAGGTCTCTGAGCATGTACACTGTATTTAGTATTATAATAACCATAACTGTATGCTGTATTATAATAACCATGACTATAACTGTATGTAGTATTATAATAACCATAACTGTAGGTAGTATTATAATAACCATAACTGTATGTAGTATTATAATAACCATAACTGTATGTAGTATTATAATAACCATAACTGTATATAGTATTATAATAACCATAACTGAATGTAGTATTGTAATAACCATAACAGTATGCAGCGTTATAATAACCATAACTGTATATAGTATTATAATAACCATAACTGTATGTAGTATCTCTCTCTCTCTCTCTCTCTCTCTGCGATCAGGACCCAATCAGAGTAGGATTCCAGCTCCTCACATGAACTCAGCTGTCAGGTTAGGTGTGTTACAAACAGAACATCGCAATTAGAGTCTGCCAGATCCACTCTAATTGAACACCCGTTAAAAACGTTGCACTGTGTTCTGCGCCAGTGGCCCAGTGCATCCGATTTCAGCCAGCATTTTATTCAGGTTTGCTTTCCCTAGCCTTTGATTGTCCCCAATCTTCCTGCAAGGCAGCAGGTGATCTTTTCTGTAGGGGGATTCTGCCCTTAGATGGTCGGCCCTCCCAGGTTTACGAGCACCATCTGCCCGAGTCACTAGAGGTGACTAACACAGACATGCACACACAAAGATATGAGATGTGACAAACACATACATGCACACAGCGATACGAGGCATGACTAACACTGACATACATCAAGATATATGATACACGACTAACATAAACATGCACATAAAGATATGAGATATGACTGACATAGACATGCACCCACAAAGAAATTACACATGTCTAACATGGACATGCACACAAAGATATGAGATATGACCAACATAGATAGGCACACACAATGATATGAGATGTGACTAGCATAGCCGTGCAAACACAAGGATATGAGATGTGACATACACAGACATGCACACACAAAGATATGAGATATGACTAACATAAACATACACACAGAGATATGAGATATCACTAGCCCAAACACAAAGATATGACACATGACTAACACAGATACACACTAAGATATGAGACATGACTAAACACATACACACTTAAAGATATGAGACATGATTAACACGGACACTCCAAAATATGAGATATGACTAACATGACACACACCAAGATATGAGCCATAGCCAGCACACACACACACACACACAAGCCAAGATATGAGTCTTGGCTAGCAATGAAACACACCAAGAAATGAACCATGTCCAGCACAGAAAGAAAATATCCAGTACACATTAAGGTATCCATATGCTTGGGTTTGTTGTAGTCGGCAGACTCTTCTTAACGTGGGAATCATCGACATACGAGACGCCGGACCCCATGAACTGTTAACAGATATCGTCCAAACAGTTGTACGGAGATTTGAGAGTGCAGTCTGACCCGTAGAACGTTCCCTTGCATGAACAGATCCCGGTTGACTGTTCACAGGTGTCGTTGAAACAGTGGTCAGGACACTTGAGAGTGCAGTCTGGCCCGTAGTACGCTTCCTTGCTCGTACAGTCTGCTCTTTCTGTGTCACATATGATGTCACAGCCATCAGAACACGTCTGTTCGCACTGTAGCCCAAAATTACCATCAGGACAAGTGTCATCACAGGTATAGCCAGGATGTTTGCAATGTTGGCATTTTCCGGATTTTCCTCACATAAAGAACTGACACTAAGACAAGACCCGGAGTAGTCGTGTCCATAAATCCCATGTGAACAGTTGAAGTGACACGTACCGATGATGACGGTGCTGCCTTTGCTACTCCCACCACACACTGTACAAAACGACCAAGAATGCCCGTTCAGACAATAAGTGTCTGTAAATGTTTGCACCTCACACACCGTCAGTGCACTCTCGTCCTGCGAAAAGGTCGGTGAGAACTCAAACTTGCTGTGTGCCATTGTCGCTTGTATGGTGACTACAATAGTGTTCACATAAATATTTGGGTATGATATATCATTATACTGGAACACTACATCGCCACTGTCAGAGAAAACCTTTATGTATTATGTATGTAGTATTATAATAACCATAACTGTATGCAGTATTATAATAACCATAACTGTATATGGTATTATAATAACCATAACTGTATGTAGTATTAATTTCTAAATCTAATTACATTCAAATCTATGCACCATGCAACAACAATGTAAAAGACAGCGAAGAATTCTACGACACATTGAGTGAAATTATTAACAAGATTGACGAAAGCGACGACATGTTAGTGATGGGAGATTTTAATGGAAGGCTTGGGAAACGCAACAGTGAGAACAGTGACATCTTAGGACCCTTTGGCGATAAAACAGCTGAAATAAACGAAAACGGAAGCAGACTGCTGGAACTATGCAATCAAAACAATTTATTTATCACCAACACATTCTTCAAACACAGAGAGTCGCAAGTATACACCTGGTACAAATGGAATGACACAACATGCAGAAGCCAGATAGATTTTATACTAACAAGAAAAGAGAACAAGAAAAGAGTAAACGACAGTAGAGCAATCCCAAATATTACAGACGACACGGATCACAAGATGGTTATGATCACACTAAGACAGCCAAAAATAAAGAGAAAACACGAAAACAAACAAAAGAAGCGAAAAGAACAGACAATAAAAATAAAACAATTAAACGATCAAGAAACAAGGAAAACCCTAGAAGAAAAACTCAGAGAGGAATTCAAGAAACTCCCTAACGAAGTAGGCACAGTAGAAGAAGAGTGGAAACAATTTAAGGAAACAGTAACCAACATCTCTAAAACAGTTTGTGGAACGAAGCTAAGAACAAGAGAAGGGAAAAAGAGCACCCCGTGGTGGAACGAAACAATCAGAGAAGCAATTAAAGAAAAGAAGAAACTGTTTAAAAATTGGAGGGAGAACAAGAACCAAGAAAAATATGAAAGATATGCCTTAGTTCGAAAAAGAGTTAAAATGCTGATCAAAGAAGCTAAGCAAAAGAATTGGACAGAATTCGGACAAAACATGAGCAGGGACTTCAAGACAGCCACAAGAGATTTCTACAAAGCAGTAAAAGCCACAAGAGCGAGAAAAGAAAACCATGATCCTACTGAGCTGATAAATGACAAAGACGGACAGCCAATATCAAATAACCAATGTATGCAACAGAGATGGAAAGAATATTTTGAAGACCTGTTAAACATACCAACTACCAATAAGACAACAAAAACCACACTAGAACTCACAAATACTGAACCCAACATCATGAAAGAGGAAATAGAAGAAGTAATCAAATATGCACCAAGAAACAAAGCACCAGGGATAGATAACATTCCAATAGAAATAATAGCAGCAGCGGGAGAAACAGGAATGCAATGGCTGCACAGAATATTTAATGCAGCATGGCACCAACAACAAGCCCCAGAAGACTGGCAACAGGCAATCATCATACCAATATGGAAAAAGAAAGGTAGCAAAAGAGACTGCAATCAATATAGAGGTATATCTCTGCTCAGCCATGTAGGAAAGCTATACGCCAAAATCTTGGAAAAAAGACTGAGACCAATAATAGAACTACAGTTAAGCGATTCTCAAATGGGGTTCCGAAAAAACAGAGGATGTACCGACGCACTATTCACACTAAAACAGCTTGCAGAAAAAACGACAGAACACAACCAAAACTTATACATAGCCTTCATTGACCAGGAAAAAGCATTCGACAGAGTAAACAGAGAACAACTGTGGGAGATACTAACAACATACGGAGTAAGCCAACATCTAACCAACATTATTAAAAGTCTCTACGCCAACAGCAGCTGCAGGGTCAGAACAGCAACAGGCTACACAGACCACTTCGAAGTTAGATCAGGTGTAAGACAGGGGTGCGTACTATCCCCCCTACTGTTTATTACATACATGGACCATATATGCAAGCTAGCCAACCCATCAGAGACAGAGGAGATCAACGAGCTTCTATTTGCAGACGACCAGGCACTAATACATGAAACAATAGAAGACCTACAAGAACACTTAAACAAACTCAACATCTTAGGAACAAAATACAACATGAAAATCAACATCAACAAAACAGAAGTCATGAATGTCGCCAAAAATAAACAGAACATCAACATAACTATAGAAGGCAGACAACTAAAACAAATAGAGGAATTCAAATACCTAGGAAGTCTAATGACAAACGACAATTCCCAAACAGCAGAGATAGAATCAAGATGCAACAAAGCTTGTCAAATCATCGGACAGTTATCACCACTATTGTCCAACAAGGAAATAACTCTGGAGGCAAAACGAGCACTCTACAATACAATCTTCATTCCAACGTTGTGCTACCAATGCCAGACCTGGACTCTAGATGCAAGAACAATAAGAAAAATAACCTCTACAGAGATGAAATGTGTTAGACGAATGACAGGAAACAGTCTGAGAGATAAGATCAGAAATGTAGAACTGAGAAAAAAGCTAGGAATAGCCCCAGCCATAGAATAT
Organism: Megaustenia siamemsis; assembly: GCA_032433765.1. Lineage (NCBI taxonomy): Eukaryota > Metazoa > Mollusca > Gastropoda > Stylommatophora > Ariophantidae > Megaustenia > Megaustenia siamemsis. The sequence continues at coordinate 80,267,942 of JAVIAB010000124.1, forward strand.
ATAAGGAAACAACAGATAAAATGGTTCGGCCACGTGACAAGGCAGAAAGAACAAAACACAACACAACGAGCCTTCAACAAACGTTGTGAGAACAACAGACCCAAGGGTCGACCACGAAAAAGATGGATCGATGGAATATTAGAAGCACTAGGAAACATAACAGCAGCAGAGGCGAACATAAGAGCAAAAGACCGCAAATTATATCTCCCCTCGACGCTGAAAGGCAGATGAGGAAGGAAAGAAGAAGAAGAAGAAGAAGTATGTAGTATTATAATAACCATAACTGTATGTATTATTATAATAACCATAACTGTATGTATTATTATAATAACCATAACTGTATGTAGTATTACATTAACTATAACCATAACTGTATACAGTATTATAATAACCGAAACTGTATGTAGTATTATAATAACCATAACTGTATATAGTATTACATTAACTATAACCATAACTGTATACAGTATTATAATAACCGAAACTGTATGTAGTATTATAATAACCATAACTGTATGTAGTATTACATTAACTATAACCATAACTGTATACAGTATTATAATAACCGAAACTGTATGTAGTATTATAATAACCATAACCATAACTGTATATAGTATTATAATAAACGAATCTATATATATAATATTATAATAACCGTAACTGTATGTATTATTATAATAACCATAACTGTATGTTGTATTATAATAACAATAACTGTATGTAGTATTATAATAACCATAACCGTAGGTAGTATTAAAATAACCATAACTGTATATAGTTTTATAATAACAATAACTGCATGTAGTATTATAATAAACATAACCATAACTGTATGTAGTATTATAATAAACATAACCATAACTGTATATAGTATTATAATAACCATAACTGTATGTAGTATTATAATAACCATAACCATAACTGTAGGTAGTATTATAATAATCATAACCGTATGTAGTATTATAATAACCATAACTGTATGTAGTATTAAAATAACCATAACCATAACTGTATGTAGTATTATAATAACCATAATCAAAACTGTATGTAGTATTATGAAACCATAACTGTATGTAGTGATTTAAAGTATAGATCAAATTGCAAGCACTTGAACTAGTGTGAAATGAAAGTTTATCACGGATGAAGATAAGAGCAAGGACAGTAATGGGAAATTTTCGTTGCATGGTTTTACTGTTACGACGTCACTTAAAAAGTAGTGTTTATGTTGTATACATATATATGTGCTTACAAATAGGTAGACATTCACAAAATATACATACACACACAAAATCATTGATACAGGCATACATACGTACATACAGAAATTTAAAAAAGCATACATATACATACATATAAACATACATTCATACATACATACATACATGCATACATACATACATAAATACACACATAAATACACATACATACACACACATACATACACACATACACAAATACATACATATACACATATACACACACATACACATATACACAAAACAATTACATACATTCATACACACGTACATACACACACACTCATACATACATATATACATTTATACTTACATACAAACATGCACACACTCATACATACACACATTCATACATACATACACACACACATTTAGACATACATACATACATACACAAATACATACATACACGCATACATACATACATACATTCATACATACGTACATACATTCATACATACGTATAAAAATACATACAGACAAACATACATACATACATACATACATACATACATACATACATACATACATACATACATACATACATACATACATACATACATACATACATACATACATACATACATACATACATACATACATACATACATACATACATACATACATACATACATACATACATACATACATACATACATACATACATACATACAATCATATATACATGGAGGTCCTCCGGTTCAAGTCAGTCCTAGTGGAATACAAATCCGGAAAGGTCAGACTGGCAGTTATGCTACCAAGCTCAGCAGACGAAGCAGTCCGGACTATGGAACCCACAGTAAAGAAAAGTCAGACATGGCATGCGTGTGCTGTAGTAAATGAAGCACGTGAAAGAAGACTTATCAAACAACACAGACCTTGAGTCGTCAGTCCCTGGACACTGCGGGACTTGCTGATGAGGGGATCTGCGCACCTATGGACATGTTCAGAGTGCAATGATGATGACCTGGAGATAACTCAATAACTGAACATGCGTGGATTTGGTCACGGAGACATCCATTGATGGTCAAAATAATCAAACCGACAATGAAGGAACATGGTAGTCCGGGAGTTCAGAGACGTCGAGGAGAACAAACGTGCGCAAAAGGCAGCACAACAGGTGTAGCAAGACCAATGGACCACATAGGATTAGACACTGCAGAGGGCACTAACATGGAATGATATGTGGCATATGACACCGCTGCGGCTCAGCTACATAGTCAGATCGCTGTACGACCTTCTAACATCAGCCTGCAACCTTTTGAAGTAGGGAGAGACAGTTGACAATCGATGTCCTCTGTGGTGGAAGACGATTGAACACGTTCTGTACTCATGTATGACAGAGCTAGGCCAAGGACGGTACACAAGCGACACAACAAAGTGCTGCATGAAACTGGCTGTCATCGTTACGGGCGTGGATGAAGATCAAAACTAAAGTTCGACCGGTTAGAAAAATCACCTACTTTTTTAGAGCTGGACAGGCTGCAAGCCCCAAGGGAAACAACTGAAACGACTCAAGAATCCTGGACATGGAGAATGACTGGGAGATGGATGTTGACATGGCGTGGGAAGTACCCAGGGTGCATCAAGAGATTTAAAATGCGTCCGGCCATTTCACTTTACACATCCGATATGACAAACGTCATTTTAACATAGCCCACAGTGCCGTTCGAATACAGGATAGAGGGTAAGCTTGTATTAAACTAGCCAGATACAAGGATCTCGCCACCGAGCTGAGACAGCATGGGATCAAGGTTAAAGCGTTCGATGTGGAACCTAGTGTCAGAGGACTCGTGACCTCATACCTCTAGGACCTTTTAAGGTGTCTAGAAATAAAGGGGGTAATGCGAACAAGAACATTGGAAGATATTGTTGAGTCAGCCGAAAGAGAATCATATTGGCTCTGACGAAACCGAGACATATCAACAATCCCAGAATAATCTGATGGTCAGACGATTAGGCGACTAATTTACAAATTGATCCCTTCAGACTCCCAAGCAAGCCATTAACATAGCGACAGTTTCATCCTGGAATATCTGAGTCGCGGCTGATAAGCGATAAGAAATTATATCATCGACCCTAGGTGAGCTACACCGGACGTTTGTAATACCAACAGTTGAAGGGGAATGAATTTCCCAGTCCGACCTATCTTTATCACCTATTATCAGTTTCTGATCCACTCATTATCGCCAAATTACGTTATTTCAAAACAGCTTGTACTTGAGGCCATACAAAAGGACGTTGCCTATATAAGCCATTTTAAACTACTGCTGTTATACAGGAGACGGATGTGGACCAGAGGCCGCAGTAAATGGCAAAACAAGGACCAATCTCTACGACAATGACTGCACACACACACAACTGAGAAATGGAAACAGTCCTGTTTATTGGTATCTGAACTTTTCCACGCCCCAGAAGATTCACACCATTCGATTCTATCATCGAGCTAGCACTATGATTCGGGTAAAGAATGCCACTCTAAAGGCTTTCTCTGACAGCGGCGGCGAAGTGTTCCAGTTTATGATATATCATACACTAATGTTTCTATGAACACTATTGTAGTCACCACACAAACGCCAATGGCACACATTAAGATTGAGTTCTCACCGACCATTTCGCAGGCCGGCAGTGAACTGATGGTGCGTGAGGTGCAAACATTTACAGACACCTATTGTCTGGACGGGTATTCTTGGTCGTTTTGTGCAGTGTGTAGTGGGTGTAGCAAAAGCTGCGACTTCATCATCGGTACGTGTCACGGCAAATGCCCACATGGGATCTATGGACACGACTGCTCCAGGTCTTGTCTCAGTGTCTATCCTTTATGTGGGAAAATCCGGAAAATGCCTACAATGTAAACATCCGGATATACATGTAATGACACTTGTCCCGATGGAAACTTTGGGCTACAGTGCGAACAGACGTGTTCTGATGGCTGTGACATCATATGTGACCCGGAAAAGTGCAGACTGTACGTGGAAGGAAACGTCCAGACAACTGTTTCAACGACACCTGTGAACAGTCAACCGGGAACTGTGCATGCAAGGGAAAGTTCTACGGGTCAGACTGCACTCTCAAATCTCCGGACAACTGTTTGAACGAAACCTGTGGACAGTTAATCGAAGCCTGCGTCTCGTATGTCGATGATTCACACGTTAAGAAGAGTCTGCAGACTAACCCAACCAATGGATACCGCAATGTGTTTATGTGCTAGACTTGGCTCATTTCTTGGTGTTTTTCCGTGAAGACATGACTAATATCTTGATGTGTTTCTGTGCTAGTCATGGCTCATATCTTAGCTTGTGTGTGTGTGTGTGTGCTAGCCATGGATCATATCTAGGTGTGTGTCATGTTAGTCATGTCCCATATCTTGGTTTGTCCGTGTTAATCATGTCTCTTATCTTTATGTGCGTCTGAGTTTAGTAATATCTCATAACTTAGTGTGTATCTGTGTTAGTCATGTGTCATATCTTTATGTGTGCATGTCTGGGTTAGGGATATCTCATATCTTTGTGTGCATGTTTATGTTAGTCATATCTCATATCTTTGTGCGTGCATGTCTGTGTTTGTCACATCTCATATTCTTGTGTGTGCATGGTTATGTAAGTCACATCTCATATCTCTGTGCGTGCATGCCTATGTTAGTCATATCTTATATCTTTGTGTGCATGTCTATGTTAGGTATGTGTCATATCTTTGTGTGTGCATGTCTAAGTCAGTCATATCTCATATCTTTATGTGCATGTTTATGTTAGTCATGTGTCATATATCTTGATGTGTGTCGGTGTTAGTCATGTCTCGTATCGCTGTGTACATGTCTGTGTTATTCACATCTCATATCTTTGTGTGTGCATGTCTGTGTTAGTCACCTCTAGTGACTCGGGCAGATGGTGCTTGTAAACCTGGGAGGGCAGACCATCTAAGGGCAGAATCCCCCTACAGAAAAGACAATATGCTGCCTTGCAGGAAGATTGGGGACAATCAAAGGCTAAGGAAAGCAAACCTGAAAAAATGCTGGCTGAAATCGGATGCACTGGGCCACTGGCGCAGAACACAGTGCAACGTATTAACGGGTGTTCAGTCAGAGTTTATCTAGCTGACTCTAAATGTGACGTTCTGTCTGTGGGGGCGATCAACACACCTAACCTGACAGCTGACTTCATGTGGGAGTCTGGAATCATACTCTGACTGAGTCCTGATCGCAGAGAGAGAGAGAGAGAGAGAGAAACTATTGCCACCTCGAAGAGGACATCAATGTGTTGGTTTAAAGCAAAGACAAATAAGTATACGGCCGGGTAGAGAACGTAGGTTCGACCAAAAGTGTTGCGTAGAGTCATCATCAGGTCCCATGTCTGCTGGCGTAAGCGATCATGTCTCGCCATAACTTTCGATCTCGACGGTTGTTAATGATAAGTCATTTCAGCATTGACCTCCTTAGTTGCCATATAAACAGTGGTTTACTTAATACGGTGGCTTTTTCACCTCTCTAGAAGTATAGACATACACGAGGTAAGTTTTACTAATACCTCAATAAATCACTGCACTGTGCGTTAACATAAAAAAAAAAACTGTAAGAGGTTACGTTTATGGAAGGCTCCGGTATCACTGCAAACGAATTAAAATCTATAATTGCTCAACCGCCTGTGCCAGTGGAATCATCCGAATTACTATTTCTTCTCCCAAACAAAGAAAGGTAGCTGTAGTCCCCAACATAGCAGTCTCAACACACGCTAAAATATATAAGGCGAAACTGCACAGAAAGTGAACACAGCCATCTGTTCTCCATCATACGATCTCTTCATTCATCGTAAACAATCGGAATACTGTAAGAGGTGTTAATTAGCAGCAAACGGATGTTTTTCTTTCATAACTTACAGTTTCAAATAACTAAGATCTGATGTAAATATCAGTAATCTTGTTGCTGCAAATTGGCAGGTTAAAGATGAACCTAAAAGTTCGGTCTGACATACTGGCTTCCTTTTAATTTCGAGCCAACCATCCTCGCTGTGGTGATGATGGTGGTATTCTCATGATTCTTAAAACTACATTTGTGTGACCTTTAAAGATCTTTGCTTTTATCACCACCCCCCCCCCCACCACCCTCATTGTCCAGGATTCTTCTTTAATCTTTTTTTCTTCTTCTATCCTTCCTCTGCTGCCGTTGGCGTCGAGGGGAGAAACAATCTGCGATTCTTTGCTCTTATGTTGGCCTCTTCTGATGTTATTCCTCTTTTTGACTCTAGTATTCCCTTTATCCATCTCTTTCTCGGTCTTCCTCTTAATCTGGCGTTTTCGTAGCGTTTATTTAATGCTCTTTGTGTCATTGTTAGTTCTTTGTGTCTTGTTATGTGACCGAACCAATTTATCTGTTGTTTCTTTATGTATTCGATGGCTGGTTCAATTTCGAGTTTCTTCTTCAGGTCAGTGTTTCTTACTCTGTCCCTTAAGCTGTTTCCTGTCATTCTTCTGACACATTTCATTTCGGTGGTCGTTATCTTTCTTATTGTTCTAGAGTCCATCGTCCAATTCTAGCACTGATAACTCAGAGTTGGTAGAAAAATTGATTTGTATATTGCCCTTTTTGCTTCCGTAGTTATTGCTTTGTTTTTCATTAGTGTTGATACTTGGCATATAACTTGGCATACTTTGTTACACCTTATATCTATCTCTGTCTCTTGGTTATTGTCTTGTGTTAACGTGCTACCCAGATATTTAAAATTGTCTACTTGCTTCAAAGTTGTATTATCTATTATGATGTTTAGTTTTTCTTTCTTTCTCGCTATTGCTATTACTTCAATTGCGAGTCCAGGATTGATTTCCACATTTCAAGTCTTGGTGGTGTTAAACACCGAGAGACTAGTTTTCTTAATTACGTGGTATAAAGTAGATGGTATACAACAGATGGTATAAAGTCGATGGTATAAAGTAGATGGTATACAACAGATGGTATAAAGTAGATGGTATAAAGTAGATGGCAAACAACAGATGGTATAAAGTAGATGGTATAAAGTAGATGGTATAAAGTAGATGGTATAAAGTAGATGGTATAAAGTATATAGTATAAAGTAGACGGTATAAAGTGAACGGTATAAAGTAGATGGTATAAAGTATATAGTATAAAGTATACGGTATAAAGTAGATGGTATAAAGTAGATGGTATAAAGTAGACGGTATAAAGTAGACGGTATAAAGTAGATGGTATAAAGTAGATGGTATAAAGTAGATGGTATAAAGTAGATGGTGTAAAGTAGATGGTATAAAGTAGGTGGTATAAAGTAGATGGTATAAAGCAATTTATTATTTATTTTCTTTGCAATAATGCCAGTGCCAAAACTTTCTCTTTCTCTCTCTCTCTATCTCTCTCTTTCTTTCTCTCTCTCTATCTCCACACACACAGACACGAGCGCACGTACAGACACACACCCACACACATATATACAGGTACTCTCATTCACATATTGGTCAAGTGAATTCGCATAGTTACATATTGACAATTTATTTTAATATCTGTGCAGGTAAAAGGTATTTTCACGTCTAAGAGAGTCACCATCATCATCGTGTGCATGTATATTGTTCTTCTCGCAAGTGCGGCGCCAGTTTACGTCGTCAACAAGCTAGGAATGGTGTTCTTTCCCTCCAGGAACAGAAGCCTCCTCGCGCTAGTCACCACAGCTAATCGAGCCCGCGTTGAACAAGCATCGTTCATATTTAACAACGTGTTTATTCCATTCACCGCTTTCATAATCATCGTTATCTGCACTGTAGTCTTGGTCATCAAACTTCAAAGACAAACAAATTGGCGGAGTAAATCAACAACCACTTCTCAAAATGAGAAAGTCACAAGTAGAGACCAGAGGGTTGTCAAAATGGTGGTTGTAATCTCAACCCTCTTCATCGCCTGTTTTATTCCCGTTTCCATTTCAGGCATAGCAATGGCCATGTTACCTGAACTTTCTGTTGACGGGAAACTTAGAAACACAAACATGGTGTTTATCGGGTTTGGTCTACTCTTAGAGTCCACCAATTCGGCGGGAAATATTTTTATTTATTTCTTCATGAGCAGCAAATATAAAGAGGTTTTCCTTACCTGTTTTAGAACAAAATGTTGGGTTTTTAGGGACGTTAAACGTGAAACAGAGAAAGGCCAATAAATAGACATGACGTTTAGAGATCTACTTATTAGAATCTATTGAGATGGACTGGACAATAATTGGTCTGCTGGGGCTGCAGTGAGATAGACTGGACAATAGTTGGTCTGCTGGGGCTGCAGTGAGATAGACTGGACAATAGTTGGTCTGCTGGGGCTGCAGTGAGATAGACTGGACAATAGTTGGTCTGCTGGGGCTGCAGTGAGATAAACTGGACAATAGTTGGTCTGCTGGGGCTACACTGAGATAGACTGGACAATAGTTGGTCTGCTGAGGCTGCAGTGAGATAGACTAAAAAATAGTTGGTCTACTGGGGCTGCAGTGAGATAGACTGGACAATAGTTGGTCAGCTGGGGCTGCAGTGATATAGACTGGACAATAGTTGGTCTACTGGGGCTGCAGTGAGATAGACTGGACAATAGTTGGTCTGCTGGGGCTGCAGTGAGATAGACTGGACAATAGTTGGTCTGCTGGGGCTGCAGTGAGATAGACTGGACAATAGTTGGTCTGCTGGGGCTGCAGTGAGATAGACTGGACAATAGTTGGTCTGCTGGGGCTGCAGTGAGATAGACTGGACAATAGTTGGTCTACTGGGGCTGCAGTGAGATAGACTGGACAATAGTTGGTCTGCTGGGGCTGCAGTGAGATAGACTGGACAATAGTTGGTCTGCTGGGGCTGCAGTGAGATAGACTGGACAATAGTTGGTCTGCTGGGGCTGCAGTGAGATAGACTTGACAATAGTTGGTCTGCTGGGGCTGCAGTGAGATAAACTGGACAATAGTTGGTCTGCTGGGGCTACACTGAGATAGACTGGACAATAGTTGGTCTGCTGGGGCTGCAGTGAGATAGACTAAAAAATAGTTGGTCTACTGGGGCTGCAGTGAGATAGACTGGACAATAGTTGGTCAGCTGGGGCTGCAGTGATATAGACTGGACAATAGTTGGCCTACTGGGGCTGCAGTGAGATAGACTGGACAATAGTTGGTCTGCTGGGGCTGCAGTGAGATAGACTGGACAATAGTTGGTCTGCTGGGGTTGCAGTGAGATAGACTGGACAATAGTTGGTCTGCTGGGGTTGCAGTGAGATAGACTGGACAATAGTTGGTCTACTGGGGCTGCAGTGAGATAGACTGGACAATAGTTGGTCTGCTGGGGCTGCAGTGAGATAGACTGGACAATAGTTGGTCTACTGGGGCTGCAGTGAGATAGACTGTGTAACAAAACGTTGATTATAATCTTAACGAGAGTTGCTTTCATAATTGTTTTCATATAAACACGTGCACTAACAGTTTCATTGTACAAAGATAGAACCTTATTTTCTATGTTCAAGACACAGGTTGTCTATTAAAAATAAAAGTATTGTTCTACAGAATCCAACTAATCAGATTAAAGATATATATTTGATTATTTTAGCGGAAGTGTTTATTTTATTTTCCGCCATTGAGTTTACATAAATAAATAACATGGCTCTGCCAAATGATAAGATTATCATCATCATGTGCATACCGTTTGGCGTAAGCGATGATGTCCTTTCACAGTTGTCTGTCCACAGCTGTCTGTCCACAGTGTATCGTATCAATTCTGTTGTTTACTGTTTTCCACGCCATGGCACAAAGTTATCCAGTATCTTATCTCTTTGTCGTCTGCGAACTCTCTTTCGTTATCTTTGTCAGTTGTAACCAAGTATTTCAACTTTCCTCTTCTCATGATGTGCCCGAACAATAACAGTTGTTTCTTTCTGTTTTTTAATTGTTACCTTTTTGTGTTGGCCTCTTTGAGAATTTCCTCTTTGATCTTTTTAGCTGTCCAGGGAACTTTCAATATTCTTCTGAGAAATCCCATCACTGTAACCTCTGATCGGCTTATCATTTATTTGTCTACTGTCCATGATTCGCTTGCATAGGTCAGAATTTGCTCTAAATAAAGACATGGAAAAACAAGTCATAGCGAACTAACTTCTTATATTGCTGAGAAAAATAATGAAAAATAAATTATAATTCAATATCTACAGCTAACGTGATAAGATAGAAAAAAACAAAACACAAAACAACGAGCATTTAATATACACTGTGAGAGCACAAGACTCAAGGAATGATCATGGAAAAGATTGGACAGCGAGAATATTAGAAACAGCAGGAAACATTACAGCAGCAGAGACAAGAAGAGCACAAGACCGTTAACTATTATCCCCTAGACCATCGGTTCTCAACCTGTGGGTCGCGACCCCTTTGGGGGTCGAATGCCCATTTCCAGGGGGTCGCCAAAGGCCATCGAAAAACACATTTTTTTGCACATCAACACAAAATTTTCCATTTTCGTCAAAACTTATTTTGTTTTATTTATTAACATTTTTAATAATTATTTCACCAAATACTTGTTTATAAATAAAGCTAGCAATTCTAAACCATGTTTAATTAAATGTAAACTCAAGTTTCATTCGCTAACACATTGAAGTTAAGGACTAATTTTTGAAAGTTACAGCGAATCACAAAGCAGCTTACAAATAGTTGCAAATTGTCAGAACTTTCAATTTGTAAACGATCGCATTGTGCATGTTTAACTTGTCTCGTGTTTACTGTGTACTTAACATTTTATAAACGTTTAAATTATCACAGAAATTGTTGTGATTAATGCTTTTGAAGTACAGAGACTAATTATAAATAACTGTTAAAGATATTGAGGATATATTTATCAACTCAGCCAACTGAGTTTGTGTGTAGTCACATTAAATATTAAAGAGTGTATTTACTTTCACTTTCACTTTTCCCAGTAAATGAGTAAAACATATCACACAGTTAAGTTACCCAATGACATGGATCGTGTTGATAAAAACGTTACCGGTAAGAAAAGAAAATATAGTGAGGATTTCTTACAATATGGGTTTACCTCAATTATTACAGCAGGAATTGAGAAACCGCAATGTGTTATTTGTTGTGAGTGTCTATCAGCTGAATCTATGAAGCCGAACAAACTAAAACGTCATTTTGATAGCAAACATCCGTCCTTTGTCGGCAAGGATATCAACTATTTTAGAAGTAAAGTTGATGGACTTAAGAAAGCCAGACTTGACACTGGTGGTCAGTGGCACAAACAAAACGTAGCAGCCGTTGAAGCTTCATATTTGGTGGCACTTAGAATCGCCAGAGCTATGAAACCTCACACAATTGCTGAGGATTGACTGCTGCCAGCGGCCAAAGACATTGTTCCAGTTATGATCGGAGACGAATATGTAACAAAACTGAGTGCAATTTCCTTATCTAATGACACTGTCCGCAGAAGAATAGATGACATGTCTGATGATATTCTTGAGCAGGTAATCCAGGAAATTAAATCTGCGCCAATTCCAATTGTTAGTATCCAAATTGATGAATCTACTGACGTTGCAAACTGTTCACAGTTATTGGTTTACGTGAGGTACATTTATGATGGCGACTTTAAAGATGAGTTTCTTTTTTGCAAACCTCTTGAAATGACAACAACTGCCCGTGATGTATTTGACACAGTTGGTTCATTTCTGAAAATGCATATGATTTCTTGGGAAAAAGTGTGTGGTGTTTGCACAGATGGAGCTCCGGCTATGCTAGGATGTCGATCAGGATTTCAACGTTTGGTACTGAATGAGTCACCAAAAGTCATCGGAACTCATTGTATGATTCATCGGCAAATATTAGCAACGAAGACGCTGCCACAAGAGTTACAGGAAATAATGAAAAGCGTCATAAGTTGTGTCAATTTTATAAAGGCGAGCACTTTAAACAGTCGACTATTTTCACAACTGTGCAACGAATTTGATGCGCCGTACAATACTTTGCTATTTCACACTGAAGTGAGATGGTTGTCGAGAGGAAAAGTTTTAAAGCGGGTTTTTGACCTGCGTGATGAACTCAAAACGTTTTTTAATCAGAAAGCAAGACCGCAGTTCGAAGCACTTTTCGTCGATAAAAATAAACTGCTTAAACTAGCTTATTTGGTTGACATCTTTGCAATCTTGAATGAGTTAAATTTATCACTGCAAGGACCAAATGCAACATGCCTTGATCTGTCTGAAAAGATCCGATCATTCCAAATGAAACTTCAGCTGTGGCAAAAAAAATTGGATGAAAATAAAATGTACATGTTGCCTACATTATCTGCTTTCTTTGAGGAACATGACATTGAACTAAACATAAGGATTACAATGATAATTTCTGTGAAACAACACATGCACATGCTTGATGACGAAATTTCATTGTACTTTCCAAATTTACCTGAAACCCCATTTGCTCTTGCCAGAAGACCTTTCACAGTCAAAGTTGAAGATGTTCCTGAGATAGCACAAGAGGAGTTTATCGAACTTATTAACAACGATGCAGCAAGAACTGATTTCTCTACAATGCCACTTACAAAATTCTGGATCAAGTGTTTGGAGTCATATCCTGTTCTGTCTGAGACAGTGTTGCGTCTTCTTCTTCCATTTCCAACAACATACCTTTGCGAACAAGGATTTCCCAGTTTGTTAGCTCTCAAGTCTAAATACAGAAGTAGACTTCTTGTGCAAGATGATCTCCGTTGTGCTCTAGCAAAGACTGCCCCGAGAATTTCTTATCTGGTGAGAAATAAGCAATCTCAACCTTCGCATTGACGTTGGCTTTTTACGCATACTTTCGCCAAATGTAGCAATAGTGTTATTAAAAATGCTGATAGTGATAGATTAGACTTAGTATCTGCCGATAGTGATAGATTAGACTTAGACTTATCTGTTTGATAACTTACTGTCGGAAGAAACTATCTGTCATAAGTGACAGTCTTACGTTTGATAACCAATAAAATAAAGTAAAAAATAATTTAAAAAATTTTTATGGTCAGTGTGATTATTGGTGACTAAAGCTTGTTAAATTGTTAGTTGCATCAGTGAAAATTTACAAACTGATTGGATAAACATTTAGTATTGTTTTCTACATAAAATAATTCAATTTGGATTACCGTGATGACATCTTCAGGCTGGTAAGTTGGCCAGTATGATTTCAATTTTTACTTTAGCACTTTTGTTTTTGTTTTTTTTTTCATTTAACCTCATTTTATTTTCTACATAACTCCTAGCCTCTTTTTATGAACGAAATCTTATTTCCTGTTCAGTTCTGTACAAATTAATATGCCATTTGCCTATGTAATGCAAAAATTAGCATGTATGTTAATATTTATGTTTAATTAAGTCATTAAGTTCAATTTACAACAATGCAAAATCCTGCATATCAAATACATGCATTACGATTCATAAGTACCAAAATATCAGTTATAAAGTAGTTAGTAGCAAGAAAAATAATTGTATGGTTGGGGGTCGCCACAAAAATGAGGAACTGTATTAAGGGGTCGCGGCATTAGGAAGGTTGAGAACCGCTGCCCTAGACGCTGAAAGAAAGACGAATAAGAATTATTATTTTAGATTACTTTTTTTTAAAAAATGTATCCATTGTATAATACTTAATAAAACATGAATACTGAAGATTCGATATTCAGCACTAAACTGATACAAATATGCTGATATGAATTAAAAGAACGCGTGGCTACCACATCAAGTGCGAGCATTAAACCTTAGTAGACGTTAGAATCATAATCCAGTACCATGTCTGCTGGCGTAGGTGATCATGTCTCTCAACTTTCGATATCGACAGTTATTTATCATTTCTGTTGTTTCCTTTCTGCCAAACCATTCTCTAAAAATGTCTGGCATTTTTCTCTTTGCTTCCCTCTTTCTCTTCGTCCCTCAATTTTCCCAGTTGTTACAATATATTCCAGCTGTTCCCTTCTCATTACATGGCTAAAAAATGATGATTGTTTCTTCATAATATTGGAAATTAGCTCTCTTTTTCCTGTGGCCTCTTTCGGAAAGTTTTCATTACTCTTCTTAGCTGTCCATGGTATCCTCAACATTTTTCTGTAAAACCACTTTTCTACACACTCCAGTGATTTTCTTGTCCGTTGCCCCATTGTCCATGATTCACATCCATATGTTAAGACTGACTCTACATAACATTTAAGAACTCTTTTTCTTGTTTATTTTGTCAAAAATGAATTAAACAGTAATGTCAGACTGGTAATTTTACCCGCTACTGTATGGAGTAGGATCCGCGATAGCCTCAGTGGTTAGTGAACTGGACTACAAAGGACAAGTGGTAGGGTTCGATCCCATCCGACGGCTTCCGGGTTCACCCAGCCTTAAATGGGTACCGGAATTTTTGTGGGAAAGTGAAGCGGCACGGGCGTAATACCGACCACATTACCCCAAAATCACGTGCTGAAGGTCTGTAAAATTTATGGTTACTAACACCATATTCCCTATAAGCCACTTGGCGTGACAGGGGTACTACTAAGACTGTATGGAGTAGACAGTACAACCTGCGACTGCCCTTCTGCCTTACAGGTTAAAAGGCTATTGGAGGGTACACTAAATTATACAACCCCACTGCCTTGTGGATGAGACTTTTTAGTGAAAGACTAGCGGAGTCAATCGTAATAAATTTTCATGGCATTAAAATTACTTTTTGCCATACCTATTCTTTTGTGTATTTCATTTTTACATTTTCCATCATTGGTTATAGTATGTCCAAGGTAGCAGACAGGGAATAAATAAAACAATGTTGAGTATTTTCATTATAGCTGTTGATATGCATATAGACAGAATACAATTCTTTCATGGAGTAGTAATTCGTCAATGTGAAGTTATTTCAGTCGATGACAGATACTCAATATATGACTTCACAGATATTTCCAAATTATCAACCCATTATATATAAAAAAAGAAAAAATAAACTGTACAAATATTAACTTTGCGCTATACTTAGCTCTCCCCTTTACAATTGTTAACTGTTCGACATATTTTACTTTACTATTCAAAAATGATAACTAAGCTACATACTTGGATATCCAATTTACAAATGTTAACTGTGTCATATATTTGGATATCCTATTTACAAATGTTAACTGTGTCATATATTTGGATATCCTATTAACAAAAAAATAATTTTGACCCATACTTGGCTATCCTAATCATAAATGTTAACTATGCCCCATGCTTACTTAAACTTATTATTTATACATATGTATAATAATACATGTAATAAGTTTAAGTCATCCTTACAGGATGTAAAAGTATATAGAGGGGCAGATATAGCTTCTGATCATCATCTTCTGTTAGCCAAACTTAAAATTAAATTAAAAAGGTATACTACAACAAATAAGGGCAGAAAGTATTTCAATGTAGGGTTTCTTAAAGAACAAGGAATTAAAGATACATTCGCAGTCACAATATCAAACAAATACCAAGTCCTCCAACAACTAGAAAATATAAGTCGTTCTGCTTTTTGCAATTCTTTTTAGATCATTCCATGTCTTCCCCATCATCCTCATCTCTGCTTCGATCTGTCTTCTCCAAGAATTCCTTGGTCTTCCTCTTTGTCTTTTCTCCTGGGGATTCCAAAAAAGGGCCTGTTGTGTAATACTCTCAGTTGGCTTCCGTAGTGTGTGTCCTATCCATCGCCATCGTCTTCGCTGTATCTCTTTATCCACTGGTATTTGACCGGTACATTTCCATAATTCCACGTTAGTGACTTTGTCCTGCCATTTCCATCCCTTTATTCTGCGCAAGCATCCATTAATGAAAGTCTGTACCTTCGTGATTGTCAATTTTGTTATTCTCCATGTTTCACAGCCATATAATAGGACCGACATAACATTTGAGTTGAACATTTTTATTTTTGTATTTAGCCTAATTTCTTTGGATTTCCATATGTTTCCCAGTGCAATGAAAGCTCCTCTTGCTTTTGATATCCTTATTTTGGTATCATTTTCTGTTCCTCCCTCTTTATCTATATTACTGCCCAGATATATATATAAGATTGTACGTCTAGTAGAGGTATTTCTCCTAGTTTTATTTGGTTATTGCCAACTGCATTAATTCTCATAATGTTGGTCTTATCTCTATTAATCTTTAGTCCTAGCTGTTGTGATCTCTCATCTAATATACTCATTTTATCCTGCATCTGTTGATGGCTGTGTGATAGGAGAGCTTTGTCATCAGCAAAGTCTAAATCATCAAGTTGTTTGGTCAGTGACCACTGGATCCCATTTCTGTTGTTTTGAGTTATTTTTATAATCCAATCTATGGCCAGTAGAAAGAGAAATGGAGACAGAAGGCATCCTTGCCTTACTCCTGTTTTTATTTCAAATGCTTCTGTAAGCTGTCCTTCATGCACCACACTACATTTTGTTCCTTCATACATTGTTTTTATCAGGTTAATAAATTTTATGGGGATTCCGTAATGACTCAGCAACTTCCAAAGCATTCTTCTGTCTAAACTATCAAATGCCTTTTCGTAATCTATGAATCCAATATAAAGTGGGAATTTTAGTTCTAAACTTTGTTCAACTATTATACGTAGAGTAGTTATTTGATCAGCACATGATCTGTTCTTCCTAAAACCTGCTTGTTCATCTCTCAAGTGTTTCTCTATAGCCTCTTTTAGTCTCTCCAGAATGATTCTGCCTAATATTTTTTCCTGGCACTGATAGTAGCATAATTCCCCTATAATTTGTGCACTCCTGTAAACTTCCTTTCTTTAGTAGTTTGATCATATAACCATCTTTCCAGTCTTTAGGTATTTCTTCCCTCTCCCAAATTTTATCCAATAGATCATGTAACATCTTGGTAGAGGTGTTAATATCCGCTTTGATGGCTTCCGAAGGAATTTCGTCTGGTCCTGTGGCTTTACCATCTTTTAATAGTTTGATGGCTTTCATTATTTCTTCTTTGCTTGGTTTTCCACAGTTAACGTGTAACTCTTCTTCTGCTGGTAGTATATCTGGAGGATTATTTGAGCCGGGTCTGTTCAAAAGTTCTTCAAAGTGCTCTTTCCATCTCTCCATTTGTTCCCTTATATTACTAAGCAGATTTCCTTTCTTATCTTTGATAAAGGCGTTGATCTGTTTGTATTTTCCACCTAATTTCTTTGTGCTGTTGTACAGTTCTTTCATATTCCCTTTATTTGCTGCTTCTTCTGCCTCTTTAGCTAGTTCATCTATATATTTCCTCTTATCCCTTTTAATGCATCTTCTCACTTCTTTGTTCACCTCTGTGTAAGCTTCTTGTGTCTTGGCTTTATTACTTCTTGTTTTGCTTTGAATATTGTGTTAGTTCACATATTTTTCATTGGAAATCTAACATTGCTCTAAGATGTTGATGGTTAAAACTTCACTCACGTATCACATGACATAGGTTAAGGGAAAGTATTACATCATCATCATCGTGTGTCATACCGGCTGGCGAAGTCGATCATGTCCTCCTGCAATTTTATGTCCTCAGTGCATCAAATAAATTCTCTAGTTGACTCGTACCACAACACAAAACTATCTTCTCTCTTTATTGACCACAATCTCTCCTTCCCCGTATTTTTCCAGCTGTAACTAAGTATTCCAACTTTCCCCTTCTCACGATATGCCCGAAAATGTCGATTGTTTCTTTCTGATGTTTCTAGGAGCTCTCTTTTTGTGTTGATCTCGTTGAGACCTTCCTGCTTGGTCTTTGTAGCTTTGTAGTGGGAAATCTCAACGGACACACTTTACTTGATTGAAATCATTGTGTGTTTCCAACATACATCTCATCTCACATTTTGTGATCACCCTTCCCTAAACAGGGACCGAAGATCTTCTTCCTCTTCTCCTATCCTTTCTCTGCTGCCGTTGGCGTCGAGAGGAGAAACAATCTGCGATTCTGTGCTCTTCTGTTGGCCTCTTCTGATGTTATCCCTCCTAGTGACTCTAGTATTCCCTTTATCCATCTCTTTCTCGGTCTTCCTCTTAATATGGCGTTTTCGTAGCGTTTGTTTATGGCTCTTTGATTCAGGGACCGTAGATAACATTAATAATTAAGAGTTTCAAAAAAGATCAAATATATAATTTGTTATTTTGTACAATCTAAATACAACAATTATACAAAACAGTTGTTTGTGACCAGCTTTCTCATTATTTTAAAAGCAAGAATATTTTTTTAAAAATTCACTATACAACAGTGCCGTGAAAACATATTTTAAGAGAGCGAAAACATGTAAATTACAAGTTCATGCATTATACTCCAACATTGAAAGTCATGAACCGTGACCTTTGACACGTTAACATCTGAACCAGAGTGACCCTAAACTTGCTGCTCATGTGATAATAAATAAAAATATTCACTGCCGAATTAGTGGATTCAAGGACAAAACACAGGCTAAAGATAGTGATGAACAAATTCCTCTGTTTTCCCTCTAAAGACAAGTCCGGTTCAAGAATCATGGCAACCATGATGACGCACGCAGGGACAAAGCTGGCAATGAAAAACGTTCATATCGTCACCACCATTTTGGTGACTCTCATATCACGTGCAGATATTTCAGCTTGGCCCTGAGTTGTTGAATTTTGTCTCCATTTTGTTGTATGTTTCAGTTTTACAACAAGTAAAATCGTACAAACAACAACTATAATAAAAGCACTCGTTTGGAGAAAACAGCTGCTGATAACAAACATGAAAGCTTCCACGATTTCCCGGTCCTGCGGGAATGAGATCCCAATCACTGACTTGTTTCTTGACACGGAGAACTTGTCCACAAATCGTACAATGGAGAAGCCAGGAAGTAAACTACCTATGACTAAAATAAAAATGGCAACAATAATGGCGGTATCATTTTTACTTGTGAAGATCGTCTTGACCTAGTGAGATAAAACAATCAAGAAAAATACAGCAATAATTATAAATTGTGGAGGGAAACAAAGTTAAAACAATTATCTTTATTTTATTGCCAGCATTTATTTTACTTTTCTTCTGTGTACTTTAATGTTGGTCATAGTTTCATGATTCAGACATAAAATCAACATAACCAACTGCTATTCTGACCCTGAAGCCGCTGTTGATGTAGAAACTTAATTCGGTTGGTTAGATGTGGGCTTACTCCGTATGTTGTTAGTATCTCCCTCAGATGTTCTCATTTTTACTCGGTTGAACGCTTTTTCCTGGTCAATGAAAGCTACGTACACATTTTGATTGTCTTCTGATGTCTTTTCTGCTAGCTATTTTAAGGGCAGTGTGAATAAAGTGTCAGCGCGCCTTTTGTTTTTTTTTTTCGGAATCCATCCTATTTTTATTGTCACCATATTAAACCGGCTCTGTCTTTGACAAGCTCTCAGTAGGCACCACTGTGATGTCATTTATTGAATTATAAAAAAAAAATATACACAATGTAGTTTTATTTTCCATATTTAATTGTCAAATCTAATGTTTTATTGTAACTCTACAATTAATTAATGCTCAGATAATGTTTTTATAGGCACTTTGATAATATAATGTCGTTGTTTATAAAATAGTCTAATGTAGGTGTTTTAAACATGGCAACTTAATTTATCTATTTTATAGACGATCATTCTGTAGTGAGTTTAGTATGTGATTACAGGGATGTACACAAGTCTAGTTTATGCCAGAATAGTATGTCTGGTCGTGGTAATTAACATCTAAGATTAGTCGGCCTGAGGGAGTGAAAGGATAACTATAGCAATGCTACATTTTACTATAACTACATCACTAGCTACATTTACCATTTATGGTAATTGTAGATTTAAATGATTGTAATTTACTAACCCTCACACACACACATGCATGTGATAGAAAACTACAATCTACAATACTACACTGCTATCTACTAAACTACATTTGTTCTTGTTTTAATTATACGGTAAAGGTAGTCCAATAGTACTACGGAACACATTCCACAGGGGATTATTTCAAAAAATGAACCGCTCAGACCGTTCATTATGTACAGTTGAAACATTCAGTCTGTCGTTACAGCTCTGATATAATTATACCTCTAGTGTAATTACCAATTTTTGAGATTGTGGTTCTGCCCTATGTGCCGTCTTCGGCTCGAAAGGACAATAGATAGATAGTGTAATTACCAGCTGCGCATGATGGCTCCTTCAAGAGAAACGTTATCCTGCTGAACCAACGATAGTTATTGATGAAACTATTATTGTAGAGTTAACAGGTTAAACTCGAAAAACTTCTTAACGTTTCAGGCAGTAGTTGTCACTACAGCTGTTACCTCACTTCACGATGACAATTATGTAGTCACATCAGACAAATGTATGTTGGTTTTTATAAAGGACATTTCTTTAACCAATGATATGACTTCTATAATTCGTTCAGAAATTCATGACCACAGAGTTTATCAATTATCTCGGAAACTGTTTGATGAATTTCTGATAAGTCTATAAGATTTCATGAAAAAAGAATTACATAAATTCATCAAACAGTTTCCGAGATAATTAATAAACTCTGTGGACACGAATTTCTGAAGGAACCATAGAAGTGTATGTAATTCCTCCCTTTAGTACGATGAGGACTCTTCTGTTGCTGTCAGCTGTTTTATTTCATTGCTGTCCTACACTTTTGTTAGAATGGGCTATCCGTCCTTTGTGACGACTTGATATCATGATTCTTTCACAAGTACGTATAGCCAATATGTGGTTGTATCATTGTTGCTAAGATCATCAATGCATTGGGAAATGTTTCTACTCCAAGGTTTACTTCTCGAATGTAGGATTATATAATACATCTTTGTTGAGGTATCTGTGAAGTTGTATAGAGAGTTTTGTTGTTACGGGTATTTAGATTTTCGACAGATGATTTCTTTTTCCTAGTTATTAGTTCGTTGATTAGTTCTCCACATTTTATAATTTTTTGGTTTGCGGTAAGTTCCTGCTTGTTGTATTTATGGCGTGTCGTTACATTATTTGAATTGTCCCCAAATGCAACGACTTTCTCATATAGACGCTTTTTAAAATGAAATACCCATGCCGCTGATTCCGTAATTGTGTTCTCCTAATTGTTAGTTTTTTCTTACCTACTTCTTGATAGCGTGGAACTTCTAGTT
This sequence comes from Megaustenia siamemsis, assembly GCA_032433765.1. Lineage (NCBI taxonomy): Eukaryota > Metazoa > Mollusca > Gastropoda > Stylommatophora > Ariophantidae > Megaustenia > Megaustenia siamemsis. Next base: position 80,289,276 of record JAVIAB010000124.1, read on the forward strand.
TTATTTATGAGGTTGTTCTAGAAGTGCTCCTTCCATATTTTGCACTTGGTCGAGTATAATCGACATATATTTGCCATGCAGTATGTAGAACTGCTCATGTTTCAGCTAACTCCTTCATTAAGTTAAAGATTGGAGACAAGTAATAATCAAAGAATATATTATTATAGAGGGAAACTTCAGAGTCGATTGATCAGGGAATCAATTCAGAGGAAGACATATCACTTCCCTTGAAATTATTCGTTGGTGTATCACCTCGGAAGTTTCCCTGCATAATAATATTCATTTATTATTATTTGTCTCCAGACTAAACCACAGGAAACTACTATTCGTGATGTTTCATCCGATAAATGTTTGTCTGCAACGTAAGTCTTAAGTCCTACCCTATCTGGGAAATACTTGTCTTAATAGGAAAATACAGATATACAATTTATTCCCGAGCTGTGTTTGTAACCCTATTCTATAGTCATGAGTACACATGCGTGAAAGATGTTGCTAATGATAGCTATCTTTTTAAGTAGCTTAGTTGGTCGTGTGCTCTAACGTTTGTTTCATGTGTCAAGGCTCTGTGCCGAGGAGTACGTGTTAGATCCTACTCGTTAATAAACTGTAATCATTTTTTCTTTGTTTCCTCTATGACTCTATGTCTAATGTTGAAAGTATGGCTTTTATTTTTGTAGCAGTAGCAGTCAAAGATACTGTCATGGTTACCAATTCAACACATCCGGATCAAATAGTTGACACACTTGTCAGCTTTGAAGCATTAACAATTTTTAAATGGGTCGGCTATTCGCTGCTGTGTCAGCTCATCGCTGTCTTCGGTACCATCACCAACATCATCAACATCATCTGCTTTGTCAAGCTCGGCTTTCAGGACCCAGTCAACGTTAGTTTCTTAGGTGCAATAGTTTGTTTTTCATTAATTAATTTAGTTTGTAAACGGCAGTTATATATTAATGACATTTCTGCAGATGTAACACTTATGCTTATATTCGTCTTACCTGACTGTCAGAAAATGAGAATTGCGATTGATGCTATTTTAACACAATTGAATTTTTCCCCTTATGGTAAATAGATATATATTATTGGTTGTCGTTTTTATAATTCGGCTCTTGTTTATATATTTAAATGATTTACGCGACAGTCTAGCTGTGAAATTATGTGTTGCTATTCCCCGTTTGGTGTTTATTTTACTTCTGACGGGTGGATGGACTGTGAACTTTATCGATATTTAAGTGGAATATGATTTATTCTTCTTTGTGTCGTGTGTTCGCGGTTCGATAGGCAAGCACATGGTTCGACAAAATGTCGTCGGTAGCCGAGTGTGTTCAACCCGTATGTAAAATGTCTGTGACGGTGGATGGGGCGGAAGAATTTAAAATAATCAACGGCCCAGAAAGCGAAAACAGCAAAGTGTGTGGTACACATGAGACATATTCAGAACACGAAAGACGAATATGGCAGACCACCGTGAAAGAGATTGGAGCCTTATCACGTAACAGTCCAAAGAAAGCCAAGGAGAGAAATTCTAACTACTGTTATACGAACGAACTAAAAATAGCCACATGGAATGTTAGAACCTTATACCAACAAGGAAAACTAGAAAATCTTATCATAGAAGCAGAGCGATTAAACATAGATATTTTAGGCATAGCAGAAACAAGATGGAAGGAAAGTGGATACACACAAAACGATAAATATACATTTATATACAAAAAGATTGGTGCATTTGAATGCAGCGATTTTAGAACAATAAGCCTAATGAGCTAGGTAACCAAAATTTTACTAAAAGTTATACAAGGAAGGATTCAGAATAAAATTAATAATGAATTAGATGAGCAGCAATTCGGATTCAGGAAAAACAGTGGAACAAAAGAAGCCATATTCAGCATGAGGACATTGATCGAAAAGTACATAGAATTAAACAAACCAATGTATGCCTGCTTTATAGACTACACCAAAGCATTTGATAGAATACACCATGAGCAACTTATAGACTGCCTGAAAGATATAAATCTGGATGACACAGACATACGACTGATATGTAATTTGTACTGGGAGCAAACAGCAATAATAAAATATAACAAGGAGAACTCTACACCCATTGATATAAAAAGAGGAGTAAGACAAGGATGCATCCTATCACCAAGCTTGTTCAATTTACACACTGAGTAAATCTTTAAAAACATCAATGAGATGCCAGGCCTTAACATTAATGGAAAGATAATCAATAACCTAAGATATGCTGATGATACTGTACTACTAGCAGAAAATCTTAAAGATCTACAACAATTACAATGTAATAAACATGACAAGCAAAAAATATGGACTAGATATGAATATCAAAAAGACTAAAACTATGATCATAAACAAAGAAAATTTACAAGACCTACAATGAAATATAAAAGTTGAAGGAATACACGTAGAGACAGTCCAGAGCTGCAACTACCTGGGACATACTATAACCAGTGATGGAAAATGTACAACTGAAATAAATAAAATAATAGGAATGGCAAACAGTAATTTCAATGCCATGAAAAATATACTAACATCAAAACAAATAACACCAGGGCTAAAACTAAGAATAGCAAAATGTTACATCTTCTCAATATTCCTGTATGGTGCAGAAACATGGACATTAGACCAGAAAACAGAACAGAAAATTGAGGCCTTTGAAATGTGGATTTATAAAAGAATAGGTAGAATTGGATGGAAAGAAAAGAAAACAAACGAGGAAGTTTTAAAACAACTAAAAATGAAGAAAAAACTACTAAACACAATTAGAGCAAGACAAATGAAATTTTTTGGTCATGTTAAAAGACACAACAGTCTAATAAAAGTAATATTAGAACGGAAAATGCACGGTAAAAGAGGCAGACCAAGACTAACATGAACGAGTATCATCAAAAGATAAACAAGTCAGCCTATGGCAATCTGCACCATCAAAGCAAGAGACAGAGTGGAATGACGCTCCATGGTAGCCAACCTTCGATGCGGAGACATCACTCAATGATGATATATATATATATATATATATATATATATATATATAGATATATATATATGTGTGTGTGTTACGTAGAGCCAGTCTTAACTTATGGAAGTGAATCATGGACAATAGGACAACAGACAAGAAAATCACTGGAGTCTGTAGAAATGTGGTTTTACAAAAGAATGTTGAGAGTACCATGGACAGCTAAGAAGAGTAATGAAGATGTTCTGAGAGAGGTCAAATCCAAAAGAGAGCTAATTTCCAATATTAGGAAGAAACAATCATCATTTTTTGGCCATGTAATGAGAAGAGAAGAACTGGAATATATTGTAACAACTGGAAAAATTGAGGGACGAAGAGATAGAGGGAAGCAAAGAGAAAAAATACCAGACAGCTTAAGAGAATGGCTTGGCAGAAGGTCAACAACAGAAATGATAAATAGCTGCCTAGATCGAAAGTTGTGGAGAGACATGATCACCTACGTCAGCAGGCTCGGTACTTGATGAATATATATATATATATACTCCAATCAATGGTACATATAAGTAGATCTAAAGTTTCGCCATCATATGAATATTTTGGCATAATTTATTATATTGATTATGTTATTAAATAAACCTAACCATATATATATATATTATTGAAATAGAACAGACGATTATGTATTCGTCATCTTGAAGTGTTGTGAAGTGAAACTTTCATGATCAATTCTCTACTAAGCCATTATATCTTTTCAGAATGCCAGTACTTCATTTGGCTTTTACTTTCACACTAATTTTGTCTCTTCATTTTGTTTCCTCTGTGTTTTAATCGGCTCTCCAGCCCTACATTTTTTGCCTGGTTCACCCATTGTGTTTACAAACATCAGTCTATGACACATACATGGAGTCTGGACTTTGTGATTTGATTTTCTGATTCAAGAGGCGAACCTTCCAAGTGACACTAGACTCTGTCCGAGGGTGGTCATAGTAAGGTTAAGTAGACACAGGACTTCCGGTATATGGTGGATAAGCGGCGGGAACAATTGAAGGCTATGCATGAAAAGTGTTCCTTGTTGCAGTTTCCTCATATTCCAAGTCCGGCTCGTTGCAGGAGCTATTGAGTTAAGTGCTCTGTGCACACCGTGAGCTGTGTGTCTCATCCGTTTTGATCATGTTTTGATATTTCAATTGATTGCGATGAATAATGATATCGTATGACAGGGAACAGTTGGCTGTGTTCACTTCTGCACGGTTTCGCCTTATGTCTTTGGGCGTGTGCTGAGACTGCTACGATGGTTACTACAGTTACCTTTCTTTGTTTGTGAGATGAGATTCGGATGATTACGCTGGCACGGGCGGTTGAGCAATTATGAATTTTAATTCATTTGCGGTGATACCTGGGCCTTCCATAAACAAACAAACAGACACAGAATCTATCTTGTCCCACTCGATACTTGTTCTCATGTCAGCTGATCTGAAATTGTCTATATCCTGCACGAGATGTCCAGCAACTGCAACAGTCAATCCCAGCTTGTCTGTGGTATTTTGAACTCATTGTCCTCATGGATTTCCCCACATCTATCTTGTACATTACCCTTCTTAATGATCTTCACTATGATGTCGTTTTATATAATAAATGTGTTTTATTTTTCTTGGTTTAAGCTCTTTAGTAAACAGATAAATATACAGAAACATAAAAATTACTGGAAGTTTTAGTTTTGCTTGTAAGACAGGACTAAACAAATAAACGTTACGCTATTAGAATGTCTTCAACATGGCACAAAACCAAGAAACTGGTAAAACGAAAAGAAGATATTTGTTATTTCTTTCTAGGACTGGCCGTCTCTGATCTGTGCTGTGTTGGAACCCTTATTCTGACCAATGTCTGCATGAACCCAGCCTTCAGTAGCCTTGACCTGTCGTTTGAACCTGTGGGATTTCAGTATCTCATTGGAGGTTGGCCACATGTCATCTTCTCGCGAGTCACCAGCTGGATAACCGCCTTCATTACCTTGGAGAGATGTCTGTGTATCACGGCTCCGTTGAAGGTCTCTGAGCGTGTACACGGTATTTAGTATTATAATAACCATAACTGTATATAGTATTATAATAACGGTAACTGAATGTAGTATTATAATAACCATAACTGAATGTAGTATTATAATAACCATAACTGTATGTAGTATTATAATAACCATAACTGTATGTTGTATTATAATAACGATAACTATGTGTAGTATTATAATAACCATAACTGTATATAGTATTATAATAACCATAACTGTATGTAGTATTACAATAATCATAACTGTATGTAGTATTATAATAACCATAACTGTATGTAGTATTATAATAACCATAACTGTATATAGTATTATAATAACGACAACTGTATATAGTATTATAATAACGTTAACTGTATATAGTATTATAATAACGACAACTGTATGTAGTATTATAATAACCATAACTGTATGTAGTATTATAATAACGATAACTGTATGTAGTATTATAATAACCATAACTGTATGTAGTATTATAATAACGATAACTGTATGTAGTATTATAATAACCATAACTGTATGTAGTATTATAATAACGATAACTGTATATGGTATTATAATAACTATAACAGTATGTAGTATTATAATAACCATAACTGTATGTAGTATTAAAATAACGACAACTGTATGTAGTATTATAATAACGATAACTGTATGTAGTATTATAATAACGATAACTGTATGTAGTATTATAATAACCATAAGTGTATGTAGTATTATAATAACCATAACTGTATGTAGTATTATAATAACGATAACTGTATGTAGTATTATAATAACCATAACTGTATGTAGTATTATAATAACCATAACTGTATGTAGTATTATAATAACCATAACTGTATGTAGTATTATAATAACCATAACTGTATGTAGTATTATAATAACCATAACTGTATGTAGTATTATAATAACCATAACTGTATGTAGTATTATAATAACCATAACTGTATGTAGTATTATAATAACCATAACTGTATGTAGTATTATAATAACCATAACTGTATGTAGTATTATAATAACCATAACTGTATGTAGTGATTTAAAGTATAGATCAAATTGCAAGCCCTTGGACTAGTTATAAATGAAAGTTTATCACGGATGAAGATAAGAGCATGAACTGTAATGGGAAACTTTCGTTGCATGTTTTTAATGTTAAGACGTCACTTAAAAAGTAGAGTTTATGTTGTATACATATATATGTGATTACAAATAGGTAGACATTCACAAAATATACATACACACAATAAATCATTGATACAGGCATGCATACGTACATACATAAATTTTAAAAAAGCATACATATACATACATATAAGCATACATACATAAATACATAAATACACACATAAATACACACATAGATACACACACATACATACACACATACATACATATACACATACACAAATACATACATACACACGTACATACACACACTCATACATACATATATACTTACATACAAACATGCACACTCCATATATATACACATACACACATTTATACATACATACACACATACATACATACATACATACAAACATGCATACATACATACATACATACATACATACATACACATATACATACATGCATACATACATGCAAACATACATACACTTACATACATACATACATACATACATGGTGGTCGTCCGGTTCAAGTCAGTCCTTTTGGAATACAAAACCGGAAATGTCAGACTGGCAGTTATGCTACAAAGCGCAGCAGACGAAGCAGTCCGGACTGAGGAACCCACAGTAAAGACAAGTCAGACATGGCATACGTGTGCTGTAGTAAAGGAAGCATGTGAAAGTCTCCAACTCAAGGAAATAATGGGCTACATGGAGACCAACAGGCATGGATGAGAGTTAATATGGGCACAGCCAGAAACGTAGAACGTAGTGGGCGTGTTAGAAGAGTTATCAAGCAACACAGACCTTGAGTCGTCAGTCGCTGGATACTGCGGGACTTGCTGATGAGGGGATCTGCGCACCTATGGACATGTTCAGAGTGCAATGATGATGACCTGGAGATAACTCAATAACTGAACAGGCGTGGATTTGGTCACGGAGACATCCAATGATGGTCAAAATAATCAATGGAGTCAGACAATGAAGGAACATGGTTAGCCGGGAGTTCAGAGACGTCGAGGAGAACAAACTTGTGCAAAAGGCAGCACAACAGGTGTAGCAAGACCAATGGACCACATAGGATGAGACATTGCAGAGGGCACTAACATGGAATGATATTTGGCATATGACACCGCTGCGGCTCAGCTACATAGTCAGATCGCTGTACGACCTTCTACCATCAGCCTGCAACCATTTGAAGTAGAGAGAGACAGTTGACAATCGATGTCCTCTGCAGTGAAAGACGATTGAACACGTTCTGTACTCATGTAAGACAGAGCTAGGCCAAGGACGGTACACAAGCGACACAACAAAGAGCTGCATGAACTGGCTGTCATCGTTACGGGCGTGGATGAAGGTCAAAACTAAAGTTCGACCGGTTAGAAAAATCACCTACTTTTTTAGAGCTGGACAGGCTGCAAGCCCCAAGGGAAACAACTGAAACGACTCAAGTATCCTGGACATGGAGAATGACTAGGAGATGGATGTTGACCCCCCGGGGCGAGGGAAGTACCCAGGGTGCATAACAGGATTTAAAATGCGTCCGGACATTTCACTTTACACGTCCGATATGACAAACGTCATTTTAACAGAGCCCACAGTGCCGTTCGAATACAGGATAGAGGGAAAGCATGTATTAAACTAGCCAGATCCAAGGATCTCGCCACCGAGCAGAAACAGCATGGGATCAAGGTTAAAGCGTTCGATGTGAAAACTAGTGTCATGACCTCATCCCTCTACTACCTATTAAGGTGTCTAGAAATAAAGGGGGTAATGCGAACAAGAACATTGGAAGATATTGCTGAGTCAGCCGAAAGAGAATCATATTGGCTCTGACGAAACCGAGACATACCAACAATCCCAGAATAATCTGATGTTCGGACGATTAGGCGACTAATTTACAAATTGATCCCTTCAGACTCCCAAGCAAGTCATTAACATAGCGACAGTTTCATCCTGGAACATCTGAGTCGCGGCCGATAAGCGATAAGAAATTATATCATCGACCCTAGGTGAGCTACACCGGACGTTTGCAATACCAACTGTTGAAAGGAGTGAATTTCCCAGCCCGACCTATCTTTATCACCTATTATCAGTTTCTGATCCACTCCTTATCGCCGAATTACGTTATTTCAAAACAGCTTGTACTTGAGGCCATACAAAAGGACGTTGCTAATATAAGCCATTTTAAACTACTGCCACCACGAAGAGGACATCAATGTGTTGGTTTAAAGCTAAGACAAATAAGTATACGGCCGGGTAGAGAACGTAGGTTCGACCAAAAGTGTTGCGTATAGTCATCATCAGGTACCATGTCTGCTGGCGTAAGGTAACCTCCCCCTCATTGTCCAGGATTGATTTCCACATTTCAAGTCTGGCGGTGTAAAACATCGAGAGACTAATTTTCTTAACTACGTGGTATAAAGTAGATGGTATAAAGTAGATGGTATAAAGTAGATGGTATAAAGTAGATGGTATAAAGCAATTTATTATTTATTTTCTTTGAAATAATGCCAGTGCCAAAACTTTCTCTTGCTCTCTCTCTTTCTCTCTCTCTATCTGTACACACACACACACACACGAGCGCACGTACACACACACAAACATATATATACAGCTACTCTCATTCACATATCGCTCAAGTGAATTCGCATAGTTGCATAGTGACGATTTATCCTAATATCTGTGCAGGTAAAAGGTATTTTCACGTCTAAGAGAGTCACCATCATCATCGTGTGCATGTATATTGTTCTTCTCGCAAGTGCGGCGCCAGTTTACGTCGTCAACAAGCTAGGAATGGTGTTCTTTCCCTCAAGGAACAGAAGTCTCCTCGCGCTAGTCACCACAGCTAATCGAGCCCGCGTTGAACAAGCATCGTTCGTATTTAACAACGTGTTTATTCCATTCACCGCTTTCATAATCATCGTTATCTGCACTGTAGTCTTGGTCATCAAACTTCAAAGACAAACAAATTGGCGGAGTAAATCAACAACCACTTCTCAAAATGAGAAAGTCACAAGTAGAGACCAGAGGGTTGTCAAAATGGTGGTTGTAATCTCAACCCTCTTTATCGCCTGTTTTATTCCCGTTTCCATTTCATGCATAGCAATGGCCATGTTACCGGAACTTTCTGTTGACGGGAAACTTAGAAACACAAACATGGTGTTTATCGGGTTTGGTCTACTCTTAGAGACCACCAATTCGGCGGGAAATATTTTTATTTATTTCTTCATGAGCAGCAAATATAAAGAGGTTTTCCTTACCTGTTTTAGAACAAAATGTTGGGTTTTTAGGGACGTTAAACGTGAAACAGAGAAAGGTAAATAATAGAGATGACGTTTAGAGATCTACTTATTGGAATCTATTGAGATGGACTGGACAATAGTTGGTCTGCTGGGGCTGCAGTGAGATTGACTGGACAATAGTTGGTTTGCTGGGGCTGCAGTGAGATAGACTGGACAATAGTTGGTCTGCTGGGGCTGCAGTGAGATAGACTGGACAATAGTTGGTCTGCTGGGGCTGCAGTGAGATAGACTGAACAATAGTTAGTCTGATGGGGCTGCAGTGAGATAGACTGGACAATAGTTGGTCTGCTGGGGCTGCAGTGAGATAGACTGGACAATAGTTGGTCTGCTGGGGTTGCAGTGAGATAGACTGGACAATAGTTGGTCTACTGGGGCTGCAGTGAGATAGACTGTGTAACAAAATATTGATTATAATCGCAACGAGGGTTGCTTTCAATATTGTATTCCTATAATCACGTGCACTAACAGTTTCATTGTACAAAGATAGAACCCTCTTTTCTATGTTCAAGACACAGGTTGTCTATAAAAAAATATTGTTCTACAGAATCCAACTAATCAGATTAAAGATATATATTTTATTATTTTAGCGGAAGTGTTTATTTTATTTTCCGCCATTGAGTTTCCATAAAGAAATAACATGTATATATATATATATATAGTATCTTCTCTCTTTGTCATCTGCGAACTCTCTTTCGTTATCTTTGTCAGTTGTAACCAAGTATTTCAACTTTCCTCTTCTCATGATGTGCCCGAACAATACCAGTTGTTTCTTTCTGTTTTTAATTGTTACCTTTTTGTGTTTGGCCTCTTTGAAAATTTACACGTTGATCTATTTAGCTGTCCAGGGAACTTTCAATATTCTTCTGAGAAATCCCATCACTGTAACCTCTGATCGGCTTATCATTTATTTGTCTACTGTCCATGATTCGCTTGCATAGGTCAGAATTTGCTCTACATATAGACATGGCAAAAAAAGTCATGGCGAGCTAACTTCTTATATTGCCGAGAAAAATAATGAAATATAAATTATAATTCAATATCTACAGCTAACGTGATAAGATAGAAAGAACAAAACACAAAACAACGAGCATTTAATATACACTGTGAGAGCACAAGACTCAAGGACGGATCATGGAAAAGATGGACAGCTAAAATATTAGAAACAGCAGAAAACATAACAGCAGCAGAGACAAGAAGAGCACAAGACCGTTAACTATTATCCCCTAGACGCTGAAAGAAAGACGAAGAAGAATTATTATTTTAGATTACTTTTTTTTTTAATGTATCCATTGTTTACTACTTAATAAAACATGAATACTGAAGATTCGATATTCAGCACTAAACTGGTACAAATACTCGTATGCTGATATGAATATGAAGAACGCGTGGCTACCATATCAAGTTTGAGCATTAAACCTTACTAGACGTTAGAACCATAATCCAGTGCCATGTCTGCTGGCGTAGATGATCATGTCTCTCAACTTTCGATCTGAACAGTTATTTATCATTTCAATTGTTGACCTTCTGCCAAACCATTCTCTTTAAATGTCTGGCATTTTTCTCTTTGCTTCCCTCTTTCTCTTCGTTCCTCAATTTTCCCAGTTGTTACAATGTATTCCAGCTGTTGTTTCTCGTTACATGGCCAAAAAATGATGATTGTTTCTTCATAATATTGGAAATTAACTATCTTTTTCCTGTGGCCTCTTTCGGAACGTTTTCATTACTCTTCTTATCTGTCCATGGTATTCTCAACATTCTTCTGTAAAATCACATTTCTGCTGGCTCCAGTGCCTTTCTTGTCTGTTGTCCCATTGTCCATGATTCACATCCATATGTTAAGACTGACTCTACATAACATTTAAGAACTCTTTTTCTTGTTTATTTTGTCAAAAATTAATTAAACAGTAATGTCAGTCTGGTAATTTTACCCGCTACTGTATGGAGTAGCAGCCGCGATAGTTCAGTGGTTAGTGAACTGGACTACAAAGGACACGTGGTAGGGTTCGATCCCAACCGACGGCTTCCGCATTCACTCAGCCTTAAATGGGTACCGGATTTTTTTGTGGGAAAGTGAAGCGGCACGGGCGTAATACCGACCACATTACCCCCAAAATCACGTGCTGAAGGTCTGTAAAATTTATGGTCACTAACACCATATTCCCTATACGCCACTTGGCGTGACAGGGGTACTACTAAAACTGTATGGAGTAGACAGTACAACCTGCGACTGCCCTGCTGCCTTGCAGGTTAAAAGGCTAAGGGAGGGCACACTAAATTATACAACCCCACTGCCTTGTGGATGAGACTTTTTAGTGAAAGACTAGCGGAGTCAATCGTAATAAATTTTCATGGTATTAAAATTACTTTTTGCCATACCTATTCTTTTGTTTATTTCAATTTTACATTTTCCATCATTGGTTATAGTATGTCCAAGGTAGCAGACGGAATAAATAAAACAATGTTGAGTATTTTCATTATAGCTGTTGATATAGACAGAATACAATTCTTAACATGGAGTAACTCATCAATGTGAAGTTATTTTAGTCGATGACAGATACTCAATATTTGACTTCCCAGATAGTTGCAAATTATCAACCCATTATAAAAATAAAGAAAAAATAAACTGCACAAATATTAACTTTGCGCTATACTTAGCTCTCCCCTTTACAATTATTAACTGTTCGACACATTTTACTATACTATTAAAAAATGATAACTAAGCTACATACTTGGATATCCAATTTACAAATGTTAACTGTGTCATATATTTGGATATCCTATTTACAAATGTTAACTGTGTCATATATTTGGATATCCTATTCACAAAAAATAATTTTGACCCATACTTGACTAACCTGATCATAAATGTTAACTATGCCCCATGCTTGACTTTTCTATCACAAATGTTAACTGTGCCCCATACTCAATTATCTTATTCATAAATGTTAACTGTGCCGTACCCCGTATTTGACTATTCTATTCACAGAAATCAGGTAAATGAATTTAAAACAGGTAAATGAATTTAAATATTTGGGAACTTTGTTAACCTCAGAAGGAAGATGTACAACAGATGTTAGATGCAGAATGGCTCAGGCAAAAGCAGCTTCCAAAAAATGAGGAAGATATTATGCAATCCATTTTTGACAATAGAAACAATAAAAAGAGTTCTTAAATGTTATGTAGAGCCAGTCTTAACATATGGATGGGAATTATGGACATTAGGACAACAGACAAGAAAATCACTGGAATCTGTAGAAATGTAGTTTTACAGAAAAATATTGAGAATACATGGACAGCTAAGAAGAGTAATGAAAACGTTCTGAAAGAGGCCAAAGCAAAAAGAGAGCTAATTTCCAATATTAGGAAGAACAATCATCATTTTTTAGCAATTTAATGAGAAGAGAACAGCTGGAATATATTGTAACAACTGGACAAATTGAGTGACGAAGACATATAGGGAAGCAAAGTGAAAAGATACCAGATAGCTTAAGAGAATGGCTTGGCATGAGGTCAACAACAGAAATGATAAATAACCGTCGTGATCGAAAGTCGTGGAGAGACATGACCACCTACGCCAGGAGACCTGTACTTGATGATCATTCACAGAAATATTAACTGTACCTCTACTTGACATCATGTCTGGCGTGAACGGTTGGCCGTAGGGCTGACAACCATACCTTGAGACTCGCTTAGGGGCAACTCTAGGCGGGTAAATCATTCCTGTCCTGGAAGTTAGTATTATCATGTCGAGTTGTGCTGAAAAACATACTAGCGGAATGATGTCAAGACTAATACCTAAATAAGATAAATGATCATGCCACCTTTTATCTCGTCTGCTATTAAGAAAAGAAGATGGAAATATGTGAGCATGTATTTAGAATAAACCATCAGAGAATTACTGAGCAGCTCTCAAACGGAAAACGTTCTGGTGAGACAAACGAACGCGACCTCGAAAAGCACTGAAGAGAACTCCAACAAAAGAGTTGGCTATATAATCGAAAAGCTCGCCCAGAATAGAGATAATTGGCAGGAGACTCTGCAAGTTCTATGTTCCGTTTAACGACACTGGAAAGATAAAGAAAGAAGATTACTTGACAATCCTTGTAGCAAATGCGTATATTTATATATATATATATAACTAGAATCTGCAGATTTCTATTCTTCGGACCACACTAGCAGATTGTCACTCCCACTGGTTCTCTAAGTAAAGTCAAGAGTTGTTGAAAGGCGTATGTGAATATTGTGTTAGTTCACATATTTTTCATTGGAAATCTAACATTGCTCTAAGATGTTGATGATTAAATCTTCACTCACGTATCACATGACATAGGTCAAGGGAAAGTATTACATCATCATCATCGTATGTCATACCGGCTGACGAAGTCGATCATGTCCTCCTGCAATTTTATGTCCTCAGTGCATCAAATAAATTCTCTAGTTGACTCGTACCACAACACAAAACTATCTTCTCTCTTTATTGACCACAATCTCTCCTTCCCCGTATTTTTCCAGCTGTAACTAAGTATTCCAACTTTCCCCTTCTCACGATATGCCCGAAAATGTCGATTGTTTCTTTCTGATGTTTCTAGGAGCTTTCTTTTTGTATTGATCTTGTTGATACCTTCCTGCTTGGTCTTTGTAGCTTTGTAGTGGGAAATCTCAACGGACACACTTTACTTAATTGAAATCATTGTGTTTCCAACATACATCTCATCTCACATTTTGTGATCACCCTTCCCTAAACAGGGACCGTAGATAACATTAATAATTAAGAGTTTCAAAAAAAAAGATCAAATATATCATTTGTTATTTTGTACAATCTAAATACAACAATTATACAAAACACTTGTTTGTGACAAGCTTTCTCATTATTTTAAAAGCAAGAATAATTTTTTTTTTTAATTCACTGCACAACAGTGCCGTGAAAACATATTTTAAGAGAGCGAAAACATGTAAGTTACAAGTTCATGCATTATACCCCAACCTTGAAAGTCATGAACCGTGACCTTTGACACGTTAACATCTGAACCAGAGTGACCCTAAACTTGCTGCTCATCTGGTAATAAATAAAAATATTCACTGCCGAATTAGTGGATTCAAGGACAAAACACAGGCTAAAGATAGTGATGAACAAATTCCTCTGTTTTCCCTCTAAAGACAAGTCCGGTTCAAGAATCATGGCAACCATGATGACGCACGCAGGGACAAAGCTGGCAATGAAAAACGTTGATATCGTCACCACCATTTTGGTGACTCTCCTATCACGTGCGGATATTTCAGCTTGGCCGTGAGTTGTTGAATTTTGTCTCCATTTTGTTGTATGTTTCAATTTTACAACAAGTAAAATCGTACAAACAACAACTATAATAAAAGCACTGGTTTGGAGAAAACAGCTGCTGATAACAAACATGAAAGCTTCCACGATTTCCCGGTCCTGCGTGAATGAGATCCCAATCACTGACTTGTTTCTTGACACGGAGAACTTGTCCACAAATCGTACAATGGAGAAGCCAGGAAGTAAACTACCTATGACTAAAATAAAAATGGCGACAATAATGGCGGTAACATTTTTACTTGTGAAGATCGTCTTGACCTAGTGAGATAAAACAATCAGGAAAAGATAAATCAATAATTATAAAGTGTGAAGGGAAACAAAGTTAAAACAATTATGTTCATTATATTGCCAGCATTTATTTTACTTTTCTTTTGTGTACTTTAATGTTGGTCATAATTTCATGATTCAGACATAAAATCAACATAATTCAGTTACAGTTTAATTATTATTAATGTGTATTGTCCGTTCTTAATTGGATCTCTTGCTAGATTAAAAGGTAGATCTCAGCATAATTACCACCCCGGGGGCGGAAAATAATAACAATCTAATAATTAAATCTATATTGCTCGTTACAAAAATATAACATCTAAGATTGTAAGATTATAAGAATTATAAAAATGAACATGAAAAAATTAATATTTTAATAAGATTTTGGTTTTCAGATGTTACCACATACCCCATTTATGTAAGGATAAAATTCAAATGACATTTGTTACATTAGATTTACATCCGGATTGTGTTTCTATGTTCAGATTGCTTACGATGAATGATGCTCTCATATGACGAAGAACAGTTCAGCTGCGGTCACTTACGCTTTGTATCTTTTGCCGTGTGCTGTGTTTGCTATGATAGGGGTTGCAGCTGTTTGTCTTTGTTTCTATATTCGAAGAGTTTTAATTCGGATGATTTCACTGGCACGGGCGGTTAAGCAGTTATAGATTTTCATTCGTTTGCAGTGATACCGGGGCCTCTGAATAGCTATAACTATACCTATAACTATACCTATAACTATACCTATAACTATACCTATAACTATACTTATACCTATACCTATAACTATAACTATACCTATAACTATACTTATAACTATAACTATAACTATACTTATAACTATAACTATACCTATAACTATAACTATACCTATAATGGTTTTACAGAAGGATGTTGAGAATACCATGGACAGCTAAGAAGAGTAATGAAAACGTTCTAAAAGAGGCCAAAGCAAAAAGATAGCTAATTTCCAATATTAGGAAGAAACAATCATAATTTTTTGGCCATGTAATGGGAAGGGAACAACTGGAATATATTGTGACAACTGTAAAAATTGAGGGACGAAGATGAAGAGGGAATCAAAGAGATAAAATACCAGACAGCTTAAGAGAATGACTTAGCAGAATGTCAACAACAGTAATGATAAATAACTTTCGAGTTCGAAAGTTGTGGAGAGACATGATCACCTACGCCAGCAGGCCCGGTACTTGATGATGATACCTATAATTATAACTATAATTATACCTGTAACTATACCTATAATTATAACTATAACTATATCTATAACTATATATATAACTATATCTATAACTATACCTATAATTATATATAGTTTAACAGCAAACTACCAACAGAACACTCCAACACGAGTAATAAAATGGTAACTTACAATTACAAATATGTAATGAATTTACATATAACCAATATATGCCTGCTTCATAGACTACACCAAAGCTTTTGATAGAGTACACCACAAACAACTTATAGAATGCCTAAAAGACATACATCTAGATGACATGGATATACGACTAATATGCAATCTATACTGGGAGCAAACAGCAATAATAAAATATAACAAAGAGTTCTCTACACCCATTGATATAAAAAGAGGAGTAAGACAAGGATGCATCCTATCACCAAGCTTGTTCAATCTATACACTGAGCAAATCTTTAAAAACATCATAGAGATGCCAGGCCTACAAATTAACGGAAAGATAATCAATAACCTAAGATATGCTGACGATACTGTACTACTAGCAGAAAATCCTAAAGACCTACAACAATTACTTAATGAAATAAACACGACAAGCAAAAAATATGGACTAGATATGAATATCAAAAAGACTAAAACTATGATCATAAACAAAGAAAATACTCAAAACCCACACGTTGGTATCAAAATTGAAGGAATAGACCTTGAGACAGTTCAGAACTATAACTACCTTGGACATACTATAACCAGTGATGGAAAATGTACAACTGAAATAAACAAAAGAATAGGAATGGCAAAAAGTAATTTTAATGTCATGAAGGACATACTAACATCAAAACAAATAACACCAGAGCTAAAACTAAGAATAGCAAAATGTTACATCTTCTCAATATTTCTATATGGTGCTGAAACATGGACATTAGACAAGAAAACAGAACAGAGAATTGAAGCCTTTGGACAAAGTCTTAAAACAACTAAAAATGAAAAGAGAACTTCTGAACACAATTAGAACAAGACAAATGCGATTCTTAGGCCATGTTAAAAGACACAACAGCCTACTGAAAGTGATCCTGGAGGGGAAAAT
Organism: Megaustenia siamemsis; assembly: GCA_032433765.1. Classification (NCBI taxonomy): domain Eukaryota; kingdom Metazoa; phylum Mollusca; class Gastropoda; order Stylommatophora; family Ariophantidae; genus Megaustenia; species Megaustenia siamemsis. The sequence continues at coordinate 80,306,650 of JAVIAB010000124.1, forward strand.
ACAAGGTAAAAGAGGCAGAGGCAGACCAAGATTAACATGGACGAGTAACATCAAAAGATGGACAAATCAACCGATGACAACCTGCACCATCAAAGCAAGAGATAGAGCAAAATGGCGCTCCATGGTAGCCAACCTTCGTTGCGGAGACGGCACTCAATGATGATGATGATGAATGAATTTAATTATGTAATTGTGACGACTATTACCTTGAGCGGCATCGTCACACACAGACATCTCTCGAGGGTGATGAAAGCAGTGACGCAACCAGTCACTCGTGTAAAGATGACATGGGGACTTGAACCTGTGATGTACTGGACTTCCACAGGTATGAAAGGCAGGTCTAGCTCGTTAAATCCCGGACTAAAGCAAATGTTTGTCCAGATCAGGGACACCAACGAGCCTAGGTCAGAGATTGCCAAACCTAGGAATAAATGGAATAATTATCTCAAGAAGCTTGTAAATTAGTAGACTGTTAAAAGACGTATTGTATATAATAATAATCTTCATTCCTGTCGTTCATCCGACGACTACTAAAGGAATTAATTTCCTCTTCATCATGAGTCAACTGGAGTACAAAGGACAAGAGATAGGGTTCGATCCCTACCGACGGCTTCCGGGTTTCACCCAGCCTTAAATGGTTACCAGATTATTTCTGGGAAAGTAAAGCAGCACGGGCGTAATACCGACCATATTACCCCAAAAATCATGTGATGAAGGTCTGTAAAATGTATGGTCACTAACACCATATTCCCTATACGCCACTTGTCGTTACAGGGGGCTCTTTACTTTCACTTTTTCCTCATAATCAGTCCTTAGAAGGACGTTATGTGGCGTTGATATGTTGTATTGTATTCTGCAATAAAACTGGTATTTCCACCGTTTGGATCACTATATTCAACTTCAGCATGGCATTTTTCTGTACCGTGCTGTCTTCCCTCTGCGATCCCTACTTTTTAGCAAGATTAAACAAGTTAGTCTATTTCTGGAAGGCGATACTAAAAAAAAGAAAGAAAAAGAGTGGTATGTTGACAGCTTTACGTGGTAATGGACGAAACAAAAGTCAACGTTTCGGCCAAGTAGGCTTTCATCTGGACGAACAACAAACACAAAAATTATATATAACGATATATTCCATTACCACGTAAAGCTGTCACCATACCATTCTTTTGCTTCCTTTTTTTTTAGTATCGCCATTATCATCAGCTTTACAGCAGCTTCGCATCTCTACGCATCTTGGTGCATCTTGATGCCTTTACCTCTATTTCTGGAAGCACGACGAAGGGATGAAGTAGGGTCTGGAAGGTTCTGATGATATAATACCTGGGATCTGTAACTGCTTTAGATGACAGATGCACAGCAGAGGTGGTTGTAGAATAGCCTCGCAAATTCAGTATTACAAAGAATGAAAGTTACACAGTGGAAATACACAAGAAAAACTATATACAGCAGTTGCAAAGCTGGATTCGATACAGTAAAAGACACTATTTAAGATGTTTCATCTTCGGGAACAAGGCAACACTAAAAACAAATTCATGTGTCAACTGAAAGGTCTTCAAGCAGGACATAACAAGCAGAACGAAAAACAATCAAATAAAGGAAGACATTTAATCAGTGACCAGAATAATATGTGGTCATCTTGAAAGAACAAGAAAGTAAGACATCATTATACTAACATTGATTAAAAATAGCAAGGCAAGCCCTCATGTGGGAAACAACAGGTAAGAGAAAAAGAGGAAGACCCAGAGAGACACAGAGAAGAACATTGATGAGAGAGGCAAGAGCAGCAGGAATCGGCTCACTCAATGAGATAGGGCTGCTTGCACAGAACAGAGACAAATGGCGAGATTTATAAAAGATCTTTAAAAGAATTGAAAACTGCTAGAACAAAAATTTAGATAAGAGAAGGAGTATCTTGGTCTACGCCCTATGGGCCGGCTACGGCTCGAAAGGTCAAGAGACAGATAGATTAAAACCATACATAAACGGCAGTATTATGGCAGTTCTAAAACAGTGTCTATGAAAGATGTCCTGATCATTGCGCATACAAATGCATATGAAAAATAATTAAGTAAAAAACTAAAGAGATAGTTAAACCTAATTGCGTTCAATGAGGGACATGAAACCATACCATTTACATGGATGACGTCAGTGCCAGAATGGTCCAGGGAATGTCAATTATCTGCCAAAAGATGCGGGAGAAAAAAACATAATTTGTGAAACGTATAGAAGTTTAAGTAGCCCGAACTTGTGAGCATCTGCGCGACATCACACTAAGTTCTATTAGTCACTTAGCAAGGGATACAGGTCATCTTGGTAGGTTCATTTATCAAGGGACAGGTCACCTGGGTAGGTTCATTTAGCAAGGGACACAGGTCATCTGGGTAGGTTCATTTAACAAGGGATAGGTCATCTGGGTAGGTTCATTTAGCAAGGGACACAGGTCATCTGGGTAGGTTAATTTAACAAAGGGACAGGTCATCTGGGTAGGTTCATTTAACAAGGGATAGGTCATCTGGATAGGTTCATTTAACAAGGGACAGGTCATCTGGGTAGGTTCATTTATCAAGGGACAGGTCATCGGGATAGGTTCATTTAACAAGGGACAGGTCATCGTGATAGGTTCATTTAACAAGGGACAGGTCATCGGAATAAAACTGTTGAGAGATAGGTCATCTGGGTAGGTTCATTTAGCATGGGACACAGGTCATCTGGGTAGGTTCATTTAACAAGGGATAGGTCATCGGGATAGGTTCATTTAACAAGGGACATGTCATCGGAATAAAACTGTTGAGAGATAGGTCATCTGGGTAGGTTCATTTCACAAGGGATAGGTCATCTGGATAGGTTCATTTAACAAGAGATAGGTCATCTGGGTAGGTTCATTTAACACGGATAGGTCATCTGGATAGGTTCATTTAACAAGGGATAGGTCATCGGGAAAGGTTCATTTAACAAGGGATAGGTCATCTGGGTAGGTTCATTTAACAAGGGACAGGTCATCGGGATAGGTTCATTTAACAAAGGACAGGTCATCGGGATTGGTTCATTTAACAAGGGATAGGTCATCAGAATAAAACTGTTGAGAGATAATTTCAATGTCTTTCATTGAAGACTTTCGTAGAGTGAATATTGTGGGGATATAAGACAAGACCACCTAGTGTGAGGTTATAGAGACAGGTATTTATTGATGATAAGTTAGCTATATATTTAGTTAATTGTGATTCAGATATGATTTGTTATTATTATGATGATAAATAGTGTAGAGTTTAGACGGTTCGCTTGCACTAGAGTACACAGCCGATCACTAACTAACACTAACGATCTCTTCGTTAAGAGTTTATGCCAGAATAAAAGTACAAGCCGCGGGTGAATATGCAACAAAGACTATTGCAAAGACCGGAATGGCTAGTCATGTATAAGTCACTTTGGGAACTGAGAGTTAGAAATGTTCGACAATAATCAGAGTTCTGAGAGTCAGAACAAAATGTGTACTGGGGTAAAGACGAGGCCAGTTTGAACAGGCGAAGTGTGAATCGTGCGCTTTGAAATTCAAACCTGGTATATTCCGGTTAAGCAGAATAGCTCAGGTTAAAATATCTTTTCAGACAATGAACAATATCTTATGCAACAAATCTATGTCGATAGAAGTGAGAAAGAGAGTTCATCGGTGCTATATAGAACCAATTGGGATCTATGGAAGCGAATCGTGGACAGTAGACAAACAAATGAAAAGACTGTTAGAGGCCACAAAGATGGGATTTCTTAGAAGAATGTTGAAAATTTCCTGGACAGCTGAAAAGACCAATGAGGAAATTCTCAAAGAGGCCAACACACCAAAGGGAGCTCATAAAAAAGCATCAGAAAGAAACAATCAACATTTTTCTCGCACATCATGATAAAGGAAAATTTGAATACTTGGTTACAACTAGCCAAATACAAGGAAAAAGAGATCGCGGACGACAAAGAGAGAAAATACTGGATAGCTTGGTGTCATGGCATGGAAAACAGTCAACAATAGAACTGATACGATGCACTGTAGATAGAGGATTGTGGAGGGACATGGTTGTGTACGCCAACCGGTACGGCACATGATGATGATGATACTCTGATCTTCATGTTATATTGATGTAACTAATGTCGTGATTTTGTAAAAATAATAAATGAGCCCATTACAGTTAAGATGTTCATATTATTGTTTTGAGTTGTTATCAGGATAGACGTAATATATTATCAATTGCTTCTTCTGGAAAGCAGTATAACAATATCCTTAATTGGATAATAATATACAATAATATAAATTATAACAATATATATAAATAAACATAAATCTAAGTTAATGTCCAATCACAAAGCAAAAAGCGAACCCAAAATCGCCATCAACAGTGAAGAACTTGAAATTGTAACAAACTATGAATATCTGGGATCTGTAGTAACCAACAATGGAGACTGTCGGAAAGAGATCAAAAGAAGATTAGCAATAGCAGCACACGAAAATTAAACGCCATGAAGAACATGTGGCACAGCACCAATAAGATAGTACAACTAAAATGACTAAGGACATGCAACTTCGATATAGCAAAATACGGTTGTGAATCATACTTGCAAACAACAAGGAAAAAAATCAGAGATCATTCCAAACAAAATGCTACAGAAAAATCCATCAGATACCTTGGATAATGAAAAAAAGCAGTGATGATATATTAAATGATTTAAACATTAGAAATAACTTGCTTCTAAACACCACTCTACACAGGAAATTACTATAATAATAATAACATGCCTGCGTCAAATGATACAGCGGGCTGGAAAGAACAATAATGGAAGGCATAGTTCCTCGGTGACGCATCGTGGGCAGAGAAGGTAGTTTCATGACATTAAGGAGACATTGAGCATGACAACAGCAGAAGTGGGACATCTGGCTAGAGACAGAGATTCTTTCTCGTCGGTGATGGTGAATGCAACGTTCTTAGAAGCACATGTGACCTAATGATGATGATGATGATATATATATGAAAAAGTTTCAGTTATTGTCAATGGGATATCTATTCCAGTTTATTGTCCTATCTTCGTAAAATGTAATTATCAATAGAAGTATATTCCATGAAAATACCTCAGAGATACATGGACACGAGTTTTCAAAGATGGCTCCGCAACGAAAGCTACAAAGAATGAAGGCAATGGCGTCTATATAACCTACCCAAGTGGAAAGACAGAAACATGCTCTCTTCCAGTCGGAGAAAGGTGCACACATTTTAGAGCAGAGGAAATGGCAATCCACAACCATACACAATCTCAACAAACAAGAGGTCAAAGTCCAAAGATTGTCACATTCCCAATTCATAGTCAATCATGCAAGCAATGTCAAGTCAAAAACAGGACAAACACATTCAAGAAATAAAGAAAAACATATGTTTGCTGTCAGAAAATACAGAACTAGTCTTGCAGTGGATACCAGCATAATGTAGCATCCCTGGAAATGAGAATGCAGATGGACTCACAAGAGCAGGTGGAAGCTTTCAACAGTTCAACCAACACCAGAGCCTCAGATAAGTAAAAAACTATCCTGAAGCAAGCTAGGGAAACAGAATGGAGCGAGTTGCATGGAAAATATGAGCTGGCTATGACAGCCTAAACACACGTAGCAGACACGAGACAGGATAGAATTCAGTGATGTTGCAACATGTGAATGCGCAGCAGTCAAACAAACACCAGAGCGTAAACTATAGTACTGTGTATCACTCTCTACACCCTAAGAACACAAATATGGTCACAGAAACAACCTAACATGACAAGCTATGGGGAACTGGTGATGACCTGACACTTACCCTCTTGTTCGTGACCCAAGCTGGTCTAAATGTCTAAATGTCTAAATGTCTAGTAATAGCTGATCGCTAAAGAAGGCGACACAAGCAGAGACTTGAATGACCTCATTACACTCTAATCACGAGGTCAGTTCACAGTGTCAGGTTTGTCATGAGAATATACTCAAGGTAGGATCCTAGCAAATTGTGAATGTTACTGATGTAACACAGCCGCGATAGCTCAGTGGTTAGTGAACTGGACTACAAAGGACAAGGAGTAGGGTTCGATCCCAACCGACGGCTTCTGGGTTCACCAAGAAATAATGGGTTACATTTTTTTAAACCTTAAATGGGTACCGGATTTTTTTGTGGGAAAGTGAATCGGCACGGGCGTAATACCGACCACATTACCCCAAAAATCAAGGTCTGTAAAATTTATGGTCACTAACACCATATTCCCTATACGCCACTTAGCGTGACGTGGATACTTGACTTTTTTAGTGATGTCACACGGAGACATCGTCAAGCTGTCTATTCAGAACAGGATGCTGTCTATATTTTGGATGCCCATGTGAAGGTTTCTTGCTTCTCAACTGCTTTGCTGGTACCACGATATCATTGAGTGTTATCTGTATGGAATCATTGATGCCTTGACGCCATCGTTTTCTAGGTGTGACTTCTCAACTTTTCAAGAATTATACACCCCATGATTCTTCTCTCAGATCATTGTTTTTTTTATATTCCACCAATGTATGTTTTATTTTCTAAATTTTAAAATATCTTGTCAGTTTTCACACATTAGCTGGAAAGAACAAAAAGGGGAAAAAACATGGTTCCAGTAAGACGAGACAGGGAAAGACCAGTAAGACGAGACAGGGAAAGACCAGTAAGACGAGACAGGGAAAGACCAGTAAGACGAGACAGGGAAAGACCAGTAAGACGAGACAGGGAAAGACCAGTAAGACGAGACAGGGAAAGACCAGTAAGACGAGACAGGGAAAGACCAGTAAGACGAGACAGGGAAAGACCAGTAAGACGAGACAGGGAAAGACCAGTAAGACGAGACAGGGAAAGACCAGTAAGACGAGACAGGGAAAGACCAGTAAGACGAGACAGGGAAAGACCAGTAAGACGAGACAGGGAAAGACCAGTAAGACGAGACAGGGAAAGACTAGGAAGAAGGTGGCTTTCAGGACATCTAAGACACTTTGAATATGACAATAGAAGAAGTAAAAGATCTGGCTAGAGTTAAAGATTCTCTCAGGCGAGCTATGATGAGTGCAACATTGTGCAAAGGACATGCAACCTAGGGATGATGGGTCAGTTTTCATTTTCTATTCAGTTCTTCTAAAGTGCTTTTATTCATATTTTGTTCTCACCATAATAATTGATGTATTTTTATGCAGCATTCCACGTGAAATAATAAAACAACATAGTCTTGCAACATAATAATATAAGTAATTTTGACAAAAAGTTATAACAAAATATGTCCTACCCAGCAAACTTATGTTGCTCGCATCTTTGAATCCTTGTTTGATGAAACAAGTGATATTGATGATGTTTGCAAATGTACCAAAGACATTGATGATCTCTGACACAATTGAGTAAAAGATCAATTGAAAAATGAGTCTTATATCGTCACTAACAAGGTCGTATGACGTCACTGACGAAACTGACTTCCCAGAAATGTTTATACTAGGAAGAACCGAAGTGTTCCTGGAATTCGTCATGATCTGAGTTTGTCAAAAAGGTGTATCAGCACGAATGTTATATGTTGTTGTACAATATTTGTATTTGTCAAAAATCTATAACATTTCTTTTCATTTATTATAAAAAACATGTTTTTGTTTATATTCTGTTGAGTGGATATCTGATATGATTACCCAAAATAAAAGCTCCCAGTTAATGGATACGAAACATAATATTATGCTTGAAATAAAATTGTGCAATTAAATATCGAGAATACCAAAAAACAAAATGAAAGGAAGCAAGTAGAGCTAAGTAGCTAGACATTGAACTACAAGATATGTAGGAGTATAATTATTAATGCCGTGCAACTGAGTAATGATTGTTTGATTGCCTGATTGCTTGATTAATTAACTGATTGACATGTGATGAACAGTAATGTTGATTTACAGATATCATTTGTTTTTAAATTGAGGTAAATTAAATCAGAAACTATATAATAAAGGGATCATTTCAAATAGTAGAACGTAATACTCGTTTAAATGGACCTACTGGGTAAAGATAACAAGCTAACAGTCGTCCTAATATGTTCACTATTTATTTGAAAGAAAGCAAATACATCAACGATATAAGCTTTAGTAACTGTCATCATTCAAAAGTTCCATTTTTGTCTGTAAACCTTTTTTCGTTAATCAGTTCTGAATGTGACTTCCTACCATGTCATTCTTTTAAACTGTCTAGTATTTTTTTCTCGGTGCATCCGTCCATCTCTTCTTTCTTCATTGTTTCCAAGCTGTCGTTATGCTACTACAGTTCCTATCTTCATTGTTTCCAAGTTGTCGTTATGCTACTACAGTTCCTATCTTCATTGTTTCCAAGTTGTCGTTATGCTACTACAGTTCCTATCTTCATTGTTTCCAAGCTGTCGCTATGCTACTACTGTTCCTATTTTCATTGTTTCCAAGCTGTCGCTATGCTACTACTGTTCCTTTCTTCTTCCTCGTTTTCAGCATTCAAGTTTTTTGATCGTGCGAACTTGACTCTACGTCCTATATATTGATGAAGTGGTAGGTACAACAACACTATGGCACAAGGAAAACTTCGCATAGTCTATATTCGGACATTCGTGTTTCGATTATCCAAAAAGGGCCAAAATATGGTTGGTTATAATTTCAATTCTTTTTGTCTTCACTTCTTCTAGAAGGAACTTTAGCCGAATAAAATAAATAAACTATCTTCTTCACGACACACCGTACCATTGTTGATGTATGTCCGGGGGCTAAAGGGAGAACCATAAAAAAAAGCTTATTCAAAAGTCACTATCACTTCCTCGAGCTGTAGGCTAAACTGAGAGTTTAGTGTTACCTTATATTGGAGGCTAAACTGAGAGTTTAGTGTTACCTTATATTGGAGGCTAAACTGAGAGTTTAGTGTTACCTTATATTGGAGGCTAAACTGAGAGTTTAGTGTTACCTTATATTGGAGGCTAAACTGAGAGTTTAGTGTTACCTTATATTGGAGGCTAAACTGAGAGTTTAGTGTTACCTTATATTGGAGGCTAAACTGAGAGTTTAGTGTTACCTTATATTGGAGGCTAAACTGAGAGTTTAGTGTTACCTTATATTGGAGGCTAAACTGAGAGTTTAGTGTTACCTTATATTGGAGGCTAAACTGAGAGTTTAGTGTTACCTTATATTGGAGGCTAAACTGAGAGTTTAGTGTTACCTTATATTGGAGGCTAAACTGAGAGTTTAGTGTTACCTTATATTGGAGGCTAAACTGAGAGTTTAGTGTTACCTTATATTGTAGGCTAAACTGAGAGTTTAGTGTTACCTTATATTGTAGGCTAAACTGAGAGTTTAGTGTTACCTTATATTGGAGGCTAAACTGAGAGTTTAGTGTTACCTTATATCGGAGGCTAAACTGAGAGTTTAGTGTTACCTTATATCGGAGGCTAAACTGAGAGTTTAGTGTTACCTTATATTGGAGGCTAAACTGAGAGTTTAGTGTTACCTTATATCGGAGGCTAAACTGAGAGTTTAGTGTTACCTTATATCGGAGGCTAAACTGAGAGTTTAGTGTTACCTTATATTGGAGGCTAAACTGAGAGTTTAGTGTTACCTTATATTGGAGGCTAAACTGAGAGTTTAGTGTTACCTTATATCGGAGGCTAAACTGAGAGTTTAGTGTTACCTTATATCGGAGGCTAAAAACCACTTGACGCCATCGCCTTAACATCTTTCTCGAGAACTCAATAAGTCAAAATCTGCTCCTCTGATGTGATATTCTCATTCTTGTTGTTCTGACTTCATATCTTCCATGAGAATTGACACCCAAACGGGGCAAATCAAAAATGTTAAACAAGGAGTCAGACAAGGCTGTGACCTGTCGCCATATTTGTTCTCACTTTGCAACGAACATATTATGACATTAATAGCAGACAAAAAAGGAAATGAAGTCAAGGGTCACAACATAAACAATTTGTGAGATCCGGATGACATGGCCTTAAGAACGAAGAACGAACTACAAGAAATTATAGACATAATAGTGAAAGAAAGCAGCAAGAAAGGTCTCAGCCTAATCATTAATAAAAAAAAAAGGGTAGAAAAGGCCATATCGAGGTAACAATCATCATCATCATGTACAGAAAAAATTAATGGTACAAATATGAAACAAGTGCAAGGCGTCAAATACTTGGACGCAATAATAACATCTGATAGAAGATGCAAAAAAGAAATTAAAAGCAGAATATCTCAGGCCAAAGTAGCATTTCAGAAAAAGAACAAAAATGCTCTTCAATAAAACTATGTCGATAGAAATAAGAAAGATAGTTTAATGGTATTGTATAGAGCCAATAATAAACTGTGGAAGCGAATTATGAACAGTAGACAAAACCAACAAAAATTGAAAATACGATTAAAGGAAACATTGAAGTGATTTCTCTGCAGAATGTTGAAAGTTACCTGGTCAGGTAAAAATACCAACGAGAAAATTGTTAACGAGTCCAGCACAAAAAGTAAGCTCTTAAAAAAAAAACATCAGAAAGAAACAAACGGCATTTTTCGAAAACATCATTAGAATAGAAGAGTTGGAATAATTGTTTAAAACTAGAAAAATGCAGGGAAAGAGAGATGGTGGACAACAAAGAGAGCTTATAGCTTGGTGTCGTGGCATTGTTAACAGTCTACTAAAGAAGTGATAAAATACACTGTTGACAGAACATTGTGGTATGATGTGATTACCTGAGCATATCGGTATGCCGCGTGATGATGATGATGATATCCCCCTTCCCCATTCACCGTTCCCTACCTGTTAATGTCGACAAGACAGAACGATTGTGATGCAAATATATGGCATGAGCTGTCTTTGTTCTGTTGGTGATTAGGTCACGCTGGTAGACTATGTGCTGCCTAACTCGATCCAATCATTTTGTTTAGCCTGTAGCACGAGGATGTGATAGTGACTTCTGAATAAGCTATGTATTGTTCTCCCTTCGTGGGAATAAGGACACCAGCTAGCTCTACCACTTATGGTTCTATTCCTAGACTAGGGTACACGTTTCCGGCAATTCGCAAAATAAAATATATGCCGCCTGGATCGATAGTACACAATGAAAGGTACATGTTGTCTACGTCCCTGGACATGTGGGAGTACGGGGAAATGAAAGCGCGGACAAGTTGGCCAGCTGTGCTGTAATTGAAAACGGTAAATCAATGAATCGAGCGGACATCATCAGTGCCCTCCGAGATGTGGGAAGGGCATAGGATTTCGACAACAATGAGTGCACGTCACTCCTTTGGATGAATGAAATGGTAGTAAACCTTAAACATTGATTGTACAAGTATGACATTGTGAGGGCTTGAACACCTCTCACAGGATGGCGACAGGTTAATATTGCGACAGGTTAATATACAGCTGAGGATAATCCATGCATCTAATAAATGGTGGAACACGGTGCCACTAGGAGCGAAAGCATGAAAAGCTTTATCAGTCGCAAATACGTTTAATCAATGCAGAACAGGAACAATCAGTAGACAATCAATGCAGAACGGGATCAATCAGTAGACAATCAATGCAGAACAGGAACAATCAGTTGACAATCAATGCAGAACATGAACAATCAGTAGACAATCAATGCAGAACAGTAACAATCAGTTGACAATCAATGCAGAACAGGAACAATACGTAGACAATCAATGCAGAACGGGATCAATCAGTAGACAATCAATGAAGAACAGGAACAATCAGTACACAATCAATGCCGAACAGGAACAATCAGCAGACAATCAATGCAGAACGGGATCAACCAGTACACAATCAATGCAGAACGGGATCAATCAGTAGACAATCAATGCAGAACAGGAACAATCAGTAGACAATCAATGCAGAACATGAACAATCAGTACACAATCAATGCAGAACAGGAACAATCAGCAGACAATCAATGCAGAACATGAACAATCAGTAGACAATCAATGTAGAACAGGAACAATCAGTAGACAATCAATGCAGAACAGGAACAATCAGTAGTCAATTAATGCAGAACAGGAACAATCGGTAGATAATCAATGTAGAACAGGAAAAATCAGTAGACAATCAATGTAGAACAGGAACAATCAGTAGACAATCAATGCAGAACAGGAACAATCAGTAGACAATCAATGCAGAACAGGAACAATCGGTAGACAATCAATGCAGAACAGGAACAATCGGTAGACAATCAATGTAGAACAGGAACAATCAGTAGAGGATCACTTGCTTGCTGGAACGGGCGGCAGAGCGGATACGCGAATGAGCCGACTGCGGTGACACCAATGCGAACTAAGGACTATTTCATTGTTAATTTACCGCTCTCTCTATTTAAAGGATTTAGAATATTTTAAATATTTCTTAAATGAATTGAATAACTTCATATTTTGTTGTCACATAATTTCCCAATATTAGTATTTTATTTGATAATTTTGTTTTGTAATTTGAGCTTCTCCTATCTTTCTACGCTCCTCTTTCTTATTTTTTTTATCTGTTTCTTCCTCTTCTTTGTTAGTAACACAAAGTTGCAAATATAGCAAAGTTTCCGTTTTCTCAATTTTCGGCCTAATATATCCGACACCTTGACGCTTTGCTGGAAGAGGATTTGCCTTCCCCATTCGATCCCAACCACTTGACCCATATTGAACAACATTTGGTTAAGTCCTTAAGATAACGGTGAAAGCAAAGTACGAGACTTGAATCGGCGTCTTAGCACGCCAGTTTTCACCCATATGTGCTCGGCCGCCTATCCAGAAGTGTTCGGAGACTTCTGGATAGTGTTGCTTCAAGCATGGAAACTCACGATGCGAAGCGGTATTCCTCACCTTGCCAGAATACCACCTTGGTACCCATTTCTGCCAGCGGCTGGGTCGATCGAAGGGTTATTTATTTGTTTATAACCAAGAGTACAATAAAGTCTAGAATGTGTGGGTTAGACTTTAGAACAATTTGTCGTCACTACGGTCGGGACACCCCTATTCCAAGAAAATCAAATCCGTGACTTTAGTATTCACTCGCTTGAGTTCTATAGAAGCGTATTTGTTGATCGTTGGATATATTTTGTTTTGTACTTGATGAATAATTTTGCTGCAACGTCGTATATTGTCTTGTATCTCTATTAGTTTAGCTGCCTATTTTATTACATTAACCTATTCCAGTTACCAACAAAATTAGTTGAATAAGCTAAAGATAGTAATTTGTATCCACTACTTATCGTTACATAGTTTTAAAAAGTCGACATAAATATTATATTTGTGTCCTACATTTTTGCTGAGTTTTGTTTACGAAACCTTTTAATTGAATACTCTCATTACACAATTTAAACTAATGACGGGCTTGTCAATTAATACAAATTGGTTTATTTTGTTGCTGCTAATTTCTTATTTCCTGTTACAACAGTTGATGATAATGTCACGTTGAAAAAGGGTATCCACTCTTTGTGTTTCAAAATATCGTGTTACAAAAATTACAATTATGTTTAAAGGGAGCCGCGATAGCTCAGTGGTTAGTGAACTGGACTGCAAAGGTCAAGGGGTAGGGTTCGATCCCAACCGACGGCTTCCGGGTTCACCCAACCTTAAATGGGTACCGGATTTTTTTCTGGGAAAGTAAAGCAGCACGGGCGGAATACCGACCACATTACCCCAAAAATCATGTGCTGAAGGTCTGTAAAATATAGGGTCACTAACACCATATACTCTACGCCTCTTGGTGTGACAGGGGTACTTTACATTTTTACTTTTTATGTTGCTTAAATGTCACGGAGATGCCTGGACTACAGATTAATGTAAAGATAATCATTAACCTAAAATATGCCGGTGACATTGTTTTACTAGCAGAATATATCCTCAAGATCTACAACAATTACTTAATGTAATAAAAATGACAAGCAAAACATGTGCATTAGATATGAATACCAAAAAGACTAAAACTATGATCATAAACAAATAGAATACTCAAAACCCACAAGTGGGCAATCAAAGTTGAAGTAATAGACCTGGAGACAGTTCATAGCTACAGCTACCTTGATCATACTATAACCAGTGTTGGAAAATGTCAAACTAAAATAAACAAAAGAATATAGGAATGGCAAAAAGTAATTTTAATGTCTTGAAAAATATACTAACATCAAAACAGATAACATCAGGGCTAAAACTAACAATAGCAAAATGTTATATCTTCTCAACATTCCTGTATGGTGCATTAGACAAGAAAAGAAAATAGAAAATTGAAGCCTTTGAAATGTACAATTATAGAAGAATATGAAGAATGGATGGAAATAAAAGAATATAAACGATGAAATAAGTTTTAAAACAACTATACATGAAAAGAGAACTGCTAAACATAATTCAAACAAGACAAATGAGATTGTTGGGGCAAAAAGACACAACAGCCTACTAAAATTAATCTTGGAAGCGAAAATACAAGGTAAAAGAAGCAGAGGCAGACCAAGACTAATATGTATGAGTAACATCAAAAGATGGACAAGTCAGCCTAGTACAACCTGCACCATCAAAGCAAGAGACAAACTGGAATGACGCTCCACGATAATCAATGATAATGACAATTGTGTTCTGATATTTTATGCATGTTAATATGTTATTCTTGTTAATATTTCAGCTACAATGGATATTAACAATGTTTAACATTGGACATAAACCTTTCATATCTTTGTTTTTTTTTTATTTCTGTTCAGCGAAAATTGTTTCTTTTTCTCACAAAACAAAATAATAACACTAATAATAATTAAAGAGAAACGGGTTTTTAAATCTATAAAAGTTTGTCATCAATTATTTCCCTATCCAAACATTGATAATTCTAATTGGACTTGACACATATTATACAACTAGAGAGTCAAAAGATAAACCTATGTTCTAATAAAGAAACTGCTATATCACGTTTGACCAGAATATTGCTACATCACATTTTTTTTTATTTTTTATAATTCTACTACGTCATATTTTACGAGTTTACTTCTACACAACGTTTTAGGAGTTTGCTTCTACACCACGTTTTACGAGTTTACATCTACACCACGTTTTACGAGTTTACTTCTACACCACGTTTTACGAGTTTACTTCTACACCACATTTTATGAGTTTACTTCTATACCACGTTTTACGAGTTTACATCTACACCAAGTTTTACTTGTTTAATTATGCACCACGTTTTACTTGTTTACTTCTACACCACGTTTTACGAATTTACTTCTACATCACGTTTTACGAGTTTACTTCTACGCCACGTTTTACGAGTTTATTTCTAGACCATGTTTTACGAATTTACAACTACAGCACTTTTTATGAGTTTACTTCTACACCACGTTTTACAAATTTACATCTACACCACGTTTTATGACTTTACATCTACACCACGCTTTTCGAGTTCACAATGACATCACGTTTTACGAATTTACATCTACACAACGTTTTACGAGTTTACTTCTCCACCACGTCTTACGAGTTTACAACTACACTACGTTTCACGAGTTTACATCTACACCACGATGTACGAGTTTATTTCTAAACCATATTTTACTACGAGTTTACATCTACAGCACTTTCACGAGTTTACTTCTACACCACGATTTACGAATCTACATCACGTTTTACGAGTTTACATCTAAACCATGGTTTACGAATTTATATCTGCACCACGTTTTACTAGTTTACATCTACACCACGTTTTACGCATTTACATCTACACCATGTTTTACGAATTTATATCTGCACCACGTTTTACGAGTTTACATCTACACCACGTTTTACGCATTTACATCTACACCACGTTTTACGAGTTTACATCTACACCACGTTTTACGAGTTAACATCCACACCGCGTTTTACGAGTTTACTTCTACACCACGTTTTACAAGTTTACATCTACCCCACGTTTTATGAGTTTACATGTATACCACGTTTTACGAGTTTACATCTGCACCACGTTTTACGAATTTACATCTACACCACGTTTTACGAGTTTACTTCTTCACCACGTTTTACGAGTTTACATCTACCCTACGTTTCACGAGTTTACTTCTACACCACGTTTTACGAGTTAATTAAATATTACAAATAGAAAGTAAACTTAAATGAGGAGATTCGAATGCTGTTGAATGGGACACAGACGTGACTGACTTGAGTTCAAATATGGTCAACACAATTACCGTGAAAGGATATATTTTCTAACGTTGTCAATCTCTAAAAATAAAACAATTTCAGGAACATGTGATAATTTGATTTAGATAAATATGTCACTTTGTTCTCGTTCCTGGCACTAACCAATTTTTTAAGTGGGTACAAAAATCTGCAGTTATCTAATGTTTAGTTGTCATCACACTACAATTATATTATTTCAACAAATATATCACTTAACCAGTTTTGGAATATTTGTTAACACGTTTACCAAGATCTTCCCATAATTCGTTCGTCTTCCTCATTTCAACCCCAATGAGGTAAATGACATGTAAGAGCAGCCATCATGATAACGCTGCGTGTGATTATAGTGTTATCGATAACTGACTAAATTGCTTTGGTGCTCGATAACTTTGCGCGACTGACACTTACAAGATGTTTGATAATTGCTACCACAAATTCAGCTGCAATTTTTCCTAAAACATGTGTAATGTAAATGTAAAACGTTTTACGGCCTGAAACTTTAACTAGAACTGAAATGTGTGAGCCACAAAGTACTAGTCAAAGAAAGTGCGTACAATTATCAATAAAGTTCAAATAAGTACTTCGCTTGGGGAACCGTCTTGATCAGCGAGAAAGTTTTCACGTTTTTAAATTGCTCTCCTTAATATCTTCATTTTGTTATTGTATATTTTCTTCCGTCTGATCATCTTCCAGGTTCTCTCATCTGCAGTTATTCATCTTACTATGACCATAGTAAGGTCATCTTACTATGACCTTCTCGTGTATATCTTCTTCCGTCGTTGAGTTATTTCAATCACAACACTAGAGAAAAACTGGATATTTCTCTAATTTTAGTTATAATTGTCATTGCTTAGTGACGTTTTGTCCAGGCCATTTTGTCTTCTATTTATCATATGCAGAGAACCTTTAGTCGTATCATGAGGTTTATCCAGCACTCTCTTTTTATACTGTTACGCTGTAAGAATCCTATTGTAACATTTTTGTTAGTTATTTATTCTTTTATGCTGACCTAAACCTCGTATAATTTTATAGGTTGACACCCCTTCCATTACTTTATTACTATTAACCAGAATTCTACTTCTTCTGCTTCTTCTGCTTTCCTTCCTCATTTGCCTTTCAGCGTCGAGGGGAGGTATAATTTGCGGTGTTTTGCTCTTCTGTTCACCTCTGCTGCTGTTATGTTTCCTAGGGCTTCTAATATTCCATCGACCCATCTTTTTCGTGGTCCACCCTTGGGTCTGGTGTTCTAAAAACGTTTGTTGAAAGCTCGTTGTGTTGTGTTTTGTTCTTTCTGCCTTGTCACGTGGCCAAACCATTTTATCTGTTGTTTCCTTATATATTCTATGGCGGGGGCTATTCCTAGCTTTTTTTTCAGTTCTTCATTTCTGAACTTATCTCTCAGACTGTTTCTTGTCATTCGTCTAACACATTTCATCTCTGTAAAGGTTATTTTCCTTATTGTTCTTGCATCTAGGGTCCAGGTCTGGCATTGGTAGCACAACGTTGGGATGAAGATTGTATTGTATAGTGCTCGTTTTGCCGCCAGAGTTATTTCCTTGTTGGACAATAGTGGTGATAACTGTTCGATGGTTTGACAAGCTTTGTTGCATCTTGATTCTATCTCTGCCGTTTGAGAATTATTGTTTGTCATTACACTTCCTAGGTATTTGAATTCCTCTACTTGTTTTAGTTGTCTGCCTTCTATAGTTATGTTGATGTTCTGTTTATTTTTGGCGACGTTCATGACTTCTGTTTTGTTGATGTTGATTATTTTCATGTTGTATTTTGTGCCTGAGATGTTGAGTTTGTTTAAGTGTTCTTGTAGGTCTTCTATTGTTTCATGTATTAGTGCCTGATCGTCTGCAAATAGAAGCTCGTTGATCTCCTCTGTCTCTGATGGGTTGGCTAGCTTGCGTATATGGTCCATGTATGTAATAAACAGTAGGAGGGATAGTACGCACCCCTGTCTTACACCTGATCTAACTTCGAAGTGGTCTGTGTAGCCTGCTGCTGTTCTGACCCTGCAGCTGCTGTTGACGTAGAGACTTTTAATAAGGTTGGTTATATGTTGGCTTACTTCGTATGGTGTTAGTATCTCCCACAGTTGTTCTCTGTTTACTCTGTCGAATGCTTTTTCTTGGTCAATGAAGGCTATGTATAAGTTTTGATTGTGTTCTGTCATTTTTTCTGCAAGCTGTTTTAGTGTGAATAGTACGTCGGTGCATCCTCTGTTTTTGTCGGAACCCGATTTGAGAATCGCTTAATTGTAGTTCTATTATTGGTCTCAGCCTTTTTTCCAAGATTTTGGCGTATAGCTTTCCTACATGGCTGAGAAGAGATATACCTCTATATTGATTGCAGTCTCTTTCTCTACCTTTCTTTTTCCATATTGGCACGATGATTGCCTATTGCCAGTCTTCTGGGGTTTGTTGTTGGTGCCATGCTGCATTAAATATTCTGTGCAGCCATTGCATTCCTTTTTCTCCTGCTGCTGCAATTATTTCTATTGGTATGTTATCTATCCCCGGCGCTTTATTTCTTGGTGCATATTTGACTACTTTTTCGATTTCCTCTTTCATGATGTTGGGTTCAGTATTTGTGAGTTCTGACGTGGTTTTTGTTGTCTTATTGGTAGTTGGTATGTTTAACAGGTCTTCAAAATATTCTTTCCATCTCTGTTGCACACATTGGTTATTTGATATTGGCTGTCCGTCTTTGTCATTTATCAGCTCAGTAGGATCATGGTTTTCTTTTCTCTTTCTTGTGGCTTTTACTGCTTTGTAGAAATCTCTTGTGGCTGTCTTGAAGTCCCTGCTCATGTTTTGTCCGAATTTTGTCCAATTTTTTTGCTTAGCTTCTTTTAACATTTTAACTATTATTCGTACTAAGGCATATTTTTCATATTTTTCTTGGTTCTTGTTCTCCCTCCAATTTTAAAACAGTTTTTACTTTTCCTTAATTGCTTCTCTGATTGTTTCGTTCCACCACAGGGTGCTCTTTTTCATTTCTCTTGTTCTTAGCTTCGTTCCACAAACTGTTTTAGAGATGTTGGTTACTATTTCTTTAAATTGTTTTCCACTTTTCTTCTACTGTGCATACTTCGTTAGGGAGTTTCTTGAATTCCTCTGTTAGTTTTTCTTCTAGGGTTTTCCTTGTTTCTTGATCGTTTAATTGTTTTATTTTTATTGTCTGTTCTTTTCGCTTCTTTTGTTTGTTTTCGTATATTCCCTGTATTTTTGGCTGTCTTAGTGTGATCATAACCATCTTGTGATCCGTGTCATATGTAATATTTGGGATTGCTCTGCTGTCGGTTACTCTTTTCTTGTTCTGTTGTCTTGTTAGTATAAAATCTATCTGGCTTCTGCATGTTGTGTCATTCCATTTGTACCAGGTGTATACTTGCGACTCACTGTATTTGAAGAATGTGTTGGTGATAAATAAATCATTTTGATTGCATAGATCCAGCATTCTGCTTCCATTTTCGTTTATTTCAGCTGTTTTGTCGTCAAAGGGTCCTAAGATATCTCTGTTCTCGCTGTTGCGTTTCCCAAGCCTTCCATTAAAATCTCCCATCACTAACATGTCGTCGCTTTTGTCAATATTGTTAATGATTTCATTCAATGTGTCGTAGAATTCTTCGCTGTCTCTTTCATTGTTGTTGCATGGTGCATAGATTTAAATATAATTTGTTTTTCGATCCTCTTCTAGTAGTTTAATTGTGATAATTCTTTCTGAATGGTATTTTATTTCTACAATGTTCTTTGCGTGTTCTGGGTCGATGATAAAACCTACTCCATGTGTTGCTCTTTCTGTGTTGTCGACTCCTGAGAATATTTTCGTGTAGTTCATGTGTGTTTTCTTTATCTTTTGTCCTTTTGCTCTGGTGTCCGCTTAATCCTAGTATTTTAATTCTTCTATAAGTTCGATTTCTTTAATTTTTATCCCGCATATATTTATCGCTGCTACTTAATGTTTATCTATCTCCATCTTCTGTGTATTTCTCTGAGCATAAAAACATTTATCCCTTACCGACCTGCTGAGTCAGTCGTAAGTTAAGGGCTTAACTTAAGAAAAACACACGTTGGGGGTTTAGCCCGACTGATGTTTCCCCCAACGTGTTTGATCGTTAAGGTATCACATGCGATCTTTCACGATCTAAATATAAAACTTTAGCTGGTTACATTTTAAAAAGTACTTATCATTTCTTATCCTCCCCCTTGGTAGAAAACTGTACACAACTTTTCGAAAATTATATCCCGTTGCAAACACAATATATTAAATCAATTTAATCACACAATCTACACTCCCAATATAAAACACCCGCCATCTTGAACCAGAATTCAGTTCATATATTTTCAGTCACCACGTTTGTAATTTAAAAAGCACGTTCATATATTCCAAATATTACATTAACGTATCATTTATTGTTAAGATATGCTAAATTTATTTACAGATATCCGTTGACATGACATGATTTCATGCATGTTTGGAAATAATTTATTTATGTATGAATGAATCAGTTATCTTGGCTTGAAAACTTAACGATTTATTAATACACTGATCTTATAGGAATCATCATTGCAGTTCAGTGTTTGGAAAACAAATTGTTCAGTCGTTTTTTTAGCAGGAGACAAAGTTTCTCTACATTAATGTTTCAGTAGCTTGTGAGCTATTCACAAATCATGTTTCCCCTTTAGATTTTCATTTCAACTTGCCAGACTTTGTATTTCAAATTATTGTGTCACATTGAACCAACATCAATGAAAATGACCGTATCGATACTCAAACACAAATTCGTTGAGACAACACCAGCAAGGATGGCCGCATCGATACTCAACACAAATTCGTTGAGCCAACATCAACAAAGATGGCCGTATCGATATCCAGCACAAATTTGTTGAAACAACATCAGCCTAAGATGGCTGTATCGATATCCAGCACAAAATAGTTGAGACAACATTAATAAAGTTGATTGTATCGATATGCAACACAAATTCGTTAAGACAACATTAACAAAAATGGCCGTATCGATATGCAAATCAAAATCGTTAAGACAACATTAACAAAAATGGCCGTATCGATATCCAACACAAAATCGTTGAGCCAACATCAACAAAGATGACGATATTAAAATGGTTGGGAATCTTCAAGACGTTGTTCCTCTCTACAGCCATTATTCCTATCACTGACACACCGAGGTCAACAAATCAGCGCTTCCTTAGCCAAGACATTCAGCGTAACCAAAACAGAATATCCGAATGCATTCTTCAAGGCTTGGACTGTGTTATCTTTCTTTTCGAAAAAGATCGGTAGTAGAAAAGCATCGAATGATTGAGTGAGATATCTTCACAATGACTGTCCCATAGATCTGGATTCTTCACCCACAGTCAATTATAGTTCACCAAACCCAGTAGCATCAAATGGATGATGCAAACATTGTCATGCTAGACGCTCTCACAGAATTGGCATCACTCCCCACTGCGCTGGAACGATTTTGTCTTTGTTTTTAACTCAAAACTACATCTCGACATCTTGCGCGTCAACTCAGGTCCGTCACTGTTATACATCATTGAAATTCTTCGGAGATTGGTTATTTACTTTCATATTCAACACAACGCCAGCGATATGTCAGGCCCGCTCACTGAGAGGAATCACCCAAAGTTTATGATGTTTTTACTAATGTGCGCAGGGTGGTTGTTGGTAATATGACACCAAGACTTCTGGTCAATATGGCGGATAGGCGGCAAGGACGATTCAGGCCCAGACTGAAAAGTGTTCCTTTTTTGCAGTTTCCTCATATTCCAAGTCCGGCTTGCTGTCGGAGTTACTGAGTTTAGTGCTCTGTGCGCTCCGTGAGCTGTGTACTCATCAGAATCGTGTTCCGATTGTTTACGATGAATAATGATATCGTACGACGACGGACAGTTCAGTTGCGTTTACTTTCTTTGTTGCTTAACCTTATGTCTTTTGGCGTGTGCTTTTAGCTGCTATGATGGGGACTGCAAATGCCTCTGTTTGTTTGGATCTTTTGATGAGATGAGGTTTTAATTCGGATGATTCCATTGGCACGGGCGGTTAAGAAATTATGGATTTTCATTCGTTTGCAGTGATACCGGGGCCTTCGACTAACCATAACCGAAATGACACCGGCGACAATAGCGCGCAAGGCTGAAAATGTCACAAACGTTGAGTGTTTTCTGGAAAACCCTGTCAGTTCGCGGGCTTGAGATATGGTCGACTTATGTCTGTATATCATCATCATCATGTGCTATACCGGCTGGCGTAGGTGATCATGTCCCTCCACAATCTTCTATCTACAGTGCATCGTATCAGTTCTGTTGTTGACTGTTTTCCATGCCATGACACCAAGCTATCCTGTATTTTCTCTCTTTGTCGTCCGCGATCTTTCTTTCCTTTTATTTTGCCAGTTGTAACCAAGTATTCCAACTTTCCTCTTGTCATGATGTGCCCGAAAAATGTTGATTGCTTCTTTCTGATGTTTTTTAAGAGCTCCCTTTTTGTGTTGGCCTCTTTGAGAACTTCCTCATTGGTCTTTTTGTCGTATATACACCTCATTAAACACTAAACTTTCTGCTGAAAGAATGACAACACTTTGATAGCTTACATTAGCCCGCTCTTCTCCTGAGAGAAAGACAACACTTTGATAGCTTACATTAGCCCGCTCTTCTCCTGAGAGAAAGACAACACTTCGATATCTTACATTAGCCCCCTCTTCTGTAGAATAAAGTTTGTCAAACCGGCCTGTGCCATGACACTCTATCTCCTGAACGATTACATACCAGTAGTGTTTGCGTGCAGGGGTCCAGATCGTCGCCAGCAACTCTAAATGAGGCGTTGGACTGAGCCAATGTTATGGAACAGGGAGAGGGGGGAACAACAGGAGCACTTGTCAAGCCAACCAAGACAAGGATGACACTGTTCACTTTCAGTAAGGTCATGGTCAACTGGAGGCAGCTTATACAATCATATACCTAAAAGACACATGTTTCGATTAGAGCCTTTCTCCTCATTTAGATCGGGTGGTATTGAAGGCCAGACAGTACATGTCTTCAATGAGGGTCGTGGCAGTAGCACCCATTTTGTTCTCTATAACAGGATTTGTCCTTGTTTGTGGCTGTGTATGCACTGCGATCCCGACTCTCATTAATACTAAATAGAATTAGAGGAAATGATGCAAAACGAGACAATGCGCATCAACTTTAGGTAAATATATATTGAGTGTAGGCAAAGCGTAGTAAAGTATAGTACCCCCGTCACGCCAAGTGGCGAATAGGGAATATGGTGCTAGTGACACAAATTTTACAGACCTTCGGCACATGATTTTTGGGGTAATCTGGTCGGTCTTATGCCCGTGCCGCTTTACTTTCCCAGAAAAAATTCCGTACCCCATTGAAGACTGTGTGAACCGGGAGCCGTCGGTTGGGATCGAACCCTACCTCTTGTCCTTTGTAGCCGATTTCACTAACCACTGAGCCATCGCGGCTCCCTAGGCGAAGCTTTACCCTCTCGATATTCTCGCTATGCTACACTCATACGATTTTGTCGTACACGTGCCCACCTCCCACTCAGTGCAGACCCACATCATCCGCTATGCTGTGAATTTGTGAGCACAAAAGGTCAGAGAAAAATCATGCCTGGGTCAATTTTGTTCAGCAGGTGTGTTCTACTGAGGACATAGAACCAGGTGAAGAGTAGTGCCTTCAGAGTACGTTCTTTCTTGTAATCATCTACACTGTAAGTCGACAGCTAAAACCGTTTGGTCGTTTAGGCAAGTGCAGCCCTTGATTTGCAAGAATTCTTCTATGAGTGACGCAATGATTTACTTTAAATGTGTCTGTTATTCGGCACGGTCCGAGCATGTGAGCTTTCACGGTATACTTTGGAGGTAGAGGCTGTAAATGAAGACATATTTTCGCTTGAACTACAAGTCGTTTGACAATGGAAGTTATGGCTGTCACCAAAGCATTACCAAGGCTTGAGGTACAGATTTATACGCTTGTGTGTTTCTTCAGTGACTCAGTATGTATGTTGTTGAAGATCGCAAGGGGCTGACACAGCGGCAGTAGTTGGAGTCTCTGGGGATGTCTAGTCTGACAAACTTCTGCTACATATTTGCGGCTTAATTATTATTATTATTTTATTTTATTTTTATTTTTTGCGGAAAGGGGGGGGGAAGGTGTAAGTTCTAATGAGCTTGATAACCGACTTACTAGTTTGTCTGATGCTGAGTGTGGAAATATAATGGACTGCGTGAAATTATGAATACCCTCAGGGACGCTGAACCAAAAAACTGACTCAAAAAATAACTCTGAATCTCCAACCATGAACAGACTGAATGAATGCCACGTCAAGGATGGAGATGTCAGACGAGAGTGCTGGGCAGGACTCCAAATGCGGCTTATCAACCAATACAACACCGGTGTCCGCTAACCATTGAGGCTTATAGTTAGGAGGAGACATACTCACGTACGACCATGTTCGATGTGCTATGTGGATGACCTGTCGGCTAAACTAAGTAAGTGTCCCTATCTTATGCACAGCAGACCAAATATAACATCCCTTGTTTGTGCCTCCAGCTATTCCACATTATTCGTATACGTTCATTTATTAACCGGTCTAATCATGCACATTGTAGCAGGGACAACATGAAGAAACCTAGTTGACAATTTAAACCCTTTTCTTTACAGAGACTAACGTAATCGCTTAAACCGTTTCGGTTGCTTTGTTTGTTTTATTATGTGTGTTTTATTATGTGTGTTTTATTATGTGCGTTTTATTATGTGTGTTTTATTATGTGTGTTTTAGAGGAACTGGAGGGATGAAGTGACTGTGCACTCTCTAATCGACAAGTCTTTTGCAATCGTCGACTTGTCGGTAATGAGGGCTGTACGGTAGTCTATCTTGTGAACAGAATTTGTCAACGCGCTTTGGCGGGAGCTGTGATATGAGTGCAGCGGATTTGGGGAATTCCCGATTGCAGGGATACGGGGAATTCCCGATTGCAGGGATACTAATTCCATGAACAGAACCGAACGTCAAGTTAAATAGAAAGTACACTTCAGATACATTATAAAAAGAAAGCACTTTTATTTCATTTTGCCATCAATTGTTGTTCTGAGTGCTGCAAATCCTCTCTATTTTGTATTCGACATTGTGATTAAATGACTGCGGCTAAAAGTATCTAAAAAAATATTGGTTTGTCGCGCCCGTTAAAGATGTGATCATTGATACACGTAGAGCCCATTTCACCCCCCACCCCCAGATTGTTTTCAATTAAATATGATTGAACTATCTGATATTTTTCCAGGGTCTTTTCTGACCTTCTTCTGTGACGATATTTTCAACAAAGATGAATTAGTTACATCTAATGATGTCATTAGTAAGAAACCGTCAGCTACAAGGTGTGTGCTTTATGCTAATTCGTCTCCTTGCAGTTAAGCAAAATATTGGATTGTTGAAAAAAAAGATTGCCCGAAACATGTGATCTGATCATATGTTCATCAATACTTTTTAAAAGTCATACGGTTTACACATAATTATTTATCAGGCTATTTTTATTCAATCAAATAAATTCTGATAAACATTTGCTTTTAGCTTTGACGCTTTGTTTTTGCTCATATTGTGTCCTCAGCATCGAAGGTTGGTTCCCATGGGGCGCTATTCCGCTCTGTGTCTTGCTTTGAGGGTACACGTTGTTCTCCTGTCCGTCACTCAATGTTGCCAATCCACTTTAGTTTTTGTTTGCATCGTTTATATTGTGTGGTGCCTTCCAAGGTGAGTTTTAACAAGCTATTGTATCTCTTGACATGACAACAAACTTCATTTTTCTCGTCCGAATTGTCTTACTAAGTTCTTTATTTTCAATTATTCCCAGATCTTAATATTTATTTCCTGCTCTGTTCAAGCCGTTCTTCCCATTATATCATGAATCCATATTTCAAGTGTTTCCATTTTGTAATAACTGATTACATATCGTATGTCCATGCTGTAACAGTTTTTTAATCTCAACATTAGTCCCGATGCTGTGTGTTAATCCTCTTTAATTTATTGAAAACAGTGAGCACGCAGCACACCCTTACTACACAGATTACATTGCAAAATTTAAAAATGTATTGTAGAAGCTTTCAATATGTCCTAAACAGTTATGAGATGTTTCTGAATCAATGGTTGTAACAAAAGATATTTAAGTAGGATCAGGCAATTTAGTCAGACTGTGTTGAGATAGAACGATGTATATATGTCAAAGTTGATTAAATATAAAATATAGACGACGTTCCACTACTTTGGTCTAAAAAAAAAGAAAAGTAAAGTTCCCCGTCACGCCAAGTGGTGTATAGGGAATATGTTGTTCTTCTGCTTCTACCTTTTTTAGCTCCCGGTGGAACATAGGTCGACAACAAACACTTTCCAAGTCGTTCTGTTTTTTGCCATTCTTTTAAGATCATTCCATGTCTTCCCCATCATCTTCATCTCTGCTTCTATCTGTTTTCACCAATTCCTTGGTCTTCCTCTTTGTCTTTCCCCATGGGGATTCCAAAAAAAAGGGCATGTTGTGTAATACTCTCAGTTGGCTTCCGTAGTGTGTATCCTATCCAGCGCCATCGTCTTCGCTGTATCTCTTTATCCACTGGTATTTGACTGGTACATTTCCATAATTCTATGTTAGTGATTTTGTCTTGCCATTTCATCCTTTTATTCTGCGTAAGCATCCATTAATGAAAGTCTGTATCTTCGTGATTGTCAATTTTGTTGTTCTCCATGTTTCACAGTCATATAATAGGACCGACTTAACATTTGAGTTGAAAATTTTTATTTTTGTATTTAACCTAATTTCTTTGCATTTCCATATGTTTCCCAGTGCAATAAAAGCTCCTCTTGCTTTAGATATCCTTATTTTGGTATCATTTTCTGTTCCTCCCTCTTTATATATTACTGCCGAGATATATGTAAGATTGTACGTCTAGTCGAGGTATTTCTCCTAATTTTATTTGGTCATTGCCAACTGCATTAATTCTCATAATGTTGGTCTTGTCTCTATTAATAGAGATAATATGGTGTTAGTGACCATAATTTTTACAGGCCTTCCGGACATAATTTTTGGGGTAATGTGGTCGGTATTACGCTCGTGCCGCTTTATTTTCCCACAAAAAAAATCCGGTTCCCATTTAAGACTGGGTGAACCCGTTAGTCGTCGGTCAGGATCGAACCCGACCTCTTGTCTTTTGTAGTCCAGTTCACCAACCACTGAGCGAGCTATAGCGGTTCCCCACATGTGTCTACCGGAAGGTTAATTGGAGGTTTAGGAGCAAAGTTGCATACCAAATACAGTCGCCACGTAGTGTATAGTGTTGCTATTCTTTGCTCTGTCACTTTTAATACTCGTATATGTATCTGACATCTGTAGAAACCTAATAGGAGAGACAGGTTAACATATGCTATAGAGATATCACATTTCTAAATGTCTATAGAGAACTTCTTCGACGGACAGTTCGAAACTTCAATATCTCATTTGGAAACACGGCACAACCTTCATAACACTCTCGGCGGATGCAAATAAAGAAGCCGACTTGCAAAGTATTAGCACAGAGAAGATAATGATCGGACTTTGAAAACTCGAATAACAAAGTTGAATAAGTAAGTAAGGTACATTGGGGGGGGGGGGGTGTTAGACGGAAAGCCACGCACTGCTTACACTTCTCCACATTGTGTGCCCTTTTCAGCAACTCTTTGCATTGTCTTGTCTTTGAAATTGGTCTGTGGTTCCATTATTTTATTTTTACATACTCATAGTGGTGTACATCTCTCTTTTATTGTAACGAAGTCTTGTTCTTGTTTACATGATCATTATCAACGTGCATTGATAGCACCCATAGACACGCGGTTCTTGTTTCAGATTGTTAACAAAGATCTCAGGACAACGAAGGAACAAAAAAACACGGCAAAAATAGACACATGTATACAAGACATGTAGCTATAGAATTATGCTGCATGGCTTGCTGCAAGGCCTGACAGTTGAAAGGTCGTAAGACACAGAGTCTAGAATTTTTGTCTCGTGTGCAGTCTTGGGCTCGAAAGGAGAATAGATACACAGACAGACAAACAGACAGACAGACAGACAGAAAAACAGGCAGACAGACAGACGGGCAGATAGATAGATAGACAGACAGACAGTCAGGCACACAGACAGACAGAGAGATAGATAGATAGATAGATAGATAGATAGATAGATAGACAGACAGACAGACAGACAGACAGACAGACAGACAGACAGACAGACAGACAGACAGATAGATAGATAGATAGATAGATAGATAGATAGATAGATAGATAGATAGATAGATAGATAGATAGATAGATAGATAGATAGATAGATAGATAGATAGATAGATAGATAGATAGATAGATAGATAGATAGATAGATAGATAGATTATTGAAAACTCTGTGACATGTGTTAGAGCGGATATAAGTAATTTTTCTTCTCTTGTTCAGCTTTCATTTGTTAAGTTAGTGTAGATGCGTCGTATCGCTAGTAACGACTAAAGCGATGATACATGCACCTTTCGGCCCGAGCGTATTTGTTCAATATTTTTGCTCGGGCACCGACCATGCTGGACTACCCTTTTCGACTGTTATCTACCAAGAGCTCTTTAACGCGTGTGAGCGCAAACGAGACCTTCATGTTTACCACCGTTATCGAGAGGGCCAGACATATCATCTCGCTACCCAGAGACAGGGGAAGCCGCGATAGTTCAGTGGTTAGTGAACTGGACTACAAAAGACAAGAGGTAGGGTTCGATCCCAACCAACGGCTTCCGTTTCACCCAGCCTTTAATGGGTACCGGATTTTTCTGGAAAAGTAAAGCGGCACGGGCGTAATACCGACCACATTACTCCAAAAATCATGTGCCGAAGGTCTGTAAAAGTTATGGTCACTAATACCATATTCCCAGACGCCACTTGGCGTGACGGGGGCTCTTTACTTTTACCTAGAGACAGTGGGACTTTATAGCCAACAAGAAAACAAGGATTCAAAGTAATAAATTCCAACCGCCTTAAACTGATCTCGACCACCAGGACTTTATTTCCAAATGCCGAAGACCATCTTCTACCGTTTAGCTCCCAGTGGAGCATAGGTCTTCAACAAACACTTTCCAAGTCGTTCTGTTTTTGCCATTCTTTTAAGATCATTTCATGTCTTCCCCATCATCTTCATCTCTGTTTCTATCTGTCTTCTCCAATAATTCATTGGTCTTCCTCTTTGTCTTTTCCCTGGGGATTCCAAAAAAAGGGCCTGTTGTGTAATACTCTCAGTGGGCTTCTGTAGTGTGTGTCCTATCCAGCGCCATCGTCTTCGCTGGATCTCTTTATCCACTGGTGTTTGACTGGTACATTTCCATAATTCTATGTTAGTGATTTTGTCCTGCCATTTCCATACTTTTATTCTGCGTAAGCATCCATTAATGAAAGTCTGTATCTTCGTGGTTGTAAATTTTATTGTTCTCCATGTTTCACAGCCATATAATAGGACCGCCTTAACATTTGAGTTGAAAATTTTTATTTCCCGAAGACCATATTTCCTATCAATTGGTGATGTAACAATTGTTTTTTAATATCCAGTCCTTCATTAAAGACTGAATACAAAACGGAAAACCACAAGAATAATGTGTGCACAATAATATAGTTATAGTTATGGTTATTCGAAGGCCCCGGTATCACTTAAAAAATAATTAAAAAACCATAATTGCTCAACCGACAGTGTCAGTAGATTCCTCCGAATTAAAACACAACTCCTTGAAGAATCCAAACAAAGAAAGGCAGCTGCAGTCCCCATTATAGAGCTACAGCAAACGACAAAAGACATAAGTCTCAGCGGCAACGAAAGGGAACGCAGCTGAACTGCCCTTTGTCATACGATATTACCATTCATCGTAAACAATCGGAATATGGAAACACAATCTGGATGAAAAACACAGCTCACGGTATGCACAGAGCACTAAACTCAGTAGCTCCGACAGCCAGCCGGACTTGAAATATGAGGAAATTGCAACAAGGAACACTTTTCAGACTGTGTCTGAATGGTTCCTGCCGCCTATCCTCCATATTGACCAGAAGTGCACAATATAAACAAGTATGAACTAAATATTATATCAGTATCACCATGTAATGAATGGAAAGGAAAAAAAATGTACGAACAATATTATATGATGACAAGTAAGGAAAGAAAACAGAAAAAAGTAATAGAAATAAAACAAATAGTCACTATATTAGAAAAAGACTACGGGACAAGAAGAAAATTGTAATAGGAAAATTATATATCTTTAGAATTACATAGACACATAAGAACAAACGCACCTCAAAATACAGAAATACAAGCGTATAGTGTAAAATACAGGTCATATTTTATTATTTTAGATAGCTTTAATATAAAATATTGCATGTCTAAAAATTCATGTACATCCTTGGGTGAGGCAACAACAAAACACTCAGCTTTACGCGTGCATATAAATATACAAGCGTAAGAGTAAATGAAACAACAGCTTTACATCTTTACATGGACATACATTTTTAAAAAATCATGTGCTATTGCTAGTAGGTTTGTCAGATATGCAGAACAATATCAATAAGTATAAAAATATATTTTCTTCTAAGATACTATGCAATCCATTTTTTACAATCATCATCATCAAGTACCGGGCCTGCTGGCGTAGTTGATAATGTCTCTCCACAACTTTCGATCTCGGCAGCTATTTATCATTTCTGTTGTTGACCTTCTGCCAAGACATTCTCTTAAGCTGTCTGTTATTTTTTCTCTTTGCTTCCCTCTATCTCTTCGTCCCTCAATTTTTGCAGTTGTTACAATATATTCCAGTTGTTCTCTTCTAATTACATGGCCAAAAAATGATGATTATTTCTTCCTAATATTGGAAATTAGCTCTCTTTTTGCTTTGACCTCTCTCAGAACATCTTCATTACTCTTCTTAGCTGCCCGTGGTACTCTCAACATTCTTCTCTAAAACCACATTTCTACAGACTTCAGTGATTTTCTTGTCTGTTGTCTTATTGTCCAAGATTCGCATCCATATGTTAAGACTGGTTCTACGTAACATTTAAGAACTCTTTTTCTTGTTTCTATTATCAAAACTGGATTGCATAGTATCTTCCTCATTTATTGGAAAGCTGCTTTTGCCTGAGCCATTCTGCATCTCACCTCTTTTGTACATCTTCTCGTCTGAGGTTAACAAAGTTCCCAAATATTTAAATTCATTTACCTGTTTTAATATTGTTCCACTTGTCTTTATTTTGCACTGAGGTGATGTCTTTTTCTTGGTTGTTACCATTACCTCTGTCTTTTTGCTATGAAGGCTGAGTCCTTTATTTTTGCTTTCTTTCACTATAATGTCCAACATTTCTTGTAACTCAATTTCACTCTTAGCGATTAAGACTGTATCATCAGCATACCTTAGATTATTTATATTATGACCTCCAATTGTTATTCCAGGCATGCCCCTTATGAATCTTAAAATAATCTCACTATAAATATTAAACAAATCTGGTGACAGCACACAACCTTGTCTAACACCCTGTTTTATTTGTTGAAATATTCCCAATTGGTTTCCAGTTCTTATGGCCGCTGTTTGTTGCCAGTACATGTTCTTTATTATTCTTAGATCTTTGCTGTCTACGTTCATGCTTTCTAAAATTTTGATTATTTCTTGGTGCTTTACTTTGTCAAATGCCTTGGTGTAATCTATGAAACATAGGTATAGATCTGTTTTCACCTCTATGGCTCTTTCTACTAAAGATCTTATGATATAAATGGCATTGCTTGTTCCTTTATCTCTAACAAAACCACACTGTTCATCGCTAATTTCTGGACTGATTTTGTTTCGCACTCTTCGCATGATGATTCTTAGTAATATCTTAGTCATGTGACTCATAAGGTTTATTGTGCGATGATCATCGCATTCAATCGCACCCGATTTCTTTGGTAGAGCTATGAATATTGATTTGAGCATGTCGTCTGGTATATATCCGCTGTTGTAGATATCATTCAATATTTTTGTTATTATTTATATTCCAAAATCACCCATGGGTTGAATCTCTTCTTTAGTTCTATTATTTTTGACAACAGAAACAAAAAAAAGAGTTCTTAAATGTTATGTAGAGCCAGTCTTAACATATGGATGTGAATCATGGACAATATGACAACAGACAAAAAAATTACTGGAGTCTGTAGAAATGTGGTTTTACAGAAGAATGTTGAGAATACCATGGACAGCTAATGAAAATGAAGAATAATGAAAACGTTCTGAAGGAGGCCAAAGCAAAAAGAGAGCTAATTTTCAACATTAATAAAAAAACAATCATCATTTATGGCCATGTAATAAATGAGAAGGGAACAACTGGAATATATTGTAACAACAGGGAAAATTGAGGGACGAAGAGATAGAGGGAAGCAAAGAGAAAAGATACCAGAACGTTTAAGAGAATGGCTTGGCAGAAGGTCAACAACAGAAATGATAAATAACTGTCGAGATCGGAAGTTGTGGAGAGACATGATCACCTGCGCCAGCAGGCCCGGTACTTGATGATGATCATGATAGATGTAAATAATTGTGTTGAACTGTCTTGTGGTTCATCCGTCCACATTTTCCTTGAACTTTGAAATGTATATTTATCTCCATCCATCTCGTTGAGAAGTAATAATTTTTCTATCTATCTATCTATCTATCTATCTATCTATCTATCTATCTATCTATCTATCTATCTATCTATCTATCTATCTATCTATCTATCTATCTATCTATCTATATCTATCTATCTATCTATCTATCTATCTATCTATCTATCTATCTATCTATCTATCTATCTATCTATCTATCTATCTATCTATCTATCTATCTATCTATCTATCTATCTATCTATCTATCTGTCTGTCTGTCTGTCTGTCTGTCTGTCTGTCTGTCTGTCTGTCTGTCTGTCTGTCTGTCTGTCTGTCT
This sequence comes from Megaustenia siamemsis, assembly GCA_032433765.1. NCBI lineage: Eukaryota > Metazoa > Mollusca > Gastropoda > Stylommatophora > Ariophantidae > Megaustenia > Megaustenia siamemsis. The sequence goes on from JAVIAB010000124.1 coordinate 80,339,846, forward strand.
GTCTGTCTGTCTGTCTGTCTGTCTGTCTGTCTATCTATCTATCTATCTATCTATCTATCTATCTATCTATCGATCCATCCACCCATCCATCCATCCATCCATCCACCCACCCAAACCCATCTATCTATCTATCTATCTATCTATCTATCTATCTATCTATCTATCTATCTATCTATCTATCTATCTATCTATCTATCTATCTATCTATCTATCTATCTATCTATCTATCTATCTATCTATCTATCTATCTATCTATCTATCTATCTATCTATCTATCTATCTATCTATCTATCTATCTATCTATCATCTATTTATTTATCCTCTTTCACCACTCATCCATTAAAACTGCAGTTGAGATAAGAAGTTGGATCAAATGCTGTAATATCTTTGCAGAGCTAATGAACGAGACAAGAACATACCCTTACGAAGAGCCTCTTACAGTGGTAAGAAAGGATAGAAACTATGTTGCTACGGGCCTAAAACAACGGCCTGTCATAAACTCAACTCTGGGGATAAATAAATGTGGCATGAGTAGTGAGTGACTTTGGAGAAAATACGATGATGGCATCTTCAATGACTGGGAAAATATCCCAAATAAGGTTGTCATAGGCTGACTTGTCCATCTTTTGATATTACTCGTCCATGTTACTCTTCATCTGCCTCGCCTCTTTTATCTTGTATTTTCCCTTTCGAGATTTATTTTTAGTTGGCTGCTGTGTGGTTTTAAAATGCCACCAAAATCAATTTTTTTATTGTTTGAATTGTGTTTTGCAGCTCTCTTTACAGTTTTAATTGTTTTAAGACATGATCTTTTTTTTTCCATATCAATTCTTTCTATTCTTCTATAAATCGACATTTTTTTCTTCTTGTGCAATCATGGCTCATTCAGAGTAGCATTCTGGACTTTCTTATGAAGCAGCTATTTGTTTAAGCGATTCGGTTGCCCCTTATAGTTTCTCTTCCAGGGAAGTGGGTGTGGACCACATTGTCCTTCTCAGGTAAATCCACATTTCAAAGGCATTTTTTGGTTCTGTTTTCTTGTCTAATGTGCATGTTTCTGCACCACACAGGAATGTTGAGAAGATATTACATTTTGCTATTCTTATCTTTAGCCCTGGTGTTATTTGTCTTGATGTTAACTATTTTTCATGGCATTAAAATTACTGTTTGCCATTTCTATTATTTTGTTTATTCCAGTTTTACATTTTCCATCACGGGTTATAGTATGTCCAAACTAGTTGTAGTTCAGAACTGTCTCCAGGTCTGTTCCTTCCACTTTGATATCCACTTGTAGGTTTTGAGTGTTTTTTTTTAAATTTATGATCACAATTTTAGTCTTTTTAAAATATTCATAACTAATCCATATGTTTTGCTATGTGATGTTTATTTTATTAAGCAATTTTAGTTGATCTTCATTATTTTCTGCTAGTAATGCAGTGTCCTCTACGATTATGACATCCAACGCTTAAATAACTGACGAAATGTTTTCCGGTACTTGCTACTCATCTGATAATAGATGAAAATATTCATCGCCGAATTGGTCGATTCAAGAACGAAGCAAAAACTAAAGATAGAGAAGAATAAATTCCTGTACTTTCCTTGTATAGATAATTCTGGTTCGAGAATCATAGCAACCATGATGATACAAACCGGAATGAAACAAACAATAAACAAAGTTGATATAGTCACCACCATTTTGGTCACTTTATGATCACGACTAGACGTCTCTGCTTGACCTTGTGTTGTAGATTGTTGCCTCCATTTTGTTGTTCGGTTGAGCTTCAGAACAAGCGTGATGGTGCACACAAAAACCACGATGAAGGCGCCCATTTGGACGAAACAACTGCTAATAGCAAACACGATGGCTTCAACGATGTCACGTTTATCAGTGTAGACTAAGCCAAGGATTGTTTTGTTTCTTAGCGGGGAGAATTTCTTTGCTAACACGGTGACGCAGTACACAGGTACCGAGTTACCCATGCAAAATGTGAAGAAGAAGACAACGAGCGCTGTAACCAGCTTGCTGTAAATATTGTCTTTACCTGACAAGAAAAGAACAATAAATTAAGTTAGAAACTAACACCAGATACAACAATATTAATTGTTAATTATAAAGTTATAAGCAGCAAGTATGTTAACATGAAATTGTGCTGACAACTTTAAAACAACATGTCAATGATACCTATATTTATGGAACAGGCAAATAATTGCAGAGCTGCGGTAAAGCTGGTAGCAGGAGCATGTAGTGTGGTGTAACGTGCACTCCTATAAGGTATGGTGGCAGCTTTGCAACAAAGGAACACAACAAAATACAGATCCTTATGGCTCTTAGATTTGAAGTGGGATATTATTGGGGTGTCTGCATCTCGAGTGATGTCATACAGATGTTCTCGGGATCTGATCGCCTTTGTAGGTTATCCTACATCTAATAAATATGATGGTGTAGATAATGTTGCGCGATGTACAAGTGAATCCTTCTTCTATCCTATATATCTAGACCAACATACTCAAACCAGGAAAAAAGACTAAATGTCTTCCACATGCGATGTGTACGCAAAATAATGCACATCAAATGGCAGGACAAAATACAGATCCTTATGGCCCTTAGACGCCAAAGGCAGCAGAGGAAGGATAGAAGAATGGCAGGACAAAATAACCAACTTAACTGTCCAGCAATGTGCTAAGATCCCACCAATCATATCGATGCTCAGATGTCGAAGACTAAGATGACTGGGGCATGTCAAACGAATGGAAAAAAGCGCATTCCTAGGCAAATACTATATGGTGAACTAATACACGGAAAAAGACAAATCGGCAGACCTAAACTACGATATAGAGATATCTGCAAATCATCTCTGAAAGACTTCTCCATCTGTGAAAATGACTGGGAACATCTGGCAAGTTATCTCACATCATGGAGGGCATGTATAAAGAACGGTATAACATAATTTGAGACTGTGCTAAGGCAAAACTTAGAAGTGAAAAGACTCATAAAAAAGGATAGGTAACCCTGTGGATCAGCGAGCCTTACTTGTTCATTATGTGACCGCATGTGTTTGTCAAACAATGGTAGAATTAGCCACGAGAGAAGCTGTTCGACAAAAAAAAACCTCCAAAAAATACACAACGGCCTCCACTAGACCGTCTGACAAGCCGAAAAGAGCCATATAATAGGGTATAAACAGCCGAACTAAAGGAGGGACAAGGATAGATATACCTATATTTAATATGTGATTCAAATTGACCCGCTCTCTTGTACTGTATTATTTCTATGGAAACAATCCATACCATGGAAACAATCAACAACATCACGACACAACACCTGTGACTGTTACAACGACATGACATACATGTCTGCTACAACGACATGATATGACACCTGTGTCTCATACAACGGTGGATTACGAAAAAAATCAGCTGTAATGGGCTAAGAATACACCCAACTACATAGCTATAAATAAATGTTATACTTGGCCTTACTCATTGTACTAAATATTTTTGTAATATTATATAATGTCCACTGTATGTTATACACCTATTGAGATAATAAAAGAATAAAATATATCTTTGTCTTCTGTTTTATATTAATCGTTTTTCATTGATGTTGTATAATCTACTAACCTATCACTATCGATCAAGTACTTCAAGAACACCAAAGTCAGGACACACCAGCCATAAACAGGTCACTTCCAGGGTCACCGACACGAGAGGTCAACATCCCGACACGAGCGGTCATGGTTAACTCCCCCTGCCCCTCGTGTACATTAGGCGCAAAATGTGCCTACTATATATATCTTTGTTAATTTACGGGTCAAATGATAGGCAGTTCCTTACTGCTATACTACTTACATGAACAATCGTAGCAAAAATAAACACATGAAGGCAGATACAAACACCAAAGATGGAATAACACAACATTTGGAAAGAACGGTTTTGCTAAGAAATTAATTAAATTAAAACAGAGACACTGTGGTATAAACGAATTATCAATGCTAATCTGAACAATAGTATGTCATAGCTATAATATATTAACTAGCATATTTGCTAACAAAAATAAACAACATTATTATAATTTTGTTGGTAATAAATAGCAAAGAACAGTAGCAGATTATTCTGGTCTGTAATAACAAATAGTGTTGCTACCATATTAAAGTGAAAATAACAAATGACACCATTGTAACACTAAAAGCATTCAGAATTATTGTGTTTGCAATTATAAACAAACATGGAGAATATCTAACAAATATACTGACGATAAATAAATTGTAAGGGTGAATGTTATTTATTTGAGTTACAGTGAATGGAAAATGTAGCACCAGTGCCTTCTCTTGTGCGCAGCCCAGGCCTTTTCCTCCTGATACCATGCCCCCCCCCCCTAACAAAACATCAATTATCTGCTTCTATATTGAACTAATTTGATTAAGGAGACGTTTATCAACTTCTAGGTCTCAAATGCTAAAACAAAGCCCGATTATAATAGGCTTAACGTACAAAATTGCTTTCGGAAATCTAAATATTCTTTGGATATCTAAACATTATTTAGAAATATAAACATTCTTTCGATATCTAAACATTATTTGGAAATCTAAACATTCTTTCGATATCTAAACGTTATTTGGAAATCTAAACATTCTTTGGATTTCTAAACATTATTTGGAAATCTAAACATTATTTGGAAATCTAAACATTCTTTCGATATCTAAACATTATTTGGAAATCTAAACATTCTTTGGATTTCTAAACATTCTTTGGAAATCTAAATATTATTTGAATATCTAAACACTTTTTGGATATAATTAAGCTAAATTCAAAAGCAAACTAACCATATATATATGTGTGAATGCCTGGGTTTTTGTTTGTATGTGGATTAAGTGATACAGACTCGGATCATTTCTAGAAGTCGGTCCGAGAAAAAAAAACATACAGTACCAGAATAGTTTATGAAAACATTAACTGGTAGCCATAAACAACTATATATTGATGTTGGCTATAAACAGAGGCAATCACAAGATAACGCGTGCACTGACAGTGTGCATTCATTTCATGATAAAAATATTTCAAGAATATATCACAAACATTCGCAGAGAACTATGGGCAGAATGTAAGACAGAGCGCAGAGATGAAAGATAACTTCGCAGAGAACAATATAGATGAGAGTTCACTACATTGGCCAGATATGAGTCACCAGGTTCAACAAGATGGAGAGAATTTGTGGTTGCCTTGTGTGAGACAGCTGTTGAGCCGTAGTTACGGAGAAGAAACAAGGCAAAAGAAGAAAGAATAAGTAAATGCTACAAGGGCAGAACAGAGAAAGTTATAAATACAACAAGACACTTATACAGAAGACACAGTTACACCCGACACTCGACTTAGTAGAATTCGCTTTCTAATTATGGTGAGATCACAATTTTTTTTTATAAGTCGGCGAGGGATGAAATAAAAACTCTGACCCTAGTTTGTATTAGTGACTGCTCTGGACAAAGAGGTAGGGTTCGATCCCAACCGACGGCTTCCGATTCACCCAGCCTTTAATGAGTACCCGATTTTTTTCTTGGAAAGTAAAGCGCCACGGGCGTAATAAGGACCACATTACCCCAAAAATCATGTACCGAGGGTCTGTAAAAGTTATGGTCCTATACGCCATTTGGCGTAACTTTACTTTTTTTTTTTTTTTTCACTGCAGTGGACAAGCGGCCTTATTCTCCAAGTCTGTAGGTAGGTACCCTCGACAATCCTCGGAAATTGGATAGATGTCGTGAAGGTACTTTTTTAATACAACGCGATAAATAAAAAAAATATATTCAGCTTAACATACTTTTAAATACATTAATGGAAGCGTTGATAATAAATAATAATAATTGATGTATTCAAAGCCTACAGACCTTGAGAGGCATGGTCACACACAGACATCTCTCGAATGTGATAAGTGCGGTCATGCATCCGGTCACTCGTGTAAATGTGACGTGCGGCCCTGAGCCTGTGATGTATTGTATTTCCATTGGTTCAAAGGGCAAATCCATTTTGTTGAAGGCGGGGTTAAAGCAGATATTGGCCCATATAAGTGTGATCAACGAGCCAAGGTCTGATAATGCCAGTCCTGGAAAAAAGGCTTTAATCGTTATAAAGCTAAGTATTGTTATATTGCCAATTATCGTTATAGATTCAATTACGGTTGTAAATGAAATAAATTAGCGGATATTGTTAACACTGATCTATGAATATAGGCATAATAATATATTATTTTAAGTTTTTAAAAACAATGATAAAAACAGACAACGGAATAAGCATCATACCAAACAAAGTGATGTTGGCGACATCTTTAAAGCCCTGTTTAATGAAGCAGATGATGTTGATGACGTTTGCTGCCGTTCCAAATATAGCGATCAGCTCTGACACGACTGCATAGAAGATCCATTGAAAGATAAGCCGGGTCTCATTACTCACAAAGTCTGATGACGCCACTGCAGTCAGCGGCTTGGCGGGAATGTCGGATATGGGAAGACTTGAATTTGCCACTGCTATCTTCATAATAATGAACTAGTTGATATCTGTGCACTCAAGTCAAGTAAGAAGGTACGTAATCACAAGCTGTATCCACTATGTTGCCGGATATTTTGTTCATGAAATAATTAAAGTCTACAGAAATACTGTCACTTGAATATCATGTCTCTGGTAAGATGTGATAATTTATGTGAGATAAATTAATGTTACATTGGTTCTTCTTCTACTGCTGCTTCATATTTTCTCTCCTCATCCGCCTTCCAGCGTCGTGAGGAGACATACTTTGCGAGTCTTTTGTTCACCTTTTCAGCTATTATGTTTCCTAGTGTTTCTAATATTCTGTTAATCCATCTTTTTCGTGGTCGACCCTTCAGACTTGGTATTCTCGCAAAATGTATTGAAGACTGGTTGTGTTTTGGTCTTTCTGTAGATAATGTTGCGCGATGTACAAGTGAATCCTTCTTCTATCCTATATATCTAGACCAACATACTCAAACCAGGAAAAAAGACTAAATGTCTTCCACATGCGATGTGTACGCAAAATAATGCACATCAAATGGCAGGACAAAATACAGATCCTTATGGCCCTTAGACGCCAAAGGCAGCAGAGGAAGGATAGAAGACTGGCAGGACAAAATAACCAACTTAACTGTCCAGCAATGTGCTAAGATCCCACCAATCATATCGATGCTCAGATGTCGAAGACTAAGATGACTGGGGCATGTCAAACGAATGGAAAAAAGCGCATTCCTAGGCAAATACTATATGGTGAACTAATACACGGAAAAAGACAAATCGGCAGACCTAAACTACGATATAGAGATATCTGCAAATCATCTCTGAAAGACTTCTCCATCTGTGAAAATGACTGGGAACATCTGGCAAGTTATCTCACATCATGGAGGGCATGTATAAAGAACGGTATAACATAATTTGAGACTGTGCTAAGGCAAAACTTAGAAGTGAAAAGACTCATAAAAAAGGATAGGTAACCCTGTGGATCAGCGAGCCTTACTTGTTCATTATGTGACCGCATGTGTTTGTCAAACAATGGTAGAATTAGCCACGAGAGAAGCTGTTCGACAAAAAAAAAACCTCCAAAAAATACACAACAGCCTCCACTAGACCGTCTGACAAGCCGAAAAGAGCCATATAATAGGGTATAAACAGCCGAACTAAAGGAGGGACAAGGATAGATATACCTATATTTAATATGTGATTCAAATTGACCCGCTCTCTTGTACCTATGGAGCATAGGTCTTCAACAAACACTTTCCAAGCCGTTCTGTGTCTGGCCATTCTTTTAATATCATTCTGTCTTCCTCATCGTCTTCAACTCTACTTCCATCTGTCTTCTCCAAGAGTATTTGTCTTCTTCTTTGTCTTTTTCCTTGGGTACTCCAAGTTTCCCTGTAATGGTGAAACAAGCATAATCTTTCATAACAAGAACAAAAATAAGAGATGGCATGTTTTAAAATATTTCACAATGAACAGAGAGGGCAGGTTTTGCCTAAATTAATAACATCTTATATATATATGTATATATATATATATATATATATATATATATATATGTATATATATATATATATGATACAAACGTTGAGATTACTATTTATTTGAATCTATTTGAGTATTTCTTTTTCTCCCATTTTATTGTCTGTTTTAAGAATGTTGGTGACTTTATATTTATATATTATTTTATTTATGTTTTTTTTTAGATTTACCCCAAAGAAGCACTTTAGTTTTGTGCAACTGAAATGTATGTTTTTAACCACAAAAATCATCATATTCCTTTATTTATTTCACAGTAAAGTGGGATTAGATAATTGTTTAATTAAATTAATTTTTTTGTGGGGGGGGGGGGAATTTACATGAAAATAATGTGGTGCAGACACAATAAAACAGCTACAAATAGCGAGCTGTAAATTTGCTAATAAGACAAGCCAAAAATTTCGAATGGAAAAGTCTTCAACAGAGGCACATGACCATATCTCTCCACATTTTCCTCTCTATACTATCTATCTATTGTTTTTTCGAGCAAAAGACGGCACATAGGGCACAACCACAATCTCAAAAACAGAAACCTTGCGTGCCAAAATGGCACATATTGCAGAGATCACTGCTCTAAAATCTATGGTTCTTTTTCCATAACAATACTTTTTACAATGACAGCTTGTGAAGCCATCGATCAACCTCCTTAATCGCCTCTTACGACATGCCTGGAAGGTCACAGTGTCACTATTCTTTACCCCCTCTCATAATGAGGCCCCGGTAACACACGGGTTAAAACAATGCCTGTCTATACAGTAGCTAGTTAATCAGCTCTTGAATGTATACTCTGTTATAGTTATTGACATCTTTTCTCTCTTCTTCCCTCGATTTTTCCGAGCACCCTCTCATGCTGGAAGTGCTCCCTTCTCCTTACATGAACAACATGTATCCTCTTGATGTTGATGCTTCTATTTTGGTCACTTTTAACATTCCATCCTCATTAATTTGTACAATTTATAGTATTTTTAATGGTATTTCCAATGGTATTTTTAATGGTATTCCTAATCATGCCTATCATGTTTGAGACTTCCAAAGGTTTCAAGTCACTGTCTGATTTTCATCATCATCATCGAGTGCCATCTCCGCGTCGAAGGTTGGCTACCATGGAGCGCCTTTCTGCTCTGTCTCTTGCTTTGATGGTGCAGATTGTCATAGGCTGATTTGTCCATCTTTTGATGTTACTCGTCCATGTTAGTCTTGGTCTGCCTCTGCCTCTTTTACCATGCATTTTCCCCTCCAGGATTACTTTTAGTAGGCTGTTGTGACTTTTAACATGGCCCAAAAATCGCTTTTGTCTTGTTTGAATTGTCTTTAGTAGTTCTCTTTTCATTTTTAGTTGTTTTAAGACTTCATCGTTTGTTTTCTTTTTCTTTCATCCATTTCTACATATTCTTCTATATATTCACATTTCAAAGGCTTCAATTCTCGTTTCTGTTTTCTTGTCTAATATCCATGTTTCTGCACCATATAGGAATGTTGAGAAGACATAACATTTTGCTATTCTTAGTTTTAGCCCAGGTGTTATTTGTTTTGATATTAGTATGTTCTTCATGACATTAAAATTACTTTTTGCCATTTCCATTCTTTTGTTTAATTTTTTAAAAAAAGTAAAGTTCCCCCGTCACGCCAAGTGACATATAGGGAATATGGTGTTAGTGACCATAAATTTTACAGACCTTCGGCACATGATTTTTGGGGGTAATGTGATCGGTATTACGCTCATGCCGCTTTATTTTGCCAGAAAAAATCCGGTACCCATTTAAGGCTGGGTGAACCCGGAAGCCGTCGGTTGGGATCGAACCGTACTCCTTGTCCTTTGTAGTCCATTTCAATGTGATAGTGATTAAAGTATAATGTCTAACTTGGGATTAAAACGAAATTCTGACTAATTGAAACTTAGAAGAATGAGGTCGCGGAATTAATAGCAACCACTAACAAATTAATAACAATCACTACAACAAATTAATGCATACATCTACAACATATATATCTACACAAACACTTCAGAACATTAATCAAAATATCTACAACACATTAATAGAAACCATTGAAACTCATGTCCTACAGAGTAAGTCAAAATCTAAACCAACCTAATTAATGGTCTCTACATCAACAGCAGATGCACAGTCAGAACAGTAGCAGGCTATACAGACCATTTCCAGGTTATATCAGGAGTAAAACAGGAGTGCGTACTATACCCCATTTTTGTTCATTACAGATATGAACTACATATGCAAGTTAGTCAACCCATGGGAGACAGGGTAGATTAACGAGATTCTATTTGCAGACAATCAGGCACTAATACATGGGAAAATAGCAGATTTACACGAACACTTAAATAGACTCGTTAGCAAAGGGCACGAAATACAACATGAAAATCAACATAATCAACAATAACTATACACTGCAGACAACTAAAAGAAGTAGAGGAATTTAAATACCTAGAAAGTCTAGCGACTAACGGCAATTCACACACAGTAGAAATAGACTCAAGATGCAACAAAGTTTGTTAAATCATTGGACAGCTATCACCACTATTTTCCAACAAGGACATACTTCTAGAGGCAAAACTGCCACTTTACAATAAAATCTTCATCCCAACGTTGTGCTACCAATTTCAGTCCTGGACCCTAGATGCAAGAACAATAAGAAAAATAACCTCTACTGAGATGATATGTGTTAGACGAATCACAGGAAACAGCCGGAGATATTTGATCAGAAGTGAAGAACTAAGAAAAAAGCTAGGCATAACCCCCTCCATAGAATATACAAAGAAACAACAGCTAAAATGGTTTGGCCACGTGACAAGGCAGAAGGATCAAAACATAACACAACGAGCCTGCAATAAACTGTGCAGGTACACACGATCCAAGGGTCCACAACGGAAAAGATGGAATGACGGAATATTATAAACAGTAGGAAACATAACAGCAGCAGAGGCAAACGGAAGAGTAAAAGACCGCAAATTATATTTTCCCTCGACGCTAGAAGGCAAAGAGGAAGAAATGAGGAGAAGAAATCGAAGAAAAGCATTAGTAATAACCACTACAATATATTGGTAGTAACAACTATAACAAAATCTATAACAGATTGATAGCTACAACTATAACAACCACTACAACAGATTGATAGCTAGAACTATAACAAACACTATAACATACTGATAGCTAAAACTATAAAAACCGCTACAACAGATTGATAGCTACCTACAACTATAACAATCACTACAACAGATTGATAGCTACAACTATAACAATCACTACAACAGATTGATAGCTACAACTATAACAATCACTACAACAGATTGATAGCTACAACTATAACAACCACTACAACACAATAATGACAACTGCTACAATCAATTATTAACCACTACAACACATGAATAGCAAGCACTATGACAACCCTCACAATTAACGTTTTAGTCTAATTTTTAGCGCGCACAAATTGTAAGCTGCAACTGTAAGCATAACTGGGTCAAGAAACTCATTGTTTCGTCCACCTAAACAAAGCACAAGAAAATAGATAGAAGAATAGAGAACAGAAGAAATAGTAGATTAATTAATAATAACAAGATACAAGTCTATCTGCAAAGTAGAATGTTTAAAGAAACAACTAACTAAATAATGTGGTCATGTGTAAATAGAGAAATAGCTAAGCTCATATCACACTGGTATCAACAATTGATACAAATATAACAAACAGATCGCTAGAGCTTCATCAAATATATCAATAGAGGGGATGATGAAATCAATTGGAAGCATGCAAGCGCAAGAGTTCACGCACAGAGCAATAGTCTGCAACTTAATTCTCCTTTATACGATGAGGAAGGAGAGCTAAAGCAGCCTTATAGCAAACGATAGAGAGAGAATATTGTGTGTTCAAGTCATTAATTACTGTCAATAACATCATTTGAAAGGACGGCTCACACATGCCTTTATACCAAGTCTAAACAATCTGTTGAGGTCATTTACACGCATCTTTATGCTACATTATCTGAAGGGTTAAACAAAAATCTGTTGAGAAAATCAATGTTACAGTATAATCTGTAAACAAAGATCTGTTAACAAAGTTCATATATTCGTTACTATAAACCAAGAAATTAATGTAAATTATTTACTGAAACGCTACTTTCAAATTACAATTTACTACATTCATTTTACAACTATATGCTTTTTATTTTTTGTTTAATTATTTCTTTACCCGATATACTTTTTTTAGAATTAGGGAATTATAGTAACAATGTATTCCCTTATATTTTTTCTATCCTTTTTTTTTTCTTTGAAATATTCGTAATTTCAAGAAGCTTAACTGCGCCTGCCTGCTAATGAAAGAATGGACCTAACTGTACTTAGTAAATGACATGTCATCAATGTTTAATATTTAAAAAAATAGAATCATTTCGTTATCATCAAAATTAAGTTTAACAATTTGATACCAAATGTCTGGTTGAATAATGAGTGTTGAATCAGAGTCAAGTATAACATTATTTCGTACCGAATCACCTGGAAAATGATGTTGAATTAAGCCTCCTTGACAGCTTTATGGGATGATGTTAAGATACGGTTAATTGGATCAGATTTGTACTCGACTAAAAACGGACCTATCATTTTGATTAATCTTCAATTTTCAGAATTGCCGAGCAAATGTGAAATCCATTGATTAGGTCATTTTAAAAATATAAAAATAAAGAAATGGAATTAATTGATGAAAGTTGAAAACTCTCAAAAGTTAGATGTTGTTTCAACATTAAAAAAACCTTGGTATCGTCGTCTGGTTTTCCTTCTACCAATCTGTGTTTTTGTGTAAACATTTCTTGGTTTACCAAGTATATCAGAGCGTGAGACTCAATGTTTTAACCCTAAATATTTGTTTCATTAAGATTTCAGTGTTACAAATATTTAAAAAAAAACTGACGCACAAGAGACGAAGAGACAAATCACGGCCTTGATATCTAAGTAAAAGGTCTCCCAATAATAGTACACTTCTATTCTAACTGAACAACAACTCCAGTTTTTTGTAACTATATTTATTTGTACATATACTTCACAAATGTTGTGTTATTTCACCAGTAAACTACAACACTTAAATTACTTGAGCTTCTTTGCTTCAACTTGTCCAGAGATCGATATAATTATTACATTATTTAACTCACATGAAATTATTTATTATTTTATTATAAGTTTGTGTTCAACAAAAGTTAATCCCATCGGAAATTGCACTGCTGGCATTCATGGGAAATAAATTCTGTATTAAAATAACATTACCACATTTATTTCCCCTTCTGGCGGGAAAACCTGACGTAATTGCCCTATTGACGACCAGTAACGATGGCACTACAGCGAATATGAAATTACATTTATAAAAACAAATATCGATATTGTTAAAAGCAGTAAAATAACGTTCTTTCGTTCCAATATTTCTTTACTGACATTAACAACAATTTGTTCTAAATTATTTTCAAAATAGTATCACTTCATGCAAACTTGTAAAATAACGGCACAATTCTGTACATCACTCATGTCTTTCACAAAACTGAATAACGTGGCTGAGATTGCCCTTTGTTTTTTTATTGGAACGGAACTAGACATCTTGCTAAAACATCTGTAACATGATTCAACACACAGTGATTAGTTATTGGTTGCCAGAGTCCATTATCTGGAACCTTAGGAGGGCACATAGACGCTGTGTGAATATTCGTTGATGAGGAAGATTGCGCTAACGTGATATCTTTTACATCACTTCCTATTGTAATATGTTCTCTTCTTAAAGACACTAATATAACGTATTCATATTACAAACATCGGTATAACGTATTCATATTACAAACATCGGTATAACGTATTCATATTAAAAACATCGGTATAACGTATTCACATTAAAAACACCAATATAATGTACTATCTCTTTATTTGCTGTCTCTTTTACAACGGAAGACACTCGTCAATATTGTTTGTCTCATTGAAACGAATCTTGTTTGTTAACTTCAGAATGTTCCCCTTTGTTCTCTCTTCATTACGTACAAGTGGGCGATAATCAAAGCAGTAATTTATTACATATAAAGTTATAGAGAGCTGCGAGGTTTCTGTTGTCTAAAGAGCATAATGTTCAGATTTACATGAGATTGTGGATAACTTTAGAAGACATTGTATCTGGGAGAAGGAAACCAAGTTTCTTTACTTAGCCTAAGCTTACACACGGCCTTATCTAGAAGAATACCCATAGTTCTAATCTTAGCTTCAGTGCGATCATATCGAGAGTGAAACCCATAGTTCTAATCTTAGCTTCAGTGCGATCACATCGAGAGTGAAACACATAGTTCTAATCTTAGCCTCTGTGCGATCATATCGAGAGTGAAACTCATAGTTCTAATCTTAGCTTCAGTGCGATCATATCGAGAGTGAAACCCATAGTTCTAATCTTAGCTTCAGTGCGATCACATCGAGAGTGAAACACATAGTTCTAATCTTAGCCTCTGTGCGATCATATCGAGAGGGAAACCCATAGTTCTAATCTTAGCCTCTGTGCGATCATATCGAGAGGGAAACCCATAGTTCTAATCTTAGCCTCTGTGCGATCATATCGAGAGGGAAACCCATAGTTCTAATCTTAGCCTCTGTGCGATCATATCGAGAGGGAAACCCATAGTTCTAATCTTAGCTTCTGTGCGGCCCTATCTAGAATGAAACACATAGTTCTAATCTTAGCCTCTATGCGGCCCTATCTAGAAGGAAATCCATAGTTCTAACCTTAGCCTCCGTGCGGCCCTATCTAGAAGGAAACCCATAGTTCTAACCTTAGCCTCTGTGCGGCCCTATCTAGAAGGAAACCCATAGTTCTAACCTTAGCCTCCGTGCGGCCCTATTTAGAAGGAAATCCATAGATGTAATCTTAGCCTCTGTGCGGCCCTGTCTAGAAGGAAATCCATAGTTCTAATCTTATCATCTATGCGGCCATATCTAGAAGGAAACCCATAGTTCTAATATTATCCTCTGTGCGGCCCTATCTAGAAGAAAATCCATAGATGTAATCTTAGCCTCTGTGCGATCATATCGAGAGTGAAACTCATAGTTCTAATCTTAGCTTCAGTGCGATCATATCGAGAGTGAAACCCATAGTTCTAATCTTAGCTTCAGTGCGATCACATCGAGAGTGAAACACATAGTTCTAATCTTAGCCTCTGTGCGATCATATCGAGAGGGAAACCCATAGTTCTAATCTTAGCCTCTGTGCGATCATATCGAGAGGGAAACCCATAGTTCTAATCTTAGCCTCTGTGCGATCATATCGAGAGGGAAACCCATAGTTCTAATCTTAGCCTCTGTGCGATCATATCGAGAGGGAAACCCATAGTTCTAATCTTAGCTTCTGTGCGGCCCTATCTAGAATGAAACACATAGTTCTAATCTTAGCCTCTATGCGGCCCTATCTAGAAGGAAATCCATAGTTCTAACCTTAGCCTCCGTGCGGCCCTATCTAGAAGGAAACCCATAGTTCTAACCTTAGCCTCTGTGCGGCCCTATCTAGAAGGAAACCCATAGTTCTAACCTTAGCCTCCGTGCGGCCCTATTTAGAAGGAAATCCATAGATGTAATCTTAGCCTCTGTGCGGCCCTGTCTAGAAGGAAATCCATAGTTCTAATCTTATCATCTATGCGGCCATATCTAGAAGGAAACCCATAGTTCTAATCTTATCCTCTGTGCGGCCCTATCTAGAAGAAAATCCATAGATGTAATCTTAGCCGCAGTGCGATCATATCGAGAGGGAAACCCATAGTTCTAATCTTGGCCGCTGTGCTGCCCTATTTAGAAGGAAACCCACAGTTCTAATCTTGGCCTCTGTGCGATCATATCGAGAGGGAAACCCATATTTCTAATCTTAGCCTCCGTGCGATCATATCGAGAGGGAAACCCATAGTTCTAATCATAGCATCTGTGCGGCCCTATCTAGAATGAAACCCATAGTTCTAATCTTAACCTCTGTGCGGCCCTATCTAGAAGGAAATCCATAGTTCTAATCTTATCCTCTGTGCGGCCCTATCTAGAAGGAAACCCATAGTTCTAACCTTAGCCTCTGTGCGGCCCTATCTAGAAGGAAACCCATAGTTCTAACCTTAGCCTCTGTGCGGCCCTATCTAGAAGGAAACCCATAGTTCTAACCTTAGCCTCCGTGCGGCCCTATTTAGTAGGAAATCCATAGATGTAATCTTAGCCTCTGTGCGGCCCTGTCTAGAAGGAAATCCATAGTTCTAATCTTATCCTCTGTGCGGCCCTATCTAGAAGGAAACCCATAGTTCTAACCTTAGCCTCCGTGCGGCCCTATTTAGAAGGAAATCCATAGTTCTAACCTTAGCCTCCGTGCGGCCCTATTTAGAAGGAAATCCATAGATGTAATCTTAGCCTCTGTGCGGCCCTATCTAGAAGGAAATCCATAGTTCTAACCTTAGCCTCCGTGCGGCCCTATTTAGAAGGAAACCGATAGATGTAATCTTAGCCTCCGTGCGGCCCTATTTAGAAGGAAATCCATAGATGTAATCTTAGCCTCTGTGCGGCCCTATCTAGAAGGAAATCCATAGTTCTAACCTTAGCCTCCGTGCGGCCCTATTTAGTAGGAAATCCATAGATGTAATCTTAGCCTCTGTGCGGCCCTATCTAGAAGGAAATCCATAGTTCTAACCTTAGCCTCCGTGCGGCCCTATTTAGAAAGAAATCCATAGATGTAATCTTAGCCTCTGTGCGGCCCTATCTAGAAGGAAATCCATAGTTCTAATCTTATCATCTATGCGGCCCAATCTAGAAGGAAACCCATAGTTCTAATATTATCCTCTGTGCGGCCCTATCTAGAAGGAAATCCATAGATGTAATCTTAGCCTCAGTGCGATCATATCGAGAGGGAAACCCATAGTTCTAATCTTGGCCTCTGTGCTGCCCTATTTAGAAGGAAACCCATAGTTCTAATCTTGGCCTCTGTGCTGCCCTATTTAGAAGGAAACCCATAGTTCTAATCTTGGCCTCTGTGCGATCATATCGAGAGGGAAACCCATATTTCTAATCTTAGCCTCCGTGCGATCATATCGAGAGGGAAACCCATAGTTCTAATCTTAGCCTCCGTGCGGCCCTATCTAGAAGGAAACCCATAGTTCTAACCTTAGCCTCCGTGCGGCCCTATTTAGAAGGAAACCCATAGTTCTAATCTAAGCGTCCGTGCGATAATATAGAGAGGGAAACCCATAGTTCTAATCTTAGCCTCCGTGCGGCCCTATCTAGAAGGAAACCCATAGTTCTAACCTTAGCCTCCGTGCGGCCCTATTTAGAAGGAAACCGATAGTTCTAATCTAAGCCTCCGTGCGATAATATAGAGAGGGAAACCCATAGTTCTAATCATAGCCTCCGTGCGGCCTTATCTAGAAGGAAACCCATAGTTCTAACCTTAGTCCCCCCTGCGGTTGCCACATCTGTGTGAGATGCCTTGTGAATGGATCAAGTTAAACGTCACAGTTATCAAGGAAACATAACCTTTTTTTATAATTAACTCTAGAAACACCACCAGGACAATCTGCGCCATGTTTTATAGGCCCACTCGTTACATTGGATCGTCGAGTTGCATTGAGGGCAGAGATCAACATTACAAGCTCCGATCATCCGTATCATTTTGAGAAGATAAAATATCTGATAATAATCTTCAAAAAATACCCTGCATTGACATTGAAGTTATTTTATTTATATCACATAGACACGACAATATGTGGGCTTTGCAATGGCCACGGCAATCGCAGTGTTTCTACCTGTCTAAACTACATTTCTATACCTTGCTTGCCAAATGTGTCCTATCAATAGTAAGCAGGAATTCGAACGTGTGGATTTTTCAAATATCTACAGATCTGGTTCCGGTATATATTTAGTTTGCTTATCTCGCATTTACACGCTGCACATATATTTATGGGTACCAGTAATGTCTTCATGCAGACATATTGAGAATTGTTAACTTGAATCAAACTGCAAGAAATGTCCGAATACGATTCTTCCGTTTACTGAACACAACCGACCTGATGTTATACTAAGAAGCATTGATAATTTCACTACATTAGTTGTATAGAAAGCCTAACGCAGAACCGCCCATTATGGCACAGGAACAACTCTTGTGATTTCTGGGCAAGAAATACCAAGTCAACAAGACGCGAACAAAAATGTTACAGAAAAAGGAAAAAAAAACCGGTGCATTCAAAATTCTCATGGCCAACCCTGATTAGCCCAACTTGTGACAGAGGAGATTACTCCAGAATTAGACTTGACAGCCACTTCTGTGGACGCACAAAGTACAACGACGTACCTAATGTAACTTTTGCAGCATTGAATACAATCGGTGATGATCATTACTTATAGAAGTCCGACCCGATGAATGAAAGTTCCTTTTGTTAGAATTAGACAATAAATTGTTTTGTTTCGTCAGTGTCGATGAAGACTATAATTTAAACGTCATTTTACATTTTTTAATACACGTCATTTTACACTTTTAATAAACAACATTTTACATTCTATTTCGCTTAAACCATCAGCGTTCTTGTCACTCCTGTACCGTGCACAGAGGAATCTCCCGGTGCAATTATTGCTGTACATAAAATTCAAAAACGAAATCAGGAATTAAAGTCTACTTTTCGTGTAAATCCGACACAGCATCTTCACTAAGAGCCGTATCGATACCAAATCACAATGCCAGCCTTGTGTATGTTTGTTATAACCGAAAGAGCTGCTCCTGAGATCTATCATAATTTCAACTACCACGAACCATCTCTTGATCTGGACATTATGTTCATACGAGTTTTCTTGAGTTTCAGAGTTCTATATGGTCATCTAGTCATGCCGGTGACATGTGTTGTGATCGAGTCAACTCAGCTACGAAAGCCAGAGTTGTGAATAACTCAGAGACATAAATAGTGAATGAGCAAGTATCAAACAATAGAATTTATAGAAAGTATGATCAACCTTGACCTGTAAATAAACTTATATATATCAATTGTCTTTTATATTAGAGCAAAACGGT
The DNA here is from genome assembly GCA_032433765.1 of Megaustenia siamemsis. NCBI lineage: Eukaryota > Metazoa > Mollusca > Gastropoda > Stylommatophora > Ariophantidae > Megaustenia > Megaustenia siamemsis. The sequence goes on from JAVIAB010000124.1 coordinate 80,358,941, forward strand.
CTGTTATTTCTGATGAAATGAGTATCAAAGTTTGTTAACTCGTGTGTTCTTCTTGGTAAAGATATTTTCAAATACCAGTGTCTTCGTCATGTGATTAACTGAAGATTTTAATATGTAAAATAAACACAAAATGGTGTTAAGAAGTTAAATATATAGAAAGATTAAACAAACTACAACGGTTCGGCAAACGCCTTCATCAGGTACAAACCAATAAATATAAAAACAAACACGAAAGGCAGGCATGGTAATGACACATTGCTGTATATGATATGTGAAAGGTGTATGGATATGTGCAGCACAACATTTCGATGATTTCACATGCACTAAAGTCTCATTTTTCAAGTCAGTATGTGCTTTCATACTACATTTACGTTACATTACATTCATACTACTTGCATTGTAATGTTATTCGTTGTTGTTAATGGTAATTATTAAAGTGCGCTACTTCTTTGTTATAACATTCATTTCTGTTGTTTTTATTCATTCTTAATACATTTATTCCAGTGATTGTCTTCGTTGCTATTATGGTTATTAACTTTATTTTCTCTGTTATTATTTCTTTTATGATGTTTTCCTTCTACTTTGTTAATAAAGTGATTAATATGAGTTTCTACATTATTATTACTTTTATTAACGTGTTTTTTTTTCATTCTTGATTCATTGATTGGCTTATTTTCCGTCGTTATTACCGCAATCACTAACGTGTTTTTCTTAATTGCTACTACATTTATTAACGTGTTTTTCTTAATTGCTAATGCATTCATTAATGTGTTTTTCTTTGTTGCTACAACATTCATTAACGTGTTTTTCCTCGTTGCTACAACATTCATTAACGTGTTTTTCCTCGTTGCTAGAACATTCATTAACGTGTTTTTCATCGTTGTTTCCACATTCATCAACGAGTTTTTATTCATTGATGTAACACTCATTAACATATTTTTTCCTCGCTGTTATTACATTTACTAAAATGGACAGATATTCTGTTATATTCACTAACGTATTCTTAGCTGCTTTGTTACATTCATTAACATATTATTTATTGTTATTACTGCTTTAAAAAAATTATAATGCTTTGATGTTATTATTTTTATGACAGCTACCTTGTCGATACCTCATTAAATATAGTATATAAGGAAAGCCATGATTCTTCACATCAAAGCTGACAGAGATAAGCCCGTGCAACACAAGACCGACAATGCTAGTAGAATGCGTTACCTGAGTTCTCCTGGTAATTTCCGTTGTATCGTCTTTACGTACGTGTTCTTTCTAATTTGATCAACTTTTGTGATTCTTCAATACAAAAGAATGATAAACAACTGATAGTTCATTTTTAGAGTACCATAGACGAGAGCATGCATTTAAATTGTTCATTGTATGTTGGGAAAATTAGAGAAATTATACCATTAGTTGCTTCTAGGCTCACCCAGCCTAAAGCGGATGTCATAGATATCTTATGGGAAATGAAAGGTGGACATGTGTGGTACTGACCTTATTACTCCAACAGTGGCAACAAAAATATGCGGGGAATAGTACAACACAAATATGCGGAGAGTAGTACAACAAAAATATGCGGGGAATAGTACAACAGAAATATGCGGGGAGTAGTACAACAAAAATATGCGGGGAATAGTACAACACAAATATGCGAAGAGTAGTACAACAAAAATATGCGGGGAATAGTACAACAGAAATATGCGGGGAGTAGTACAACAAAAATATGCGGGAAATAGTACAACACAAATATGCGGGGAGTAGTACAACAGAAATATGCGGGGAATAGTACAACAGAAATATGCGGGGAGTAGTACAACAAAAATATGCGGGGAAAAGTACAACACAAATATGCGGGGAGTAGTACAACAAAAATATGCGGGGAATAGTACAACACAAATATGCGGAGAGTAGTACAACAGAAATATGCGGGGAGTAGTACAACAAAAATATGCGGAGAGTAGTACAACAAAAATATGCAGAGAGTAGTACAACAAAAATATGCGGGGAGTAGTACAACAAAAATATGCGGGGAGTAGTACAACAAAAATATGCGGAGAGTAGTACAACAAAAATATGCAGAGAGTAGTACAACAAAAATATGCGGGGAGTAGTACAACAAAAACATGCGGGGAATAGTACAACACAAATATGCGGAGAGTAGTACAACAGAAATATGCGGGGAGTAGTACAACAAAAATATGCAGGGAGTAGTACAACACAAATATGCGGAGAGTAGTACAACAGAAATATGCGGGGAGTAGTACAACAAAAATATGCGGGGAATAGTACAACACAAATATGCGGAGAGTAGTACAACAGAAATATGCGGGGAGTAGTACAACAAAAATATGCGGGGAGTAGTACAACACAAATATGCGGAGAGTAGTACAACACAAATATGCGGAGAGTAGTACAACAGAAATATGCGGGGAGTAGTACAACACAAATATGCGGAGAGTAGTACAACAAAAATATGCGGGGAGTAGTACAACACAAATATGCGGAGAGTAGTACAACATAAATATGCGGGGAGTAGTACAACAAAAATATGCGGGGAATAGTACAACAGAAATATGCGGAGAGTAGTACAACAAAAATATGCGGGGAATAGTACAGCACAAATATGCGAAGAGTAGTACAACAAAAATATGCGGGGAATAGTACAACAGAAATATGCGGGGAGTAGTACAACAAAAATATGCGGGGAATAGTACAACACAAATATGCGGGGAGTAGTACAACAGAAATATGCGGGGAATAGTACAACAGAAATATGCGGGGAGTAGTACAACAAAAATATGCGGGGAAAAGTACAACACAAATATGCGGGGAGTAGTACAACAAAAATATGCGGGGAATAGTACAACACAAATATGCGGAGAGTAGTACAACAGAAATATGCGAGGAGTAGTACAACAAAAATATGCGGAGAGTAGTACAACAAAAATATGCAGAGAGTAGTACAACAAAAATATGCGGGGAGTAGTACAACAAAAATATGCGGGGAGTAGTACAACAAAAATATGCGGAGAGTAGTACAACAAAAATATGCAGAGAGTAGTACAACAAAAATATGCGGGGAGTAGTACAACAAAAACATGCGGGGAATAGTACAACACAAATATGCGGAGAGTAGTACAACAGAAATATGCGGGGAGTAGTACAACAAAAATATGCAGGGAGTAGTACAACACAAATATGCGGAGAGTAGTACAACAGAAATATGCGGGGAGTAGTACAACAAAAATATGCGGGGAATAGTACAACACAAATATGCGGAGAGTAGTACAACAGAAATATGCGGGGAGTAGTACAACACAAATATGCGGAGAGTAGTACAACACAAATATGCGGAGAGTAGTACAACAGAAATATGCGGGGAGTAGTACAACACAAATATGCGGAGAGTAGTACAACAAAATATGCGGGAGTAGTACAACACAAATATGCGGAGAGTAGTACAACATAAATATGCGGGGAGTAGTACAACAAAAATATGCGGGGAATAGTACAACACAAATATGCGGAGAGTAGTACAACAGAAATATGCGGGGAGTAGTACAACAAAATATGCGGGGAGTAGTACAACAAAATATGGGGAGTAGTACAACAAAAATATGCGGAGAGTAGTACAACATACAGAGAGTAGTACAACAAAAATATGCGGAGAGTAGTACAACGGGGAGTAGTACAACAAAAATATGCGGGGAGTAGTACAACAAAAATATGCGGGGAGTAGTACAACAAAAATATGCGGGGAGTAGTACAACAAAAAAGAGTAGTACAAAATATGCGGGGAGTAGTACAAAAAAATATGTGGAGAGTAGTACAACAAAAATATGCGGAGAGTAGTACAACAAAAATATGTGGGGAGTAGTACAACAAAAATATGCGGGGAGTAGTACAACATATGCAAAAATATGCGGGGAGTAGTACAACAAAAATATGCGGGGAGTAGTACAACAAAAATACGCGGAGAGTAGTACAACAAAAATATGCGGAGAGTAGTACAACAAAAATATGCGGAGAGTAGAGCAACAAAAATATGCGGAGAGTAGTACAACAAAAATATGCGGAGAATAGCGCAACAAAAATATGTGGAGAGTAGTACACAAAAAATATGCGGAGAGTAGTACAACAAAAATATGCGGAGAGTAGTACAAACAAAACATGCGGGGAGTAGTACAACAAAAAAATGCGGGGAGTAGTACAGCCAAAATATGCGGAGAAAACAAAAAAATGTGCGGAGACTAGTACAACAAAAATGTGCGGATAGTAGTGCAACAAAAATATGCGGTGAGTCGTACAACAAAAATGTGTGGAGAGTAGTACAACAAAATTGTACGGTTAGTAGACCAACAAAAATCTACTGTAAGTAGTAATACAAAAATGTAGGAAGAGTAGTAAAACAAAAAAGTACGGAGAGTAGTACAACAGAAATGTGCAAAGAGTAGAACCAAAAAATGTGGGGAGAGTAGTACAACAAAAATGTGCGAGGAGTTGTACAACAGAAATGTGGAGAGAGTAGTACAACAGAAATGTGTGGAGAGTAGTGCAACAAAAATGTGCGGAGAGTTGTAAAACAAAAATGTACGGAGAGTAGTACAACAGAAATGTGCGGAGAGTAGTACAACAAAAATGTGCGGAAAATAGTACAACAAAAATGTGTGGAGAGTAGTACAACAAATATGTGGGGAAAGTAGTACAACAAAAATTTGCGGAGAGTAGTACACCTTAAATGTACGGAGAGTAGTACAACAAAAAAGTGCAAAGAATAGTACAACAAAAATGTACGGAGAGTAGTACATCAAAAATGTGCGGGGAGTAGTACAACAAAAATGTGCGGAAAGTAGTACAACAAAAATTTGCGGACAGTAGTACAACAAAAATGAGCACAGAGTAGTACACCAAAAATCTGTGGAGTGTAGTACAACAAAAATATGCGGAGAATAGTACAACAAAATTTTACGGAGAGTAGTACAACAAAAATGAGCACAGAGTAGTACACCAAAAATGTGCGGAGAATAGTACAACAAAATTTTACGGAGAGTAGTACAACAAAAATGTGCGAAAAGTAGTACAACAAAAATGTGCGCAGTGTAGTACAGCAAAAATGTGCGGAGAGTAGTGCAACAAAATTGTGGGGAGAGTAGTACAACAAAAATTTGAGGAGAGTAGTACAACAAAAATATGCAGAGAGTAGAACAACAAAAATGTGCGGAGAATAGTACAACAAAAATGTACGGAGAATAGTACAACAAAAATGTGGGGAGAGTAGTACAACAACAATGTACGGAGAATAGTACAACAAAAACGTGGGGAGAGTAGTACAACAAAAATGTACGGAGAATAGTACAACAAAAATGTGGGGAGAATAGTACAACAAAAATGTGGGGAGAGTAGTACAACAAAAATGTAAGGAGAATAGTACAACAAAAATGTACGGAGAATAGTACAACAAAAATGTGGGGAGAGTAGTACAACAAAAATGTACGGAGAATAATACAACAAAAATGTGGGGAGAGTAGTACAACAAAAATGTACGGAGAATTGTACAACAAAAATGTGGGGAGAGTAGTACAACAAAAATGTACGGAGAATAGTACAACAAAAATGTACGGAGAATAGTACAACAAAAATGTGGGGAGAGTAGTACAACAAAAATGTACGGAGAATAGTACAACAAAAATGTGGGGAGAGTAGTACAACAAAAACGTGCGGGTAATAGTACAACAAAAATGTAAGGAGAATAGTACAACAAAAATGTACGGAGAATAGTACAACAAAAATGTGGGGAGAGTAGTACAACAAAAATGTGCGGAGTGTAGCACCCAAAAAATGTGCGGGGAGTAGTACAATAAAAATGTGCGGAGAGTAGTGCAACAAAAATGTGCAGTTAGTAGTACAACAAAAATGTACAGAGAGTAGTATAATAAAAATGTACGGAGAGTAGTACAACAAAAATGTACGGGGAGTAGTACAACAAAAATGTGCAAAGTGTAGTACAACAAAATTGTGCGGAGAGTAGTACAACAAAAATGTGCTTATAGTATTAGAACAAAAATGTGCGGAGAGTAGTAGCACAAAAATTTTCTTGCATTACTACAACATTAATGTGCGGAGAGTAGTACAATAAAAATGTGCGTATAGTAGTACAACAAAAATGTGCGGAGAATAATACAATACAAATTTGCGGAGAGTAGTAGTACAAAAATGTGCTTATAGTAGTACAACAAAAATGTGCGGAGAGTAGTACAACAAAAATGTGCGGAGAGTAGTACAACAAAAACATGTGCGGAGAATAGGACAACAAAAATGTGTGGAGAGTAGTACAACAAAAATGTGCGGAGAGTAGTACAACAAAAATGTGCGGAGAGTAATACAACAAAAATGTGCGGAAAGTACAACAAAAATTATCGGAGAGTACTCCAAATATGTGGGGCCAGCTGCAGATTCCATGATGGTCAAAGTTGGTACGTAGATCTATCTCTTCTTGATAAATGCAGTCAGGTATCTTAAACAGGTAGTAAAAGACTCAGATGACACTAGGGAAAATAAGTTTTTTTAAAAAAAAGGAAGACAGTCTAGATGTGTGGAGAAGGGGCGAGCTAATTTACTTAGTAACAGCAGGAAAAATAAAAAGCAGAAGAGACAGATGTAGACAACAGTAAAAAAAAAAATACTTGATGATTTGATGACGTAGCACTGGAAAAGATCAACAATGGAATTGTTGCACATCGAACAAGACCGAGGGTTAAGGAGGAACATGGTATCCAACGCCATTCGGCATAGACAGTGAATGAATGAATCATGAATAGATTAATATTTCAGAGTTATTTTCTTGTTTATTTTCATGTTGATTTTCTTGGTAAGAGTGCTTTCTTCACAAGCGATGGCACTAATTATTAACATTTTACATTTGAGTAAACTAGCCAGATACAAGAGTTCAAAGATGGTTCTCCACTAGTTTATGTCTGTCTATAAAGAAAGTAGCTACATGACACGGGTTCTCCCACTATCTAGCGCCCCTTTATGCTCCAAACAAAACGTCTTTAAAGTCTATTCTTTTAGCCAATATGCTCTACTAACTAAGTATTCAACTTCTAGATTAAGGTCGGTCCAGGGAGACAACCATCGATTACATTAATTTGTGTGTGCATGACTGTGTTTAGTCATATCTCATATCTTAGTGTGTGCATGACTGTGTTTAGTCATATCTCATATCTTAGTGTGTGCATGACTGTGTTTAGTCATATCTCATATCTTAGTGTGTGCATGACTGTGTTTAGTCATATCTCATATCTTAGCGTGTGCATGACTGTGTTAGTCATATCTCATATTTTAGTGTGTGTATCTGTATTAGTCATATCTCATATCTTAGTGTGTACATCTGTGTTAGTCATATCTCATATTTTAGAGTGTGTCTGTGTTGGTCATATCTCATGTCTTAGTGTGTGTCAGTGTTAGTCATGCCTCATATCGTTGTGTACATGTCAGTGTTGGTCACATCTCGTGTCTGTGTGTGTGCATGTCTGTGTTAGTCACCTCTAGTGACTCGGGCAGATGGTGCTCGTAAACCTGGGAGGGCAGACCGTATAAGGGCAGAATCCCCCAACAGAAAAGACAATCTGCTGCCATTGCAGGAAGATTGGGGACAACCAAAGGCTAAGGAAAGCAAACTTGAATAAAATGCTGGCTGAAATCGGATACAACTGTCTCCATGTGAGAGTCTTGAATCCTACTGATTGAGTCTTGATCGCAGAGAGAGAGAGAGAGAGAGAGAGAGAGAGATTTCAAGTAAAATAGAATAGTTTGGCCATGTGTTTCGATCGTTAGACTTCACCAAAGAGCAATAATCAAAAAAAAAAAAAAAGGAAGAAGGGATTAACAGAGAAATAGATGGAAGGATAACATCAAAGGGAGCCGCGATAGCTCAGTGGTTAGTGAAATGGACTGCAAAGGACAAGAGGTAGGGTTCGATCCCAACCGACGGCTTCCGGGTTCACTAAGCCTTAAATGGGTACCGGATTTTTTTTGGGGGGGAAAGTAAAGATGCACGTGCATAATACCGACCGCATTACCTCAAAAATCATGTGATGAAGATCTGTAAAATTTATTGTCTTCTTCTTCTTTTACCTTTTAGCTCCCGGTGGAGCATAGGTCCTCAACAAACACTTTCCAAGTCGTTCTGTTTTTTTTGCCATTCTTTTAAGATCATTCCATGTCTTCCCCATCATCTTCATCTCTGCTTCTATCTGTCTTCTCCAAGAATTCCTTGGTCTTCCTCTTTGTCTTTTCCCCTGGGGATTCCAAAAAAGAGCCTGTTGTGTAATACTCTCAGTTGGCTTCCGTAGTGTGTGTCCTATCCATCGCCATCGTCTTCGCTGTATCTCTTTATCCACTGGTATTTGACCGGTACATTTCCATAATTCCACATTAGTGACTTTGTCCTGCCATTTCCATCCCTTTATTCTGCGCAAGCATCCATTAATGAAAGTCTGTACTTTCGTGATTGTCAATTTTGTCATTCTCCATGTTTCACAGCCATATAATAGGACCGACTTAACATTTGAGTTGAACATTTTTATTTTTGTATTTAGCCTAATTTCTTTGGATTTCCATATGTTTCCCAGTGCAATGAAAGCTCCTCTTGCTTTTGATATCCTTATTTTGGTATCATTTTCTGTTCCTCCCTCTTTATCTATATTACTGCCCAGATATATATAAGATTGTACGTCTAGTAGAGGTATTTCTCCTAGTTTTATATGGTTATTGCCAACTGCATTAATTCTCATAATGTTGGTCTTATCTCTGTTAATCTTTAGTCCTAGCTGTTGTGATCTCTCATCTAATATACTAATTTTATCCTGCATCTGTTGATGGCTGTGTGATAGGAGAGCTATGTGGGAATTATGCTACTATCAGTGCCAGGAAAAATATTAAGCAGAATCATTATGGAGAGACTAAAAGAGGCCATAGAGAAACATTTGAGAGATGAACAAGCAGGTTTTAGGAAGAACAGATCAATTGCTGATCAAATAACTACTTTACGTATAATAGTTGAACAAAGTTTAGAACTAAAATCCCCACTTTATATTGGATTCATAGATTACGAAAAAGCATTTGATAGTTTAGACAGAAGAATGCTTTGGCTGAGTCATTACGGAATCCCCATAAAGTTTATTAACCTGATAAAAACGATGCATGAAGGAATGAAATGTAGTGTGGTGCATGAAGGACGGCTTAAGGAAGCATTTGAAAAAAGAACAGGAGTAAGGCAAGGATGCCTTCTGTCTCCATTTCTCTTTCTACTGGCCATAGATTGGATTATGAAAATAACTCAAAATAACAGAAATGGGATCCAGTGGTCGCTGACCAAACAACTTAATGATTAAGACTTTGCTGATGACATAGCTCTCCTATCACACAGCCATCAACAGATGCAGGATAAAATTAGCAAACTTGATGAGAGATCACAACAGCTAGGACTGAAGATTAATAGAGATAAGACCAACATTATGATAATTAATGCAGTTGGCAATAACCATATAAAACTAGGAGAAATACCTCTACTAGACGTACAATCTTACATATATCTGGGCAGTAATATAGATAGAGAGGGAGGAACAGAAAATGATACCAAAATAAGGATATCAAAAGCAAGAGGAGCTTTCATTGCACTGGGAAACATATGGAAATGCAAAGAGATTAGGTTAAATACAAAAATAAAAATTTTCAACTCAAATGTTAAGTCGGACCTTTTATATGGCTGTGAAACATGGAGAACAACAAAATTGACAATCACGAAGATACAGACTTTCATTAATGAATGCTTCCGCAGAATAAATGGATGGAACTGGCAGGACAAAATCACTAACATAGAATTATGGAAATGTACCAGTCAAATACCAGTGGATAAAGAGATACTGCGAAGACGATGGCGATGGATAGGACACACACTACGGAAGCCAACTGAGAGTATTACACAACAGGCCCTTTTTGGAATCCCCATGGGAAAAGACAAAGTGGAATACCAAGGAATTCTTGGAGAAGACAGATAAAAACAGAGATGAAGATGATGGGGAAGACATGGAATGATCTTAAAAGAATGGCAAAAAACAGAACGACTTGGAAAGTGTTTGTTGAAGACCTATGCTCTACTGGGAGCTAATAAGGTAGAAGAAGAAAAGAAAAAGAAAGAATCATCATTTATTGGCTATGAAATGAGAAGGGAACAGCTGGAACATATTGTAACAACTGGGAAAATTGAAGGACGAAGAGATAAAGGGAAGCAAAGAAAGAAGACACCAGAAAGCTTAAGAGAATGGCTTGCCAGAAGGCAGGCAACAACATAAATTGTAAATAACTGAAAGTGTTGGAGAGACATGATCACCTACTCCAGCAAGCATGGTACTTGATAAAGACGATATGTTTGATAATTTTATTCATAACTTTAGCACAATCTTTCATGAGATATAGACCTGTCTTTTAAAGCTAAGTTTTGATGTATGCTTTTTCACCGGATCCCTATTTCAAATCGCAGTTATTTATTTACCAGCTCAATGTATTGCTCACAATCTTCCACCATCCTTATAAACACAAATCTCATTGCGATAATGTAAATATTATTATATTACTTATAATAACAAGCTAACAATCCTATATAGAAAGAATATGTTACAGGGATTGTTTTAAGGTATATCCCACAGTTCTCTTTGTTTGTTTTTTTATTTGGAACATCGTCACTGGACATTTGAATCTATGAGAAGGTGCACCATTAAGGAAGAGACAGAATAAAAGGGCATTCCACAGTATTCAACGTTCGGTGTGAAGGCGGCACCCATTGAATAATTGAAGATGGAATGACCTGTGTTTCTCCTAACTGGTTTTGTCTGACCCATAAACCTAATGCAATTTCTCTTCTAGACCTAGGTTATATACATCACACGTAGACATACGTCAACAATATGAGGCGAGGTGGTCAGTGCTCCTCAAAGCCGGTATTAACTTACAGACATAATACATAAAGCAAACCCCACAAAATGGAGGTGAGGATGGTAATGCTTCTCATCGTTGGTTTCCTGGACAATCGAACAACAAACCAGAATATGGTGGATGAAACAGAAACGTGGTTTCACAATTAATGTTGAGAAAACCGAGGACTATCAGGGGAGAAGAAATAGAACGTTCTTAAAAGAGAACTAACCATAAAGACAATGTATTGCCAACATGAGAAAGAAACAATCATTATGTTGTTGGCAGTGTAATGAGAAGGAAACATAATGTAATGTGATATAAGAACAATGAGTGAAAATATGATACCAGGCAGTTTAAGATAACAAGAAGTTTGGATGTAATGTGATATAGAAATAATGAGTGAAAATAAGATATCACGCGATTTAATTATAAGAACAAGCAGTTTTGATAAAAATGTGATATAGAAACAATGAGTGAAAAGAAGATATCAGAGGGTTTAAGAGAACAGTTTGGATGTAATGTGATATAGGTACAATAAGTAAAAAAAAAACATATCCGAGTAGAGAACAAACAGACTGCTGGTAACGCTATAAAATAGACAAACATCAGAGATAGAACATTGTGTAGAAGCATTCTTATCTACGTCAGCAACCAAGCAAATTGGCGATGATGAACAGTCAGAAGATATATTTAAGTCAAACGCTATTCTTTATATATGCTTTATCACCATCATCATCAAGTACCAGGCCTACTGGCATAGATGATTATCTCTCTCCACAACTTTCGATCTCTACACTTATTTATCATTTCTGTTGTTGACCTTCTGCCAAAGCCATTCTCTTGAGCTATCTGGTATCTTTTCTCTTTGCTTCCCTCTATCTCTTCGTCCCTGAATTTTGCCATTTGTTACAATATATTCTAGCTGTTCCCTTCTCATTACATGGCCAAAAAATGATTGTTTCTTCCTAATATTGAAAATTAGCTCTAATTTTGCTTTGGACTCTTTCAGAACGTTTTTATTACTCTTCTTAGCTGTCCATGGTATTCTCAACATTCTTCTGTAAAACCACATTTGTACAGACTCCAGTGATTTTCTTGTCTGTTGTCCTATTGTCCATGTTTCACATTCATATGTTAAGACTGGCTCTACATAAAATTTAATAACTCTTTTACTTGTTTCTATTGTCAAAATTGGATTGCATAGTATCATCCTCATATTTTGTAAAGCTGCTTTTTGCCTGAGCCATTCTGTATCTTTCCTCGTTGTACATCTTCCGTCTGAGGTTAACAATGTCCCAAGATATTTTATATCATTTTACATTTATCATCAAGACAGAGGACGATGTTATCATTTTACATTTATCATCATGAAAAAGGGCAATGTTACCAATTTACATTTATCATCATGACAGAGGACGATGTTACCATTTTATATTTATCATCATGACAGAGGGCGATGTTATCATTTTACATTTATCATCATGACAGAGGCCGATGTTATCATTTAACATTTATCACCATGACAGAGGGCGATGTTATCGTTTTACCTTTATCCTCGTGACAGAGGGCGATGTTATCATTTTACATTTATCATCACGACAGAAGGCGATGTTACCATTTTACATTTATCATCATGACAGAGGGCAATTTTAGCACTTTACATTTATCCTCATGACAGAGGGCGATGTTATCATTTTACATTTATCAACATGACAGAGGGTGGTATTACAATTTTACATTTATCCTCATGACAGAGGGCGATGTTACTTTTTTATATTTATCATCATGACAGTGGGCGATATTATCATTTTACATTTGTCATCATGACAGACGCCGATGTTACCATTTTATATTTATCATCATGACAGAGGGCGATGTTATCATTTTACATTTATCATCACGACAGAAGGCGATGTTACCATTTTACATTTATCATCATGACAGAGGACGATGTTACCAATTTACATTAATCATCATGACAGAGGGCAATTTTAGCACTTTACATTTATCCTCATGACAGAGGGCGATGTTATCATTTTACATTTATCAACATGACAGAGGGTGGTATTACAATTTTACATTTATCCTCATGACAGAGGGCGATGTTACTTTTTTATATTTATCATCATGACAGTGGGCGATGTTACCATTTTACATTTATCATCATGACAGAGGCTGATGTTATCATTTTACATTTATCATCATGACAGAGGCCGATGTTATCATTTTACATTTATCATCATGACAGTGGGCGATGTTCTCATTTACATTTATCATCATGACAGAAGGCGATGTTATCATTTTACATTTATCATCACGACAGAGGGCGATGTTATCATTTTACATTTATCATCACGACAGAGGGCGATGTTATCATTTTACATTTATCATCACGACAGAGGGCGATGTTATCATTTTATATTTATCATCATGACAGAGGGCGATGTTACCATTTTACATTTATCATCATGACAGAGGGCGATGTTACCATTTTATATGTATCATCATGACAGAGGACGATGTTACCATTTTACATTTATCATCATCACAGAGGACGATGTTATCATTTTACATTTATCCTCATGACAGAGTACGATGTTATCATTTTACATTTATCATCATGACAGTAGGCGATGTTATCATTTTACATTTATCATCATGACAGTAGGCGATGTTATCATTTTACATTTATCATCATGACAGTGGGCGATGTTATCATTTTACATTTATCCTTATAACAGAGAGTGAAGTTCAGCAAGTACCTACAGTTTTGAGCATTGAACTTTTCTTGTACAACATACATAGAAAACTAGTAAAATGGTTTGGTCTTTTCTAAAATTATGTCTAAAATGCCTTACCAATGAGGGCATACACCAGGTTAATAAATGGATATAGACCACGCGGAAGACCATGAACAAATAATCGAATGATATTAAAGATATCTTGCAGGAACACCATTTTTTATCCAAGAAGCCACATAAGGATTCATAGGATATCTCTAGACCGGAAAATAGGGGAGATAACACCTACATCTGGTGTAACGAGAGAAGGAATGATGATGGTATGATAGTATGATAGTGATAATGATAATTATGGCGATAATGATATTAATGATGCTGATGATGATGATGATGATGACGATAAACTTAGTATTTATACATTCCTATTGTTACTTTGGTTAGCGGGGTAGAGTTCTGCCCTACCAAAGGAGGAGTAAGACGTCTCCTTTCCTCCGCTAGTCTTCGGGACACCCCTGGGCAAGGTGGAGCTCCCGTTTAGCCCCCCTATCAGGGTTATGTGAAGCCATTGGAGCAGGTAGTGGATGGTGTTGTGGGAGCAGCCGACAAGTAGTGCCGGTTATGGTCCCCACACCGCGATGGCAGGCAGAGGATCTGATGTATAGAGACAATGGCTGCGATCTCCGACTAGTACAGTCACTGCCAAGAAGGAAAGGAATGGCAAACTACATTCTTAAATTGCCTGGAATAATCATGACAAATCACAACCTTCTATTTACAGCTAACGACGTTAATGGGGGCTTCACAGCCACCTCGTCCGGTAGGGAGCGTCATGTGCTACAGGTCGTCATCAAGCAACTGTATGCAAGATAAAAAATAAAGAGACACTAGCAATAGGAACTTGGAACATTAGATCAGCATTCCAGGTTGGAAAACTAGAAAACATCAGTCAAGAAATGAAGAGAATGAAATTGAACATCTTGGGACTATGTGAAATGAGATGGACAGGGGTAGGATTATTACAACGCGACAGTGGAAATGTAATTTACTCTGGGGGAACCACACACGAAAGAGGAGTAGGCATCATGTTAGATAGATAAAGAAGCAAAACAGTGAAAGGATTTTGGCCAGTATCAGACAGAATTCTGCTAGTAAAATTGAGAGGTAGACCAATGGATATCAACATAATTCAAGCATATGCACCAAAAAGTAATAGCGAAGAATAAGACATTGACACTTTTTACGAGGAGTTAGAGGCGGCCATGGAACAGTGTAAATCCCATGAAATAACTATTATATTAGGGGATTTCAATGCAAAGGTAGGAACAGCTAAAGTGCAAAATGTGACTGGGGGGTATGGCCTTGGCGAGACGAATGACAGAGGTGATAGATTGATAGATTGGGCAAAGACACATGAAATGATTATAGGTAATTTCTGGTTCAAACAACACCCTAGGCGACTATGGATATGGCAAAGCCCAGACAAAAATGTACACAATCAAATTGATTTTATACTGGTACAGAGAAGATTTAGAAATGGGCTAACGTCTGTTAAAACAAGGCCAGGAGCAGATTGTAATAGTGACCATGTACCAGTAGTTGGAAAGATAAGAATAAAACTGCGGAAAGCACATAAATCACCAAGAAATATAAAATTAGAACTAGATATGCTAAGAGTAGATAAACAGATGAGTGATAAGTACAGCATGATAGTACAAAATAGATATAATGCTATTGAGAAAATACAGGACATCCAAGAGCAGTGGGAAATGCTCAAACAATCGATTCAGCAAACATCAAAAGAAGTAATACCAGTGACTAAAAGAATCAACAAAAAGAAATGGATGACAGAAGAAATATTACAACTAATGGACGAAAGAAGAAAACATAAGAAAGAAGAACGAGCATACAAAATACCGCACAATGAAATCCAAAACAAGTGCAGAGAAGTAAAGAAAGGATGGTTAAAACAGAAATGTGAAGAAATGGAAAAACAACAAAAGAAAGACCCAAAATTTATGCACAATCAGTTAAATGAATTAACAGGAAGAAAAGAAGTCAAAGTTTCAGGATGTGTTGAAAGATATTCTACAAAGGAAGGGAATATAATAATGGGACAGGAGAAGACAATGGAAAGATGGACAGAATATATCAGTCAACTCTATGATGATGAAAGAACAGAATTAAACAACTCAAATGAAGACACAGGACCACCAATAATGCAGAGTGAAGTGGAGGACGCAATTCAACACACGAAAAGAGGCAAAGCTCCAGGTCCTGACAATATAACAATCGAAGAGATAAATGCATTAGGAGAGTTGGGAGTACAAGTCATAACAAAATTACTCAATGACATATATAACACTGGACACATACCCGAAGATCTACTAAAATCTATCTTTATAGCCATACCGAAGAAGTCAGGAGCCACTGATTGTGAAGACCATCGCACTATTAGTCTCATGAGCCATATGACTAAAATATTACTAAGAATAATCATGAGACGTGTAAGGAACAAAATAAAACCAGAAATAAGTGAGGAACAATGTGGATTTGTGGAAGGAAAGGGCACCAATAATGCAATATACATCTTAAGGACATTGATAGAAAGATATATAGAGGTAAAGAAAGATCTATATATGTGCTTTATAGACTACACGAAAGCATTTGACAAAGTAAAGCATGTGGAAATAATAAATATGCTGGAGAAATTAAACATTGATGGCAAGGATCTGCAAATCATAAAAAACATGTACTGGCAACAAACAGCAGCTATACGAATTAACAACCAAACAGGACAATTCCAATATATAAAACAAGGAGTCAGACAAGGCTGTGTTCTGTCACCAGATTTGTTTTCACTTTACAGCGAATATATTATGAGATCAATAGTAGACAAAAAAGGAATTGAAGTCAACGGTCACAACATAAATAATTTGCGATATGCGGATGAAACAGTCTTAATAGCAGAGACAGAGAACGAACTGCAAGAAATGATAGACATAATAGAAGAAGAAAGCAACAAGAAAGGTCTCAGTCTGAATAGTAAGAAAACAGAAGTAATGGTTATATCGAAGAAACAATCATCACCATTATGCAGAATAAAAATAAACGAGACAAATCTGAAACAAGTACAACGTTTCAAATACTTGGGCACAATAATAACATCAGATGGGAGATGCACCACAGAAATAAAAAGCAGAATAGCTCAGGCCAAAATAGCATTTCAGAAAATAAAAGATATCTTATGCAACAAATCTATGTCAATAAAAATGAGAAAGAGAGTTCATCGGTGCTATATAGAACCAATTCTGACCTATAGAAGCGAATGATGGACAGCAGACAAACAAATGAAAAGACAATTAGAGGCCACAGAGATGGGATTTCTCAGAAGAATGTTGAAAGTTCCCTGGACAGCTAAAAAGACCAATGAGGAAGTTCTCAAAGAAGCCAACACAAAAAGGGAGCTGTTAAAAAACATCAGAAAGAAGTAATCAACATTTTTCGGGCACATCATGAGAAGAGAAAAGTTGGAATACTTGGTTACAACTGGCAAAATAAAAGGAAAGAGAGATCGCGGACGACACAGAGAGAAAATACTGGATAGCTTGGTGTCATGGCATGGAAAACAGTCAACAACAGAACTGATACGATGCACTGTAGATAGAAGATTGTGGAGGGACATGATCGCCTACGCCAACCGGCAAGTTACATGATGATGATGATGATGATGATGATTGTTACTTCAATTTTCTCAATCTATGTCATATTTTAACTGACCGATATTGGCTCCAAACGAAAATCCTGTTTTATCTTCTTCATCTTTTCCTCCTCCATTTTGTCGCTTGAGTTATAGAGGGGACACAACGTTCTTGTTGTGGGTCCTTCGGCATGCTATGTCACTTGATGATGATGTAGGGTTATCAATCACTCAACCGCAGAGTGAGACTACCTTGAGCTCTGTGACCTTCGTTTCATTTTGTATATGCCTAGTAAAGTATGGCATCGCTACATATTCTGTACTGGTTGCTATATCATTTTATTTGTTGTCTTTCTATCATCACTGAATGCCGTCTCCGCATCGAAGGTTGGCTACCATGGAGCGCCATTCCTCTCTGTCTCTTGCTTTGATGGTGCAGATTGTCATAGGCTAACTTGTCCATCTTTTGATGTTACTCGTCCATGTTAGTCTTGGTCTGTCTCTGCCTCTTTTACCTTGTATTTTCCCTTCCAATATTACTTTTATTAGGCTGTTGTGTCTTTTAACACGACCCAAAAATGTCATTTGTCTTGCTCTAATTGTGTTTAGTAATTCTCTTTTCATTTTTAGTTGTTTTAAAACTTCCTCGTTTGTTTTCTTTTCTTTCCATCCAATTCTGCCTATTCTTCTATAAATCCACATTTCAAAGGCTACAATTTTCTCTTCTGATATATATATATATATATATATATATATATATATATATATATATATATATATATATATGATGTGTCTTTCTATATATTTTAAAATTGGTTCTCTGCCAAGTGTCTCTCTTATAAGCATGTTTCTGACTTTGTCTGTTTACAGTCTACTAGTAGAGACTTTCAGGTTATCTACTTTAGTCTAACTTACCCCGTACAGTTACGTCGCACATGAATACGGTCAGGGAGGAATAGAATGAGAGCCACTGTCACTTGTCATTCCTTTTTTTTTTACACTGGACAATATGAATACAAAACATGTTCTACAGAATTGCACCCAGTACACAGACCTGAGAAGAGCAATGTGGTCCATACCCACCTCTCTGAAAGAGAAACTATATGGGGCAATCAAATCACTTAAACAGACAGCTGACTTTATGAGAGAGTCTGGAATCCTACTCTGATTGAGTCTTGATCGCAGAGAGAGAGAGAGAGAGAAAGAAAGAGAGAGAGATTCCTTTTTTGTTTACCTTAAGATGATAATAAAGAGGTTATGAAATAAGCTAACAGGCTGTCACATGTATTTGAAAAAAAGAAACCCCTCAAGTTATATCAACGCAGACAAGAAATCAACAAACCGATTCTTAGAAAAGGGGGCAACTTTTGGATACTGTTAATATGACGTCATCCATGAAAGCCAGAAGAAGGTTATAGGGCCGATATCCCAACTGAGTACCTGAAAACCTTTGACTATATACAGCATGTAAAACATTCAGGTATTGTAGTTGAGGCCGGACTGCTCAGGAATGCACAGAGAAGAGAAATGTCTGGAAACCTTCAATAACAATTGACTAAATTGTAAGAAAATGGAGAAAATATTCACAAAAAGTGATGGAGACTTAGTTTGTGACCTATACATTCAAAATGTATCTGGGAAATTGTGATTGATCTCAGTATGGATGTACATGCATCGTTGCTAAAGGAGACATTGACCATCTGCATTGTCGCGCTCATCGGGAACATCTTAAAGAATCTATCCAAATCTTGCTCTAAAAGATGTCACAGCTTTCCCTTTATAATGCAATAGATTCCCGGAAACTAAACTAATGGCCGATAGCATAAATTCATTTGATTCTAGCCAAGGTTCCACATGCATTAATGAAGGAGCTGCCACGTGTAAATTATAGGGAAAACATAGCAAGGTGTAAACTGTAGCGACGATAAGACTATTTGGAATCACATCACGTGAACCCCGCTGACATTTAGAATTACCTCAGGTAAATGGAAGTAGGATGTAGGAATGGATGTAGGAATTACCTACATGAGAATGACTGAACCCTCAACCATGAACAGACTACATGAGAATGACTGAACCCTCAACCATGAACAGACAACATGAGACTGACTGAACCCTCAACCATGAACAGACAACATGAGACTGACTGAACCCTCAACCATGAACAGACTACATGAGACTGACTGAACCCTCAACCTTGAACAGACTTACATGAGACTGACTGAACCCTCAACCTTGAACAGACTACATGAGACTGACTGAACCCTCAACCATGAACAGACTACATGAGACTGATTGAACCCTCAACCATGAACAGACTACATGAGACTGACTGAACCCTCAACTTTGAACAGACTACATGAGACTGACTGAACCCTCAACCATGAATAGACCACATGAGAATGACTGAACCCTCAACCATGAATAGACCACATGAGATTGACTGAACCCTCAACTATGAACAGACTACATGAGACTGACTGAGCCCTCAACCATGAATAGACCACATGAGACTGACTGAACCCTCAACCATGAATAGACCACATGAGACTGACTGAACCCTCAACCATGAACAGACTACATGAGATTGACTGAACCCTCAACTATGAACAGACTACATGAGACTGACTGAGCGCTCAACCAGACTACATGAGACTGACTTAACCATCAACCTTGAACAGACTACATGAGACTGACTGAACCCTCAACTATGAACAGACTACATGAGACTGACTCAACCCTCAACCACGAACAGACTACATGAGACTGACTCAACCCTCAACCATGAACAGACTACATGAGACTGACTCAACCCTCAACCAGACTACATGAGACTGACTGAACCCTCAACTATGAACAGACTACATGAGACTGACTCAACCCTCAACCTTGAACAGACTACATGAGATTGACTGAACCCTCAACTATGAACAGACTACATGAGACTGACTGAGCGCTCAACCAGACTACATGAGACTGACTCAACCCTCAACCATGAACAGACTACATGAGACTGACTCAACCCTCAACCTTGAACAGACTACATGAGACTGACTCAACCCTCAACCTTGAACAGACTACATGAGACTGACTCAACCCTCAACCTTGAACAGACTACATGAGACTGACTCAACCCTCAACCTTGAACAGACTACATGAGACTGACTCAACCCTCAACCTTGAACAGACTACATGAATATCATGTTAAGCTGGTAGATGCCAAGAGGGAACAGAAGCAGGAATCCAAAGAAGACTTGTCAACATGGCGTCGTTAGCCTCGCTACACGTTGAGGGATATACTTCCAACGAGACCTTAACTCTTATGGACGTGTCCGATGTACAATGAGGATGAGCAAAGTAAAACTAAAATACTAAACACCAGATTAACAAATCATGAATAATTTACATTAACGACTCTATTAAGTCAATGTGACGTGTGCGCTGAAAGGTCCTGTGTGGTT
The DNA here is from genome assembly GCA_032433765.1 of Megaustenia siamemsis. Taxonomy (NCBI): domain Eukaryota; kingdom Metazoa; phylum Mollusca; class Gastropoda; order Stylommatophora; family Ariophantidae; genus Megaustenia; species Megaustenia siamemsis. The sequence goes on from JAVIAB010000124.1 coordinate 80,379,811, forward strand.
GCGCTCATATAAGGATATACAACATCAACACGACAACAGTTTGCGAAGCGTCGCCTTAAACTTACTGCTCATGTGATAATAGATAAAAATGTTCACCGCTGAATTTGTTGCTTCAAGAACAAAGCACAGACTAACAAGAGTGGTGAACAAGTTCTCACACTTTCCTTCTATCGATAACTCCGGCTCCAAAACCATAGCAACCATAATAAAGCAAATCGGGATAAATGAAATAATAAACAAAGTGGAGATCGTGACCACCATTTTTGTAACCTTCTGGTCACGAGTACCCGCGTTCTCGACGCTTCCTTGAACTGTTGAAGACTGCCGCCATTTGCTCGTCTGTCTCAGTTTAATAACAAGCATGATAGTACACACAATAACAATAACAAAGGTTCCTAACTGGACAAAACAGCTGCTAATTGCAAGTACTATAGCTTCTACGATGAGTCGGTCCTCTGTGAAAACACGGGCAATAATTGTTCGGTTTTGAAGCAAAGAAAATTGTTCAGCAATTCTTGTGACGAAAAACACAGGTACCATGTTCCCGATGCAGAATGCAAAGATGGTGATGATAGTTGCTGTAACCAGTTTGCTTGAGAATATTGCTTTTACCTAAAACAAAGAAGCAAAGAAATCAATGTTACAGATATATATGTTACTATGTTTGGAAATTTTGTAACTAACTGGAAAACTTATTGTAACCCGCTGATCTATATCTCACATCATTTCAGCCATCTCATCTCAACTGTTACTACAGAGAGTGTGTACGGAAGTGTTTCGTCTTCCTAATATTGCGACTGTGGACAGGTCATCTACCAGGATATAACAGGCTAGCTGGAGTACTAGTTATATCAATCTTGCTTTTTTTCTTCTACCTTTGAGCTCCCTGTGGAGCATAGGTCTTCAACAAACACTTTCCAAGTCGTTCTGTTTCTTGCCATTCTTTTAAGATCACTCCATGTCTTCCCCATCATCTTCATCTCTGCTTCTATCTATCTTCTCCAAGAATTCCTTGGTCTTCCTCTTTGTCTTTTTCCCTGGGGATTTCCTGGTAGTGAAAAGGGTGAGTCGGCAACCTGGACTCCTTATTGCTTCAGACAGAGAGCTTTTATCTTTTCTGGAGGGCGGATTTACTTTTATTCTTTTCTTTGACTTGCCCATGTTTGTGAAGTTTTTTCAGCTTATTTTTATTTACAGTATGGGATAGCCAGTCCCATGCCCAACCCTCCTTTCTCGCCTCTTACGAACATGCCTGGTAGGCTACAGCGCCGCTATTCTTTACTTACCTTTCGGTAAGTTTTTGAAGATTTGAAAAAGTGTATGTAAGTTTAATCATGTTCCCTTTGCTTGCTGTCAATAAGAGCAGAGAAGGTTTGCAATGTCAACAAAGATTAATGATGAACAGCATTGTGATTATGGCGAGATTCAAAACTTGTAATATCGCAGCTCGACTCAAGAGTTATTTAAACCGGAAATAGAAATCGAAGTAGAGAGACATGAAGAAGTTCGATAGCCTCGTTGTAGAAAGAATAGATTAATTAGCAATGTCTTCTTATTCACATAATCCTGTAGATCGGTGGGGCACTAATGGCAGATTTTACCAAACCTTCTTCTGGTATCTTTACTTCGTCAACTTTCTTCATACATCTTATCTTCAATAATTATATTGAACTCTGCAAAGCAACTGGCATGTCCATTTATTGTTGTTATCTTTCCATTTCGTTTTTTTACTGTCTACCTCTCCTTTCACAGTTGCTTGAAGAATGGTCTTTCTCAGGCCAGATGATCGACACGCGTACTCGCTAAACCATTTCCTCTACCTTCATAATAGTCAATATATCGTCACGATGATTGATCTATTATAAATATTACGACCTCAAACCTATGAGCGATAACCGGGAGACATACTTTGATTTCACAGCCACCCTCTCAATTTTAGTTTCATGCTTTTCTGTATCAAATGAGTAAAATATCTGTATCAAAAATTAGCAGTGTCAACGATGGATTTTGAAAGCTAGATCGTAATTTACGGGTAGGTGCTTACTAATAACATCTTATTGCACGTATTGTTTCTCACATACAAAGTCATACCTTGAGTGGCATCGTAACACACAGGCATCTCTCCAGGGAAATAAAGGCTGTAATGCATCCAGTGATTCTCGTGAAAATAACATGAAGACCACCGCCAGTCAGGTACTGAACCTCTACTGGATCAAATGGTAGATCTAGGTCAATAAAGGCGGGGCTATAGCAAATATTTCCCCAGATAAGTGGGACCAGAGAGCATAGATCTGACACAGCCAGGCCTGAGAAAGGTAATCATTCAATTGTTAGAATAAAGAAAATAGGAAACCATAACTGGTACAATGCTTCTGCATGTACCACAAGTAAGTAGAGATATAACAATAAAAATAAACATTAAGATCTACTTTCTTCTTTTAATAAAGTTAATTAATAGTAGTGCTTATTCAAAGTATATGGTGGGCAGCGTTTGTTGAGCCTTCATGTGTTGATGTTGGTAAGGTAGTCAAAACGTTCTCGTTGAAGTCTGTCAATCTTTGAGTGATTTAACCATGTATTTTTATGCGATCAGTTTGCACCTAACAAATACTTTGTTTTCAGGACGCTAAAGGTAAGACTGTCCTTTTATTGAATTCATAAACCTTCGTTGTATCTCAAATAAACCAACATGATATATTTGTAGCATTGACTCCACATTAATAAACATAACACATTTTGTTCTAGAATCTAGATAGTTAGTTAATAAAGAGCTATAAGGAGTGGTAAAGGTATTGGTATTTTGTTCTAATTAATTAATTAATAAGGGGCTATAAACAGAGGTGAAGGTATCTTATAGAATTATTGCCCATTAAAGTTATGCGCGCTTTTCTTAAACTTACCAATTTTACCATCATTATCAAGTACCGGGCCTAGTGGCTAGGTGATCATGTCTCTCCACAACTTTCGATTTCGGCAGCTATTTATCATTTCTGTTGTTGACCTTCTGCCAAGCAATTCTCTTAAGCTGTCTGTTATTTTTTCTCTTTCCTTCCCTCTATATCTTCGTCCCTCATTTTTTCCAGTTGTTACAATATATTCAAGTTGTTCTTTTCTCATTACATGGCCAAAAATGATGATTGTTTCTTCCTAATATTGGAAATTAGCTCTATCTTTGCTTTGACCTCTCTCAGAACCTCTTCATTTCTCTTCTTAGCTGTCCATGGTATTCTCAACATTCTTCTGTAAAACCACAATTCTACAGACTCCAGTGATTTTCTTGTCTGTTGTCCTATTGTCCATGACTCGCATCCATATGTTAAAACTGGCTCTACGTAGCATTTAAGAACTCTTTTTCTTGTTTCTATTGTCAAAAATGGATTGCACAGTATTTTCCTCATTTTTTGGAAAGCTGCTTTTGCCTGAACCATTCTGCATCTTGCAACAGAGTAAGCTAGGGAGCAGGTAATTTAGTCGTTACCGCTCTTTGAATGGTCGATAGCAGTATCATATAGTGGCGACCAGCAGAATTTAAGTATGGTATTTTCCAGAAATAAAACAAAGTTAGGATAACAAGTTGTAGAGAATGGGTAGTGGACACCAACCGAAGGAGAGAGGTAGAATGATTGGACGACAGGATGAAAGTTTAGTTACATGGAATTTTCCATGCAACAGAAGTGGAAATTAGAAGATGACGCAGTGTCTGTGGGGATAGGCATAATAATGTTACCCACCGAACTAAGTAGAGACGGTCTTGAATTGGCCTGGACATAAGAGTTGAGGGGATTTTCCATGAATCTCCACTCGCCCAGTTGTGTGAAAGTGGCCATACATAGACTGCATGACTAGAGCATGCAGTGACCTCGTGGCGTTAATGACAGATCTCCACGATGTTCCACTCGGGTTGTCCAATTCACAACAACAAGTTTTTATTGTAGTGACCATTATCACACGGATACCATGCACTGAACTCATGGTGTTACTCCGCCAGGTAAATAGCTACCAGGAGAGGTCAGTGTCATGAAGTAATATTATTCCAAATAGGTCATAGAGATTTCGTGGAAACAAGTTGTTGTCGTCAATCTGGCGAAGAGTTCAGGTGTTGAGTCACAGAAGGTGGACACGAAAACGAAGAGTGACCAGAAGAGTGACCAACTCACGTGACCATAAGGGTCGCAAGGGGCACTTGGCAGCAGCTGATTGGCTGCTGAGCCTCAGGACGTAGAGAGTTGTTGAGTACTTAAAGTCCTGCACAACAAGATTAATTAAGTTAGGACAGAGCGAACCAGCAGAGAAGTTAGAGTCAGAACAGTTAGAAAGCTAAGAGTAGAAGTTTAGTTAATAAGTTTCATTGGAGTTAGCAAAGTCAGTAGGAATCTACAAGTTACAGTTGACTACAAGTCAGTTAATAGATTATTATTATCACAAGTAGAATTTAGTAGACTATGAACATTAGTGTTGTGCAATTGTTAATGTGTTCAGGAGTTGTGTTTCACATGTCAAGTCGTAAGTAGACAAGTCATTGACGTTGATTAATAATGTGTATGACAATCTTGCACTTGAGTCATCCTCATATTCATCGGCTGTCGCCTCCGAGGTGTCTCAAATTAATGAACAGCATTAATTCAAAATAAGTGCATCCACAAAATTGTATCACGTGCCGAAATCAATAAACGGATTATCATTTAATTGTGAAAAGAAAGACTCTGTCATGATCTTACATGTTACCAGTTGTAACATCAATGTTGTGATGTGCTTTGACATTTAACAAGTTTCAACTATACAAGATAAATACTACAGTTAAGAGAAAGAACATTACAAGTCTGTAACAGATTCACCTCTTTTGTACATCTTCCTTCTGATTGTTAACAAAGTTCCCAAATATTTGAAATCATTTACCTGTTTTAATATTGTTCCACTTGTCACTTTATTTTGCACTGAGGTGATGTATTTTTCTTTGTTATTACCATTACCTCTGTCTTATTGCTAAATCTCCCCTGATCCGGTGTATCTCATTTCGCAAAGTCCCAGTAATTGTAAACCCATTCTTTTCATTTCTTGTATGATATTTTCTAGTGTACCCTTCTGTATGAGTGTTCTCACATTCCAAGTACCTATCTTTAGAGTTTGTTTAATCTTTATTTAAAAGTTAAACTACTACTTAAAGATTAAACCAATTTTATAGGAAACGGGAAAGAGGGGTGTGGGGAGAAGAAGGCGATTCAGTGTTCTCTATAAGGCCATACTTCCTATGATGACCGCAAGCCTGGGTCCTCTATTATTTCTTACATGGATCCATTGAAGGCCGCCATTAAAACCTGGTGGTCTACAAAAAATAAGCCCGTGACGTCTTTGCTTATGCGTGCTGTAGAGCTACACATGTTGTTAACAGTGACCTTACCCAGTAAACTGATGTTGGCAGCGTCTTTAAATCCCTGCTTGATGAAACAGATGATGTTGATGACGTTGGCCACCACACCAAAGACAGTGATCAACTGTGACACAATAGAAAAAAGGATCCACTGGAAAACGAGCCGGACATGGTCACTAACTAAATCGCATGACGTCATTGGTAAACTAGAAATGCCAATTATGTTGACATTGGTGCCGTCAGAAATGTTTATTGAATCGGCCATTACGATCTCTACAAATCATGGACGAAGCTGAGAAAATAAAATATATACACACATTTGAATATAAACTGAGCGATTGTCTTCCAGTTAGTTTAGTTAAACATTACCTTAAGTGAATTTAAACTTCAAAATATGCTGGGGAAAACACTTAACGGCTAACATCTAATCTTACCCAATAGAATTTTTACAGCTGTCAACATCTATATCGATACTGGAAACCTGGTGGTGATAAGTTCAACACTCTCTCAAAAGTAATATTAGTGTTTAGATTTTTAACTGAGCAGCAAAGGCATACAGTAACTGAGTAGCAAATACATACAATAACTGAACAGCAAATACATACAATAACTGAGCAGCAAATACATACAATAACTGAGCAGCAAATACATACAATAACTGAGCAGCAAATGCATACAATAACTGAGCAGCGAATGCATACAATAACTGAGCAGCAAATAGATACAGTAACTGAGCACCAAATGCATACAATAACTGAGCAGCAAATACATACAATAAATGAGCAGCAAATACATACAATAACTGAGCAGCAAATACATACAATAACTGAGCAGCAAATAGATACAGTAAATGAGCAGCAAATGTATACAGTAACTGAGCAGCAAATACATACAATAACTGAGCAACAAATGTATACAGTAACTGAGCAGCATATGTATACGGTAACTGAGCAGTAAATACATACAATAACTGAGCAGCAAATGTATACAGTAACTGAGCTGAAAGCAGTCGGTGACTCATACAACACTTAACAGCTAATTTCGGACAAATTAGTGTAAATTTGTAATAGGGACATTTGATCGTATAGCAAACCGTCAAACGTGACCTTATCATATATAACCACATCATCTTCTTCCTCTCAAGTGTTCTTCTTTAGGAGGGCGTGGATGTTTTCTTAGTTTACCACACGTCGAGAGATTTGCGCGTGCACATCGATCTTTGGACTGGGTAAGTTATCTATTCCGTAACAATTTTGCCCGGGTAGCGAACATTTGTGGCTTACCTTTCGACTCTTAATTGCCACGTTTTCTGTAACGTGCGCTGGGTTCACACGCGGCCTCCTGTAATTCATCGTTATCCGAGATAAATCTTACGACATAGAGTCAGTGAGAGCGTTAAGCCAAAAACAAACCACGAATTAAAGGAACATATTTCCAACGACAGTGTCAGGATTTTGACCCATGAGTTATTGGTCCTGTCGGACATCTCACATCTAGACATTTTTAAATTGTCATTATTATCATCAGCTTTACAGCAGCTTCGCATTTGTAGGAATTTTGATGCTTCCTTGTGGCTTTACCCATACCTCTAGACGATCCTGTCCTCCAACTTCCCCATCCCTTAAGCTATCTCATAATGTAGACGGTTCATTTTAATCTAACTTGAAAATAAAAGTGTCTCATAATGAAGACCGTCCACTTTAAGCTAACTTAAAAAAAAAGTATCTCATATTGAAGACCGTCCAATTTAAGCTAACTTAAAAAAAGAAAGCATCACAGAATGAAAACCGTCCACATTAATCTAACTTAAAAAAAAAGTATCTCATAATGAAGGCCATCCATTTTAAACTAACTTAAAAAAAGTATTTCATAATGAAAGCCATCCTTTGTAAGCTAACTTTAAAAAAGTATCTAATAATGAAGACCGTCTATTTTAATCTAACTTAAAAAAAAAGGTATCTCATATATGAAGACCGTCCATTTTAAGCTAATTTAAAAATAGTATCTCATAATGAAGACCGTCCACTTTAAGCTAACTTAAAAAGAAAGTATCTCATAATGAAGACCGTCCACTTTAAGCTAACTTAAAAAGAAAGTATCTCATAATGAAGACCATCCATTTTAAGGTAACTTAAAAAGAAAGTATCTCATAATGAAGACCGTCCACTTTAAGCTAACTTAAAAAGAAAGTAACTCATAATGAAGACTGCCCATTTTAAGCTAACTTAAAAAGAAAGTATCTCATAATGAAGACCATCCATTTTAAGCTAACTTTAAAAAAAGTATCTCATAATGAAGACCATCCATTTTAAGCTAACTTTAAAAAAAAGTATCTCATAATGAAGACCGTCCATTTTAAGCTAACTTTTTTAAAAAGATCAAATTCCGTTTTATTACATATTTACTTTTCATATCTTTTTGTAATAAACGCATGGTTATATTTCTTGTTTCTGGCCGCTGAAACCACACTTCATGTGAGCTTATATAAGATAGTCGTCAACATTTCAATTGTCAATTTGTGGACTTCTCTTGCAGTTTCAATTTATCTAACAGGCCCTAACCTCCAAAGTCAACGTTCTTATTGAGCTTCTAGGACAACATTCAGGGGGATATATTCACCTCCGTTTTTTTATCGTCTTAGATGTGTGTGTGTGCACTTTATATTGTACGTGTATATAGTAGCTGAGCCATAATGACCCATTTCTTACAATGAAGATCATTTAATAACCAATGGGTTCCTTCTAATCAGGTGACGTATACGTCTACTGTAACATCCTTTGAGTAATATTTTGACGTTATTCTTCCATAGCACTAGTAATTCTAGATGACAACTCCTAGTGTGTTTCTTTGTCTATGGTGTCAGCCCGATTATCCATTTCATTTATTATTGCTCTAAAAGTTGCATTTAACCTCGGGTAAGATCAGTTCTGTTTTACTCAATCAACTACATAGAATCGAAGGCTATGTTCTATTAGGGCCTCAACCACATTATCAACTGCACTGTTATTATATAAATTCTTGTGTTCATCAGTTCACATTTTATCTATTCTATTTTGGGGAACATTTTTTAGATGTTGCCTGGGACTATTAAATTTGTACGTATGTGATTATTTACGTAATTCATGAACATAAGTTATATATGTTTTAAAGTCGTAATATCACTGGAAGGTTAACTATGGTTTCTATATACTATCTTAATGATACTTGATGAACGATTAATGAGCGATTATTAGGACTGATAAATATAAACATAAACTATATGAGATAAAATATCAATTATATGTAATTAACGATGAATGGTTTTATTTTACAAAGAAAAAAACGAATGAAATTTATACTCTCAATACTTTAAGGTCGAGTCCTTATTTCACATCATGAACTTAAAATTATGAAAAATGTAGTATAATGTTAGTGAGCAACGAACAGGTACAAAGAAAAAAAAAACATCAGATATTCAAAATAATGAGAATTTTAACTTGGTTCTATAGCTGCTATAATCAACAGCACAATATTATTACCGCTTTATTGCCTTGTTCGTGACTTTCAAATTAGTTATAAATTGTGGCAATTCATTGTATATATTTTTGCAACTTACAAGACTTGTATCACTAATTCTATTTATTAATTCGACAATAATTTCTTAAAAGTATAATGCCCTATTGTTTTATGCCTTATTACTTTTGTAACCCAAAATTCTGCCATGTCCTTACAACCTTAGATTATTAAGGTACAATATATAATTATTGTATTACAGAAGCTCAACAATTACTTCCCCTGGTTCAGGGAGATTACCACCTGCCGTTCTGGAGGAGACAGCTCAGATCGATGGCTCCTTGTAACATTACAATTATGGTTCCTGTTATTTTATCAACCCATATCATTAAACATATAACACATATTTTATTTCAATACTTTAAAATTATTTCTAAGTGCATTTTGAAATATGAAATCATGATACATTTCAGATTTTCTAAACTGTGTTCTTTTTATTGTTATTTTATGTCAATATATATGCATATATGTATGTATACATACAAATCTATATAAGTATTTGTGTGTATGTATGTGTGTATGTATGTATATGCTTGTATCCGCCTGAAGCTCCTTTTATATAACTATTGGCACGTTTAACTTTTGGGAGCCGCGATAGCTCATTGGTTAGTTAACTGGACTACAATCCCAACCAACAGCTTCTGGGTTCACCCAGCATTAAATGGTTACCCGAATTTTTTCTGGGAAAGTAAAGCGGCACGGGCGTAATACCGACCACATTACCCCAAAAATCATGTGTCGAAGGTCTGTAAAATATATAGTCACTGACACCATATTCCCTATACGGCACTTGGCGTGACGAGGGACTCTTTACTTTACTTTCTTACGTTTAACTTTATTCATCTACACACTATCTTCCTCGTGTTCGCCTAATTGCTACCCCTCGTCATTGTCTGCTTTCGAAGGGACGCTTCATTGGCATAAGTGTTTGTGTATTCGTTTACATCAAGCTGCTTTATCTCCGCCGTTCGGCCCAATACATCCGATTTCATCAAGACATTTTTGGATACCTGATTGCCCTCCCTCTTCGATACCTTTTCGATAAGCTCCTATAGTTTCAGCTCCAAGTAATCTCAGCTCCTGTGGTCTCAGATACTGTAGTCTTAAACTCCTGTACTCTCAACTCCTGTAGTCTCAGCTCTTGTAATCTCAGTTCTTGTAATCTCAGCTCCTGTAGTCTCAGCTCTTGTAGTCTCAGCTCCTGTAGTCTCAGCTCATGAAATCTCAGCTCCTGTAGTCTCAGCTCTTGCAATCTCAGCTCTTGTAATCTCAGCTCCTGTAGTCTCAGCTCCTGTAGTCTCAACTCATGTAATCTCTGCTCCTGTAGTCTCAACTCCTGTTGTCTCAGCTCTTGTAATCTCGCCTCCTGTAGTCTCAACTCCTGTAATCTCAGCTCTATATTCTTAACTCCTGTAGTCTCAGCTCTTGTAATCTCAGCTCCTGTAATCTCAACTCCTGTAATCTCTGCTCCTGTAGTCTCAACTCCTGTTGTCTCAGCTCTTGTAATGTCAGCTCCTGTAGTCTCAACTCCTGTAATCTCAGCTCCTTTATTCTCAACTCGTGTAGTCTCAGCTCTTGTAGTCTAAGCTCATGTAGTCTCAGCTCCTATATTCTTAACTCCTGTAGTCTCAGCTCTTGTATTTTCAGCTCCTGTAGTCTAAGCTCCTGTATTCTTAGCTCCTATATTAATATATAATCCCAATACAGTAATTCGGATGATTACGCTGGCACGGGCGGTTGAGTAATTATGGATTTTAATTCGTTTGCAGTGACACCGGGTTCTTCCATTACCAAATAACCAAATCTTATGTTCTGTTGGGACCACTGATGTGTTGAGATGTATATTAATTTTTGCAGCGTTTTAATTTCGTTGCATCACCTTCTTTAAAGTCTCCATTTGTATCTTCTGTTTCCGTATCTAATTGTTAATGAACTTTGCGGGATTTTCTTTGCTGAAAAGGTAAATATAACTCCACAGCAAATGTTGTATATTTGTGTGTTAGTGACATCCTTGTAACAAGCCTCAGATCATAACTTAGGGCTACCTTTACTTCCCAGTCTCTGGTGCCTATTTCAAGATAATTAATTTTTGCCGACAGACTTTAAGGTCTGGGAAAAACTATATCTGTAGCTGGCATTTGAACCGCGAACCTTCAGATCAGCTTGCGAGTTCACTAATGCCGATATATTTCTGGATTACTAGTGAGGTCTTGTATAATGCGGATATATTTCTGGATTACTAGTGAGGTCTTGTATAATGCCGATATATTTCTGGATTAGTAGTGAGGTCTTGTATAATGCGGATATATTTCTGGATTAGTAGTGAGGTCTTGTATAATGCGGATATATTTCTGGATTAGTAGTGAGGTCTTGTATAATGCGGATATATTTCTGGATTACTAGTGAGGTCTTGTATAATGCCGATATATTTCTGGATTAGTAGTGAGGTCTTGTATAATGCCGATATATTTCTGGATTAGTAGTGAGGTCTTGTATAATATGTAACCGAAACATACACAGATGGTTATTGAAATGTATGGGCGCTACTTCCACAGGGACACTGACCACAGTCAGGAGTGAAAGGGAGTATCGCCACTGCCACCTACAATACATGTTGTAGGATGTCACCAATGAGGTGTGGGGTCTTTGCCAGTATTGCAAAGTTTGTACAACTTAGATAAACCCATCTTCAGTGCTTTCACAAGTTTGTCTTCGATATATTGAGGAGAATATCAGGGCACTATGGCACGTTGAGAAATGAAGATGATTTGTCGATTAAACTAAACTAAATTACGCTAAAATAAACTAAAAATAAACAATATTAAAACAGAACAAAGCTGCACCAAGTATGCAATAACTTCCAGAGAGTAGTCATTCAGTGGATACCATCACACTGTAACTTACACGGGAACGAACGCGCAGACAAATTAGCAAAAGAGGGAGGGAGATTACCACAAGAGAACCATCCGCTCAGTTATGATGAAGCCAAATCCATCCTCAAAGGTCAGTTCTATGAAAAATGGAAACGAGAACACCCAAAGCATAACGAGAGGGATGGATACCACCAACTATCAAGGAGGGATCAAGTCATCATAATTCGCTTACGCACTGGCCACAACAGATTGAGAAACATGTTCACCAAATTCAAAATAGGTACATCAGCCTATGCCACTGTACACTGGACAATATGACTACAAAACATGTTCTACAGGATTGCCCTCAGTGCACAGACCTGTGAAGAGCAATGTGGTCCACGCCCACCTTCCTGGAAGAGAAACTATATGGGGCAATAGAATCACTTAAACAGACAGCTGACTTCATGAGAGAGTCTGGAATCCTACTCTGATTGAGTCTTGATCGCAGAGAGAGAGAGAGAGAGAGAGAGAGAGAGAGAGAGAGAGAGAAACAGGTAAATGAATTTAAATATATGTGAACAATGTTCACATCAGACGATAAATGTACGACAGAGATGAGATGCAGAATGGCTCAGACAATAGGAACTTTCCAGAAAATGAGGAAGAGACTGTGCAAACAATTTTGTGACAATGGAAAGAAAAAAAAAGAGTTCTTAAATGTTATGTTGAGCCAGTCTTAACATATGGATGTGAATCATGGACAATATTACAACAGACAAGAAAATCAAAGGAATCTGTATAAATGTGGTTTTACAGATGAATTTTCAGACTACAGTGGAGAGCTAATATGAGTAACCCTAGAACATTCTGAAGGAGGTCAGAGCAAAGAGAGAGCTAATTTTCAATATTTGGAAGAAACAGTTATTAATTTTTGTCAATGTAATGAGAAGGGAAAAGCTGGAATGTATTGCGAACACTGTTTAAGTTGAGGGACGAAGCGATCGTGGGAAGCAAAGAGAAAAGATACCAGACAGCTTAAGAGAATGGCTTAGCAGAAGGTCAACAAAAGTAATGAAAAATAACAGTCAAGATGGAAAGTTGTGCAGTCATGATAACCTACTCTGACAGGCATGGTACTTGATGATGTTGATGAAACTATACTATCGCTAGTTTTCTCTAACGCCTTAAAACAGGATGCAAACCAATGAAATCTTGGTGTTTCATCTACAATTCAAGTACCTCTGTATTTTCCTCCGAGAAAACATTTGTAAAGTTATGTTGTCACTGGTATATGTTACTGTCGATTAATTTTTTTTAGTAGTACAACACTGACAACATTTTTTTAAACAGATATTTGTTTGCTAAAACCGTTACACTTTTATTCCTCATTATCAGTGTATGCGACGCTCCTTCAGCGTTGTGGCTGCTGTTCTGATATCAATATTGTGAAATGTTATATTTCTTCAGCAATCGTTATTTTAGTCAAGTTATCAAGACCTGCGGGATCACATGCTTAATAAATTCAAAGACAAGTAATAAAGCGAATGTTTAGCGTTCAGATAGGCAAAGAACAAGATAAACAAGTAAAGTTTATTGTGACAGATTAACTGAATGGAAGGTGGAACAATGATGTTTCGGCCAAACATACAGCCTCCATCAGAAAAAAAAATTAAACAAAAATAGAAAACATAGAACACGAGGAGTGTACGAAGATCTAAGTACATCAGACATGAACAAAATATGTTGTGTAAATAGTTGCGAGATGAATCATAGGCCTCCCTGCACAAGCTGATGACCTGGAATAACCATAAAATAATAAAAATTCCAAGTAGTGAAAGGTAATTACCAGAGTCTTTATCAAGGGAAACTAGCAGATAAACCTTCCAGATAAGCACTTAATAAACTAACAAAATATAAAATTTGAAACTTGCATTTTAAAGTATAAACAGGTAAATGAATTTAAATATATGGGAACATTGTTAATCTCATATGGCAGATGTACAACAGAGGTGAGATGCAAAATGGCTCAGGCAAAAGCAGTTTTCCAAAAAAAAAAGAGGAAAATGCTGTGCAATCCATTTTTGACAATAGAAACAAGAAAAAGAGTTCTTAAATGTTATGTAGAGCCAGTTTTAACATATGGATGTGAATAATGGACAATAGGACAACAGCCAAGGAAATCACTGGATTCTGTAGAAATGTGGTTTTACAGAAGAATGTTAAAAATACCATGAGCAGCTAAAAAGAGTAATGAAAATGTAATGAAAAAGGCCAAAGAAAAAATAGAGCTAATATCCATTATTAGGAAGAAACATTCATAGATTTTTGACCAGGTTATGAGAAGAGAATAGCTGGAATATATTGTAACAACTTGGAAAATTTATGGACCAAGAGATAGAGGGAAGCAAAGAGAAAATATACCAGACAGCTTAAGAGAATGGCGTGGCAGACGGTCAACAACAGAAATGATAAATAACTTTCGAGATCGAAAGTTGAGAAGAGGCATGATCACCTACGTCATCAGGCTTGTTACTTGTTAATGATGATTTCAAGTGGGGTCACGTAACGTAACAATAAAGTAAATCCAAATAAACAGGAAGTCAAGTTAATGTTCATTGACAAAGCAAAAAGCCAACCCAAAGCTTTCATCAACAGTGAAGTATTTCAAATTGTAATCAGATATTAATGAGCCAATCATCATGTACCATACCGTTTGGAGTAGACGATCATGTCCTTCCACAATCTTCTATACACAGTGCATCGTATAAATTCTGTTGAATGTTTTCATGCCATGACACCAAGCTATCTAGTATCTTCTCTTTTTGTCGTCCGCGATCTCTCTTTTCTTTTATTTTTGCCAGTTGTAACCAAGTATTCCAACTTTCCTCTTATCAAGATATGCCCGAAAAATGTTGATTGTATCTTTCTGATGTTTTTTAGGAGCTCCCTTTTTATGTTAATCTGTTTGATAATTTCCTCGTTGGTCTTTTTAGCTGTCCAGGGAACTTTCAACATGAATAGTAACTAACAATGGAGATAACAAAAAAGAGATCAAAAGAGGATTATTAATAGCGACGCAACAATTAAAAGCCACTAAGAACATGTAGCACAACACCAGTAAGGCAGTACAATTAAAATTACCGAGGGTATGTATCTTCACACTATCAAAATGTTATTGCAAATCATGGACATTCTCGCAAACAGCAAGGAAGAAAATTGATTCTTTCTCAACAAAATGCTGCAGAAAAATCAATATTATATATTGGATAATGAAAAAGAGCAATGAAGACATAATAAAAGCCTTAAATATTAAAAAAGAACTAAATTTTAAACACCATTCTAAATTAAAATAATATGGCTACGTCATAAAACACTTGTCAAGTATATTTTCCGGACGTCGCATCACGGGCAGACCAAAAAGAAAGTGGTTTCAAGACATTTAGGAGCCTTAATCTTGGTAAACTGGGAGATCTGGCAAGAGACAGAGATTCTTTGATGCGAGCTGTGATGAATGCAACGTTCTGTGGGAGATCTGGCTAGAGACAGAGATTCTTTGAGGCGAGCTGTGGTGAATGCAACGTTCTGTGGGAGATCTGGCTAGAGACAGAGATTCTTTGAGGCGAGCTGTGGTGAATGCAACGTTCTGTGGGAGATCTGGCTAGAGACAGAGATTCTTTGAGGCGAGCTGTGGTGAATGTAACGTTTTGTGGGAGATCTGGCTAGAGACAGAGATTCTTTGAGGCGAGCTGTGATGAATGCAACGTTCTGTGGGAGATCTGGCTAGAGACAGAGATTCTTTGAGGCGAGCTGTGGTGAATGCAACGTTCTGTGGGAGATCTGGCTAGAGACAGAGATTCTTTGAGGCGAGCTGTGGTGAATGCAATGTTCTGTGATCTGGCTAGAGACAGAGATTCTTTGAGGCGAGCTGTAGTGAATGCAACGTTCTGTGATCTGGCTAGAGACAGAGATTCTTTGAGGCGAGCTGTAGTGAATGCAACGTTCTGTGATCTGGCTAGAGACAGAGATTCTTTGAGGCGAGCTGTAGTGAATGCAACGTTCTGTGATCTGGCTAGAGGCAGAGATTCTTTGAGGCGAGCTGTAGTGAATGCAACGTTCTGTGATCTGGCTAGAGACAGAGATTCTTTGAGGCGAGCTGTAGTGAATGCAACGTTCTGTGATCTGGCTAGAGACAGAGATTCTTTGAGGCGAGCTGTGGTGAATGCAACGTTCTGTGATCTGGCTAGAGACAGAGATTCTTTGAGGCGAACTGTGGTGAATGCAACGTTCTGTGATCTGGCTAGAGACAGAGATTCTTTGAGGCGAGCTGTAGTGAATGCAACGTTCTGTGGGAGATCTGGCTAGAGACAGAGATTCTTTGAGGCGAGCTGTAGTGAATGCAACGTTCTGTGGGAGATCTGGCTAGAGACAGAGATTCTTTGAGGCGAACTGTGGTGAATGCAATGGTCTGTGATCTGGCTAGAGACAGAGATTCTTTGAGGCGAACTGTAGTGAATGCAACGTTCTGTGGGAGATCTGGCTAGAGACAGAGATTCTTTGAGGCGAGCTGTGGTGAATGCAATGGTCTGTGATCTGGCTAGAGACAGATATTCTTTGAGGCGAGCTGTGGTGAATGCAATGGTCTGTGATCTGGCTAGAGACAGAGATTCTTTGAGGCGAGCTGTAGTGAATGCAACGTTCTGTGGGAGATCTGGCTAGAGACAGAGATTCTTTGAGGCGAGCTGTGGTGAATGCAAAGATCTGTGGAAGATCTGGCTAGAGACAGAGATTCTTTGAAGCGTGGGGAAATATTTAGAATCAGAATGGCAACTTTACCACTGATACTCAAATGGGTTGCAAAACAGAATAATTCTCAGTCAATACTTCAAAACATTCACAAGTGGTAGCTCGTGCATGAGAAATTAATGTCTAACAAATTGAAAAACCTTTATTAAAAGATCAGATGGATATAGTGTTCCAGTCAAGGACAACTGGGAAAGAGGTGTATTTGGGGTGGGGTATTATGCCGTTAAATAAATAATAATCGAAGCGTCTATCATGCGAATGATAGTCATTTAGGAGTACAACGTCATGACGATGGGAAGTGTTGATGGGTTGCAATGTGATGGCGACTGCCAATGAAAGAGTGGATGAGTGAAAGAGACAGAGGGTAACACGAACGAGAGACATAATAGATGGAACATAATCATCAGCATCATCATCATTAAGTGCCGTCTCCGCATAGAATCTTGGTTACCATGGAGCGCCATTCTGCTCTGTCTCTTGCTTTGATGTGCAGGTTCTCATAGGCTGACCTGTCCATCTTTTGATGTTACTCGTCCATGTTAGTCTTGATATGCCTCTGCCTCTATTAACTTGCATTTTCCCTTCCAAGATTACTAGAACATAATATAAAGTTGAAATATATATTGAAAATATACCAGGCAGCTTAAGAGAATGGCTTCGCAGATGGTCAACAACATAAATGATAAATAACTGTCGAGATCGAAAGCTGTGGAGAGACAAGATCACCTACACCAGCAGGCCTGGTACTTGATAATGGTGATCAATATAAAGTGATATATATATATATATATATATATATATACAATGAGATATTATTGTAACCTTGAAGTAATAAAGATAACCATTAACAGTGTGTTTATTTATATGATCTCAGAAAAAAAGTAAAATAAAGGGCGTCATTACGCCGTGTGGTTTCACTTTTGGAATATGGTCTTAGTGTCCATATTTTTTTTTGCAGGCCTCCCGAACATTATAATTTAGGTAACATAGACAGTATTGTGTCAGTTATGTCATTCTTTCCCAGAACTATCCGGTACCCATTTATGACTGCGTGAATTTGGCAGCCGCAATCAGAATCGAACCCAATCTCTGGTCCGTAGTAGTCCAGATCACCAATCACTGAGCTGGTGCAGCTCCCTTTGTATGATCTGCAACGAGAACATTATTTTATAGCAACTCAGTGACCATGATTTGAAGGTCGTTCAGTTCAAGTTTCTAGTCCTATCGGATACAAAAGATAATACGTTGGTGCGTCTTCGAGATGATCAAGTAAGAAAATCAGAAATAGCTGCAAACCAAAAAGACCGTTGTGTATGTCGTTGCACGGGACACATTTCACAAATTTACATTAATTATGTTATAATGATGACCTAAACACACTAAGGAAAACAAATTTTCTAAGGAAAACAAATCAATGTCGATGTTGTTCAACTAATGTTTTATACATTGACAGATACTGCCCGACAACAGTTGTGATGATTCTACAAGCATTATGAGAGAGAGAGAGAGAGAGAGAGAGAGAGAGAGAGAGAGAGAGAGAGAGGAAAGTGGAGGACACGAGAGAAAGTGATGAGATTGGTTTCAAAACAAAAGTATACACATAGTTGTAAAAAAAAAAGGTCAGTCATAAAAAGAGTGAGAAAAAGAGACAGAGATAAGTGAGCAGAAAGTGATGTAGATATAGGGAGATTAAGAGAAGAAGACAGATCGACTTCAAAATAATAAAAAAAACTATAAGACATGTTTTTACATGTTACACAAAATATACAAACTTATTTGTAAAAAGAACTCTATATATCAGCACGTTAGTTGACGCAGTGTTGTTCTATACTTGGTACTCATGTGGTAGTAAATAAAAATACTGACGGCAGAGTTTGTGCTCTCCAGCGCAAAGCAAATAGCGAACACGGAAATGAATATATTTTTGTATTTTCCTTGAATGGAGAACTCTGGTTCAATTATCATGGCTACCATGACAACGGTGTCTGGAAAGAAACATACGATAAATAAGGTTGAGATAACTATGACCATCTTGGTGACTTTGTTGTCTCGGTTTGAAGAGTTCTCGTTCATTGCAGATGAAGTTGACATTTGCCGCCATTTTGCCTTCCCATGAAGCTTCACAACTAACACAACTGTACAGATGACCACTGTTAAGAAGGTGGTGATGGGGATGATGACGCAGCTGATGGCCACAGTTGCATCCTCCACCATCTCGTGGTTCTCGCTGAACACCAGACCGATGACTGTTTTGTTTCTTCTGGGGATGAATTTCATGGCCAGGCGGGTGACAGAGTACATGGGCAGCATGTTCCCGGCTACCACAACAAAGATGGCGACGATAATGACGGCCACCTTTTTTGGTGTCAGTATTCTTTTAACCTGCAACGACATTGTCTTTAAACAATTAATGGCTTTTAACTTATAACAACATTATAGTTTCAACAAAATTGATGGTTTTTAGTTTTCAACGACAATGTGGATAATTAATTAGTGCTTTTTAAACTGCAACGACATTGTCTTCAAACGATTAATGCCTTTTAACTTATTATAACATTACAGTTTTTTTAACAAATAGTGGTTTTTATTTTCAACGACTAGGTGTACAATTAGTGCCTTTTAACCTTTCACGACTGTAGTTAATTTGTTTAAATATGGCTTTTAACAGTCAACGGCATTGTTAATAAACGATTCATGTCTTTTTTTAACCCCAAACGACATTGTGGTTAATTCATTAATGCCTTTTAACATTAAACGACATTATGGTTAAATAATTAACTGTGAGCACGCCCATAGTTGCTGATATATACAGATTTATGTGTTCGCTTGAGTACGTAATAAATTCCTCCACGTGGATAAAACTATTGCGAATCAACTCGTACAAACGTTTCCAGTAATAGTAGAGTTTGGGTTCTTGTACCCACCTACAAATAGTTTCAGAACCCTTCCCTTTTACTGTATTTCACACCTGTGTCCACCCTGTCAGCCGGCCATATCAATTTCAGTCCAGTTGGTGTCGGACCAAGTTCCGGACCACAGGGAAGTGACCTCTTTTTATTTCCTTTCTTGAGTATCTTGCATATTATCTCCATGTAGTTTTATTTGTGGACATATCCTTATTTATATATATATGTATATATATATCTATAAAAATATATATATATATATATTTGTGTTGTTTGTTGTTCCAGCTGAAGGCCTGCTTGGCCGAAACGTCGACTTTTGTTTTGCTAACTACCACGTGAAGATGTTACCATATCACTTTTTTCTTCCGTTGTTTAAAAATTGTTATTATCATCAGATTTACAGCAACTTCGCATCTCTATGCATCTTGATGCCTTTGCTCCTTTACATTTATGTGTTGTTGTTTATTGATCCAGCTCAAGGCTGACTTAGCCGAAACGTCGTTATAATTTTGTTGTTTCCCACCTTTCTGTTCCCATACCACTTTTTTCCTTTTCTTTTAAATTGTTATTATTAGCAGTAACAGACATAGCCGTGTAAGCATCAATCTAAAGTGGTGCTATAATCCAATATCTGAAATGCCAAGGAGCACTATGGTTTTGAAAGATAAATTCTACGTTGGGTAGCCAGATGATTGCCAAATGTCAAGGTTAGGCTCATCGATTTTGTCTTAATCTAAACAAATGTTTCGTGAACAATCGCATGAAGGACTTCGACAACCTTGAGTCCACGTCACTCCCACGGATGAAAGAGATGGGAGTTAAGATGGGCACAGCCAGAAACGAGAAACTTAGTGGGCGTAATAGAAGACTTATCAGCCAACACAGAACTGCGAGTTGTCAGTCGCTGGACACTGCGGGACATGCTGAGGAGGGGATCTGAGCATCTATGGACATGTTCGGAGTGCAATGATGATGACCCGCTAATAACTCAATAACAGACCAATCATTGTTCGCTTCCTCTCACCTTCAGCGGTACAGCTACACACAGGCACCTCTCAATTGTGATGAAAGCTGTGATACAGCTAGTGACTCGTGTAAAGATAAGATGTAGCCGAGCTCCCGTCAAGTACTGGACGTCTACGGGCTCAAAGGGCAGGTCCAGCTTTGTGAAGGCCGGGTTGAAACAGATGTTTGTCCATATCAGAGTGACCAGACAGCCGAGGTCAGAAATAGTCAGACCTGCGAGGAGAAGTCAAATATGTTTACATTAAAACATTATACGATACGTCTGCCTGGATTCCAAATAATCGACAAAATAGAAGACTTAGCTTTTGACATAGAGGCACACACATTGTTGTATTACTCTAATTGAAGATGTTTTGTGGGGATGTTTTAGTTGCCCTGATCATTTCGCAAAATTAAAAAAAAATATTAAAGAAAAACAATTCCAGTCCACAGGTTTGATATTAATTAGAAGATGCTGTGGCTGAAAGTGTGATAATAAAGTTGTTTTAGAATTTGAGTACAGAGCTGCTCGCATACACGAGTTTTTTTCGGGAAGAAGAGGAAGAATGTAGATCACTCGGGCAATCTTCATCCACAAACGTTAAAGAAGTTCTTGATCATTTCTCAGGTAAAAAAAATATAGAAAAGTTAAGAACCCCATCACGCCAAGTGGTGTATAGCGAATATGGTATATATACCGTATATATCATTATATGAACATAATCAGTAATCAGAAAAGTTGAAAGTGAGTAAATAAGAATAAGTGCACAAAGTGATAACGGGCAAACAATGTAATATAATAAGACATGTCCATCTATCTATCTCTCTATTATCTACCTCGATCTTTCGAGCCGAAGACGACACATTGAACATAAATTCCGTATTCTCTATGTAGAACGATCTCAGCTATTGAAAGTCAGAATTTGTACAAGACCTGTATTGTATCTGGCCACTAGTCCCTCTACTGAGCAGCCCTCTCCATCTCGGGAAGGGAGACTATGCCCAATGTTGTTGCTTCTCACCTCAATGGTATATTTTTTGTTTCTTTAATTCCCCCACATTTTCTTGTGCCCTCATTTTCCAAATTGGCTTTGAGATTCTCTTGTTATCTCATACTATCACATGGCCAACAAAATCTGACCTTCTTTTCTTGATTATAGATTATATCTCTGAATGATTTACCATTAATATACATCTACTTAGAAGTAATTCACCAACCATATCAAGATTCTGTATGTTGTTGTTGTTGTTGCAGCCTTTGAAAGACTTTTGGTGAATTTATTTTGTTGCTTTCATAGAGGATTATCTCTGTCTCCTATCGCTGTGTCGGTCACCTGTTGATGTGTCATTCAGCTGTCAATGTGTCGATCACCTGTGAATGTGTCGGTCACCTGTCGATGTGTCGGTCACCTGTCAATGTGTCGGTCACCTGTCAATATGTCGGTCACCTGTCGATGTGTCGGTCACCTGTCAATGTGTCGATCACCTGTCGATGTGTCGGTCACCTGTCAATGTGTCGGTCACCTGTCAATATGTCGGTCACCTGTCGATGTGTCGGTCACCTGTCAATGTGTCGATCACCTGTGAATATGTCGGTCACCTGTCGATGTGTCGGTCACCTGTCAATGTGTCGGTCACCTGTCAATATGTCGGTCACCTGTCGATGTGTCGATCACCTGTCATTGAGTCGATCACCTATCACTGTGTAGATCATCTATCACTGTCTAGATCACCTATCACTGTGTAGATCATCTATCATTTTGTAGATCACCTATCACTGTGTAGATCATCTATCATTTTGTAGATCACCTATCACTGTGTAGATCACCTATCAATGTGTCGGTCACAATTGTCACAGAGTTCGTTCACCATATGTGTCTGATTTTGTTTTCGGATCGACAAGGCTCCAGATTTCTCCCAGCCTCTAAAACTGGATACCAGTGATGTTTCTGAAAGTAAAGGCGGCCTTACGTAATACCGACCAATTCACCCAATAATGTGCCATGGTCATTGAAAAATGTGGTCAATAGCACCATATTCCCCATACACCTATCAAAGCAGGGGGAGGGAACCTATTTATTAAAAAAATTACTTATTTGTGTTGTTGACTTACCTAATAGACTTATGTTGACAGCATCCCGAAACCCAAGCTTGACGAAGCAGATAATGTTGACGATGTTGGTGACTGTGCCGAGAATGTCAATCAGCTCTGAGATCACCGCACTGAAGATCCATTGAAAAATCAAGCGGACTTCGTCACTAACAAAGCCAAGTGACGACACAGGAGGAAGAGAGCTCTCGGATAAATCATTTGTGAGAATGGACAAATTTCGTCTAGTCGCCATTAGTGAGAATAGACCTGTCCAATCAAATAGCATCAAATAATAAATGTTAAACTCTCGGCAATATATTATTTAGCTGCTTGCTCTTATGTCTAATTGACATTTTATTTGTACTCGTAGAAATGGTGTTGCAGTTAAGAGTAGAGAACTCATGGACTATCTACATTCCTCTCACTCTTAAAACTGATACTTCAAAGAAAGTGGCTTAAACTTGAGATACCTCACAACATTTTGCGATTTCTGACCTAATTGTCAATTATGTTAGTGATATATAAGTAGCTAAATAATAACACATTTCAAAGGGGGCAATCTCACACGTTATATAATGTGGAATAGTAATTTGTGTATATTATCGCAAAAATCGTCCAAAAAGAAAATTGCGTGGGCAAGGTCTGACGGTCTCGTTTACGGCTTGTCAGTTCTGGCACCACCTAGCGGTATAGCTAAACAGATGATGTTACTGTTAAGTTAGGTTTCATGCATCGAATATAGTAACACATCCGACTAATGCATATCAGGTCGTGCAACGGAGCTTGTCCATGAGGGTCAGGGTTTTCCTCAAAGCTTCTCAGTTTTCCGAGAAACTAGAAGCACCTATAATGCGCCTGGGGTACAGCGATGATGATCCTAACGTGACATAACATCACAATTGAAGTTATACTTTCATATAACAGACCCTAAATGTGCCATATAAAAAGAGTTTAGAAGATATATTTCATTTTGTAAAATATCCAAAAAGTAAGACAAGTAATATATCAATGACTAGCAACTGTTAATAGTTAGATATACGTCTGCAGCCTCGGTGGCTGAGAGGTTAATGTGCTCATTTTCTTAACAGAAATGTCCGGGTTCGATCTCAATAAGTAGGGGATTTCTTTCAGATCGACAAGGCTTCCGGGTTCACCCAGCCCCTAAAAATGGCTATCAGTGATTTTTCTGGGAAATGAAGATTACCTAGCATTATAGCGACCATATTAACCTCAAATAGGCCATGATCATAGAAAAATATGGTCACTAACACCACATTCCCCATGCGCTTATCAAGGCAGGGGGAGGGAACCTTGACTTTTATTAGTTCTGGGAAACTGGGTGGTCTAGGTTTATGACGTCAGGCTCTGGACAGGAAGGTCTCAGGTTAAAATTACGAGAATCCGTGGTTTCTTCATGACCTGATATTCCCCTGTTCTTTGGTTAGTGAGATCCAATGTCAAGACTTCTGGATAACAGCGAAAACCAGGAGATTCCGTGTGCAATCATGCACTTTCAAGAAACCTTAGCATTTACAAACAACAAATATTAAGCCAATATATGTGACTGTCAGGACAAAATTATAGATAGAACATACCCACTATAGGTAGAACATACCCACACCGATAGATCCCAGGCCGTACTATGGAGTTCGTGCACAAAGGTTAAGGTTCTTGTGGGAGTTTTCTCGGTATTTCGAGGACAAAATCGAAGCACCATGGATTCCTTCTAGAATACAGCGATGATAAGCTTAGGATAACATAAAGTGGAGAGGAGAACAATATTGTCTTCGTTATGTTTACATAACAATGATCGCCACAAAAATGTCCACTTTATTGAGTGTTCATTCAGACATTAAAAAAAAAAAGTAAAGTACCCCCGTTACGCCAAGTGGCGTATAGGGAATACAGTGTTAGTGACCATAAATTTTACAGACATTCGGCATGATTTTTGGGGTAATGTGGTCGGTATTACGTCCGTGCCGCTTTACTTTCCCAGAAAAAAAATCCGGTACCCATTAAAGGCTGGGTGAACCGGAGCCGTCGGTTGGGATCGAACTCTACCTCTTGTCCTCTGTAGTCCAGTTCACTAACCACTGAACTATCGCGACTCCCTCATTTAGACATGGTATAACTATATTACACAGTAAAACTATATGAATTTGGTATAAATATATGCTTTCCTAACCCTAACACAGATGAGTAGATATTTAAAAATATTTTACTGACTCATATAGAGCGGAAATGGGAATAAAATATTACTTCACTGACTCAAACACAGAGTTAAACAGCATCGTGTACTCCAGGGAGAACTAGAAAATAAATTACACAGAAAAAAGGCAATGAACGTCAGAGAAATACCATTCTTGTTCACGGCCGCAAGGATATCTAATTTATTTATTGTAGGCTAATTATCTGCAGCAAACAAATGGGTATAAGAGATAGAAGAAAGACATAGTAAGACTATTTTACTGCAAGTCTTGTTCTAGCTCAGCATGAACAAAATGTTTTTGAAGGTGAATGAAACTGCCAAATGTCAACGATGTCATCAAATAATTCACGCCAAAAGTAAACAATTTTCAGTTTTCCGTATTTCTATAAAATTTTAAAACTTTCTGTGTCCAAAAGAAAGAATGTAAAACCACTGAAAAGACATTCTGTTTTTTTTTCATTTTTGTATATAAAGCTACCGAGTCCAAATAATTCTTGCTGCAAGACATCATTAACACAATTCAATACAAAGGGTTTGTCGTGGTGTTAATTAACAAAACCAAATAAACAACAATGACTTTACTCAGCAAAATTCTTTCATTTAGAAGCCAACATTATTGAATCTGAAGAAGAAACAAGGTGCCAACTCACGATTTGTGAATGTTTTCAGACTTTTTGTAAATGGAGAACATATGCTCCTAGAGCTTTGTCTCTTATGACTTTACGTTTGTCAGTCATTGTTACCTCAAATCTTTAAATCTCATTTGTCGCTACTGTAGGTTATAAATGATTGTAAAATCATATTCATGTTTCGGCCGTATGCTTCTTGAATACATAATGTATACATACATAATGTATTCAATACACATATTGTATTCAACACTCAATTTATTCATACATATTGTATACAACAAACCGTATACTCACCACATAGTGTACTCATCACAAAATGTAAGCAACACACAATTTATCATATGGGATCCTTGTTCTTGGTCAATTTTTGTCTGTCAAATTGTGTTTGTGACATAAACAAATGAAGACCAAGCATTAGAAAGATAATAAGACAAAGAGACAGACAGAAAAACAACACCACTGAGTT
Organism: Megaustenia siamemsis; assembly: GCA_032433765.1. Taxonomy (NCBI): domain Eukaryota; kingdom Metazoa; phylum Mollusca; class Gastropoda; order Stylommatophora; family Ariophantidae; genus Megaustenia; species Megaustenia siamemsis. The sequence continues at coordinate 80,405,699 of JAVIAB010000124.1, forward strand.
TCCGCTATAACAAAGGCGCAATCAGTCAGGGCAACACTTAACGAGAAAAGAAAACATATTTCAAGCTATTGATATTTACGTAAATGAATATTCACCCATGTCCTGTCTGAACACCATTGACAAGTAACCCTATAGCCCTATGGAGACCTAGTACAGACCTCCAGCCTTTCATCTTTTGCCCTAAGGAGATCTCGTACAGATCCCCAACCTTTAATCATTAGCCCTATGGAGACCACATATATATCTCCAGCCTTTAATCTGTAGCCCTAAGGAGACCTCATACAGACTCCCAGCCTTTAATCAGTAGCCCTATGACAACCACGTACAGATCCCCAGCCTTTAATCTGTAGCCCTATGACAACCACGTACAGATCCCCAGCCTTTAATCTGTAGCCCTATGACAACCACGTACAGATCCTCAGCCTTTAATCTGTAGCCCTATGACAACCACGTACAGATCCCCAGCCTTTAATCTGTAGCCCTATGACAACCACGTACAGATCCCCAGCCTTTAATCTGTAGCCCTATGACAACCACGTACAGATCCCCAGCCTTCAGTCTGTAACCCTACGGAAACTTCATAAAGATCCCCAGCATTTAATCAGTAGCCCTGTGAAAACATCATACAGACCCCCAGCCTTTAATCTGTAAACTTACGGAGACCTCGCAAAGTCCCCTAAAGTTAACTCTTTCAGCACGGAAGGTTTTTTTTTTTCAATTTCAGAGACAACATTTGTAATGTCTTTAAATATTAATCTATATGTTGATATTTATCTAATACTTAACATATTATATGTGAAATATTTTAGAAAATTAAACAAAGAATTATATTTCATCATTACCAAGATGATACTAGACATGTAAAAAGAATATGGTTTGATGACGGTTTACACTAATTAAATTGAGAGTGACGCACTGTGCGTCTGAACGTGTATGACAGAAATCGGCATGGCGCATGGTGCGTCGAAACGTACGGAAAGAGTTAATGCCAAAGAGAATAATAGAAGGAAAAGGATGTGTTAGCACTCGGAAAAAAATGACAAATTTGCCACGAGAAGGCAAGGCGCAGTGCCATGGAGTACGGGTTCGATCCTGCTTCGGACCATATATTGTTCTTTTCCTTCTATCATTCCCTATTATCGCCTCGGAAGTTTCCCTATTTAATAATATTTATTTATTATTATTTGTCTCTAATGTCAAAGAGGTAGTTTATGTTTTCAGATCATCAAGTGTGTTTGCATAAGAACGATTTTACTTAACTCCCATATAGCTGCCACTTAACGACATTTAATAACAAAAGAGTCAATGAGTGGAAAAGTAAACTCTAGCATTAATAGTTACATCAACCATACATTCTCTCTACGAGAACACTAATCATTTATAAATAGACATTATTAAATGATCTATATAACAAACAGCAGGGCTCACTGTTGGAACAACCATGCCTTTCTAAAGGGTGAATATTATATTTTAAAAGCGGCAAATGTAATATAGAACAAATACCAAAACAGAATGATAAACCAGTCATAATTGTGCCTTGTGGGTTTAAAAAAAACAACTTCTAAATCGTAAGACAACTTAATTGTCTACCAGAACAAAGAAAGATATTCTCTGCGCATGCTCAGTGGCTACTCTAGCAAAGCTCAGCTATATTTAGAGCTATTTGTCACTCATGTTCTCGACTGTCTCCCAATTTGGAGATAATTATAACCTGCCCCTCCTCTCCCTCACGCTCATTCCTCCATTAAATTCCACGTCAGTTCCCCCTTCCCATCCCTATCACAAACACACATTGAATGACACGAGAATCACGTGTTCTATTAACCCCAGACTTTGTTTTCTGCTCTTCATACTTAACCGTATTGATTATTTCCATTGGGCAATCTCTCGCTATGAGAAATTGTCATTTATGACATGGCATGGAATATATCATACCCTAGCATATTCACAAACACATCGACATTATACGAGTAATTTATCAACGACACACATTTCGTCATTATACGAATAATTTATCAAAGACAAACAGTGTCAATATATAGGAGTAATTTATCAAAGACACATATAGCGTCAATATACAAGTAATTTATCATAGGCAAACATTGCGTCCTTATACGAGTAATTTATCAAAGACAAATATAGCGTCATTATACGAGTAATTTATCAAAGACAAACATTGCGTCCTTATACGAGTAATTTATCAAAGACAAATGTAGCGTCAATGTACGAGTAATTTATCAAAGACAAATTTAGCGTCATTATAGGAGTAATTTAACAAAGTCAAACATTGCGTCAATATATAGAGTAATTTAACAAAAATAAAAATTGTATCAATATGTAGAGCAATTTATCAATGACTAACATAACGTCAATATATGGAGCAATTTATCAAAGACAAACATAGAGACATTATACGAGCAATTTATAAAAGACAAACAAATCGTCAACAAGGTTGTGTACAAAGGAATCACTGTCTTTTCTATTTAATGTTATTAACGTTTCTATCATTTTGTATGTGTCTGTGTCTGTGGGTGTGTGTCTTTGTGTGTTTGTATGTGTGTGTGTTTCTGTGTGTGTGCGTGTGTGTGGTGTGTGACATTATTAAGTGTCTTCCTTCTTAATTTTTAAGTTAGCTAAAGATAACATGTAAAATGTTTCTTATAATTTTCTATAATGTGTATTGTTTTGTATATGACTGTTGAAGACTTCACAGTCAAAATGTTAGTTCTTTGTTTGGTCTTGTCTTCTTCACAGTGCACCAACATTCTAGTTTTTTTTTTCCCCTAGAATTGTTTATTCAGCACGTCATATATAGCAACAACATGATATACTTTAAGTACGGGTGTGCTTTGTTTTCTTTTATCTACTTTTATTTTTACTGGGATGGATAACCTCTTGGCGGGAACATCCCGTGGAGGTGAATTGTTACTTGGTTAACTGATGTTGAACAACTAGTCAGCTATGAGTCGTTGACGATCATCAGCTCATTTCTGTATACCTTTAATTTCACTTTCTGCATTCATCATCATCATTGAGTGCCGTCTCCGCAACGAAGGTTGGCTACCATGGAGCGCCATTTTGCTCTATCTCGTGCTTTGATGGTGCAGGTTGTCATCGGTTGATTTGTCCATCTTTTGATGTTACTCGTCCATGTTAATCTTGGTCTGCCTCTGCCTCTTTTACCTTGTATTTTCCCCTCCAGGATCACTTTCAGTAGGCTGTTGTGTCTTTTAACATGGCCTAAGAATCGCATTTGTCTTGTTCTAATTGTGTTCAGAAGTTCTCTTTTAATTTTTAGTTGTTTTAAGACTTCGTCGTTTGTTTTCTTTTCCTTCCATCCAATTCTACCTATTCTTCTATATATCCACATTTCAAAGGCTTCAATTCTCTGTTCTGTTTTCTTGTCTAATGTCCATGTTTCAGCACCATATAGGAATATTGAGAAGATGTAACATTTTGCTAATCTTAGTTTTAGCTCTGGTGTTATTTGTTTTAATGTTAGTATGTCCTTCATGACATTAAAATTACTTTTTGCCATTCCTATTCTTTTGTTTATTTCAGTTGTACATTTTCCATCACTGGTTATAGTATGTCCAAGGTAGTTATAGTTCTGAACTGTCTCCAGGTCTATTCCTTCAATTTTGATATCCACTTGTGGGTTTTGAGTATTTTCTTTGTTTATGATCATAGTTTTTTCACACTTTCTGCATTACCACTGAATAATGATGTGGTTCTTTCGCGAGTTAACATCTACGCCGTTGTCAAAAAAAAATATTATTTCTTTCAATATTAACTTTACTTTAATCTTGAATCAAAACTATTGAAATAAGTATTCTAGTGTTGCACAACATCGGACAAATGCTATCACCAAGAAGAAAAATAACTCAGGTAGATAGGTTACGGATTAGCCTGGGAATTATTCATTTCAGCGTCGTCTACCATTGACAGATCTGTACACTAGACTCAAGATCAATAAGGAAAACAACCGCTACAAAATTAAATGGGTTAGACTCATAACAGAAAACAGCCTGACAGATAAAATCAGAAGTGAATAATCAAGAAGAACTAGAAATTGCATCATCATCGAGTGCCGTCTTCTCAACGAAGGGTGGCTACCATGGAGCGCCATTCCACTCTGTCTCTTGCTTTGGTGGTGCAGGTTGTCATAGGCTGACTTGTCCATCTTTTGATGTTACTCGTCCATATTAGTCTTAGTCTGCCTCTGCCTCTTTTACCTTGTATTTTCCCTTTCAAGTATACTTTTAGTAGGCTGTTATGTCTTTTAACATGCCCCAAAAATATCATCTGTCTTGATTGAATTGTATTTAGTAATTCTCTTTTCATTTTTAGTTGTTTTAATACTTCGTATTTTCTTTTATTTCCATCCAGTTCTACCTATTCTTCTATATATCCACATTTCAAAGGCTTCAATTTTATGTTCTGTTTGCTTGTCTAATGACCATGTTTCTGCACCATATAGGAATGTTAAGAAGATGTAACAATTTGCTATTCTTATTGTTAGCCTGGTGGTATTTGTTTTGATGTTAGTATAGGAATTGTAGCCGTTATGAAATACTTAATAAAACAACAGTAAAACTGTTTCTAGCACGTAACACAGAAAGATTAAAATATAACAAAATAAGCCATCAACAAATGCTCCAAGAAATCAGACCAAAGGGTTGGTCACGAAAAATAATTGACAGAATTATGGGAATTCTAATCAAGCTGAAAGAATTCATTAATGTAGTAAACACTGTCATAGGAGAGATTAGATTCACCAGGGGCCCGGCCCAGCCCAGGCAATTTGTGTTGTTTTTTTTTCCCATGATGAATTTCTGCTATATGTCTTTTTATAAAATAAACACGGTTTTAGACAAGGTAAAAGAGGCAGAGGCAGACCAAGATTAACATGGACGAGTAACATCAAAAGATGGACAAATCAACCGATGACAACCTGCACCATCAAAGCAAGAGATAGAGCAAAATGGCGCTCCATGGTAGCCAACCTTCGTTGCGGAGACGGCACTCAATGATGATGATGATGATGATAAAATAAAGGCTACGTTAGATAGAGGTTATCTTATAAGACCCTCGGCTATGTCGTTTAGAAATTTGCCACTGCTTTACAGAAGTTCATAAATATAGATTGACCTGACAAAGTGATTTAAATACTAGTCACTGTCATTGAAGAGATTTGCATAGGCAGATGAAGCTGGTAACATGTTTGAAGCACAAAGCACAGTTAGAATATATGATTAAAATTGTGCAACTTCCTGCTATCTATGGAAAAAAATAATTTCACCAGGAAAAAAAAGCAAAACAAACGCTTTACTATTTGTTGCGAAGACTGCGTTGTAGAAACCCCCATTTCACAACAGTATATTTCATTACATCTTTTATACACCCCATTATAAGTTGTACAAATATCATTAAGTAGAAAAATAAAATTTGGAAAGTAGACCTTGAATATCAGCCCAAGTGTGAAAATAAGATGAAGTTGAATACGTAGAAGTAATACAAACAAAAATAGGTAAAAAGTAAGTTTTACATTACTTTAAAATACTGACTTTTTAACTATTTTCGCATTTATTACTTTTGATTTCAGAGCTACCGCCTCTGCTGAATGTGAGGCGTTCCGAAAGTTAGTCATTAAATACGCTCGAACAGAGCATAAATCACGCATTTGCATCAATCTTAATATTTACATTCCATAACTGCTGTATAAATATTTGAGACTACTCGGTGATATTATATAATGTACATATCTTATCCCTTCAATTTTTTAAATATTTTATTTGCACTTTTAAAATCCTATATTAACTACGGTCAGACTGAGAACATAATCTGTAATTATATTTACGAATAATTGCGGCCCAAGTAGTTGATTAAGATATTACAAGTGGCTGATATTACCCAGTTGGAATCACCGCTGCGATAATACGACAATGTCATGATTATTGGTAATGTTCAATATACTATTTGTATTGATTCGTGCATAATTATATTATAACGCCTATTTTATTTGCTCTGCTGGGTGTACTTTCTTAAGTATATGTTATTACATCGTAATTATAGAATATTTACTCAATGAGACAGATTTATTTCTCTTCAGGCTGAAATATCACCAATGAAATATGTTCGCTCCTATTTTTAACTATAATTTTATTGAATCACCATGTCAGGGCCATCACCATTTCCAACAAAAAATATAGACAAGGAGAACAACTTGTGATACTTTCTATGTTTTCATCAGAAGTAACATATACTTAGAGTGTGTTCGTATTCATTACCTGATATAGATTACTGTGGCCAGTCTATTTAAATAAGAATATATTGAATGGTCCCACTAGGTCAAGAACGCATAGCTCCATTTAGAATTCATTTTGTAATGTTAAACACGAACGAGTTTAATATTACTTCAAGTGTTTAATTCTCCTGATACATTTTATATTTAATATTGTAACATTTATTTTACCAAATCTCGAATTGTTTGACATATCGGTTGTGATACACAATCAATTACAAACGAGTAATAGCCCAGTTAATGAACAATCCTGGTTTCAATACAAATCACACATAATACGAGATATTATTCCTCCTCAAAATTAAACAAATGAAATCAGACAAGGCTTTGTATGCAAGCTCATGGTTTGTCTACATTACAACAACCGTATACTGTAAGCACAATTGACAATAGTACCTTGCTTGTGTAGTTGCAGCTTTCTTGTTAGCACAGTCTGACACGAGAATTCCCTATCGCAGGAAGCATAGCAAGGAATAGAGTTGGACTCGGCTTTTATGTTTTCTGTGTCTTTTTCTTCTCTACTTCCTTTTCTTTTATGCACTTAGGGTTTTGAAAGAAATAGAAGTTCCAATTATTGCTCTTCTAACAACCTTACTGATGTCGCAGAGCTTCTTTGATGTTGTTTGGTTTCTCTGGTGTTGAAGTGCTTCTCTGATGTTGAGGAATTTCTCTGCTGTTGCCTAGCTCCTCTGATGTTATAGTACTTTTCTGATGTTGAATAATTTCTTTAATATTGTGATGTTTCTCTGATGTTGAAGAATTTCTTTAATGTTGAAGTGTTTCTCTGATGTTGAAGAATTTCTTTAATGTTGAAGTGTTTCTCTGATGTTGAAGAATTTCTTTAATGTTGTAGTGTTTCTCTGATGTTGAAGAATTTTTTTAATGTTGTAGTATTTCTCTGATGTTGAAGAATTTCTTTAATGTTGTAGTGTTTCTCTGATGTTGAAGAATTTCTTTAATGTTGTAGTGTTTCTCTGATGTTGAAGAATTTCTTTAATGTTGTAGTGTTTCTCTGATGTTGAAGAATTTCTTTAATGTTCAAGTGTTTCTCTGATGTTGAAGAACTTCTTTAATGTTCAAGTGTTTCTCTGATGTTGAAGAATTTCTTTAATGTTCAAGTGTTTCTCTGATGCCATAGTGCTTCTCTGATGTTGTAGTGCTTTATATGTCCTTGTTGATTTTCTCGGATGGTGCAAAGATTCTCTAATGTTGTAGAGATTCTCTGATGTTGAAAAGCTTATCTGATATTGCAGAAGTCCTCTGATGTTATAGTACTTATCTGATGTTGTAAAGCTTCTCTGGTGTTGTAGATCTTCTCTGATGTTTTAGAGTTTCATTGACGTTGAAGAGTTTCATTGATGATGGAGAGTCTATCTGACGTTGAAGAAATTCTCTGATGTTGAAAAACTTTTCTGATGTGTGTAAGAGATGTTCTGATGTTGAAAAACTTGTATGTGTGTAAGAGATGTTCTGATGTTGAAAAACTTTTATGATGTGTGTAAGAGATGCTCTGATGTTGAAAAATTTCTCAGGCGTTAGATCTTCTCTGATGATGTTGGGGCTACTCTGATGATGTAGAAAAAGATGTTAAAGGTACAGGTATGAGACTATATATTTATAAAAGTATAGTATCCCCGTCACGCCAAGTGGCGTATAGGGAATATGGTGTTAATGACCATACATTTTACAGACCTTCGGCACATGATTTTTGGGGTAATGTGGTCGGTATTATGCCCGTGCCGCTTTACTTTCCCAGAAAAAAATCCGGTACCTATTAAAGGCTGGGTGAACCCGGAAGCCGTCGGTTGGGATAGAACCCTACCTCTTGTCCTTTGTAGTCCAGTTCACTAACCACTGAGCTATATATATATATATATATATATATATATATATATATATATATACGGACATAATAAATAAACACACATATATTATATTCAGTAGGCTAACATGAAGTAATGATTGCTAATGACTTCACTACATTTTAAATCACTTATTATTTATGTATTAATTCTATCCGTCTTGTTTGGGACAAAAATGCCTCGATGACTTTATTTTTAAAAGTACTGTTGGGTTGGTTTCTAAGTTTCTGAAGGAATGATTTCTCAATGGACATTATTGCCAAACCAGATAAACGTTCTTGTGTCTGAGTTGAGCGACAATACGATTTGATTCTCTTGAGAGCAGAAAAGTTCTTTCTACAGATACTGATGCGCATAACGTAGTTATAAATAAGTTAGGAAGTTCCGTTAATCAGACATGGTTTCACTTTCACTTTGTAACGCTTCAAATTGGCAAGAGCTAAAAATAACCCATGAAACCGTATTTTGTATAGGTATCTTACTCCCGTGTTATTTTCACTGAAATTTGTGAATACTGAGTCCGAAAGAAGAGAGCTGTACCGCTACTTATTAGCGATTTCATGTACTATCGTAGAGTAGTTTCGGTTTCATTCACAAACGTTATAGTGTCCATATGAGAACCTTGCTTTAATAAATGCAAATCAAAGCAAGTAAATCATACTGGCCTACGAAATGTGTAATAGAATATTCGAAAATGTGTAATATAATTATAAAAAAATATAATAAATTATCATTTCCTTTTGTATTTCGTTAATATGTTCAGGCTACCGGCGGTAGCTGCGGTAACATAGAGAATACGCCACTGAGATATACATATATATATATATATATATATATATATATATATATATATATATATATATATATATAATCTTATATATATATATATATATATATATATATATGAGCTCTGTTGCCTTTTCAGAAATGTTCGGAGGCTTCAATCTAGTGTCACCACAAGCATCGTAGCTCATGAGCGAGGCACCATTCCTCACTTTACTGTATCACGTGCCCTTGCACTCATTTCTACCAGTGACTTTGCCCACGCTAGAGTACAAATCACACTGCTTCTTGATATTATAGAGCTTCTCTGATGTTGAAGAATTTCTCTTATATTCTAAAGCTTCTCCGATGTTGTAGAGTTTCGCTTATATTGTAAAGCTTCTCCAATATTGTAGAGTTTCTCTTACATTGTAAAGCTTCTCCAATGTTGTAGAGTTTCTCTTACATTGTAAAGCTTCTCCAATGTTGTAGAGTTTCTCTTACATTGTAAAGCTTCTCCAATGTTGTAGAGTTTCTCAAATGTTTTAGAGCTTCTCTGAGACTGTTGCATATCTCTGATTGTGCAGTGTTCTCTGTAGAGCTTTTCTGATGTTGTAGAACATCTCTGCCGTTTCAGAATTCCTCAGGTGTTTGTGTGTCTGATGATGTCTCTGATGTAGAAGAACCTCTTCGATGTGGTAGAGTTAGTTTGATGTTGAATATTTTCTCTAACGTTGAAGAGTTTATCCGATGTTGTTAGAAATTTTATTATTATGACGAGATTCTCTGATGTTGAAGAGTTTCTCTGATGTTGAAGAGTTTCTCTGATGCTATAGAGTTTCTCTGATATTTAGGAGTTCCTCTGATGTTGAAGAGTTTCTCTGATGTCGTAGACCTTCTCTGGCGCTGAATAATTTCTCTTATATGTAAGTATTTCTCTTGTACGTTTCCTGGTGTTTTAGAGCTTCTCTGACGTTGAAGAACTTCCCCGATGTTGTCACTCCTACGTAGTTTGAGTCTGCCAGAAAATGTGTGTCTTCCCGCTCATTTTGTACTTACCTTGTATGCTATGGCATCACCAGCCATTCTTTTCTCACTTTACGCATTTAGATGCACGAATAATGACATTTGTAAGGAAAACAGTGGCTGGTGATTTATTCCGTTATTTTGTTTATAAATTATTTGTTCTGGCAGTTCATACGTGAGTGCTTCAATTTCACTATATTTGTTGTATGCGTAAACTGTCAATATTTGTACAGGCATAGTTCATACATACATACTAACATATAATTACATATATATATATATATATATATATATATATATATATATATATATATATCAGTGGCGTATTCGCTGTGTTGCCGCAGATACCGCCGGTAGTCTTGAACATATTAACGAATTACAAAAGGAAATGATAATTTATTTTATTATTTTATAATTATATTACACATTTTCTAATATTCTATTATACATTTCGTAGGCCAATATGATTTATTTGCTTTGATTTGCATTTATTAAAGCAAGGTTTTCCTCTAGCCACTATAACGTTTGTTAATGAAACCGAACTACTCTACATCGAAACCTCTAGTAGCTGGCGGGTCATTTTGTCTCTATCCGGACCTAGTATTAACGCCCTTGACATTCAAAAATAGGAGTCAAAATAATATAGCGGGAGCTACAGCTAGAGGAAGGCGGTTTCGTGGGTTATCTTTAGGTCTAGCCAATTAGAAGCGTTAAAAGAGAAAGTGAAAGTATGTCTGATTACCGGTCTGATTAACTTCCTTAGCTATTTATAGCTACGTTATGCGCATCAGCATCTGTAGGAAGAACTTTGTCTGCGCTCAAGAGAATCAAATCTGATTGTCGCTCAACTTAGGACACAAGATCTCTTATCTGGTTTGGTACTAATGTCCATTGAGAAATCATTCACTCAGGAACTTAGAAATCAATTCAGCAGTACTTTCAATGACAATGTCATCAAGACATTTTCGTCCCCAGAAAGACGGATATAATTAACATATAAATAAGTAAGTAATTTAAAATGTAGTGATGTCATTAGAAAATATTACTTTATGTTAGCCTACTGAATATCATGTATGTTTTTATTTATTATGTTGTCAGTAGCCATGTCCATAAGTGCTCAGACCACCTCTTCAGCAAGTCTCGCATTGTCCAGCGACTGACAACTCCAGTTCTGTGTTAGTTGATAAGCCTTCTTAAACACCTACTAAGTTTCTCGTTTCTGACTGTGCCCATCTTAACTACCATCTCTTTTATCCGAAGGAGTGACGTGGACTCATGGTTGTCGAAGTCATGTATCATTCCCACTTCCCGAAGGGCATTAATAATGTCCGCCCGATCCATTGGTTGACCGTCCCCAACGACAGCGCAGCTAGCCAACCTGTCCGTTCATTCATTTCCCCATACTCCAGCAAGTCATGGGACGTAGACAAAGGTGACCTTACGTAGTTTTAACTTCTGCAATGACTCTACCCATTGCATACGTACAGAGCCCGCCTCCACATTTTTATCATGCTCATCGAATCACTCAGTATGCAGGCGTGGGTGTAGTCTTGTGACTCTAACCAGAAGAATGTCTTGGTCACTGCCATCGCCTCCATCGTCATGCTACTTGTGGTCATAATGTATGCACCACTGTCTTCTTTGACTATTCTGCATGCCGAGCGTGCTGTAAATGCCCATGCACTCATTTGGTGTCGTATTACAGATCCGTCTGTATAGATGACTGCATCTTTCTCGTCGGTGTTATCCCAGATGAGACAGTTGACCTCCGCATTGACCACGACTGAGTTATGTAGCTTTATATCTTTAATGATGTTTTCTTTTTTTTTATTATTCTGTTGTTACTTTCTATGAAACCATTTTTCTAAACAAACCAGACTTTCAATACGCGTGAGGTTGTGAATTAGAATCTCCAATGCATTCGCAATAACCGAAACCACCAGTGCTTGGTATAGGACAAGAAGTTGCTGATTACAGTCTGCTGCAGCCATTATCCCCAATGCTGAGAGTTTCTTCCTAGCCTCTATTAACACTTGATCTTTGTACCGGGTGAAAGCAAGACTTCGATCAAACTGTATTCCCAGGTGACGTTATGTGTGGATCCTCACAACAATGTCTGAGCCTACAAGTGGTGTCGGTGTGTTGACAATACGGTTGTTTAGGGTGAACCATCTCACATCGACCGTCGCACTGGTTTTACAGTGCTTCGCTTCACAGCACCATCTGCTCAAAGCTCAGAATGGCTTTCTGCTCCGTATCTCTACATTGACGGTAACATGATGATGACGACGAACTGTTAAGAAAAACATAAAATGGTATATGCAGCTAAACTAAAGGAAAGACAAGACAAACGGCAACATTTCGTCAAAAGCTTCATCAGGTATAACAAACAAACTAAACAAATAAATCCAAGCCAGAAAACACAAAACAGATCTAAAAAATGGCGTAAAGAGACGACGGCCAGGATTTTTCTACAGTTTGGTTATATAGTTAATATACAATAAGGCAGAAAGGATTTAATTGGACCAAAAGGAGCCAAACAGTGAAAAATAGGAAGCGAGTCTAATGAAGAAGAATGAAAGGATGCGTCCCATACAGTGCAATGAACATGAAAAAAAAGAAGGAAAAGACGGAGAAGATAAAAGTGACACGGTGGTAGAAAAGCAATAGAGGCAATAAAGATAACGCAAGGAGGAATAGTGCACGTAAAGCCTTCCTGGACGACCCGCTGCAATCAACAGATCACGTAGTACGTGTCGTTTCGTATTACAGACTAATAAAGTCGTATTCCCGATAGGCCCATTCGATATCCAGGAAGACTCTACTTGTATATCCTTAAATGTGATATACACCATCATCTGCAAACACTGTCTCAAAATATGTACTGGCCAAACATGCCGACATTTAGTAGGGAGAATTCGTAAACACTTGTACAATATCGAACGTAGTTCTGGCCCTCTTGTCTTTTCCCATTTCAGATCGCCAGGGCATGCTACCTTTGATGGCTTCCGGGTCACTGGCATCATCTTGTGTTCCTCTGATACCCATAGTTGGTTCGCGTTGGAGAACAGACTCATAGCCTGTTTTGGCACTCGCCAGCAGATAGATGTAAATTCTTTTCACTCTTTTCTTTCTCACTGGTCTACATTATTTTCTTTCTCACTGGTCTACATTCTTTTCTTTCTCACTGGTCTACATTTTTTTCTTTCTCACTGGTCTACATTCTTTTCTTTCTCACTGGTCTACATTCTTTTCTTTCTCACTGGTCTACATTCTTTTCTTTCTCACTGGTCTACAATTCTTTTCTTTCTCACTGGTCTACATTCTTTTCTTTCTCACTGGTCTACAATTCTTTTCTTTCTCACTGGTCTACATTCTTTTCTTTCTCACTGGTCTACATTCTTTTCTTTCTCACTGGTCTACATTCTTTTCTTTCTTGTGTCCTTTCCCTATTCCTCCAAACGTTGTGTTTATTACCTCCCTTGCTCTTTTCCCCCTTGTCACTCCTATCTTCTCTCTCTTTTCCTCTCGTTCTCGTTTTCATTGTACTGTATGGGACACACCCTTTCATCCTTCCTCGTGAGACTCACTTTCTATGTTTCACTGCTTGGCTCCAATTAAATCATCCCTGCCCCATTGTCTATTAATCTTATAACCAACCTTTACCAAAATCCTAACCACCGTCTCCTTCCGCCATTTTTTTAGATCTGTATTGGGTTTTTTTTTTTTATTCTGGCCTGGATTTATTTGATTAAATTGTTGAGTTTGTTTATTATACCGGATCGAGGTTTTTGACGAAACGTCGTAGTTTGACTTGTCTTTCTATTAGTTAAGCTCTCCATACCACTTTTAGTTGATATATGATCTTTAATAGCTTACCTCGTGGCCCTGCATAGTATTTGATATTGTGTATATTGGATATTTGTGCTGATCTCAGATGATAACCTGAATAATGCTAGCTCCACGTCTAATTTTGTGGAACAGTATATATTTTATATGTGTGTGCGTGTGTGTGTATGTGTGTGTGTGTGCGTGTGTGTGTGTATGTGTGCGTGTGTGTGTGTGCGTGTGTGCGTGTGTGTGTGTGTGTGTGTGTGTGTGCGACATATGCCATGCAGTCCTTCAGATATGACGATAAGGTTAAAGATTATGTTGTTAACCTGAGAGTTATTGTTTCACTGCTTAAACAGGATGACGCCAATACCAAAGAGAGTTGAATGAGACGCTTGTTCTTGATATCTGCGTTGTGGCAAACTTCTCTGGAGCAGACTGACAATCCACATATGATTGTGTTCACGGCAAAATTAAAGACATCACAAGCTTAAGAGAACTTCTCTGGAGCAGACTGACAATCCACATATGTTTGTGTTCACGGCAACATTAAAGACATCACAAGCTTAAGAGAACTTCTCTGGAGCAGACTGACAATCCACATATGTTTGTGTTCACGGCAAAATTAAAGACATCACAAGCTTTAGAGAACTTCTCCATGCTGACTATCATAACAACTATCAGAGCTTGCAGCGAGTTTACAATCGTTCGATTTGATGACAATGTTGCCCTTACATTAGTGCTGACTTATAAATGGCCTGGTTTGAGCAGCTTTACGTTTGTCTCGTGTTTTATCCCTCTCTGCTATCATCACAAGTCTGAAAGTCATGCTCAATAGCCTCAAGGTTGGCATTCATCCCTGCTTGACATTGATGGTATCAACAAAGGACGACTTTGATTGTTGCATGTCATTGAAGATACGGACAAACGTTCCCTCGGGACATTGTTGGATGATCCTCATGAGCCACTCTGGACAACAATATCTCCTCTTAATTTCCCATTTGTTCCATGTTTTCAGAGTCAAACGTTTTAGAAATATTTACAAAAAATCATTTGAGCATCGCACTGCTGCTTCTGGCACTTCTCGGCGAGGTTTCAGGTCTTGAATGCCATCTCCTCTGTTCATCGGTTTGCTTTGACGCTACATTGATAATGCCTGTATTGGATCTATTCTACAGACAAGTAAACAGCTTCAAGAACTCAGGACAGTCCCGTACTGTTTAAATCACATGCAAGACATCTCTATGGTTATCACAGAAGTGACCACTACACTTCAACACTTTGTTGATGACAATTATTTCAATTCTTCTGAAACTATATTTTAACTGATCGTTTTCATCATTAAATTTATCAACCAGGCCGCCCATTCACATGGAATTTCTTGCTTTGTTTGTAGAACTCATTGCCAGAGAGTTTTCACACTGGACATGGTTTCATTACAGATAGTACACGAACTATTATCAACAAGACAGATGTGTTCTGTTCAGTGTTCTAATATGCGAGGCTATGATGTAGATATACACCCACAGCTTCACATGCGACTCCCCTCAATAACACACAAAGACTTCACGTCAGAGGTTATGATCGATGTTGGTAATCGTCGTTGGTAAACAGGAGCACCCAGAGCAGGCACAGGTCCCAACCAAGGACACCACTATCAGAACACAAGTACTACGACCGGCAGTGTACAGCACATGCAGGAGCCTATATTCAACTAAGCACAAGTATAAGCTCCCTCTGGATCTTTGAGTAGTTGTGTCTTTCACTGTGCACTAACTGAACTGTCGTTAATTATCGGCGCCACGTTATACAAATATGTTCATTGTTCAGAATTGTAGGGCACATACATAATTCGTCACTTTTGGATCCTGAAAAGAAAATATAAACGAAAGCCACATAAAGACGGGAGACATCGTCGGTCTCAGAGGCGTTGTAATGAGCTGTTGTTAATGTTAGGAAGACTTGACGCTATCTCATACTCTGTGCTGTCACTTCTTGGTCTGGAAGTTCTTAACTTTGGTAAATATAAACTAGTTCCCTCTTCAAGAGATTCGCCCAGAAATAGCTCGTTATAAAACGATAGATCTTCTAGAAACGTTTTGAGAACGTATGGATCCTAGTAAATCATTTTGAGAATACCAATATTTCTCTCTCTCTCTCTCTGCGATCAGGACTCAGTCAGAGTAGGATTCCAGACTCCCACATGAAGTCAGCTGTCAGGTTAAGTGTGTTGATCGCCCCCACAGACAGAACGTCACATTGAGAGTCCGCCAGATCCACTCTGACTGAACACCCGTTAATACGTTGCACTGTGTTCTGCGCCAGTGGCCCAGTGCATCCGATTTCAGCCAGCATTTTTTCAGGTTTGCTTTCCTTAGCCTTTGATTGTCCCCAATCTTCCTGCAAGGCAGCAGATTGTCTTTTCTGTAGGGGGATTCTGCCCTTAGATGGTCTACCCTCCCAGGTTTACGAGCACCATCTGCCCGAGTCACTAGAGGTGACTAACACAGACATGCACACACAGAGATATGAGATGTGAATAACACAGACACGTGCACAGCGATACGAGCCATGACTAACACTGACACACATCAAGATATATGACACATGACTAACATAGACATGCATATAAAGCTATGAGATATGACTGACTTAGACATGCACACACAAAGATATGACGCATACCTAACATAGACATACACACAAAGATATAAGATATGACTAACATAGGCATGCACACACAAAGATATGTGATGTGACTTACGTAGCCATGCACACACAAGAATATGAGATGTGACAGACACAGACATGTACGCACAAAGATATGAGATATGACTAACATAAACATGCAAACAAAGATATGAGATATCCCTAACCCAGACATGCACACACAAAGATATGACACATGACTAACACAGATACACACTAAGTTATGATATATTACTAAACTCAGACGCACATAAAGATAAGAGACATGATTAACACGGACACACCAAGATATGAGATATGACTAAGATGACACACATCTAGATATGAGCCATGGCTAGCACACACACACACACACAACATACACTTAAGCTAAGATTTGATCCATGGCTAGCACAGAAACACCCCAAGATATGAGCCATGACTAGCACAGAAAAACAGTAAGATATGAGTCATGTCTTCACGGAAAAACACCAAGAAATGAGCCAAGTCTAGCACATAAACACATTGAGGTATCCATATGCTTGGGTTAGTCTGCAGACTCTTCTTAACGTGTGAATCATTGACATACGAGACGCAGGCTTCGATTAACTGTCCGCAGGTTTCGTTCAAACAGTTGTCCGGAGATTTGAGAATGCAGTCTGACACGTTAGGAATGGTCCTACTTTGGAGTCCAAAAATATAGCCCATCATGCTTTGCTTTGACGCCTAGCTAGTAGAAGTTCATCAATTTCAAAGTTTATAGTTGGTAAAATGTCATCCATCTGAGAGTTTCCAGGTGGAAGAAGTTCATCCATTTGAGAGTTTATAGCTGGTAAAATTTCACTAATTTTAGAAGTTACGGCTTGGAGAATTTCATCTATTTGAGAGTTTATAGCTGATAAAATTTCACTAATTTTAGAAGTTATAGCTTGGAGAAGTTTATCTGTTTGAGAGTTTATAGCTGGTAAAATTTCACTAATTTTAGAAGTTACGGCTTGGAGAATTTAATCTATTTGAGAGTTTATAGCTGATAAAATTTCACTAATTTTAGAAGTTATAGCTTGGAGAAGTTTATCTGTTTGAGAGTTTATAGCTGGTAAAATTTCACTAATTTTAGAAGTTATAGCTTGGAGAAGTTTATCTGTTTGAGAGTTTATAGCTGGTAAAATTTCACTAAGTTGCGAGATTATAGCTAGAAGCTCAACAATTTGAGAGTTCATGGCTTGGAGAAGTTCAACAATTTGAGATTTTATAGCTGAAAAAAGATTCCTTTTGTCATTATTGGGAGCCATTCATCCACACGAGAATCCATAGATGAGAAAAGTGCATCCGTTTTTTAGTTGATAGTTCAGATAGATTAATCTATTTGTGAGTTCACTTTGGCAGAAATGCATTCACTCATAGGTCCAAGAGGTTCGTCTGTTTGAAAGGAAAACAAGAGCTCATAAATCCCAGACAAATTACTCAGTAATCATTAGGAATGATAAATGTTATTACAAAAGTGTAATTCTTTCCTTGAGCAATACAAAACAATTTTATTCAACATCTTGGACTAAGTACGTCAGTAGTATATATCCAGTGATAGGACCGTGGAAACTGCGTTCAAACGCAGATAAATCCTTATATAAATAGTCTACACGCAGATCAACGCAGATTTTTTTTCCTTATATGAGAGTCTTCATTTTTTCTTATATGAGAGTCTACCCGCCCATTTTGGTTCCGGTGACCTCTCGTTGACCTCTCGGTTGACCTCTCGTTGTGAAGGCGTCGAAACGCAGATAAATCCTTATATAAATAGTCTACACGCAGATCGAGGCAAAATTTTTGGTGCGGTTTTTCCTTATATGAGAGTCTTCATTTTTTCTTATATGAGAGTCTATCCGCCCATTTTTGTTCCGGTCGTGGTGCTCGTGGTGGTGGTGGTGACCTCCCGGTGACCTCCCGTTGACCTCTCGTGGCGGTGGTGGTGAAGGGGTGGTGAAGGGGTGGTGGTGGTATCATAAATCTATTATATTCTTTGTAGTTTAAATGGTTCCGTAACTTTCATAAATCTATTCTTTCTTTATACTCTCAGGCAATAAAAAACAGTGACAAGTTTATTTATTGTTTTATTCGTATATATTGAACAATCGATAACACATGGTTTTGACAAAAAATGTATTCTTTAACTAATGTACATTATACTCATATTTAATATATAGAAAACAAAGTAGTTTATTTACAAACAGTAATACATGATAGTGTTAAATGGATAAAGGGGAGGTGGTCACATCAGAATGGAAGTTTATTGTTTCATTCGTATATATTGAACAATCGATAACACATGGTTTTGACAAAAAATGTATTCTTTAACTAATGTACATTATACTCATATTTAATATATAGAAAACAAAGTAGTTTATTTACAAACAGTAATACATGATAGTGTTAAATGGATAAAAGGGAGGTGGTCACGTTGTCGGAATGGACCTGACGCTTGATGTAGAAATAGGAGAGTGAGTTCCGATGTTGTGTATATGTGTATACCGACCCCTTGTATGTTTTAAACCCTATGTTTTTACCACCCCCGGCTTGTTTTTTGGTTAGAACCTCTGTGAATGTATCCTTATCTAAATTGTTGTGACGTTTATTAAGGCCCTTGGTGCTAACTTTAGCATAATCCCCAAAACAGTAATAGGTCTTGCTACACAAGGAAATCATCCCATCCCCCGAATACTCCAACTTGAACAGACCAGGAGTCCGTTTGTCGTATAACTGTCTGGCCTTACAATCTGAACAGTCATACTTTACGCCCCTGTGTTGAATGAAATCGGCCCGATGGACTTCACAAGTCTCTGAAGGGAACCATTTGTCGTACTGTGAGAAAAACTCATCTACCTTATCGGTTTTAACGACCTCTTCTAACGATGACTCGCTGAGGGCCAAGTACAGGCTATCGGTATCCATCTCACAGAGTTGAAAGTTGGACCTAGCTACAAACTTATCGAGGAAGTCATAATAAAATTCCAACATCCGCAATTTCGCGTACTGGTAGACGAAAAAACCAATCTGCGAAGGAAGATCCCACATGATACCTCTTTTGCCTATCGATACCTCGTACAGGTCCTCACCAATAGATGTCATGTTTTTAAATCGTGGGTTATTTACCAACTTGGTTGTATCAGCACCCTCTTTAACATAGGAGACGTCCACGTGTTTCGCCATATTCGTCAAGGTCTTCCCGTAGGCCGAGTTTCCTAAGAGCTTCATCGTGTCGCTTACTATAGATTGACTTGGATCTAAATCACCAGCCCGACGCGCCTCTGTGACCTTGTCCCCAAACTCCTTAAAGCAACTAATGGGTAGGTACTCTACCACCTGATAAATTTTTGTTACCTCTAGCCCATGCTTTAAATACCACTTTAACAGCGGTGTGGCCAACAGAATCTTTGTTCCACTATAACTACCCACGAGAGTACGTCTGGGGGTACGTAATAGTTTGTTTTTGGTGGCGTACTCCCGCATAAAGGGACCGATATCATCTAGACCTACATCTACATTTTTAAAGATGGGGGTCATCTCACTAAAATACTCTTTTAACTTATCGGGAACGTGAATGTCGCACTCGACGAGCCCAAAAAACAACTCGTCTGAGACTGAATCTATAATGGCTTTATCAGTGATTGGTTTATATTTACCAAAAGATGGTTTGGAGCCACGTAGGTTTCTCATCTATAAAGACCTGAATAGCTGGCGTTGTTTTCTTTAACCGTTGCCACTCACACTCCCACATAACTACTACGCGAACACGGTCGAGGCTCTTTAAATAAGCCGTTATTTCACAGGTTTTCGCGTACAAATCAGACAACTGTATATTATTCACCGGATTGACTTCTCGATCCCTGGTGATGTCACAATTTGGATGACCGTGAAAGAGACAGCCATGGAACTGATACACGGTCCTACTGGATTTATCCCACCCATCCACTCTAATCTTGCGCTCACCCAAAGCGATCACGCGAGCATTAAACTGGGTTCTCAAATGAACCTGGTTTTGGTGGGCAATCCAAGTCAGATACTCTCTGCACTGACGCGTGTAGTAGTTCATTTTAAGGGGTTTATACCCATCTTCAGCCTTACGTATGACCGTATAATCGGTGGGCATCTTTTGCATAAGTGCCCATAGATAAAGGGCGTTGGCATCATAGCCTTTAATGGATTTGACCACTTTTCCGCCCCTATTAAAGGTTTTATCCTTCTCGTGGTACCGATGAAAGATAATAGAGGGGCCTCCGACAATATTCTGTCTTATGGTATGATGCAAATCGGCTTCCTTTTTTGCAATCAGGGAAAAACCCACATCCCTGGAGAGAGTTTTAAATAGATACCTCAGAGTTATTCCGGGGACCGAAATCGCATTCTTAAACATATCGATGTCTAATTTCCTATAAAACCAAAACTGTTGTGCTAAGGCCTCTAAGAAGGGGACTACATCTTTGTTGTTATACCAAACTAAAAAGTCGCTAAGGGTAGTCATTTTATTATCTTTCCAGACCTTTTTACACAGAGCATACTCCTCCTCGGAAATATTACAATTTTTTAGTTTTGAAAAGAATGCTTCGTATGGGGGTAACTCCCTCTCATTCAACTTATTTAAATCTGTTACGTACTCGTAACAGAAAACACCCTTTGTCTCCTCTACTTTATAGGCTGCCAGATATTTACTATAACTAAACCCAGGGGCTAAATAATTTACTATATCTAAGAATTTTAGATTCTGTGTTGCGAGACACATGACATTATTATTTCGTTTAACTATAAAATTTATTTCACCAAGTCGGTTTTCTTCTTCTTCTATCCGCTCCTCCTCAGCATCCTGTATCACACTTTCCTGCTCGTGCTCCTCATCCTCTCCCTCGTCTTCCTGATCGCTGTCTTCAATGTAGTTGTCACCCTTTCGAGATGTTTCAGGTACGGAGGCGGCAGCGAAGTAATGTATTAAATAGGGCTTTATTAAATTTATGTCGTACTTGCCCGAGTTGAAACCTATCACCGGGAGCTGCTTCAAGTAAGCTTTTAGACGACCTCTTGGGTCAGATTTCTTCCGATCACGCCTTTGCGCACATCCGGCCAGCTTTTCAAACAATTCTCTGAAATCCTCTTTTAAAATTTTATACGCCTCCTTCGAGATAGATTTTAGATACTTAATCATTTTATTGACCAGTTTCTGAGGATCACCCTCGCTTACAAAACAGACGGGATCTTCAAACCCAGGAACGTTAGACGCCACAGATACAGATAGAGGGACATGTTTTGCTAAAAAATGTGTACTAGCAGAGGTACCTTTGGTGGTGGGCAAGTTGGTATTTTCAAAATAACATTCCATATCAAAGGTGGCCCTAAACGGATACACGAAACCGCAGGGTACATCAATACCCTCTTCCTCTATTACATCCCCAATAGTCTCGCTTGGTGTATAAATTCCACCTCTAAAATAATCTTTAGGTTTACCACCATTACATATTTTTTCATGGACATTCATATTGGGAAACCGATTCCATAATTTCCCACACTGTGGACAAGAGAAAGCACTAGCTGCTTTATTAATATTACTAATGTACATGAAATGGTCCTTGTGAAACAAGACCCGCATAGTATCATCATGTGATCCCCTGCTTCGGAGTTTTGGACAGAGGGCCTCTTCATCATTGAATTCAAATACATCAATGTTTATATTGAAACATTCTTCCAAGTGTGGTAGTTGTTGTAACGTCACACCTGGAAAAGTGTCAACGAAAAGAATGTCCCAGTGCAAATGCCACTGACTCACGAGATGACGAGTGGTCAATTCTAGATTGTCGATATCACTTCCTTTAAATAACGCCAAACAGCGGAAAAAACATAGGTTGTCATTATAAGAAATAGAACTATAGTTCTTTTTCTGCAAGGTGTAAATGTACCTATTGTTAGTAATATAAGATGGTAATTCCTCTAGGCAACATCCAATGGGGAAGTCACGTATGTGGAATAAATAGAAACTAGTTGCTGGAATACTCTCCATCATCCACTTAGTATCGGGTCTGTTGATCATGGCAATGTCTACAGGGTTCTGTTCGTTTAGAGAATCAACGAAGCTGTTGAAATCTCCAAGATTATTGATTAATTGGGGAAATTCGAGAACAGCCGAGTTGTTGAGGGAAGAGTGGAAAAAACGTAGATCACCGGTGTCTCTGTGTCTAAGGATCAGGTGGTGACCATAGTTAATTTTGAATCGGGTTGTCTGACTGTCAAATATAGTGCTTAAAAGAGCAGACCAGTCTGTGATAAATGGACGTGCTGGTGAATGGAAAAATGTATATGTTGAAACTGTCTTGTTGATTGTATCGTGGGTGTTTATAGCTGCCCAATTTTGCTCATATACAACCCGTACATCATCAGGCAGTGTTGCTAATGGGTCATCGTTCTTGAATTTTTTACTTGGAGGTGATTGGTCTGCATTTATCTTTCGTTTGTTTGTTGTAGAAGAGGTCGATGGTGAAGTGGGTGATGTTGTTGATGGTAAAGTGGCTGTTTTAGAAAGAACCATTGGTGAAGCTGGTGTTGTTGTTGTAGAATGTTTTAGTCTTCTATGGCTGGCTAACGAACTTCGACTCGTATACGTACGTTGACAAAGGTCACACGCGTGTCGTATAAGTCGATGTGCGGCCCGTATATGCTGAAGCATAGCGTGGCGCCATTTAAACCTCTTTGGACACAACGGACACTCATGGTCATCAGAAGATACCTCATTATGAGAAACCATCTGTAGAAAAATAATAACCCTTTGTCAATGATACTTTACATATCTAGTTTAAAAACATGTTAATAACATCAACTTGCAAGACTTAAAACACTTAGTTTAATCATCCAATAAACGAAGGAATTAAACAATTCATATCTTAACTACTTTAAACACCTTGAATACCTATTATCGATAACACTTAACATACTTTAAGAGAAAACAATCCAACTTATAACGTAAAATATAGTCTCAAGCCTCTACACTGAATATAACCTATTATCGATAACACTTAACATACCTTAATAGAAAACAATCCAACTTATAACGCAAAATATAGTCTCAATCATCTACACTGAATATAATCTATTATCGATAACACTTAACATACTTTAAGTGAAAACAATCCAACTTACTGTGTAAAATAGAATCTCAATCAGCTAGAATGAACAGTAACTTTCCTTGAAGCAACCAAACTTATGACACAAATTCTCACATGAGACTAGTTTAAATATATCCTGGTACAAGATTTTAACCAATCAGAGAGTGACTATGAAAACATCGACTGATATCTGGATTAACCAATCAGAGAAGAGTATTAGTATAGGAGGCGGGCAAAGAAATGACTGACAGCTAGATTAACCAATCAGAGAAGTGGGTGAATACTGACCTCATTTCCGGTTGACAGGCCGTCGACTCTGGTTCATCGGTGGGGTCGGCAAATAGGGGTGGTGGCGGTAAAATTTCATCATCCTCCGCGTTATATGTAGTGGCTGTGGGTTCAGTGGTGGGGTCAAGTAATGCGGGTGGTGAGTTAGTTGAACTGACAGGGGAGGGTGGTGCAGAGTCAACTCCTTCCCAATTGATGTATTCCTTTATTCGTTGGGCTAAATGTTCTCCACACAAGAAGACTACATCCTCTTTCGTGAACTCATGATATAAAATATCATTTATTTGCGCGCTAAGGCGTTCCTCAAACTCTAGATGACACGAGTGAGGTAACGAGTTGTCATGTTTCACCTGACACCCTTTACAATAGTCATATGGTTGATACTGTAGAATGCACAACACCTTGTCAAATAGGATGTAAGGTCTGATAGATGCCATTTTACGGGAATCTGCAATATAAGAAAACCACATCACAAATCTGCTTAGTAATATAAGGGAACAAATGGAGAGATGGAAGGAGCACTTTGAAGAACTTTTGAACAGACCCGGCTCAAATAATCCTCCAGATATACTACCAGCAGAAGAAGAATTACACGTTAACTGCGGAAAACCAAGCAAAGAAGAAATAATGAAAGCCATCAAACTATTAAAAGATGGTAAAGCCACAGGACCAGATGAAATTCCTTCGGAAGCCATCAAAGCAGATATTATCACCTCTACCAAGATGTTACATAATCTATTGGATAAAATTTGGGAGAGGGAAGAAATACCTAAAGACTGGAGAGAAGGTTATATGATCAAACTACCAAAGAAAGGAAGTTTACAGGAGTGCACAAATTATAGGGGAATTATGCTACTATCAGTGCCAGGAAAAATATTAGGCAGAATCATTCTGGAGAGACTAAAAGAGGCTATAGAGAAACACTTGAGAGATGAACAAGCAGGTTTTAGGAAGAACAGATCATGTGCTGATCAAATAACTACTCTACGTATAATAGTTGAACAAAGTTTAGAACTAAAATCCCCACTTTATATTGGATTCATAGATTACGAAAAGGCATTTGATAGTTTAGACAGAAGAATGCTTTGGAAGTTGCTGAGTCATTATGGAATCCCCATAAAGTTTATTAACCTGATAAAAACAATGTATGAAGGAACAAAATGTAGTGTGGTGCATGAAGGACAGCTTACAGAAGCATTTGAAATAAGAACAGGAGTAAGGCAAGGATGCCTTCTGTCTCCATTTCTCTTTCTACTGGCCATAGATTGGATTATGAAAATAACTCAAAACAACAGAAATGGGATCCAGTGGTCACTGACCAAACAACTTGATGATTTAGACTTTGCTGATGACATAGCTCTCCTATCACACAGCCACCAACAGATGCAAGATAAAATGAGTATATTAGATGAGAGATCACAACAGCTAGGACTAAAGATTAATAGAGATAAGACCAACATTATGAGAATTAATGCAGTTGGCAATAACCAAATAAAACTAGGAGAAATACCTCTACTAGACGTACAATCTTATATATATCTGGGCAGTAATATAGATAAAGAGGGAGGAACAGAAAACGATACCAAAATAAGGATATCAAAAGCAAGAGGAGCTTTCATTGCACTGGGAAACATATGGAAATCCAAAGAAATTAGGCTAAATACAAAAATACAAATTTTCAACTCCAATGTTAAGTCGGTTCTATTATATGGCTGTGAAACATGGAGAATAACAAAATTGACAATCACGAAGGTACAGACTTTCATTAATGGATGCTTGCGCAGAATAAAGGGATGGAAATGGCAGGACAAAGTCACTAACGTGGAATTATGGAAATGTACTGGTCAAATACCAGTGGATAAAGAAATACAGCGAAGACGATGGCGATGGATAGGACACACACTACGGAAACCAACTGAGAGTATTACACAACAGGCCCTTTTTTGGAATCCCCAGGGGAAAAGACAAAGAGGAAGACCAAGGAATTCTTGGAGAAGACAGATTGAAGCAGAGATGAAGATGATGGGGAAGACATGGAATGATCTTAAAAGAATTGCAAAAAACAGAACGACTTGGAAAGTGTTTGTTGAAGACCTATGCTCCACTGGGAGCTAAAAAGGTAGAAGAAGAAGAAGAAGACATCACAAATATTTGGAAAGAGACAGAACATGTAGTACATGATAAAAATACTTTAAATGTGATAATACTCAATCAAAGTGCCATTAGTGACGATGGACCCTCGGTGGAAACACCCCTTCACTGCTCTTATTGCTGGTCCCACCGGTTGTGGAAAAACTGTATTTGTTCAAAAGTTTCTACAGAATCTACAAGAGCTAGTTGTCCCCGTACCCGAGGAAGTTATATGGTGTTACGGGGAATGGCAACCAATATACGAGACTATGGAGAAAGTGATATTTATCGAGGGTCTACCAGATATCGATAACTTAGAAGGGGGTAAGAAGAGAAGACTCATCATCCTCGACGACTTGATGTCAGAAACAGATGAGAGGGTGACAAAATTATTCACCAAAGGTAGTCATCACAGAGATATGAGCGTGATCTACATTGTTCAAAATCTATTTGGAAAAAATAAGGAACATCGAACTATAAGCCTCAATACTCATTATATAGTCCTTTTCAAGAATCCAAGAGACGGAAGTCAAATTACAAATCTGGCTAAGCAAATGTACCCTGGTCAAGTGGCGTACCTCCAAGAGAGTTTTAAGGACGCGACAGCGTCTCCCCACTGTTATTTGCTGGTAGACCTTCGACAGGAAACACCGGATCATCTGAGGCTGAGAACAACGATATTTCCAGGGGGGAGACAAATCGTCTACGTTCCAAAGTAATAGAATGGAAGCTTCACTTAGACGACACGGTGAAATGTTGAAATGTCTGCGCTCAGCTACGCCGAGTGGTTTAAGAGCCATATTGAAAACGGCCTCTCCAGAACTCATTCGCTTTTTATGTGAGTGTTGTCATAACATATTAAAAGGTAATGTTAGACTCACGCAGCATCAGAAGTGCGAGCTACGTCGACACAAGAACAAGCTGAGATTCCTCACTAAAAAGAAACCGAATCTTACGCAGAGGAAAGCAATTCTACAAACTGGTGGCTTCATAGGTGCTTTGATCAAACCTATATTAAGTGTTCTAGGTGGTGTATTAGGTCTGTAAACATGGCCAAGAAAATGATTTTGATGGATCCTCGGTTATTAGAGGGTTTGAAACAGACTTCCACGTATACACCACCCGAGGCGATCAATGATAACTTGAGAGATTTAGACGATGAAATGCAACGTATCTTAGACCGTAATGATTTAGCTCCTACTGATAAGGCCAGAGTGTACCAACGTACTTTGCAACAGTATTTAACTAGAATGGAGCAGTATAAACGACGTCCTTTGGGATCAGTCGATCTCATTCAACATAACTCGTCAACAGAAAGAATACCTTCTCCTCCAACTTCGCCACCACCAGTCGACGTGCAACCAGAACAAGCCAAGGTACCCGAAACCCCAAAGAACAGTGATGAAAACACTTCACGGCTAACCTCGTATAAATTGAGGTCCAAAAGAAAAAAGTCCAAAATCCCAACACCAAAATGGGAAAGGTGGACAAAGTATTGAGACGTTATTACTATGACCCTAATCAACCAGGGTCGTATAGTGTTGCAAGAGCCTTGCAACGTAACACCAAAGTAGGAATTAAAGAGATCAATCGTTGGTTGAGTCACCAGGATACCTATACCCTTCATAAACAGATTCGACATAAATTTGAACGGCGTCCGATTATAACGAGTGGACCCAAACAACAATACCAAGCAGACTTAATTGATTTAAGACATTTGAAAAAACACAATGATGGGTACTCCTATTTGGTTTCTTGTGTAGATGTTTTCAGTAAATTAGCGTGGGCCGTCCCAATACGAACAAAAACGGGGAAATCGTTAGTGGAGGCTGTTGGTAAAATATTTATCGATGGGAAACCTGTGAGTTTTCAAACCGACAAGGGGTCAGAGTTTCTGAACAAAACATTTCAGAAATTTCTCGAAGACAACAATATTCACTTTTTCACCACCCAGAATGAAGATATTAAGGCTGCTGTTGTGGAACGTTTTAACAGGACTCTGAAACAAAGGATGTGGAGATTTTTTACGAAATCCAATCGACTTTGTTATGTACATGTGCTACCCGCCCTACTTCGAAGTTATAATCATTCGTACCACAGAAGTATAAAAATGGCACCGGTCGACGTTAGCAGAGACAATCAAGAACAAGTGTGGAACACGTTGTATAGCAAACACAACTTGAAATTTGAAAGACCCCTGTATAAGGCTGGTGATCGAGTTAGAATGGTCCTGGGCAGAGCTAATTTTAAAAAGGGTTATGCCCCAGCTTGGACGGAGGAACTCTTTACCATCAGTCGAGTAACTGAAACAAAACCCGTTACATATGTGCTGAAAGACGATAAGGGTGATGAAATAGAGGGGTCATTTTACACACAAGAAATTCAAAAGGTTGGAGACAAGAATGAGTACAGGGTCGAGAGGGTTATAACCCAACGTCGCACGTCATTGGGACGAAAAGAGAGTTTAGTCAAGTGGTTTGGTTATGGTTCCTCATTCAACAGTTGGATACCGACCAAGGACATTGTCAGATACAAAAACTAGAGATGGTGGAAGAAGGTGAATCGTTTGAAGATCCTGTTTTGCGAACCCTGAGCTCTGGTGGGGAGAGAACCTCGCTCTGGCCAGTATTTGGGAAATTATTCCCCCGTTTAGAGATTGTCTTTATGTGTCAAATGCTTGTTATATATGCCGTTGTCGCGGTCTCGCTGTTCAATCTGTCCACTGAAAAGCCAGACGCGAAGGACGGAAAACTGTGGATAGCCCTACTGAGCAGTTGTTTAGGTTACATGCTCCCGAATCCAAAGTTGGAGACGAGAAGGTGAATAGAGGAAAATGAGTTTTTATGTCACGTTACCCAGCAATGCTTCTATGGATATTTTTAAGGAAAATAACCCCGGCCACTTTTCCGTCAAGCTTCCTCAGACCATTGATATTACAACACAATATGAGATTGCGCTGGTCGAGATACAGTTTCCGCTAAATTATTTCAATGTAATAGAGGGTGATGTCTGGATTCGATACGAATCTCTCGCTAACGACGATATTTGCGATGCTAGATTTTATTTCAACGTTACATTGGAGCCTGGGTTATACACGAAACCCGATGCATTCATCGGCGCGTTGAATGCGTCGATCATAAAAGCGGAGGATGAGTCGAACGGGGATGTGAAAGGGAAAAAAATGAGATTCATTTACGCAAAAGAGGTGAATAAAGCCATCTTGAAACTTTACGAAAAAGGAGTCAGTGTTACCATAAGCGATACTTTGAAAAACATGTTAGCCTTCCCCACGACCTCTATATCAGACACGGCTCCCGATATCTTCAGCGTGGGTGTAATGGATTTGGAAAGTGTTGCAAAAAATGTCTACGTCTACTGCGATCTCGTTTCACCCAGACCCGTCGGGGATGTGATGGTACCTCTCCTCAGGAGCGTGCCTGTTCTCAATAGAAATCACACCTCGGTGTTTCAGATCTACGATAAGCCTCACTACCTGCCCCTGAGTAGATTTTCCTTCGATACCGTGGAAATCCTTTTAGCCAACGAACACGGAAAAACCATTCCATTCACCAGTGGGACGTCGGTGCTAACGGTACACTTTCGAGTGAAGAAACATCTCGAGCTGGTATAATGGTGAGACATACACCCTTTCACCGCAATGCCAGGTTATACGAAGACTTTTATTGCTGTCAGGCGGGTGATGGGATGCCTGTGTTTATAGGAGGTCGAAATCAACGAGGGCGAGGAATCGGTAGTTTCTTTGGTGGAATCGGGAGGGCTATTTTACCTTGGCTAAAAACAGGGGGTAAAGCCTTACTCAGAGAAGGCGTGGGGACCGGTCTGCAGGTCGCGCAGGACGCCTTAGCTGGCAGAAATATCGGCGATGCTTTCAAATCACGAGCTAAGGAGGCCGGCATGCGGTTATTAGACGGGGCCGTAGACCACCTGACGGGTAACAACCAATCAGGTAGTGGTTTACGACGACGAATCAGAAAGCGAATCGGGAAGGCAGCCCCACCTGGCCAACCCGTTACGAAGAGAATAAAACCATCAGCTAGACTGTTCCCCCTTCATTCCACAAACAAGAGGCGAACTAAGCTGTCGGTACCAAAGGATATATTTGATTAATGATGTCTCTCATTCACCCCAAGTCATGTGAATGTCTTCATTCTGGTTTGGATTTATTTAGCGTTCCACCAACTCAGACTGCTGTAGACTCGGGCCAATTTACTGAAATTCGACCTCTTGCCTCGTTAGCTCATAGGGCTCCCATAGAGTTTTTCATTTCTGGAAACACTGAAGAGTATCTAGATCTTTTCAACACGTTTTTACATCTGCGGGCCAGGATCACCCTCCCCAATGGTGAAAGTTTACCCTTGGATGCCGAGGTAGGACCAGTCAACAATTATCTTCACAGTCTATTTTCTCAAGTCAATGTTTCTCTGAATGATACATTGATTACACCATCTGAGAATACCTATCCATTTAGAGCAGTGTTCGAGACTTTACTAAACTATGGGGAGGATGCGAAAACGGGGCACTTGACGGCTGCTCTGTTCTACAAAGATACAGCAGGACACCACGATGATATGCAGGCTAACGAGGGATTTAAAATACGACGTGCTTTGACTTCGGATAGTAAAGAGGTTGAAATGATGGGTCGTTTGCACTCTGATCTTTTTGTGCAGGACCGTTACATGTTAAACAGAGTGGATGTAAAGATTAAACTCACACCCTCTAAGGACGTGTTCAACATCATGGCTCAGGATAAGTCTGTGGGTTATAAGAGTGTAATCACTTATGCTGCCCTCGTGGTCAGGAAAGCCAAGCTAAACCCAGTAATTTCTCTGGCCCACGAAAAAGCGCTTTTAAGTGGGAATGCACGATACCCAATCAAGCGGGTTACCCTGAAAACATTTGCCATTGCTCGTGGGATGTATTCCCACAACCAAGACAATTTATTCCTATCTCAAACGCCAACACGTATAGTGATAGGTCTGATTACCGCCGGTGGTTTTAATGGCGTTTATAACATTAACCCGTTCAATTTTCAACACTTTGGTTTGACTTATATGAACCTGATGGTTGACGGGAGATGTGTATCCGGAAAGCCCCTAGCTATGGACTTTGAAAACAATCACTATGCGCGAGCCTTTTTTGGTACAAATTTGGCCATGGGTTTGATTGGTAGAGATGCTGGCAATGGTATTGATTATCATCAGTTCAAGGATGGCTTTTGTCTATTTGGTTATGACCTCTCACCCAGTCTGCTAGATGGAACCCAGTTTGAGCTAGCCACGAGTGGACCCTTGTCGATAGAGCTCAAATTCGCCGCTCCCACGACAACTCCCCTACAAGTTATTGTCTACGCCGAGTTGGATTCAGTACTGGAAGTGTCCAAGACAAGACAGGTTCTAACAGACTACGCTATTTGAGAAAATGAACACGGGGGATATTTACAGTCCCTTGATGTCTGATGTTTTTGTTCGACGTTGCGCCCTTGTTAGTGTCATCCCACGAAACCACTTACCGCCCCTCATCGATCAAACCAAGACTGCAGCCTTTGTCGTAAACACCGACCCTGCCCACAAACCTGGTGAACACTGGGTGGCCATCTTTTACAATGGCCTCGGCCAAATAGAGTATTTTGATTCCTACGGTTTACCTCCCAGGCACATTGATATTTTAAACTTTATCGAGAGGAATTCACATGTTCCATTCGTCTACAACTCACGAGTGTTACAAGACTTGTTTAGCAACACGTGTGGTCTATATTGTGTTTATTATATAATTTTAAAGTGTCGTGGTGCGAGCATTAACAGAATTCTCATGCCATTTTCAACGAAACAACATATTAACGACCGTATCATTTATCGGTTGATGACGCCCTGGATCCATCGACTGAGTGGAACAAACTGCCCATGACTCATCAAAGATGGCGGCTCTCTGAACATGTCTCAACACGTCCGATGACGTATTGCATCAGTTACTATAAATAGAACGTATTCCATTGGTTACTATAATTAGGCTGGCCACGCCCCACTTGTTACAGGGTATAAAGGTCAGCCGTTCTCAGTTCTACTACATACAGAAAGTCAGGTAGTCCCTGCTACCAAGTCGTGTGATTCAAACATGGAATCGGCTAGCGTTAATATGCCAGCTTCATTTGATGTATGTGATCAACGTATTTTCATGTCTCGTAGAAATGAGAATATAATTCCACTGTCCAAAGATGGTGTTAAGGCAGTCTCAGTTTCTGCTTTTCATAACAGACCATTGATAAACATAAGGTCATATCGTGGTGAGAGTCTGCTTAAGTTTCCTACCAGAACTGGAATAACACTCTCGAGAGATGAATTTATCACGCTAGTTGATATGCGAGATGACATTTTAGCAACATATGATAACATCAACTATACTACGCCTCTTGTTGAGCAACCGAAAGAACCAAGAGATATGTATGCCTCGAGTGATTCAATTTCCACTCAGTCGCCAATTACCTACGCCGTCTTTGATCAAGGCTTTGTCAAAATGGAGGGTGGCTGTGTTTTGAACTCTAATCAACCTTCGTATTCACCCGTGTTTGATAACCATTTAGCCCAAACAGACAGTTCCAACAAAGCGAGGAAGCCGAGACGAGTAAAATTAATAAATTCTGCAGTGGGACAGTGACATTTTTTATTACTTATACATGACTATGTTGTTATTTGTGTACTTTTTTCAGATGATTTGAATTCATATTTGTACTATTGAAATCATCATTGTTCAATTATAAACATTTGAATGTGTAACATGTGTTGTCCACGTTGATGTATTGAAATAAATTTATGTTTCATTGTGAAAATAAACATTTTAAAAAGAGCATATTTGTTTGTTTTTATTTGAGTTGTTTTAATTTATTTAATTTTAAATTATTTTGTTAAATTAAAATAAATGACAGTATATAATCTATGAAATAAGGTTCTACTTACGATTTGTAAAGTAAATTTACTTGCACAGCCAAGCACACTCTTGCTTGCGTTACAGCCAAGACACTCGTTGAAACTGCTTCAGAGAGTGAGAATAAAATCCTGGCTGCTTGGATCTACTTACATACAGTTCTAACCTCTTTGATCGATCAAGTACTCTCTACTTCAAACATATTAATTTCCACCTAAACATCCCACATTAAAACAACCACCCACTAAAATTCCCCTGATAAGTGGTATTCTAATCTTCAGATGATAAAAAGTCCGTTGCCCTGGCCAGTCTGGCACTCAAACATTCAATCAAAACTTTTCACAGCGAAACACGGTCTTTGAACACGAACCAGCGCAAAGATATTAATTACCCCCAAGCGTCTCACATTAAAACATCGGTATCGTAAAATTCCCCTGTTAAATGACTCTCCTGATGAACACTTACCGGCGACGGATATTTCACAGCGGGAAGTAAGTACTCACCGGTGGCGGCTTCTTTGATCTTGCGGCCCCTCGCGCGCTGCGCGAGGTCGCCTCGCGTCTACCGTGAACTCTTTGATCTCTCGCTTAACGTTAAACACAGTGTTTCGCATTTGGCGTGTAGCGTGTGTAACGGCCTAAGCTGTTACCTTTAATTCTAAAGGAAGTTTTTAAAAACAATAAATAAACTTGTCACTGTTTTTTATTGCCTGAGAGTATAAAGAAAGAATAGATTTATGAAAGTTACGGAACCATTTAAACTACAAAGAATATAATAGATTTATGATACCACCACCACCCCTTCACCACCCCTTCACCACCCCTTCACCACCACCGCCACGAGAGGTCAACGGGAGGTCACCGGGAGGTCACCACCACCACCACGAGCACCACGACCGGAACAAAAATGGGCGGGTAGACTCTCATATAAGAAAAAATGAAGACTCTCATATAAGGAAAAACCGCACCAAAAATTTTGCCTCGATCTGCGTGTAGACTATTTATATAAGGATGTATCTGCGTTTCGACGCCTTCACAACGAGAGGTCAACCGAGAGGTCAACGAGAGGTCACCGGAACCAAAATGGGCGGGTAGACTCTCATATAAGAAAAAAACAAATCTGCCGGTAGACTATTTATATAAGGAATATTCCTGGCGGCAGAAAAAAATCTGCCGGTAGACTATTTATATAAGGAATATTCTGCCGCTGGCGGAAGTTTCCACGGTCCTATCACTAGATCTATACTACTTACGTCAATATCGGCAGTAACTTATGAGAAGAAGTAGAGTCTTCCAAGAAGTAGAGGGGCGGTGAACAGATCCAATGAGGATTAAAGGTCCAGTGCGGTCAAGGGTTTCAGCCATCTTTAAGTGGTTAGAAGATTTTCTAGGAATGAAATACGGATTGATGTAATGCTGCCCAAAACAGTGCTGGTATTGAAAAATACAATCAGCAATGTCATTATTCTTTATAAGCCACGGGTGAAGGGCTCATCTTCTTTCACTCTCTTGCCAAATAAGTAAAAGAAGTAAAGAGCCCCCGTCAAGTGGCGTATAGGGAATATGGTGTTAGAGACCATACATTTTACATACCTTTAGCACATGATTTTTGGGGTAATGTGATCGGTATTACGCCCGTGCCGCTTTACTTTCCCAGAAAAAAAATCCGGTACCCATTTAAGGCTGGGTGAACCCTGAATCCGTCGATTAGGATCGCACCCTACCTCTTGTCCTTTGTAGTCCAGTTCACTAACCACTGAGCTATCGCGGCTCCCTCTCTTGCCAAATGTTGCGTCATAAACCATTGACGTTGTTAAGCGGTGTGAGATTGAACACGAAATGTGGTTTATATTATGTTAGATGAAGAAGCATCGGCGGACGGTGGGTTCGAAACTTGAGGAGACCAGAATGTAATGAGTGGCCGCATTATGTCTATAACAAATACATAATCTACATGTACACTTACATTAGCTATTACTCAAACAGCAAATTCATTGATCAATCCTTTTTCTCACAAAGCCACACAATTTACTTTCTGTCGTTGTCCCGTCTTATAACCATTGGTAATGGTTGTATCATTTAGATTGTAATGTTCTGACTGCAATATAATTCTTTTTTCAACGTCAATTCCTCGTAAAAGGGAATATATTTTTAATCAACAACCAGTAATCATCTGTTACTTACATTCTAAGAATCTTTCCTACAACTAAAATTCTGTTTGATTCCGTACGGTCGTTCGAACTTCCAGATTGACCGTTAACCTGAGAATTTTCAAGAAAACATCACAGCAATTTATGCTTTCTAAAATAGTTCTCTCAATTAATGTCTTAAATTAACATAATTATAATTACTTTATAATATCTTGTTATATGTATTATAAATTATGAACAACACATCGTTTTTCTGGTACAGATTTAACTGGTTTCGGAAGTATACGACTAAAGAGGAGCAACTTCTCGGCAATCGATAATGAACTAACCACCGGAGACCCAGTACTTTCCCAAACAATACCGAAACCCTTGGGCCCATCTGATATGTCTCCTCATGGGAAACATAAAATACCAGAACTTAAGGAAAATATAACAGGAATCATGAAAAAAGGCACCCCATCAGACACAGAAAGAAAACACGTAGCAGAAAAACACATACATGATACCTACCCACATGACTCTTGGTCCCACATATACACAGATGGCTCTGCTACAAATGAAACCAGAAATGGAGGGGGTGGTGTGTTTTTGACGCTGAATAACCAGGACGAGATCACCAAGTCAATAGCTACTGGAACATTCTCAAACAACTTTAAAGCAGAAACTGAGGCCCTCAGAGATGCTGCAACACTGGCTACTCAACACAAAAAGAACATGCACAATAAATTGGTGATTCTGACTGATGCACTGTCAGTACTATCATCTCTAAAAAAAAATCCAAGAACAATGAACTAGATGACTTGAGAACTACCCTGGACGAACTATGCAATAACTTCCAGAGAGTAATCATTCAGTGGATATCATCATACTGTAATATACACGGGAACGAACGCGCAGACAAATTAGCTAAAGAGGGAGGGAGATTACCACAAGAGAACCATCCGCTCAGTTATGATGAAGCCAAATCCATCCTCAAAGGTCAGTTCCATGAAAAATGGAAACGAGAACACCCAAAGCATAACGAGAGAGACGGATACCGCCAACTATCAAGGAGGGATCAAGTCATCATACTTCGCCTACGCACTGGCCACAATAGAATGAACAATCACATGTTCACCAAATTCAAAATAGGTACAACCAGCCTATGCCACTGTACACTGGACAATATGACTACAAAACATGTTCTACAGGATTGCCCCCTGTACACGGACCTGTGAAGAGCAATGTGGTCCACACCCACCTCCCTGGAAGAAAAACTATATGGGGCAATCGATTTGCTTAAACAGACAGCTAACTTCATGAGAGAGTCTGGAATCCTACTCTGATAGAGTCTTGATCGCAGAAAGAGAGAGAAAGAGAGAGAGAGAGAGAGAGAGAGAGAGAGAGAGAGAGAGTACAGATTTGTTCAAGTTCTTTTTTTTATATTACGACATCGCTGTCATTTAACGGAGCGATGAGTATTGTTTGCCCCCTGTCCTGCCTAAACCAGTATATGTTAAAATAAAAGGAAAGTAAGCCATTTGATTAGTTAAAACATCGTTAGCATTGCAACGAGGAAGCAATTTCTGAAATGGCCTTCGTATAGTTATGTTGTACAAAGGAGGTGAGATGCAGAATGGCTCAGGCAAAAGCAGCTTTCCAAAAAATGAGGAAGATACTATGCAATCCATTTGTGACAATAGAAATAAGAAAAAGAGTTCTTAAATGTTATGTAGAGCCTGTCTTAACATATGGATGCGGACAATAGGACAACAGACAAGAAAATCACTGGAGTCTGTAGAAATGTGATTTTACAGAAGAATGTTGAAAATACCATGGATAGCTAAGAAGAGTAATGAAAATGTTATGAGAGAGGCAAAGCAACAAGAGAGCTAATTTCCAATATTAGAAAGAGTTAATCATCATTTTGGCCCTTTATTGAAAAGAGAACAACTGGAATATATTGTAACAACTGGAAAAATTGAGGGACGAAAAGATAGAGGGAAGCAAAGATAAAAAAAATAACAGACAGCTTAAGAGAATGGCTTGGCAGAGGGTCAACAACAGAAATTATAAATAGCTGCCGAGATCGAAAATTGTGGAGAGACATGATCACCTAGGCCAGTAGGCACGGTACTTGATGATGATGATAGTTCTGATACACAATGCGAGGTCGGTAGATGTCGTTGTACCGTTGAAGTAGGCTTGATTTACATAGACATTGAAGCGTATATTAGAAACGGCTCGCTTTACTTGAGCTACATCACAGCTGACTGGAATACGATGATTGGTTGTACACAATCATTTAACTCCTCGAGCTGGCATGTGATTGTGTTATGTATTCTGATATTATATATAGTGCATATACGTTAACATTAATATATGTTTAGAGTTAGTTTATATGTCACACATAGAGTTAGTTTATATGTCACACATAGAGTTAGTTTATATGTCACACATAGAGTTAGTTTATATGTCACACATAGAGTTAGTGTATATGTCACACATAGAGTTAGTGTATATGTCACACATAGAGTTAGTTTATATGTCACACATAGAGTTAGTGTATATGTCACACATAGAGTTAGTCTATATGTCACACATAGAGTTAGTTTATATGTCACACATAGAGTTAGTGTATATGTCACACATTGAAGTAAAAGCAATCATTCATTCTTGTGGATTTTTCCCAACTTTGAAATATTTCGCTGCGAATGTTCTCGTTTTACAGACATCTATGTGGAACATTTTGTTCTCTCTCAAAAACAACACTGTTCGTATACTTTGTACGTCTTATGTATGCATCTTCTGCACTTTAGGTGTGCTACTTTGATTGTCGTGTGTGTTTTAAGTGAAACACAATTTTTCTGGGGTTTTTTGTGTTTTTTGAAGTAACAACTACACCTTGACACTGTCCATAACTATCTCGTGCGTATTTGACCCTGCGCTTCAGACCATGTAGTGTTTGCTAGAGTGGCCTCGCTCAAAGATAATGTACATGTATGTCCCTATTGTGTACTCTTCTCTCGGGTACACATGTACTATGATTTCATGAACTGTGAATTCAAAACAACCATGACCGTTTCTTCAGAGTGACGTAACACAGGAAATAGTGTCTCTCGTAGCCGTGAACTTCTATCACTGATAGTGTCTGTCTCTTACCCACATTAATATAGGCTCGTAGCCGTGAACTTCTATCACTGATAGTGTCTATCTCTTACCCACATTAATATAGGCTCGTAGCGGGAGCGGTAGAAAAACTCAGAGTTATCAGACGAAAGTTAAGTGGCGTAGAATAAACGCAGCAATTGTAAATTGGCTATGGTAGTTGTAAGTCTTAGTTGTCCCACATTGTTGTAGCAGATCTTTCTACTGGCTTCAGATCAATGTTGGAAGACAGTCCAAACACATCCAAACATAGAAAACGCCAAAGTGGCAAAGAACGTTCATTGAACGTGGCTTATGAGCTATTACGTTAGCAACTAACAATCATCTCGAGTGTTGTTTGTCACAGATTATTAAGTGACGAACATTATATGGGCTTCTGTTTCTTTCAAAGTTAATGTACAGATGTTTGTATACAGACCTTACCTACTGAGGCCAAGCAGTTCCCATTGATAAAGTTTTTACAAGTCTATGCAGAGTGAATAAAATATAAAAGTGTAAATTTCTGATGCTAATAGAAGTCCCAACGTTACTTATCTTGTTCACATGTAGAATTTATATTTCTACAATTGTACGAATATTTTAAGGTTTGATAATTTGAAATCATTGCGTAATAAGACATAGTTAAATTTGTGTTTTATGTTATTCAAGAAAGTGTGTATATTTCATCACATCATTTAACACACACACACACACACACACGCACGCACGCACGCACGCACGCACACACACACACACCGACAGACAGAGAGAGAGATATATAAAATCTCTTTCAGGTGAATTATTAGAAAATGAATTTCTGAAGAAAATAAATGTCTGAGACAGATTGTGAATTTCCATTCAGGAATTTAGCGCCACTTTCTCTGTTCTTTGAACGTGAAACGTAATGGTTTCTTTCATCTTCTGTTTTGATTTGCAATATAAGACGGTATATTTACACATAAACCGCATTATTTTGTTTCTCTCAACAACATAATCATTGGACATGGAAATCATGCTGACACCATCGTCTGATGAAGCAGAAGGTGTTGATCACGTTTGCCACAGTGTCAAAATAGCGATGAACTATGAGAAAATGGAGTAAAAATCCGTTGAAAAATTATTCGAGTCTCATTGTTAAATAGGTCAGATAATTTCACGAATTGAGAAATCTTCTAGGGCTTGTCAGCACTTGAATTATAGTCTTTGCTGTGTTGAAGATAGGTTAAGGAAGTTGCAGGAGAGGCATAGTTAGCCGGTAGTCATGCACTTTATTATGACCATATGATTATGATTATTACAATGATAATGATGGTGATGATGATGACTACGATTTTTAAAAATCCATTTGAGAAGGCAACACATGAATAAATTTGCAATTAATACTAATATCCTAAATTCATTCATTGAAATAATTTTGCTTCTATTAACATTTTTATCTCATCAAAAATGAACACGTTGGTGTAATTTAATTTCTGTAAAATGGTTGAATGTATATTGTGTTGACAAGGTGAACACAGAAGAAGGCATTTAACTTAAGTCAGTATATATCATTGATCTATGTTGATCTCCTGCGAATACTTTCACAAAACTAGACAAAGTAAGCGATATCTCCTACATATAACGATGTCAATGAAGTATTAAATTCCACCTTACTTGCCCACATTATGTGGAGATGGACGTGGACAGGGCTGTCATTGTCTGTAATGATAACAAGAAGCTTAATCCAATATCCACATCAACTGCTTCTACATTTGTAAAGATTTAACTCACATCAACTGCTTCTACATTTGTAAAGATTTAACTCACATCAACTGCTTCTACATTTGTAAAGATTTAACTCACATCAACTGCTTCTACATTTGTAAAGATTTAACTCACATCAACTGCTTCTACATTTGTAAAGATTTAACTCACATCAACTGCTTCTACATTTGTAAAGATTTAACTCACATCAACTGCTTCTACATTTGTAAAGATTTAACTCACATCAACTGCTTCTACATTTGTAAAGATTTAACTCACATCAACTGCTTCTACATTTGTAAAGATTTAACTCACATCAACTGCTTCTACATTTGTAAAGATTTAACTCACATCAACTGCTTCTACATTTGTAAAGATTTAACTCACATCAACTGCTTCTACATTTGTAAAGATTTAACTCACATCAACTGCTTCTACATTTGTAAAGATTTAACTCACATCAACTGCTTCTACATTTGTAAAGATTTAACTCACATCAACTGCTAAAGATTTAACTCACATCAACTGCTTCTACATTTGTAAAGATTTAACTCACATCAACTGCTTCTACATTTGTAAAGATTTAACTCACATCAACTGCTTCTACATTTGTAAAGATGTAACTCACATTAACTGCTTCTACATTTGTAAAGATTTAACTCACATCAACTGCTTCTACATTTGTAAAGATTTAACTCACATCAACCGCTTCTACATTTGTAAAGATTTAACTCACATCAACTGCTTCTACATTTGTAAAGATGTTACTCACATCAACTGCTTCTACATTTGTAAAGATGTAACTTACATCAACTGCTTCTACATTTGTAAAGATTTAACTCACATCAACCGCTTCTACATTTTTAAAGATGTAACTCACATCAACTGCTTCTACATTTGTAAAGATTTAACTCACATCAACTGCTTCTACATTTGTAAAGATTTAACTCACATCAACCGCTTCTACATTTTTAAAGATGTAACTCACATAACTGCTTCTACATTTGTAAAGATTTAACTCAAACCCACTATTTTTATTTCTGTGAAAAATAAGGTTTTGGCGTAGTGCTGATCACATTAAAGAAAAAAATCACCGAGGATAAAAGTTGTGGGCACACAACAACAAAAAAAAAACATATTCCCTACATCCCAGGATAAAGACGTGACGTAGCTATTTTCATTTATTTGTTAATATTTACTTGCAATTAAAAAAACTCATTGTCAGGTACTTCGCACATTCTGTTTTAGACTGGAAACTTTCATCCTGCAATTTAATACAGAGGCCTGCTTTTTATGTCTTAAGTATTGTTGAATGGACATTTCTATGAACGAGAGGCCACAGTGTCTGAAGTATTCTCCATTGGACACTAACACTCTCTAACATGTATTATTTCTATGAACGAAAGTTCACAGTGTCTGAAGTATTCTCCATTGGACACTAGCACTCTCTAACATGTATTATTTCTATGAACGGAAGGTCACAGTGTCTGAAGTATTCTCCATTGGACACTAACACTCTCTAACATGTATTATTTCTATGAACGGAAGGTCACAGTGTCAGAAGTATTCCCCATTGGACACTAACACTCTCTAACATGTATTATTTCCATGAACGAAAGTTCACAGTGTCTGAAGTATTCTCCATTGGACACTAACACTCTCTAACATGTATTATTTCTATGAACGAAAGGTCACAGTGTCTGAAGTATTCTCCATTGGACACTAACACTCTCTAACATGTATTATTTCTATGAACGAAAGTTCACAGTGTCTGAAGTATTCTCCATTGGACACTAACACTCTCTAACATGTATTATTTCTATGAACGGAAGGTCACAGTGTCTGAAGTATTCTCCATTGGACACTAACACTCTCTAACATGTATTATTTCTATGAACGAAAGTTCACAGTGTCTGAAGTATTCTCCATTGGACACTAACACTCTCTAACATGTATTATTTCTATGAACGAAAGGTCACAGAGTCTGAAGTATTCTCCATTGGACACTAACACTCTCTAACATGTATTATTTCTATGAACGAAAGGTCACAGTGTCTGAAGTATTCTCCATTGGACACTAACACTCTCTAACATGTATTATTTCTATGAACGAAAGTTCACAGTGTCTGAAGTATTCTCCATTGGACACTAACACTCTCTAACATGTATTATTTCTATGAACGAGAGGCCACAGTTTTTTCTCTAACATATCTTTCTTGCATGATGTAGTAGTGTCTTAAGTATTCCACTATGAACATTTATATGAATGGGAGATCACCGATTTTTAAGTATTCCCTAATGGGCATTTCTTTGAACGATAGGCAACATTTTCTTAATAATTCCCCAAAGGTTATTTATATGAATGGAAGGCTGTAGCGTCTTACGTATTCCGTAATTACATCAGCTTTACAGCAGCTTCGCATCTCTACGCATCTTGGTGCATCTTGGTGCATCTTGGTGCATCTTGGTGCATCTTGATGCCTTTACCTCTTACGTATTCCGTAATGGACATTTCAACAAACGATAAGCCACAGTATCTTAAGTATTCCCTAATACATACTTCTATGAACGATAAGCCACAGTATCTTAAGTATTCCCTAATACATACTTCTATGAACGGTAAGACACAGTGTCTTAAGTATACCCCTGTGAAAATTTATATGAACGGTAAGACACAGTGTCTTTAGTATTCTCTAAAAAAAAGATTTGTCTGAGCGAAAGGCC
Organism: Megaustenia siamemsis; assembly: GCA_032433765.1. NCBI lineage: Eukaryota > Metazoa > Mollusca > Gastropoda > Stylommatophora > Ariophantidae > Megaustenia > Megaustenia siamemsis. The sequence continues at coordinate 80,448,410 of JAVIAB010000124.1, forward strand.
ACAGTGTCTTAGGTAGTCTAAATGGATATTTCTTTGCACGGTAAACCACATTGCCTTAAGTATTCCTAATAGACACTTATATGAATGGCAATCCACAGTGTCTTAAGTATTCTTCAATGGTCATTTATATGAACGGAGAATCACAGTATCTGAATTAATCTATAACAGGTATTTCTTTGGATGGGAGGCTGCAGCTTCTTAAGTTTTCCCCAATGGATGTTTCTAAGAACTGGAGGTCGCCGTTTCTTAAGTATTCCCTAATGGACATTTTTAAGAACGACAGGCTACAGTGTCTTTAGTATTCTCAAGAGAACACTTCTAAGAACAGTAGGCACAGTATCTTAAGCATTCTTGGAAAGTTAACCTCTCAGAACGGTAGGCAGTGTCTTGAGTATTTCTGAAAAATTATATCAAAGAACGATAGGCCACAGTATCTTAAGCATTCTTGGGAAGTTAACCTCTCAGAACGGTAGGCCACAGTGTGTTAAGAATTCTCAAAGGTTATTTCTTAGAAAGTAAGTCCATATTGTCTTTAGTATTCATCTCCGGATATGTCTAATAACAGAAGGATACAGTGTCTGAAGTATATTCCACTACATATTTCTATAACAAAAATTTCTATGACCGGTGGCTCGCAGTGTCTTCATCATCATTGTGCGCCATACCGGTTGGCGTAGGCGATCATGTCCTGCCTCAATCTTCTATCCACAGTGCATCGTATCAGTTCTGTTGTTGACTGTTTTCCATGCCACGACACCAATATATCATGTATTTTCTCTTTTTGTCGTCCGCGATATCTCTTTCCTTTTATGTTGCCAGTTGTAACCAAGTATTCCAATTTTCCTCGTCTCATCATGTGTCTTACTTACTGTATAACATATATGTCTATGATCGAGAGTATTCTCAAATGAACATTTCCTTGAGTGGGAGGACACAAAGTACGAAGTATTCTATAACGGACATTTCTATGTCAGGTTGACATATTGTCTTCAATTTTCTCTAAGAGACATTTAAAAAGAAAGGGAAACAACAATGCCTTAATTATTCTATAACGGACATTTCTATGCCAGGTTGACATATTGTCTTCAATTTTCTCTAAGAGACATTTCAAAAAAGAAAGGGAAACAACAATGCCTTAATTATTCTATAACGGACATTTCTATGTCAGGTTGACATATTGTCTTCAATTTTCTCTAAGAGACATTTCAAAAAGAAAGGGAAACAACAATGCCTTAATTATTCTATAACAGACATTTATATGAAATGAGGTTCACAGTATCTTAAATATTATATGACAGACATTTCTATGAGGGGAGTCAGTGTGTCTATGTATTCCCCAATGGACATTTCTCTCTACAGGAGACGACAGTGCTCTTTGTATTCTGCAGCAGATATTTATTTAAACTTGAGGTCACAATATCTCAGAATTCTTAAAACATACTTTTCTATGAACGTGATATCACATTGTTAAAAGAATGGCTTGACAGAAGGTCAAAAACAGAAAGAATAAACAACTGTCGATAATAAATGCTAGCTGGAAGAGAGGTCATGTGCCCATCCTCAAACATGGAAAATACCCACTAGACCCAAGTAGCTACAGACCAATTAGCCTACTGAGCTGCCTAAGTAAACTCATGGAAAGGCTTGTTTACAGAAAACCTATGTGGCATTTGGAGAAAAAACAACAAATCGTACCACAACAAAGTGACTTCCGTCAGCACAGATCAACTGATGACCTGATCACCTACATCGCATAGGAAATAGAGGATGCTCTACAAGCAAAGAAACACACACTGGCAGTTTGGGTCGACATGGAGAAGGCTTTTGATAGGGTATGGAGAGAGGGTTTAAAGAACAAGCTTTTTAGACTTGGCATCCAGGGTCGTTTATTCAATTGGCTCTCTCAATACCTTCAGGATAGAACGGCCAGAGTACAAGTACAAGGTCAACTAAGTAAGAAGGTCACAATCGAACAAGGTGTCCCACAAGGCGGAGTCTTGTCTTTTTAATTTTCATTAATCACATCGTAATCGACATTCCATCCAGAATACACTCAGCAATATACGCAGATGATCTGGCGTTATGGGTTCGCGAGGAAAGTATGTCGGTGGCTGGATCCAGGATGCAATATGCCCTAGGTGAACTTGAAACATGGACGAACATCTGGTTACCACCAATTAAAAGAAAGAAAAAAACCTACATATACAATTTTCAGCCTATCAAGAAACACACTCTCTGCAAACTTGAAGGTTAAAGACACAACTTCCTATTGACTAAAACCCAACATATCTTGGCGTCACCATGAATCACAGAATGACTTGGAAAAATCAGATAGACAGAGCAAGCAAAAAAGCCAGACATCGAACTAATATTATGAAGAAATTGGAAAAAAAACGGACTGGGGGGCAGACAGCAATTTCTTGAAGCGATTATACGTAGGAAGAGTCAGACCAGTCCTAGAGTATGGAGTCACAGCCTGGGCTATGGCTTCCAAATCACACATTAGCAAAATTAACAGAACACAGAACCAAGCTGCCCGTATCATAATTGTGCTATGAAATCTACGCCTATCAAGATTCTAGAAACAGTAACAGGTTTACAACCCTTAGATGACAGACGGGTCACTAAAGTATTGCAACAAGCGGAGAAATATAGAAGGCTCTTTAGTCACCCCATGCACCAAAGATTAACTGGTTTCGGAATAGTACGACTAAAGAGGAGCAACTTCGCTGCAATTGCCAATGAACTAACTACTGGAGACCCAGTACTTTCGCAAACAATACCGAAACCCTTGGGCCCATCTGACATGTCTCCTCATGGGAAACATAAAACACCAGAACTTAAGAAAGATATAACACGAATCATGAAAAAAGGCACCCCATCAGACACAGAAAGAAAACACGTAGCAGAAAAACACATACACGATGTTACCCATAGGACTCTTGGTCCCACATATACACAGATGGCTCTGCTACAAATGTCACCAGAAATGGAGGGGGAAGGGGTGTTCTTGACGCTGAATAACCAGGACGAGATCACCAAGTCAATAGCTACTGGGAAATTCTCAAACAACTTTAAAGCAGAAACTGAGGTTCTTGGGGATGCTGCAACACTTGCTACTCAACACAAAAATAGCATGCACAATAAATTGGTGATTCTGACTGATGCACTGTCAGTACTATCAGCTCTAAAAAGTCCCAAGAACAATGATCTAGTTGACATGAGAACAATCCTAGACCAACTATGCAATAACTTCCAGAGAGTAGTCATTCAGTGGATACCATCACACTGTAATATACACGGGAACGAACGCGCAGACAAATTAGCTAAAGAGGGTGGGAGATTACCACAAGAGAACCATCCGTTCAGTTATGATGAAGCCAAATCCATCCTCAAAGGTGAGTCCATGAAAAATGGAAACGAGAACACCCAAAACATAACGAGATGACAGATACCACCAACTATCAAGGAGGGATCAAGGCATCATACTTCGCCTACGCACAGGCCACAATAGAATGAGAAATCACATGTTCACCAAATTCAAAATAGGTACAACCAGCCTATGCCACTGTACACTGGACAATATGACTACAAAACATGTTCTACAGGATTGCCCCCAGTACACAGACCTGGACCTGAGAAGAGCAACGTGGTCCACGCCCACCTCCCCGGAAGATAAACTGTATGGGGCATTCGAATCACTTAAACAGACAGTTGAGTTTATTAGAGAGTCTGGAATCTTACTCTGATTGAGACTTGATAGCAGAGAGAGATTTACTATTGTCTTTACTATTGTGTAACATATACTTCTTTTTATGGCAGGGTTAGATTTCTTAAGTATTCAGCAAAGGACATTTCTATGAACATTACGCCACAGAGTGTGAAGCATCTTCGAATGGAAATTTATCCTAGTGGGAAGTGACAAAGTGTTAAGTATTTTCTTACAGACATTTCGTAAACGAGAGAGGATACATTTCTTTTATGGAGAGACTTGTCAGTGGTTTTCCTTTCTTCAAGAAGAGATCTAGAAATTGGGCTTTGTTTCATTGAATGATAATACAGGAAAATGTAAGCATTTGATCACGGAGAACGATTTGAGCTTTTGATGATACACAACGATTTGAGCTTTTGATGACACACAACGATTTGAGCTTTTGATGACACACAACGATTTGAGCTTTTGATAACACACAACGATTTGAGCTTTTGATGACACACAACGATTTGAGCTTTTGATAACACACAACGATTTGAGCTTTTGATGACACACAACGATTTGAGCTTTTGATAACACACAACGATTTAAGCTTTTGATGACACACAACGGTTTGAGCTTTTGATGACACACAACGATTTGAGCTTTTGATAACACACAACGATTTAAGCTTTTGATGACACACAACGGTTTGAGCTTTTGATGACACACAACGATTTGAGCTTTTGATGACACACAACGATTTGAGCTTTTGATAACACACAACGATTTAAGCTTTTGATGACACACAACGATTTAAGCTTTTGATAACACACAACGATTTGAGCTTTTGATAACACACAACGATTTAAGCTTTTGATGACACACAACGATTTAAGCTTTTGATGACACACAACGATTTGAGCTTTTGATAACACACAACGATTTGAGCTTTTGATAACACACAACGATTTAAGCTTTTGATAACACTGAACGATTTGAGCACTTGATGACACATACAGTTTATAGAATATAATGACATAAAGTTTTTAGAATTTAATGATACATAAAGTTTTTAGAATTTAATGACACAGACAGATTTTAGAATTTTATGACACAGAAAGTTTTTAGAACTTAAGGACACAGAAAGATTGGATTCTTTGAGCATTCGATGGCAGATAAAGATTAGAGTAATCGATGATACAGAACGTTTTTAGAATTTGACGACACAGAAAGATTGGATCCTTTGAGCATTCGATGTCAGATAAAGATTAGAGTAATCGATGACACAGAACGTTTTTAGAATTTGATGACACAGAAAGATTGGATCCTTTGAGCATTCGGTGGCAGATAAAGATTAGAGTAATCGATGACACAGAACGTTTTTAGAATTTGACGACACAGAAAGATTGGGGCATTTGATGAAACGTAAAGGTCTGCGCATTTGATAACACGGAATGTTTTTTTTTTTAATTCGATGATTTGAACACAGAGTATGACAAATCTTACACAGTTGACGGCTCTCTTTATATAATTTAGAAAAGTAGGTTAACTATTACAATCATATTAGGATATTTACTATATATATTTTTTTTCTCCATAAGCAGGGGTCTAATATTTTCTATTGTTGACCTGATTCTGACCCTTCTCTTTGATAAAAGCAGGAAAATAGACAGCAGGCGTAACGTATTTTATCTTCATTATGTATTTTGTAACATCTAAAAGATTCAAATTTATGATTTTTTTCAGACGGAACGAAAAGGAACGCGTTCCATTTAAACTTTTAGGACATTAAAAATTTCGACCGACAAATCACATATCAGAATTATGAAGAGCGTTGAAAAGGTAATGCACCACATCGATTATCTCAGTTAATAATAAAGATAGAACCATGAGATTTTACACACTTTAAAATAGTCATATGCCAATAGTGTGCACCAAAGTAAACTGCAATGGGGCCAATAATACGACTGCACTAAATCGTTTAAATGAAGCATTGTTAGCAACTTGCGTTATAAGGAACGAATTGTGATAGAATTTCTCGTCTTAGAGAAGGAAATTGTCGTGAACATTCACAAGTACCTATGTGATATGTATGGGAGTTTTACATTTGACAGGATCACAGGAAGTCGCTGGGTTCTGGGAATAAAAGAATTGGAAGCGGAGATAAGGAGCTTCGTGATCGGCCACGCTGTGGACGTCTTGCCATAGCGACGAATGCAGACATGTTGAGAACCGCTGAGGTCATCATTCTTGCTAATATGCGCATCACTACTCAACAATCGGCCTTAAAGTTATCAGTCAGCATTGGTAGTACACATACAATTATACAAACTCTCGGATTCACTAAGGTTTGTGCAAGATGGGTTCCACGAAATCTCACAAATGATCACCGATTGTAAAGAAAAGCAATTTCTTCTGAACTGGAGCGTTTCAATGTTGATGGAGAGAACTTTTTGGCTAAAATTGTTACAGGGGACGAAACCTGGCCACATCATTATCAACCTGAGACAAAAGGACAGTCAATGGAGTGACGTCATCAGCGCTCACCGCGAAGAAAGATATTAAAGACATCGCCTTCAGCTGGAAAGGTCATGGTCACTGGTCTTTTGGGACATTGAAGGTGTGATTCTTGTGGATGTTATGCCAAGAGGAGAGACAATCAATTCGCAAGCTTACACTAAGACATTGAAAAAAAACAACGTTTTCGTAGAGTTCGGCCGCACAAGAATCCAGCAGACCAGCTTCTCCTTCACGACAATGTGCGCCCTCACACAAGTCTGGTTGCACAAACACGGGAAGCAATCACCAGATTGGGTTGCACTGTACACCCACATCCACCATACAGCCCTGATTTGACACCATCTGATTTCCATCTCTTTGGTTCACTTAAAGATGCCCTCCGTGGAAGAAAGTTTGAAGATGATGAAAGACTGAATCATGTGGCGAAGAAATGTCTTCACGTCGTCACGATCGTGACAAAGACTGGTACAGGCTATGAGTACATGCACTTGTTGCGCGCTGGCGTAAAGCTGTGCAAGTGGATGGGGATTATATGTTGAATGATACCGATGTACAAGGCATATCCATATATATAGTGTGTAAAAATGTCATGCTTTTTGAATCAGTGGTTCCCGAAAAAAACCGATGAGGTACATTACTTTCTGGATGAACTGAAAGCACAAACATGTTGACACTCTTACGTTATGGTTGTTGACAACCAATATAACTACCCTAGAGCTGTTTCTTATGTTATGATTTCTCGTGTTATTGAATCAGAGAATACATAGTTTCGGTCAACTGTTATACAGAAGAAAAAAAAACAGAGTAAAATAATTTTTGGATGGAACGTGATCGTTCAAAATTGGCATCGACAAGCGCATAATTTCTGATGTTGAACATTTCAAACTGTAGCTTTCTTCAGTTTTCGCATTTTGATTGAAAGTAATTGCGCCATGATTGCACAAAATGTGTTATTTTAGAGTTAATGGGCATTTAGCTACGATGCTGACTAGTACAATTATTGAAATGTGATTACAAAACCGAATTTTAATAGGATAATGTATAATTTAATGTATGTGATATCGTATCTGTTCCACTTTCTGGCCTTTAACTAATTACGACTAAAAGAATTGATTTACCTATTCGTCATCCATCCTTAAAAAGACGCTAAGCGGGCAAATATGCGCTGCTTTAGGTTTGTCGTAGAACTTTGATATTAGCGCCGTTCGGCCCAAAACATCCTTTTCGATCTCTACTCGCTTGGCCAGACTAGACTGGTTAGTCTGTTTCTAGAAGCACGGCGAAGAGATGGAGTAGTGTATGGTTGGTTCTATTCCACTGATTCTGACAGAAGCCATCAGCTACAAGTCGCTGATAGCTTCCAGTTCTGTTCATGTAAAGCTCCTTACTTCCTGATGCAAGATAAAAACGTGATGGATATCACAGCTAATGACAGTAAGACATTACTAAAAGATTATATTGGTGACAGCATTTCATTTCATTTGATGAGAACTTTGCAGGACAGAGGTTGTCTCGTAAATAAATAAAATCCGTCTCCTAGAACATTTGCGACACATTTACAGTTTGAGGACGTCAACAACGTTTCCAGTTATATGTGTTGGTCATACAAGTTCACCTTAAATAAAAAGAACATATTTCTAACATTCTATTTAAGATTGCTGGTGTTTAATAGATTGTTTATCTCTAACTATTGATGCATCCAAGAGTTACTAACAATAAAGGAGTAAACAAGCATCTAACCAACTTATGTAAAAGTCTATACATCAACAGCAGATGCAGTCAGAACAGCAGCAGGCTACACAGATCACTTTGAATGTAGAAGAACAGTATAACACGGGTGCGCACTATCCCCAAATGTCTACATAGACTACATAGACTACATCAAATAAAAGCAAAAATAATTGAGCAACAACGTGGAGTTGAGTAAAGAAAAGGCACCATTAATTCGAAACACGTCCAGAGAACATTGATAAAAAAGAGCTATAGAGGCCATGAAAGTTCTATACATGTGCTTCATAGACTATACAGAAGGTTTTGATAAAATAAAGCAGGGGGAAATAATTAATATGATGGAATAATTGAATGTCAGTAAAACATGTATTAGCAACAAACAGCAGTCATAATAATTAACAATCAAACAGGACAGTTCAAATATATAAAACTAGATGTCAAACAAGACTGTTTTCTGTTGCCGGCTTTGTTCTCACTTTACAGCGAAAAATTTATGAGATGAATAGTAGACAAAAGAAATCGCAAGTACCCGTCATAACGTAAGCAATCTGCAATATGTAGATGGCACAGTTTTAATATAAGAAACGGAGAATAAACTACAAGAAATGACAGACATAATATAGTGAACGAAAGCAACAAGAAATATTTTTGTCCGATTAGTAAGAGAACATAAGTAATGGTCATATCGAGGAAACAATTATCACCATCCTGCAATATACAAATAGACGGTACAAATCTAAAGTAAGTATAGTGCGTCAAATACTTGAGCACAATAACAACATCAGACTGAAGATACACCATTATTTGAAAATGAAAATTGTCTTGTGCTGCAAGTCTGTGACATAAAAGTAAGAAAGAAAGTTCTGCTGTGTTATATACAGTCAATTCAGACTTATGGAAGTGAACCATGGACTGTAGACAAACAAATGAGAAGATGATTAAAGAACACAGAGATGGGACCTCTCAGAAGAATGATGCCTGGACAGCTAAAAAGAGCCAACCAGAAAATTCTCAAAGTGGGCAATACAAAAAGGGAGCACCTAAAAACATCGGAGAGAAACAATCAATATTTTTCTGGCATATCAAGAGAAGAGGGTGCCGCGATAGCTCAGTGGTTAGTGAACTGAACTACAAAGGACAAGGGGTAGGGTTCGATCCCAACCGACAGCTTCCGGGTTCACCCAGCCTTAAAATGGGTACCGGATTTTTGTTCTGGGAAAGTAAAGTAGCACGGGCGTAATATCGACCACATTACCCCAAAAATCATGTGCTGAAGGTCTGTAAAATATAGGGTCACTAACGCCATATTCCCTATACGCCACTTGACGTGACGGGGGTACTTTACTTTTTTTACTTTTATATCATGAGAAGGGGAAAGTTCAAAAACTGGCAAAATAGAGGGAAAATGGTTTCGCGGACGACAAAGAGAGAAGATACTGGAAAACTTGGTGTCATCGCGCGGCAGCCAACCAACAACAGAACTGATACCATGTACTGTGAATAAAGAATTGTGGAGAACATACTCGTCTACATCAATCGATATGGTACACACTTGATGATGATGATGAGACTACAGACTACCAGTACTAGTTTCTATTTGTTTAACCTGAAGATAATTATAATAAATGAAAGAATATTTCTAACGAATAGAAGCATCTGAGGTTGAGAGACAGCAAACAGGTAAGGTAGAATGGTATATTAACAACATTCAGAAAAACCGAACCTCTAATTCTAGCCCTCTATTGTTCTTTTCCGTTGTCTGTTTGTAGTTTTTATTGAGTTAAGTTTAGAGAACTGAAGGAACATGAAATAGCTGTAACTTGATTATTAGAGGATTGTGTAGAATTGTTGGACAAACTTTGATGTAATAACAGATGAAGGCCACAAGTTATACTTCAGTAGAGACTATAGCAAACGTGAACAAGGTGTCGGCTTTCTCGTGCATCAACAAGTGGTTAATACAGTACAGAGATATAGTGCAGATACCATCACGATAAGAACGATGTTTTTATAGGCCACGCCATTCAATATCGCAATAACTCAAGTGTTCGCGTCTGCAAAAGTATACGATGATACCAGAGAGAACTTTTAACAAATTCCGTTTTTTTAATTTGACGTCATTAGTTGGTGCAACACCAAGAAGAGATATAGTTTTTGTTTTTTTTTTCAACAAGGATCCTGGAACGCTAATGTTAGAACTGACACGCAGAAATAATGGTCTACAACCTATGAAGCATCACAATTTATAACACACATGAGAAAGGGCTAAGAATTTTGGATTTTCTTCAAAAATAGGAAAATTAATCCGTGTTTTCTTTCTGACGTTCCTTCGCCTAATATTTTGATTAATGAGATCCAGTGTTTGGCCCACTCGGATAACGGCAATAAACAGAAGGTCCTGTGTGCACTCTCGCACGTTAAACATCCATTGGCAGTTAAAATCGAGAAGACTAGTCCATAGATATGGCCGTCATTGTGTACCGTCAATGATGGCGTCAAGTTATCATAACTTTCCACAAAGTATATCTCTATAGCTGCCTATCAGATACGATGTTGATTTCCTACTAAACCATTATCTTAAACTGTTATGTTTGCTCTCTACCCCCCCCCACCCCTCTACAAACAAAAAGACAATTTTTTTTCCCCACATCTCTTCAATACAGCAATGACTGATTCGAGTTTACCCAGTACTGACCAGCCCTCGAATCATTTACCACCAATGACGTCATCTGACATATTTAGCGACGAGACTCGAATAATTTTCCAGTGGATCTTTCACTCCGTTATCTCTGAGATCATCGCTGTCTTTGGCACTGTGGGAAACGTCATCAACATTATCTGCTTCATCAAACAAGGATTCCAGGATGTCACTAACATTAGTTTGTTTGGTGAGGTTAAGGCTCGTTAGCTTATTGTGTTTACTAAATCACTATATTTTTATATTTATACTATTTGTTAATATTGTAATTGTATTAATGAATTTGTTTATATAAATACATTGGATATTTAAACAAGAGCAATGAGCTCATTCTAAAAAGAAAAGTTCAAATTGAAAGAGAACGTCCATTTTCACATTCAAGGGCAACCAATCTTAGTGTTATTTCCCATGTTGTGAGAAGGAGACAACTGTAATATATTGTGACAACTGGAAAAAATTCATTGATGAAATTATAGAGAAACATTGAAAGATAAAAGACAGTTAAAGAGACTGGTTTGTTAAGAAGTATTGATTAATAAATGTAGAAATAGAAAGTTGTGGAGAGAATCAACTACGCCAGCCTTCACAGTACTTGATGGTGATGTAAGGAACATGACCAGAGAAACCACCAACATGATACAAGTATAGCGACCATTTACTGACAGTGGCTATATGTGTGTACTATCAATATGAAAGTAACATACACTCTTATCTAGTTCACGGTAGACGAGTTCACAAACCACTGCATTGAATTTGAAACAAAAATAAGCATTGTTTTCCTTTATGTAAATAGTTAGCAATATTAGAAGTGTTTTTATTTTATTTGCTGTTAATAATACGGTTTTAATTATTTAAAATACCGTACATTTATAGAAAGATAAATAGGAAAAGACTCGCTATAATTTCTTTAACTTTCTTTTTTTTAGGACTGGCAATAGCCGACCTTGGCTCCCTGATCACGCTGATCTGGACCAATATCCTTTTAAACCCCGCCATTGATGGGCTGGACTTGCCATTTGATCCAATGGAAATACAACATCTCACAGGGGCACTGCCACACGTGGCGTTTATACGAGTGAGCGGACTTATAACAGCCCTGATCACATTCGAGCGATGTCTGTGTGTTACAATGCCTCTCAAGGTCTGTGAGTTTTTATAGCGAATTATTTATTTCATACAAATGCTTGAATATATCAGAATTTTTTGCAGGTGAAATTATTAAGGGAACATTGAGTTAGGGGACAAAAAAAACGTTAAAGAAACTAAAGTAAAGTGAATGGAAGACATACCTGCCAGACATTATTGAGAGAAAATGGTAACATTTTAAATTCTGACGCGATCTCGAAAATGTACCGCTGCTTTTGAGTCAGTGTCACAACCGAGCAATATTCCCATAGCTACATCTACATTTTCGTTGGGGTGTCTTTTATAGCTGCGGCAAAGATTGAGAGAGCTTTGATTTCTAACTTTGTCAAGTATGGCTTTATTGTTTTTTGAGTCATGTAGTGTGCTAGCAAAGTTAACACATCTCAACAGTGTGGTAAACTCTGTTTTTCTCTCTCCTAACCCATCTCAACAAAGACATATGCTCTCTATTTTTCTCTCTCCTAACCCATCTCAACAGCGACATATACTCTCTGTTTTTCTCTCTCCTAACCCATCTCAACAGCGACATATACTCTCTGTTTTTCTCTCTGCTAACCCATTTCAACAGCGACATATACTCTCTGTTTTGCTCTCTGCTAACCCATCTCAACAGCGACATATACTCTCTGTTTTTCTCTCTCATAACCCATCTCAACAGCGACATATACTCTCTGTTTTTCTCTCTGCTAACCCATCTCAACAGCGACATATAATCTCTGTTTTTCTCTCTCCTAACCCATCTCAACAGCGACATATACTCTCTGTTTTTCTCTCTGCTAACCCATCTCAACAGCGTCATATACTCTCTGTTTTTCTCTCTCCTAACCCATCTCAACAGCGACATATACTCTCTGTTTTTCTCTCTCCTAACCCATCTCAAAAGAGACATATAATCTCTGTTTTTCTCTCTCCTAACCCATCTCAACAGCGACATATACTCTCTGTTTTTCTCTCTCCTAACCCATCTCAACAGCGACATATACTCTCTGTTTTTCTCTCTCCTAACCCATCTCAACAGCGACATATACTCTCTGTTTTTCTCTCTCCTAACCCATCTCAACAGCGACATATACTCTCTGTTTTTCTCTCTCCTAACCCATCTCAACAGCGACATATACTCTCTGTTTTTCTCTCTCCTAACCCATCTCAACAGCGACATATACTCTCTGTTTTTCTCTCTCCTAACCCATCTCAATAGCGACATATACTCTCTGTTTTTCTCTCTCCTAACCCATCTCAACAGCGACATATACTCTCTGTTTTTCTCTCTCCTAACCCATCTCAACAGGGTCATATACTCTCTGTTTTTCTCTCTGCTCTCCCATCTCAACAGCGACATATACTCTCTGTTTTCTCTCTCCTAACCCATCTCAACAGCGACATATACTCTCTGTTTTCTCTCTCCTAACCCATCTCAACAGCGACATATACTCTCTGTTTTTCTCTCTCCTAACCCATCTCAACAGCGACATATACTCTCTGTTTTTCTCTCTGCTAATCCATCTCAACAGCGGCATATACTCTCTGTCGTTGGTGTTGTAAATTGTCTTTCTATCTGCTATACCAGCTCAACAGCATGGTTTACTGCCTGTCTTTTTGTCTGTTATTCGGTCTTCTATCACAGCTCAGTAGCACAATGTAGTTTTTATCTATTTGGCTGCTTACCCAGTTTAGCCACAGAGTATATTATTTGTCTTTCTATCTACTATTCTAAGCATCATTGTATATCGTCTGCTCTTTCAACGCTGCCACTAAACGTTCATCTATCGTGTAATTACATGAAAGTTTATTGGTTGGATTCTCTTTTGTACCAGCGTTGATTTTCTCCCTCTTCATCATCTGTTGAGTTTTTATTATCGATTTTGTTCCGTCAACGTATTCTCAAAGATTTTATTTATTAGATTCATGAGATAAAGGTCTCAGCCTCAATATAAAAAAGACATAATTAATGGTATTTACAAAGAAAAGACATTGCCGCAATGCAGAATGAAGACAAGTGGGAAAATATGAAAACAAGTAAATGAATTTAATTATTTGGGTATAATTTTAACCTCGGATGGTAGATGCGCAACAGAGCTGAGGTGGAAAATAGATCAGGTAAAAGCAGCTTTCCAAAAAAAAAATTAGGAAGATACTGTGGAATCCATTTTAGATTAGAATATAAGCAAGAAAAAGAGTTCTTAAATGTTATTGTTATGTAGAGTCAGTCTTACCATATGATGTTAATCGCAGAGAAGAGGGCAGCCCACAAGAAGATCACTGGAGGATGTAGAAAGGTGGCTTTGATGAATAATGATGAAAATACCATGAACAGCTAAGAAAAGTAATGAAAACGTTCAGAAAGAGATCACAACAAAAAGATAGCTGATTTCCAATATTAGGAAGAAACAATGATCATATTTTGGGCGTAATGAAATGAAACAGCTGGAATATATTGTGGCAACTGAAAAAAGTGAGGGACGAAGATATAGAGGGAAGAAAATAAAAAAGATACTAGACAGCGCATGTGATTGTCTTGGCAGAAGGTCAACAACAGATATAATTAAAAAACTATGGCGATCGAGAGTTGTTGAGAGACATGATCACCTACGTTAGCAGTGGTGGTACATGATGATGATCATGATCTATAAGAAATTATAACTGTCGTGATGTTACCAGTTTTTTTCTGCCTTTATTGTTCCTACATTAATTATGTTAATTAATGGTTCAGGTTCTTTTCTGTCTTCATTATTCTAAATGTAATTTATGTTGCCAGTTTGTTTTCTGTATTCTTTATTACAAAATTAATTATATTATCTGTTTGGTTTCCATTTTCACTATTAGAAATTTTTTTAATGTTATCAGTTGGTTTGCCGTCTTCATTATTATAAAATTAGATATGCTTCCATTTTCTTCCCAATAAATTAATTATTAATTTCTCATAAATAATTGTATGATTTATTGTTTGTTTCTTTTTTTTTTTTCAGGTAAAAACAATGTTAACAAGAAGGCTGGTTACAGGTCTCGTATCTTTCTTCTTTGTACTCATCGCCGGGAACACTTTACCTTTGTACTTTGGCATGTTACTGGCATATAAATTTTCCCCTATAAGAAACAAAACTATTCTTAGTATTGTCTACACAGAGGAAAATAATATCATAGAATCTGTTATGTTTGTAGTCAGTACTGGATTTATTCAAATGGGCTCCTTTATAGTGGTCATTGTGTGTACGACCATGCTTGTTGTGAAACTCAATAGAACAACAAAATGGAGAGAAAGTTCTACAAAAAGAGAACAAGCTACGGTGTCTAGCCGTGATAGTAAAGTTATCAAAATGGTAATAGCAATATCAGTTATATTTATTATCTCTTTCATACCGACTGGTTTCGTTGTGATGACTATGATCTGTGAGCCTAAATTCTCAGTAAATGGAGAATATAGGAATTTACTTTTCTCACTGGCTGGTGTCTGTTTTGTTCTTGAAGCAAATAATTCCGCAGTGAATATTTTAATCTATTACAAAATGAGCAGCAGATACCGAGCAACATTTCGGCAGCTGTTCAGGTGTCATAGCTCCGAGTCTCTAAATGCTAAAGCTATAATGTATCAGACTACGTAACGTTTATGCTTCTGATTCAACTGTGATATCACAATCAATAATATTAACTCTCATAGCAGAGTGAGCGACTTTTCTACAACTTCTCATCATTGAGTGTTGTCTCCGCATCGTAGGTTGGCTACCATGGAGAGCCATTCCGCTCTGTCTCTTGCTTTGGTGTTGCAGGTTGTCATAGGCTGACTTGTCCATTTTTTAATGTTACTAGTCCATGTTAGTCTTGGTCTGAATCTTTCTTTTTTACCTTGTGTTTTCCCTTCCAAGATTATTTTAGTTGGCTGTTTTGTCTTTTAACATTTCCGAAAAATCTCATTTGTCTTTTTTTCAATTGTGTTTGGTAGTTTTCTTTTTCTATTTGTTTGTTTTAAGACTTCGTCGTTTGTTTTCTTTTCTCTCCATCCAGTTATTCCTATACTTCAATAAATCAAATTTGAAAAACTTCAATTTCCTATTTTCTTGTCTCATGTCCATGTTTCTGAACCAAACAAGAATGTTGAGAAAGTATAACATTTTGTTATTTTTAGTTTTATCTCTCCTGTTATTTGTTTCGATGTTAGTATATTTTATTTTTTTCATGGCATTGAAATTACTTTTTGCCATTCCTTTTCTTTTGTTTATTTCAGTTTTACATTTTCCATTATTTTTGATAGTGTGTCCGAGGTAGTTGTAGCTCTAAACTGTCTCGTAATATATTCCTTCACATTTGATATCCACTTGTAGGTTTTGAATATTTTCTTTGTTTTTTATCTTTTAAATTTTAGTTTTAGTCTTTTTGATATTCATATACAATCGATCCTTGTAATGTTAATTTCTTTTAGCAATTGTTGTAGATCTTTACGATTTTCTCCAGGCAATATACAATATCATCAGCATATCTTAGGGTATTAATTATATTTCCATCAATATTTTGGCCTGGCATCGATATGATGTTTTTATGGATTTGCTCAGTGTATAGATTGAACAAGCTTTGTGATAGGATGCATCACTTTCTTACTGCTTTTATGATATCAATGGGTGTAGAGTTCTCTTTGTTATATTTTATTATAGCTGTTTGCTCCCAGTATAAATTGCAGGTTAGTCGTATGTCTGTGTCATCGAGATATATAACTTTTAAAGTCTATATGTTGTTTATAGTGTAATTTGTCAAAAGCTTAATCTTTTACTTCCTCTTAACTTCTGCGTACTTTTCGAATAATGTCCTCATGCAGAATATGACTTCTTTTATCCAACTGTCTTTTCCTAAATCCCAATTGCTGTTCTTACAATTCAATATTGATTTCTTTCGGAATTCTTCCTTGTATAACTTTTAGCAAGATTTTTGTTACATGGCTCATTAGGCTTATTTTTCTAAAATAACAGCATTCAACTGCACACTTTTTTAGGCAATGCAATGAAAGTTTATGTTTTAATTGAGCCCATTTGGTATATATCCTGTATGATATATGTCGTTGCATATGTCTGATCAATTAAATGCCGAACTCTTCTAGTTTCTTTATCATCACAATCTGTATGTTTTCAGGTCCTGCAGAATTGTTTCCTTTTCCCTTATTTTTATAGCTTTTACCACTTCCGATTTTAAGATATTATAGCATGAAAATACGACAAAGAGAGAAAATACTGGATAGCTTGGTGTCATGGCATGGAAAACAGTGAACAACAGAACTGATACGATGCACTGTAGATAGAAGATTGTGTAGGGACATGATCACCTACGCCAACCGGTATGGCACATGATGATGATGATAGCCTGATGTACATTTTACAATTGGTTTCTTTTCCATTTCGTGAAAAAAATTATTATGTTATACGTTCCTGCCTTCTTTTGATTATATATATATATTGTCATTCTTTTTATTTCTGTGTGCATCCTTCAAAATATTGTTTATTTTCCATAGTTTCAATTCACGGACATGTTTGGCTGAGTCCGTCTTCTTTTGCCTTTTTGCACGTGTTTTGTATTTTATTATCTAATTTGTTGTACTGGATAGTGTTCTTCGCTTGTCTTCCATTTTTGGGTATTTTGTGCTAAAATCTCGCAAGATTCTTGTATGCTTTTCTTTATGAATTGTCATTTAGTTGTAACTTTTTCATCAGGATTTTCTCTTCTGTATTGCTCAATCCCTTCTTCTAGCACCTTCTGATATGTGTTTTTTACTTCTATTGTACAAGTATTTTTTACATCTTTTTGAAATAAAGATGCTTATATTTAATGTTATTGTTGATGAATTAGTAGTAATTTTGTTTTATTTGCTCTTTGGTTTGACTTTCATTCTAATCAATACAGGATTGTGATCTGAGTTAATATCTGCTGATGTTTATGTTTTGGCTTTCCTGACGCTGTTACGGAACCTATCTTTTATCATTATGTTATAGATTTGATTCCTCTTATCTCCAGTGCATTTCCATGTGTATAGTTTACTTTTCACTTGCCCAAAGCAGGTGTTGCATATTATCACCCTTGTTTTCTTCACAAAATTCGATTAATGTTCCTCCTCTTTAATTTCCTTTTTTTCTAAACCATGATTTCCTATAGTGGTCTTATATCTACCTTTATATTCATCTGTATAATCTTGAGTGGATACGTATGTATGTATTATTGCTATGTCGAATGGTTTTACTTTCATTTTTTGAGTAGTATAATCGTATCATTGCATGTCCAGTGTGTACTTATATATTTTTGTAGTTATCTTTCAATTAGTATTCCTACGCCTCTTTTTATGTTCGGTTGTGTTGCCTGAATATATAGATGTCTATTTTTCGTCTGGAATGTATTCACTTCTTTCCTTTTTGTGTCTGATATGCCTAAAATATCTATGTTTCATTGTTCTGCCCCTAATATAAGATTTTCGAATGTTGCTTTCTTGGGAATAGTACGTGACGAGGCTCCAATCTCTTTCAAGGTGAGCAGCCATTTTCGTCTTTTGTACCTAAATATGCCTCTTGTGCACCACACTCTTTACCGTCTTCTCTTTATTAGCCGTCGATAATTTCTGATTGTTCCACTCCCATCTGCGATCAAAGATTGTGTACATTCGGGATGGACATTTGCAGTAGCCGCCATTGTTGTCAAAATAGATGTTTGCCTGTCGAATCGCAAACACATGCTGGCCTTTGGAGGAGAGGTTAAACATGACGTCACAAGAAGAATACAGAATAGCTCACTGTAATATCGATAAAGTTCACAGTCCATCCGCCAGTCAAAAGTAAACATAAAGAAGTAAACAACTTTCAGTGTGAGAAGAATGCTACAGTAAAATCCATAGTATACCTTGGATAAATGACAAAGAACAATAGGACGACATATTACATGACGTAAACATTGAAGATAACGTGTATAAAAACAAACAGCTAATATAGTCATTTAAATACGGTGACGTCAAGAGACTCAGAGTAGTGTTGAAAAAACAATAATAGAAATCACGGTTCCCTCCTTCCCCCCCCCCCCCACACACCCCCAATCTTCATCCCCATATATATGTGATTCAAAATATAAACAATAAAATAAAATTATATTTATCAAAATTAGACACAACTTACGGTCAGATGGAAAATAATGTTGGTTTTTTTTTATACTTCCACTTTATTTATATTTGAAAAGTTTTCTCTCACATTTTTTTTATTGATTTGAGCAAGCCTTTGATTAGATACTCAAAACTAATCTTATGTAACAAATCTGCTTCAATACTAAATAAAAATATATGACACCCAGTCTGCCTTGTTGCATATTTGTTATGTTGAAACTTGTAAAATACTTCAAATGGGAACATGAACGCTCAGCTTTTAACGGCCAGACATGTTAGCAACTTTAGCATACGACTGACCCCTACATTAGCTGTTCCTACATTCCCTGTAACGTCCCGACATGTTAGGGTTGTCATACGACTGGTCTACATTTGCTGTTCCTACATCATCTATAACGCCCAGATATATCACCAGTGTTGCCATAAGACTTGCCCTAACATTTGCTCTTCCTACATCATCTATAACGCCCATATATATCAGCAGTGTTGCCATAAGACTTGCCCTAACATTTATTGTTGTTACATCCCCTTATAACACAGGAATATGTTAGCAGTCTTATCATAACACCGACCATACATTTGCTGTTGCATTCTCCTATAACACTCAGACATGTTAGCAGGGTTATCATAAACCCCAACACCAATAGACTGGCCCCAGCACCAATAGATTTGCCCCAACACCAATAGACTGGCCCCAACACCAATAGACTGGCCCTTATATTTATTATTGCTACATTCCCTTATAACGTCCAAACATGTTAGTAGGGCTGTCATAAACACAAACACCAATAGACTGGTCCCAGCACCAATAGATTTGCCCCAACACAAATAGACTGGCTCCAACACCAATAGACTGGCCCCAACACCAATAGACTGACCCCTACCCCAATAGAATGACCCCAACACCAATAGACTGACTCCTACCCCAATAGACTGACCCCTACACCAATAGACTGACCCTCTACCCCAATAGACTGACACCTACACCAATAGACTGGCCCCAACACCAATAGACTGACCCCAACACCAATAGACTGACCCCAACACCAATAGACTGACCCCTACCCCAATAGACTGACCCCAACACCAATAGACTGACCGCTACCCCAATAGACTGACCCCTACACCAATAGATTGACCCCAACACCAAAAGACTGACCCCTACTCCAATAGACTGACTCCTACCCGAATATACTGACCCCAACACCAAAAGACTGACCCCTACCCCAATAGACTGACCCCTACACCAATAGACTGGTCCCAAAACCAATAGACTGACCCCAACACCAATAGACTGACCCCAACACCAAAAGACTGACCTCTACCCCAATAGACTGACTCCTACCCGAATATACTGACCCCAACACCAAAAGACTGACCCCTACCCCAATAGACTGACCCCTACACCAATAGACTGACCCTCTACCCCAATAGACTGACACCTACACCAATAGACTGGCCCCAACACCAATAGACTGACCCCAACACCAATAGACTGACCCCTACCCCAGTAGACTGACCCCTACACCAATAGACTGACCCCAACCCCAATAGACTGACACCACCGCCAATAGACTGGCCCCAACACCAATAGACTGACCCCAACACCAATAGACTGACCCCAACACCAATAGACTGACCCCAACACCAATAGACTGGCCCCAACACCAAAAGATTGACCCTCTACCCCAATAGACTGACCCCAACACCAATAGACTGACCCCTACCCCAATAGACTGACCCCAACACCAATAGACTGACCCCTACCCCAGTAGACTGACCCCTACACCAATAGACTGACCCCAACCCCAATAGACTGACACCACCGCCAATAGACTGGCCCCAACACCAATAGACTGACCCCAACACCAATAGACTGGCCCCAACACCAATAGACTGACCCCAACACCAATAGACTGACCCCAACACCAATAGACTGGCCCCAACACCAAAAGACTGACCCCTACCCCAATAGACTGACTCCTACCCCAATATACTGACCCCTACCCCAATAGACTGACCCCTACCCCAATAGACTGACCCCTACCCCAATAAACTGACCCCTACCCCAAAAGACTGACCCCTACACCAATAAACTGACCCTTACCCCAATAGACTGACCCCTACCCCAATAGACTGAACCCTACCCCAATAGACTGACCCCTACACCAATAGACTGACCCCCTACATCAATAGACTGACCCCAACCCCAATAGACTGACCCCAACCCCAATAGACTGACCCCTACCCCAATAGACTGACCCCTACACCAATAGACTGACCCCAACCCCAACATACTGACCCCAACCCCAATAAACTGACCCCAACCCCAATAGACTGACCCCTACCCCAATAGACTGACCCCTACACCAATAGACTGACCCCAACCCCAATAGACTGACCCTTACACAAATAGACTGACCCCCAACTCCAATAGACTGACCCCAACACCAATAGACTGACCCCAACACCAATAGACTGACCCCAACCCCAATAGACTGACCCCTACCCCAATAGACTGACCCCTACACCAATAGACTGACCCCAACCCCAATAGACTGACCCCTACCCCAATAGACTGACCCCTACACCAATAGACTGACCCCTACCCCAATAGACTGATCCCTACACTTTGAAAAGTTTAACCATGTTTGTTCCATGTTTCCAGTGTCAAACGTTGTAGAGGAACTTCAAAGATTCATTTGAGGATTGCACTATTGTTTCTAGAACCTCTCGGCGAGATTCCGGATTTTAAATTTCATCCCCACTGTTCATTTGTTTGCTTTGCGTCTAAATTGAAAATGTATGTATATAATGTGTTCCAGAGACTAGTAAACAGCTTTAAGAACTCAAGACAGTTCCTTACCAGTTCGATGACATGCAGGATATCTTCATGTTTTTATCAACAAAGTGACCACATTGCTTATCCATGTTGTTATTGTTAATTATTTCAATTCGTCTGCAGCTATATTTTTAACTGATTGTTTTCGCATTACATTAATCATTTGGCCTGTCCATCCACATGAAACTTCTTGCTTTGTTTGTAGAACTCATGACCAGACAAATTTCACACTAGACATGGTTTCATTACAGATAGTGGACGAATGATTGACAAGACTGATGTGTTCTGTCCAATGTTCTAATATGCGAGGCTATGATGTAGATATATTACCCACAGCTTCACATGCGACTCCCCTCAATAACACACAAAGACTTCACGTCAGAGGTTATTTTCGATGTTGGTAATCGTCTTTAGTATACAGGGGCACCCAGAGCAGGAACAGGTCCCGACCAAGGACACCCACTATCAGAACACAAGTACTACGACCGGCAGTGTACAGCACATGCAGGAGCCTATATTCAACTAAGCACAAGTACAAGCACCCTCTTTGGATCTTTGAGTAGTTGTGTCTCTCACTGTGCACTAACTGAACTGTCGTATGTATCCGTGCCACGTTACATATTATTATATTATTATTATATTAAATATATACATATTATAAAAGTATGTTCATTGTTCAGAATTACAGTGAACATATAATCATTGGTCACATTTGATCCCAGAAAAGAAAGTGTAAACGAAAGCCACGCAAAGACGGGAGACATCGTTCGATTTCTCTTAAGAACAACACCTTTCGTATATTGTGTACGTCTTATATATATATATCTTCTTGATTTTAGTGTTATTACTTTGATTGTTTTGTCTGTTTAAGTGAAACACGATTCTTCTGTTTGTTTGTGTTTAAGTAACAACCACACCTTTACTCTGCCGATACATATTTCGTGCGTATTTGACCCTGCTCCTCAGACCATGTAATGTTTACTAGAATGGTCTCACTCAAAGATAATGTACATGTATGTCCCTATTGTGTACTCTTCTCTTAGGTACACATGTACTATGATTTCATGAACTGTGAATTCAAACCACCCATCACCGTTTCTTCAGTGTGACGTTACACAGAAAGTAGTGTCTCTCGTAGCCGTGAACTTTTATCACTGATAGTGTCTGTCTCTTACCCACATTAATATAGGCTCGTAGCGGGAGCGGTAGAAAAGATCACGGTTATCAGAAGGACGTTAAGTGGCGTAGAACAGGCGCACCAACCGTGAATTGACTACCGTATCTTGGAAAAAACGGCAGCTCCTAAAAAACATCAGAAAGAAACAATCAACATTCTTCCGGCACATCATGAGAAGAGGAATGTTGGAATACTTGGTTACAACTGGCAAAATAAAAGGAAAGAGAGATTGCGAACGACTAAGAGGTAAAATACTAGATGGCTTAGTGTCATGGCATGGAAAGCAGTCAACAAAAGAACTGATACGATGCACTGTAGATAAAAGATTGGGGACGGACATGATCGCCTACGCCAACCGGTATGGCACATGATGATGATGATCTTGGATCATATCGTAGTTGTAAGTCTTAGTTGTCTCACATTGTTTTGGCTGATCGTTCTTATGGCTTCAGATCAGTGTTGAAAGCCAATCCAAACACATCCAAACATAGAAAACGCCAAAGTGGCTAAGAACGTTCATAGAACATGGCTCATGATCTATTACGTTAGTAGCTGAAAGGCGAAAGTGTCTTCAGTTTAGATCTCTATGAACAGTAGGTCACAGTGTCTTAGGTATTCCCCATTATATGTTTCTAAGAACAGAAGACAACATCTTCTAAAGTAACATAAAACATACATTTCTATGAATGGGAATGCTGACCGATCTTAAGTATTCCCCAATTGTTATGGTTATAGTTAATCGAAGGCCCTGGTATCACTGCAAACGAATACAAATCCATAATTGCTCAACCGTCAGTGCCAGTGGAATCATCCGAATTAAAACGCATCTCAATGAATTATCCAAACACCGAATAACAGCTGCAGTTCCCATCATAGCAGCTACAGCACACGCCAAAAAACATAAGGCCAAGCGGCACCGAAAGGTAACGCAGCTGAATTGTCATTCGTCATAGACCATCATTCCTCGAAAGCAATCGGAATTTTGAAACACAATCCTGATGAAAAACACAGTTCGCACTCAGAGCAGTAAACTCAGTACATCCGGCAGCAAGACGGAATTGGAATATGAGAAAACTGCAACAAGGAACACTTTTCAAAATGAGCCTCAAGGGTTTTAGACGCCTATCCGGCATTTTAACTGGTATTCCCCAATTCTTATTTTTATAAACTGGAGGACACGATTTATTAATTATTCCCTAATGGACATTTCTAATAACGGTAGACAACAATATCTTTAGTATTTTGTAAAGAAGGACTCTATGAACTGGAAGCCACAGTGTCTTAAGTATTCTCCAATAAATTTTTCTAAGAACGGTAGGCTACAGTGTCTTAAATATTCTTCAATACATATTCCTTAGAACCGTAGGCTACAGTGTCTTAAGTATTCTTCAATACATATTTTTAAGAACAGTAGGCTACAATGTCTTAAGTATTCTTCAATAGATATTCCTTAGAACCGTAAGCTGCAATATCTTAAGTATTCTCCAATATATATTTCTCATGACGGAAGGCTACAGTATCTTAAGTAATTTCCAAAACATATTACAAAGACAAATGCGATTTTGGGCCATGTTGAAAGACACAACAGCCTACTAAAAGTAATCTTTGAGGGAAAAATACATGGTAAAAGAGGCAGAAGCAGACCAAGACTAACATGGACGAGTAACATCAAAAGATGGATAAATCAAGCTATGACAACTAGCATCATCAAAGTAAGAGATGAAGCAGAATGGCGATCCATGGTAGCCAACCTTCTTTGCGGAGATGGCACCCGATGATGACGATGATTACAAAGAACGGTAGACTACAGCGTTTTAAATATTCTTCACATGTTGTTTCTGAGAACTGTAGACCACAGTGTGTTAAGTATTCATATATGGCCATTTCTATGATCGGAAGGCCACAGTATTTAAAGTTTTCTCCAATAAATATTTCTTTAACAAATTGAACGGAAGGTCGAGGTGTCTTGCATACAATATATCAGATAATTCCGTGGCCCGGAGTATTCTTCAATGAACATTTCCTTGAATGGAAAAAAAAAATGTACGAAGTATTCTTCAGTGGACATTTCCATGAAAGGAAGACACAATGTTTCAAGTTTTCTCTTACACATAATTGAAAGGGAGACCACATTACCTTATGTATTCTGTAACATAAATGTATATGGAAAGAGGGACACAGTATCTTAAGTATTATATAACAGACATTCCTATAAAGGGAAACCTGAGTGTCTAAATATTCCCCAGTGGACATTTCTCTGAACTGTAGACGACAATGCTCTATGTATTCTACATCAGATATTTATTTAAACTTGAGATCACAGCATCTTAGTATTCTTAAACTATACTTTTCTATGAACGTGAGATCACATTGTCTTTACTATTCTGTAAAAGATACGTCTATTTTTGACAGGCCAAGATGTCTTAAGTATTATGCAAAGGACATTTATATGAACAGTACCCCACAGTGATTTGAGCGGCCTCACTCAGACATTTTTAGAAAAGGGAAGTGACAAAGTGTTAAGTGTTCTATTATAGACATTTCGTAAACGAGAGAGAGGATACATTTATTTTATAGAAAGACTTGTCAGTGATTTTTGTCTTCAAGAAGAGATCTAGAATTTGTTTTATTGAATGATAATATAGGAAAATGTAATCATTTGATCACGGAGAACGATTTAAGCTTTTGATTACATATAACGATTTGAGCTTTTGATGACACACAACGATTTGAGCTTTTGATAACACACAACGATTTGAGCTTTTGATAACATACAACGATTTGAGCTTTTGATGACACACAACGATTTGAGCTTTTCATGACAAACAATGATTTGAGCTTTTGATAACACACAACGATTTGAGCTTATGATGAAACACAACGATTTGAGTTTTTGATGACACAACGATTTGAGCTTTTGATAACACTCAACGATTTGAGCTTTTGATAATACACAACGATTTGAGCTTTTGATAACTCACAACGATTTGAGCTTTCGATAACACACAACGATTTGAGCATTTGATAACACAGCGATTTGAGATTTTGATGACAAACGACGATTTGAGCTTTTGATAACACACAACGATTTGAGCTTTTGATAACACAGAACTTCAGCCCTACTCTATCCGGGAGATACTTGTCTTAACAGGAAGAAATCAGATAAACTGTGTATTTCCGAGCTGTGGTCGCAGCCTTATGCTATAGTCATGAGAAAGCCTGTTTTATTTTTAATGCCATAATTATTTATTATGCCATATTATTATAATAATGCCATCATTATTTTTAGAATTAAATGACACAGAAAGTTTTTAGAATTTAATGACAGAACGTTTTTTCTTTATTAAATGACACAGATATTTATTAAAATTTAATGGCACAGAAAGTTTTTTAGAATTAAATGACACAGAAAGTTTATAAAATGTAATGACACAGAATGTTTTGGCATTTAAATTCACAGAAAGTTTTTAAAATTTAATGACACATGCAGTTTTTAGAGTTTAATGCTAGATAAAGTTTTTGATTTTAATCACACAGAAAGTTTTTTTTAAAACTAATGATAAAGAAGGTTTTTTAGAATTTAATGACACAGCCAGTTTTTAGGATTTTAGAACATATAAATATTTTGAGAATTCGATGACACAGAAAGTTTTTTTTAGAATTTGAATATTCAGAAACATTTGAGCATATGATAAAATGGAAGGGTGTGTGCATTTGATGACACAGAACGTTTTTAAAATTTAATCATTTGAACACTAAATACGAAAAATCTAACACAGTTGACGCCTTTCTTCATGTAATTTAGAAAAGTAGGCTAATTATTACAAACATATATATTAGGAGATTTACTATACTTTTTTTTCCATAAGCAGGGGTCAACTATTTTCTATTTTTGAATTGATTCTGACTCTTTCTCCTTGATAGAATCAGGAAAATAGACAGCAGGCGTAACGTCCTTTATCTCCATTATGTATTTTTGTAACATCTTCACGAGTCAATTTTATCATTTCTTTTCTGTCAGAACGAGAAGGAACGCGCTCCAGTTAAACGTTTAGGACGTTAACGATTCCGACCGACATTCAAAATGTAATTCACCACATCGGTTTCCTCAGCTAGTAATAAAGGTAGAAGCTTGAAAGTTCACACACTTTAAATATTGCGTATGCTAATTGTGTGTACCAAACTGAACTGCATTAGGACAAATAATATGACTGCACTAAACTGTTGAAATGGAGCATGTTCGCAACTTGCGTTATAAGGAGCGAATTGTGATAGAATTTCTCGTTTTAGAGAAGGAAACTGTTGTGAACATTCACAAGCGCCTATGTGATGTGTATGTAAGTTTTAGAGTCGACAGGAACACAATAAGTAGCTTTGTTCAGGGCATAAAGGAATTGGAAGCGGAGATACGGAGCTTCGTGATCGGCAGCGCTGTGGACGGCTTGCCACCGCGACAAATGCAGAGATGTTGAGAACCGCTGAGGGCATCATTCTTGCTGATAGGCGCATCACTGCTTAACAATTAGCATTAAAGTTGTCAGTCAGCATTGCTAGTGCAAATGCAATTCTAAAAACTCTCGTATTCTCTAAGGTTTGTGCAAGATGGGTCCACGAATGCTCACAAATGATCACCGGTGGCAAAGAAAAGCAAATTTTTTCTGAACTGTTCAAGCGGTTCAATGTTGATGGAGAGAACTATTTTGGCTAAGATTGTTACAGGCGACGAAACCTGGCCACATCATTTTGAGACAAGGCAGTCAATGGAGTGACATCATCCGCACTGGACGCGAAGAAAGACAATCAAGATATCTCCTTCAGCTGGAAAGGTCATGGTCACTATCTTTTATGACATTGAAGGTGTGATTCGTGTAGATGTTATGCAAAGAGGAGAGACAATCGGGTTGCAAACTTACATTAAGAGATTGAAGGTTTGATTCGCGTAGATGTTATGCAAAGAGGAGAGACAATCCAGTTGCAAGCTTACATTAAGAGATTGAAGGTGTGATTCGTGTAGATGTTATGCAAAGAGGAGAGACAATCCAGTTGCAAGCTTACATTAAGACATAGAAAAGAAATCAAACGTTTTCGCAGAGTTCGGCTGCACAAGAGCCCAGCAGACCAGCTTCTCCTTCACGACAATACGCGCCCTCACACAAGTCTGGTTGCACAAACACGGGAAGCAACCACCATCTTGGGTTGTACTGTACTCCCACATCCACCATACAGCCCTGACTTGACACCATCTGATTTTCATCTCTTTGGTTCATTTAAAGATGCCCTCCGTGGAACAAGGTTTGAAGATGATGAAGTACTGATTCATGTGGCGAAGAAATGTCTACACGATCAAGACAAAGACAGGATAGTGATACATGCACTTGTTGCGCGCTGGCGTAAGTCTGTGCAAGTGGAATGGGATTATATGTTGAATGATACAGATATCTATCTATCTATCTATCTATCTATCTATCTATCTATCTATCTATCTATCTATCTATCTATCTATCTATCTATCTATCTATCTATCTATCTATCTATCTATCTATCTATCTATCTATCTATCTATCTATCTATCTATCTATCTATCTATCTATCTATCTATCTATCTATCTATCTATCTATCTGTCTGTCTGTCTGTCTGTCTGTCTGTCTGTATGTCTATCTATCTATCTATCTATCTATCTATCTATCTATCTATCTATCTATCTATCTATCTATCTATCTATCTATCTATCTATCTATCTATCTATCTATCTATCTATCTATCTATCTATCTATCTATCTATCTATCTATCTATCTATCTATCTATCTATCTATCTATCTATCTATCTATCTATCTATCTATCTATCTATCTATCTATCTATCTATCTATCTATCTATCTGTCTGTCTGTCTGTCTGTCTGTCTGTCTGTCTGTCTGTCTGTATCTATCTATCTATCTATCTATCTATCTATCTATCTATCTATCTATCTATCTATCTATCTATCTATCTATCTATCTATCTATCTATCTATCTATCTATCTATCTATCTATCTATCTATCTATCTATCTATCTATCTATCTATCTATCTATCTATCTATCTATCTATCTATCTATCTATCTATCTATCTATCTATCTATCTATCTATCTATCTATCTATCTATCTATATATTGTTCTTTTGAGCCGAAGACGGCACTTAAGGCAGAACTACAATCTTAAAAACAGAAACCTTGCGTGCCAAAATGGCGCATATTGCAGAGATCACTGCTTATAAAATCTATAGTCTATTCATATCCATATATACTGTTTAAAAATGTCATACTTTTTGAGTTCGCGGTTCCCGAGATAAACGATGAGGCACATTACTTTCTGAATGCTGTGAAAGTACAAACAAAGTTTACATTATTATGTAATAATTATTGGAAGGACTCTGATCGTTCAAAATCTGAATCGACAAGCGCATAGTTTATGATTTTGAGTTGAACATTACAGACTGCAGCTGTCCTGAAAATACAATTTGTTTCCATCTAATCTTCACATTTCTTCTGTGATTTAATTTCATTCAAGTGGTTGCAACCAACAACATTTGTCTTAAATAACCAAAAATAGTTTGTCGTAATTTATTCTTATTTTAATCTTTCATTCTTGCATTCTATTGTGTTCTTGTCTACTAATGCGCACTTTATTGATCCCCAGGTTTATTTTTGTCCTATCTTTTGTCTGTAAAGTTCAATTCATTTTTGAATTTTTTGAGGACTTTAGATTATTTTTTTTATATAGAAACTCAGACATTTTGTTTGTGAAATACGTAATTAACCCACACAATTCTCCTCTTACTAAACGATCATGAGAACAAATAAACTTAAAACAAACCCACTTTCACGCCATCGAAATAAAAAAAAATCGAAATATCATTCAAAACATTTTAGAAACTCCTACAGGTGTTTTTCCTCTAAATTACCCTTGCTGCGCTCAGTTATTGCATTTTGATTGAAAGTAATTGCGCCATGTTTCCACAAAATGTGTTATTTTATAGTTATTGAGCATTTAGTTACGGTGTTGACTAGTACAATTATTGAAATGTAATTACAAAACCGAATGGTAATAGAATTATGTATAATTTAATGTGTGTGATATCATAACTAGTCATCGTTCTGGTGTTCACCCGATGATTACTAAAAGAATTGATTTACCTCTTAGTCACTCGTCCTTAAAAAGACACTAAGCGGTCATAGTTGCGTTGTTTTTAGATTTGCCGTAGAACTTTGAGCTATTTGATAACACCCAACGATTTGAGCTTTTGATAACACACAACGATTTGAGCTTTTGATAACTCACAACGATTTGAGCTTTTGATAAGAAACAACGATTTGAGCTTTTGATAACACAGAACGATTTGAGCTTTTGATAACACACAACGATTTGAGCTTTTGATAACACAGAACGATTTGAGCTTTTGATAACACACAACGATTTGAGCTTTTGATAACACAGAACGATTTGAGCTTTTGATAACACACAACGATTTGAGCTTTTGATAACACAGAACTTCAGCCCTACTCTATCCGGGAGATACTTGTCTTAACAGGAAAAAATCAGATAAACTGTGTATTTCCGAGCTGTGGTCGCAGCCTTATGCTATAGTCATGAGAAAGCCTGCACGAAAAGACATTGTTCACGATAGCTAATTTTTTAGTTAGCTGAGTGGCAGTGTTCCCTAGCGTTTGGCTTTTCGTGGCAAGGCACTGTGCCACTGAGTACGGGGTCGATCCTGCTTTGGTGCATATTTTTTTTTCTGTTGTTGATTATTTGTCATTTTTTCCGCTTGCTGTACACATACCTCTTCCTCTGAATTGATTCACTAATTATCGCCTCGGAAGATTCCCTCTATAATAATATTCATTTACTATTATTTGTCTCCGTTGAACTTTGATATTAGCGCCTTTCACTGCACTACAAAGGTTAAGAGGTAGGGTTCGATCCCAAACGACGGCTTCTGGGTTCACCTAGCCTTTAATGGGTACCGGATTTTTTTCTGGGAAAGTAAAGCGGCACGGGCGTAAAACCGACCACATTACCTCAAAAATCATGTGCCGAGGGTCTGTAAAATTTATGGTCACTAACACCATATTCCCTATACCCCACTTGGCGTGACAGGGGTACTTTACTTTTTTATTGATGCATTCAAAAGTTACTAACAATAAAGGATGCATCATATCACCAAGATTGTTCAATCTATACACTGAGCAAATCTTTAAAAACAGCTCTCAGAGATGCCAGGCCTAAACATTAATGGAAAGATAATCAATAACCTAAGATATGCTGATGATACTGTTCTACTAGCAGAAAATCCTAAAGACCTACAACAATTGCTTAATGTAATAAACATAACAAGCAAAAAATATGGACTAGAAATGAATATCAAAAAGACTAAAACTATGAGCATAAACAAAGAAAATTCTCAAGACCTACAAATAAATATCACAGTGGAAGGAACACATCTGGAGACAGTCCAGAGCTACAACTACCTGGGACATACTATAACCAATGATGGAAAATGCAAAACTGAAATAAACAAAAGAATAGGTATGGCAAAAAGTAATGTTAATGCCATGAAAAATATACTAACAACAAAACAAATATCAACAGGGCTGAAACTAAGAATGGCAAAATGTTACATCTTCTCAGTATTCCTGTATGGTGCAGAAACATGGACATTAGACAAGAAAACAGAACAGAAAATTGAAGCCTTTGAAATGTGGATTTATAGAAGAATAGGTAAAATTGGATGGAAAGAAAAGATACCAAACAATGAAGTTTTAAAACAACTGAAAATTAAAAGATAACTACTAAATACAATTAAGACAAGACAAATTACATTTTTGGGGCATGTTAAAAGACACAACAGCCTACTAAAAGTAATATTGGAGGGGAAAATACAAGGTAAAAGAGGCAGAGGCAGATCAAGACTAACATGGACGAGTAACATCAAAAGATGGACAAGTCAATCTATGACAGCCTGCAATATCAAAGCAAGTAACAGAGTAGAATGGCGATCCATGGTAGCCAGCCTTCGTTGCGGAGAAGGCACTCGATGATGATGATGAACAATAAAGGAGTAAGCAAGCATCTAACCAACCTAAGTAAATAGTCTATACATAAAGAGCAGCTGCAGTCAAAATATCAGCAGGCAACACAGATCACTTTCACCGTAGATCAACAGTATGACAGAGGTGCACACTATTTCCCTTACTCCCCACACCTATGTCTACATCATCATGTACCCTGCCGGTTGGCGTAGGCGATCATGTCCCTCCACAATCTTCTATCTACAGTGCATCGTATCAGTTCTGTTGTTGACTGTTTTCCATGCCATGACACCAAGCTATCCTGTATTTTCTCTCTTTGTCGTCCGCGATCTCTCTTTCCTTTTATTTTGCCAGTTGTAACCAAGTATTCCAACTTTCCTCTTCTCATGATGTGCCCGAAAAATATTGATTGCTTCTTCCTGATGTTTTTTAAGAGCTCCCTTTTTGTGTTGGCCTCTTTGAGAACTTCCTCATCGGTCTTTTTATCTGTCCAGGGAACTTTCAACATTCTTCTGAGAAATCCCATCTCTGTGGCCGCTAATCGTCTTTTAATTTGTTTGTCTACTATCCATTATTCGCTTCCATAGGTCAGAATTGGTTCCATATAGCACCGATGAACTCTCTTTCTCATTTTTATTGACATAGATTTGTTGCATAAGATATTTTTCATTTTCTGAAATGCTATTTTGGCCTGAGCTATTCTGCTTTTTATTTCTGTGGTGCATCTCCCATCTGATGTAATTATTGTGCCCAAGTATTTGAAACGTTGTACTTGTTTCAGATTTGTCTCGTTTATTTTTATGCTGCATGATGGTGATGATTGTTTATATGCCTACATAGACTACATAAAATAAAACGAAATAAGTGAGCAACAATGTAGACTCTTGAAGGAAAAGGCACCATTAATGTAACAGACATCCAGAGAACACTGATAGAAAGAGCTATAGAGGTAACGAAAGATCTATATATATATATATATATATATATATATATATATATATATACATGCTTCATAGACAACACAAACGTTTTTGATAAACTAATGCAGATGGAAACAATCAATTTGATGGGATAATTAAACATCATAAAAATATGTATTGGCAACAAACATCAGTCATAAGAATTAACAACCAAATAGGACAGTATCAAATATATAAAACTTGGAGCCAAACAAGACTGTTTTCTGTTGCCGGGTTTGTTCCCACTTTACAGCGAAAATATTATGAGATCAAATGTAGACCCAAAAAAAAAAGAAATTGCAAGCACCCGTCACAACATAAGGAATCTGCAATATGCCGATGACACAGTCTTAATATCAGAAACGGAGAATAAACTAGAAAAGAAATGACAGACATAATATAGTGAAAGAAAGGAACATGAAACATATCTGTCTGATTAGTAAGAGTACAGAAATAATGGTCATTTCGAGGAAATAATCATCACCACTCTGCAATTTAAAAAAGATGGGACAAATCTAAAGCAAGTACAGAGCGTCAAATACTTGGGCACAATAACAACATCAGACTGAAGATGCACCACAGAAATAAAAAGTAAAATTGCTCAGGCTAAAATAAAATTCATTTCAGAAAATAAAAATTGTCTTGTGCACCCTATGTCATTGAAAGTGAGAAAGAGAGTTCAGCGGTACTATATAGAGTCAATTGAAACCTATGGAAGTGAGCCATGGAGTGTACACAAACACAAACAAAAGAGAAGATGATTAGAAACCACAGAGATGAGACCTCTCAGAAGAATGTTGCCTGGACAACTGAAAAGCTCGACCCGAAAATTCTCAAAATGGCCATTACAAAATGGGAGCCCCTAAAAACATCGAAAAGAAACAATCAATATGTTTCTGACACATCACGAGAAGAAGAAAATTAAAAAACTGGCAGAAAATAGGGGGAAAGAGAGTTCGTGAACGACAAGGAGAGAAGATACCAGAAAGCTTAGAGTAATGGTACAGTAGACAACCAAAAACAGAATTGATACGACGCACTGTGAACATAGAATTGTGAATGACATGATCACCTACGTCAATCGGTATGATACACACTTGATAATGATGATGATGAGACAACAGTCTACCAGTACTAGTTTCTATTTGTTTAGACTGAAAACAATTATAATAAAGGAAATAATTATTCTAACGAATAGAAGCACATGAGGTTGAGAGACAGAAAACAGGTAAAGTAGAATGGTATGTTAACAACACTCAGAAAAAACGAACCTCTAGTTCTAGACCTCTATTCTCTCTTTATGTTGTCTGTTTGTAGTTTTGTTGAGTTAAGTTTAGAGAACTGAAGGAACATGAAATAGCTGTAACTTGATTATTAGAGGATTGTGTAGAATTGTTGGACAAACTTTGATGTAATAACAGATGAAGGCCACACGTTATACTTCAGTAGAGACTATAGCAAACGTGAACAAGGTGTCGGTTTTCTCGTGCATCAAGAAGTGGTTAATACAGTACAGAGATGTAGTGCAGATACCATCACGATAAGAACGATGTGTTTATAGGCCACGCCATTCAATATCGCAATAACTCAAGAGTATGCGTCTTAAAAAGTATACGATGATATCAGAGAGAATTTTTAACAAATTCCGTTTGATAATTTTACGAATGTAGTTGGTTTAACACCATGAAGAGATATACTTTTTTCCATAAGGACCCGGGAACAATAAAGTACTGGCAGACAGAAATAGTGGCCTGTCACCTATGAATCATCTGTAACGATAACACCCATGACACGGGCTCAGAATTTTGGATTTTCCTCAAAATTAGGAAAAATAAATCCGTGATTTCTTTATGACTTTACCCTACCCTAATCTCTTGGTGAGTGAGATTCAATTAAGCCCACTCGGATAACGGCAATAAACAGAAGGTCCCGTGTGCACTCGCGCACGTTGAAGATCCAGTGGTAGTTAAAATCGAGAAGAGTAAACCATAAATATGACGGTCGTTGTGTACAGTCAATAGTGACGTAAAGTGATCATGACTTTCCACAACGTATATATCAATAGCTGCTTATCAGATACGATATTGATTTCCTACTAAACTATTATTTTAAACTGTTATGTTTGCTCTCTACCCCCCCCCCCCCCCCCCACCCCTCTACAAAGAACAAAGAACAAACAAGAAAAAAGACAACTGTATTTTCCCACATCTCTTCAATACAGCAATGACTGATTCAAGTTTACCCAGTACTGACCAGCCCTCGAATCATTTACCACCAATGACGTCATCTGACATATTTAGCGACGAGACTCGAATAATTTTCCAGTGGATTTTTCACTCCGTTATCTCTGAGATCATCGCTGTCTTTGGCACTGTGGGAAACGTCATCAACATTATCTGCTTCATCAAACAAGGATTCCAGGATGTCACTAACATTAGTTTGTTTGGTGGGGTTGAGGCTCGTTAACTTATTTTGTTTACTAAATCACTATATTTTGTATATTTATACTATTTATTAATATTGTGATTGTATTAATTTATTTGTTTATATAAATACCATGGGTATTTAAACAATAGCAATGAGTTCATTTTAACAAAAGGATGAATGATTGGTCTCGAGGCAAGACGCTGGCCTCGCAACAGAGAAGTTGTGTGTTCCCAGCTGCCGCAGTTGGGATTTTTATCTTTTATCCCATTTTTATTGATGATTTCTCTCTGCGGCAACCACCCCAGGTCTCAGCAGCGAGGCCCGGCTTGAAACGCCAATTTCTCGTGACGGAAATAAATGTGAGTACCTCCGAAGACCCAGCCTTAAATGGGTACCAGATTTTTTTCTGGGAAAGTAAAGCTGCACGGGCGTAATACCGACCACATTACCCCAAAAATCATGTACCGAAGATCTGTAAAATTTATGGTCACTAACACCATATAAGCCATATATACATATATAATACCACTTGGCGTGACGGGGGTACTTTAATGCCTGTGCGGCGAGGGACCCTTGTGCACACGGCTGCCAGGGAAAACGGATTAACACGCAAAATTCAGTTCCTAGTTTCTAGCGATTTCGTCACAGGTAAAAGCTGGCGAACGCAAAAAAAATAATAAATAAATAAAAATAATATCTAAAAAAAAGTTCAAATTAAAAAAAAACACATCCATTTTCACATTCAAGAGGAACCAATCTTAGTGTTATTTCCCATTTTATGAGAAGGGAACATTTGTAGCATATTGTGACAACTGAATATATAGAGAAATAAAATTATAGAGAAAAATAGAAAGATAAAAGATAGTTTAAGAGACTGGTTTGTTAGAAAGTATTGATTAACAAATGTAGAGACAGAAAGTTGTGGAGAGAAGGTGTTTCCTACGCCAGCATTCACAGTACTTGTTGGTGATGTCATGTAATGAATTATGACGAGAGTAACGCACAGCCTGATACAAGTATGTCGACCAGTTACTGGCAGTGGCTATATGTATGTACTATCAATATGAAAGTAACATACACTCTTATCTAATTCACGGTAGACGAGTTCACAAACCTCAGCATAGACTTGATTGTAATATTGCTAGCTTTATATTTGTTCCATTTGGAGACTTGATACAAATAAAATACCTTCTGTCATTCACAAGACGACGAATGAAGGATGACGGAAACCCGAAAAGCCGCCATTAGATATGGTAAGACAAGATTGCAGGCGAGAAACTGTATCAATCTAGACAGTATGCAGCACAATATCAAACATGAGCTAAACAAGGACACAATAAGAACGATGAGCTTAAGCAACAAACATAAGACAAACGAAACAAATCAAGAAATCATATGAAGAATGAAGTATAGTTGGATATTATATTAATTATTAAACCAAACCTTGTACACCTTAAAGAAACAAAGAGCACACACTGACAATTTACGAAATTCATATAATAAAAAGACAACTCGTAATGATTTCTGAGTCAAACAAAAAATATGCATTGTTTTCCTTTATGTTAATAGTGAGCTTTATTGAGGTTTTTTTTTTGTATTAATAATATGGTTTTAATTATTAAAAAGTACCTTACATTTATAGAAAGACAAATAGGAAAAAACTCGCTACAATTTCTGGAAATTTCGTCTTTTTAGGACTGGCAATAGCCGACCTTGGCTCCCTGATCACGCTGATCTGGACCAATATCCTTTTAAACCCCGCCATTGATGGGCTGGACTTGCCATTTGATCCAATGGAAATACAACATCTCACAGGGGCACTGCCACACGTGGCGTTTATACGAGTGAGCGGACTCATAACAGCCCTGATCACATTCGAGCGATGTCTGTGTGTTACAATGCCTCTCAAGGTCTGTGAGTTTTTATAGCGAATTATTTATTTCATACAAATGCTTGAATATATCAGAATTTTTTTGCAGGTGAAATTATCATGGGAACATTGAGTTATGTGAATTACTTTTTTTTCAAACAGCTAGTGTGTTAATATATATATATTTATTAGCTTTTATATTTTCTTAAGGCTCGTTCACTACAGGCGGTTGATTGATTAGCCAGAGCTGTATTGCTCTCCCAGGAATCGTTGTACAAACAAATGAAGCCAGGAATCCAATTTGGGGAAACACTCAATCCGATCACACTCCACCTGGTGGCAGAATTAGCAGTCGAACACAGATTACATATCCCGTCCCAGGGCAATTCCAAGTCCTGGCGCCCTTCCACCTCGACCAACAGTGTGTCGCCCAAAGCACAAAACCTCCGAGCTTCTGGTGGGCACCTACCCTGTTAACTACTAAGCCTGACCGCTAAGCAGAAACCTGACCAATGACGTCATTCCAGTGGTTCCACTATTCAACCAATTGTTTGCGGTTGTAGTGCACGTGATATGAATTTTGGAAAATGTTTATCGACAAAAAACTTCTTTAAAAAAACTAAAGTACATGTAAAATGAATGGAAGAGTTACCTGCCAGACATTATTGACAGAAAATGGTAACATTAACAATGTTGTCGCCATCACGAAAATGTACCCTGCTGTCCAGTCATTGTCACAACCGAGCAATATACCCATAGCTACCTTTATATTTTCGTTGAGGTGTCTTTTATAGCTTCGGCAAAGATTGAGAGAGCTTGGATTTGGACTTGTCAAGTGTGGCTTTATTATTGTTTGCGTCCTGTAATATTGTAGAAAGAACCCCACTGTCTTGTGAATGAGACTTTTTAGTCAAAGGCTAGCTGAGCCAACCGTAAACAAACCGACGGAAGGCAACAGAAAACCACCTTGTATTTTCCCCTCTAAGATTATATTTAGTAGGTTATTGTATCTTTTAGGAAAATCCTAAAGATCTACATAAATTACTGTAATAAACATGACAAGCAAAAAATATGGTCTAGATATGAATATCAAAAAGACTAAAACTATAATCATAAACAAAGAAAATTCAAAATTAGATCTGGTAGATGTACAAAAGACCTGGGATGCAGAATAGATCAGGTGAAAGCAGCTTTCCTAAAAAAAAAAAGAAATGAGGAATATACTGTGGAACCCATTTTTGACAATAAAAACAAGAAAAAGAGTTCTTAAATATTATGTGGTGCCAGTTTTAACATATGATGTGAATCGCAGACATGAGCACGACATACAAAAATAAATTTGGAGGCTGTAGAAAGGTGGTTTTGCTGAAGAATGTTGAAAATAACATGAACAGCTAAGATGAGTCATGGAAACGTTCTGAAAGAGTCCAAAGCAAAATGATAGATAATTTCCAATATTAGGAAAAAACAATGATCATATTTTGGCCGTAAGAAGAATAGAAGAGCTGGAATATTTTGTGATAACTGATAAAATTGAGGGACGAAGATATAAAGGAAAGCGTAGAGAAAAGATATCTAGACAGCTATAGAGAATGTCTTGGCAGAAGGTCAACAACAGACATAATAAATGTGGAGATCAAGAGTTGTTGAGAGACATGATCACTTACGCCAGCAGGCATTATACATGATGATGATTTATAAGAAATGATAACTGTCCTGATGTTACTGGTTTTTTTCTGCCTTTATTGTTCCTGCATTAATTGTGTTACCAGTTGTTTTTCTGTCTTCATTATTCTAAATGTTATTTATGTTGCCAGTTTGTTTTCTGTATTCTTTACTACAAAATTAATTATATTATCAGTTTGATTTCTATCTTCAGTATTAGAAAATTGTGTTATGTTATCAGTTGGTTTGCCTTCTTCATTATTATAAAACTAGATATGCTTCCAGTTTCTTCCCAATTCATTCATTATTAATTTCACACAAATAATTTTATGATTTATTGTTTGTTTCTTTTTTTAATATATTTTTCAGGTAAAGACAATGTTAACAAGAAGGCTGGTTACAGGTCTCGTATCTTTCTTCTTCGTACTCATCGCCGGCAACACTTTACCTTTGTACTTTGGCATGTTACTGGCATATAAATTTTCCCCTATAAGAAACAAAACTATTCTTAGTATTGTCTACACAGAGGAAAATAATATCATAGAATCTGTTATGTTTGTAGTCAGTACTGGATTTATTCAAATGGGCTCCTTTATAGTGGTCATTGTGTGTACGACCCTGCTTGTTGTGAAGCTCAATAGAACAACAAAATGGAGAGAAAGTTCTACAAAAAGAGAACAAGCTACGGTGTCTAGCCGTGATAGTAAAGTTATCAAAATGGTAATAGCAATATCAGTTATATTTATTATCTCTTTCATACCGACTGGTTTCGTTGTGATGACTATGATCTGTGAGCCTAAATTCTCAGTAAATGGAGAATATAGGAATTTACTTTTCTCACTGGCTGGTGTCTGTTTTGTTCTTGAAGCAAATAATTCCGCAGTGAATATTTTAATCTATTACAAAATGAGCAGCAGATACCGAGCAACATTTCGGCAGCTGTTCAGGTGTCATAGCTCCGAGTCTCTAAATGCTAAAGCTATAATGTATCAGACTACGTAACGTTTATGCTTCTGATTCAACTGTGATGTCACGATCAATAATGTCAACGTTTGCTCATGGCAGAGTGAGAGACTTTTTAACAATTTCGCATTTGATAAAAATGCTACAGAAAAATCAATAATGCACCTTGGATAATGAGAAAGAGTAGTGGGAAGAAATATTATATGACTTAAACATTGAAAATAACTGACGTATAAACAAACAGCTTATAGAGTCATTTCAAAAACGAAGGTGACGTCAAAAGACTCAGAGTGTTGAAAAGAACAATAATAGAAATCACATTTCACCCTCCCCCCCCCCAACTATCCTCACCCCTATATATATGTAATTTAAAATATACAAATAAAAATATAAAAACGTGTATTTATTGACATTAAAGAAAACTTTAATAACTTGAAAATATAGTTTATTTGTGTATGCTTCCAGTTTATTTATACTTAAAAAGTTTTCTCCCACTTTACAAAAAAAATTGATTTGATTAAGTCTTTGATGAGATCCTCAAAATCTAATCTTATGTAACACATCTGCTTCTATACTAAATAAAGATATGACACACCCAGCCTGCCTTGTTGCACAGTTGTTATGTTGGAACTTGTAAAATAATTCAACTCGGAAAATGAATGCTTGGCTTTTAACGGGCAGACATGTTAGCAACGTTGGCATACGACCGACCACTACATTAGTTGTTCCTATATCCCCTTAGAACGCCCAGTGTTGTCATAAGACTTCACTACATTTGTTGTTACTTCCCCTTATAACACCCAGACATGTTACCAACGATGTCAGAAGACGAACCTCTACATTTGTTTTTACTTCTCCTTATAACGCCCAGACATGTTACCAACGATGTCAGAAGACGAACCTCTACATTTGTTGTTACTTCCCTTTATAACGCCCAGACATGTTACCAACGATGTCAGAAGACGGACCTCTACATCTGTTATTACTTTCCTTTATAACGTCCAGACAAGTTACCAACGATGTCAGAAGACAGACCTCTACATTTGTTTTTACTTCTCCTTATAACGCCCAGACATGTTACCAACGATGTCAGAAGACGAACCTCTACATTTGTTGTTACTTCCCTTTATAACGCCCAGACATGTTACCAACGATGTCAGAAGACGGACCTCTACATCTGTTGTTACTTTCCTTTATAACGTCCAGACAAGTTACCAACGATGTCAGAAGACGAACCTCTACATTTGTTTTTACTTCTCCTTATAACGTCCAGACATGTTACCAACGATGTCAGAAGACGGACCTCTACATCTGTTGTTACTTTCCTTTATAACGTCCAGACAAGTTACCAACGATGTCAGAAGACAGACCTCTACATTTGTTGTTACTTCCCCTCATAACACCCAGACATGTTACCAACGATGTCAGAAGTCGGACCTCTACATTTGTTGTTACATCCTCTTATAACGTCCAGACATGCTACCAACGATGTCAGAAGACGGACCTCTACATTTGTTGTTACATCCTCTTATAACGTCCAGACATGTTACCAACGATGTCAGAAGTCGGACCTCTACATTTGTTGTTACTTCCCCTTATAACGCCCAGATATGTTACCAACGATGTCAGAAGACGGACCTCTACATTTGTTGTTACTTCCCTTTATAACGCCCAGACATGTTACCAACGATGTCAGAAGACGGACCTCTACATTTGTTGTTACTTCCCTTTATAACGTCCAGAAATGTTACCAACGATGTCAGAAGACGGACCTCTACATTTGTTGTTACATCCTCTTATAACGTCCAGATATGTTACCAACGATGTCAGAAGACGGACCTCTACATTTGTTGTTACTTCCCCTTATAACGCCCAGACATGTTACCAACGATGTCAGAAGGCGGACCTCTACATTTGTTGTTACTTCACCTTATAACACCCAGACATGTTACCAACGGTGTCAGAAGACGGACCTCTACATTTGTTGTTACATCCTCTTATAACGTCCAGACATGTTACCAACGATGTCAGAAGACGGACCTCTACATTTCTTGTTACATCCTCTTATAACGTCCAGACATGTTAGTAACGTTGTCATAAACTTATACACCCATCTATCTATCCATTGACCCTTTCGAGCCGTAGCCGGCCCATAGGGCATAGACCCAGATACTCTTTCTCTTGTGTAGATTTGTATTCTAGCAGTTTTCAATCCTTGTAATGATCGTTATTATGTCAGGTCAGGTAATTTTACCTGATACTGTACGCAGTAAACAGTACAACCTGTGGCTGTCCTGCTCCCTTGCAGGTAAGCTTTTGAGAGTAAAAGGCTATGGGAGGGTACCCCGAAGTAAAACAACCACACTACCTTGTGGATAAGACATTTTAGTCAAAGACTAGCGGAGCCAACAGTAAACAAACCGACGGAAGGCAATAGAAAACCACCGTCGTAACTTCTTTATACAATCATGAATCGCCACAACAATAGAAATAAACAATCATTTTTTGGCCATGTAAAGAGAAGAGAACAACTGGAGCATATTGTATAACAACTGGAAAAATTGAATGACGAAGAGATAGAGGAAAGCATAGAGAAAAAATACTAGACAGCTTATGAGAATGGCTTGGCAGAAGGTCAACAACAGAAATGATAAATAACTGTCGAGATCGAAAGTTGTGGAGAGACATGATCACCTACGCCAGCAGGCATAGTACTTGATGATGGTGATGATGTCCCTTCACTTCTGTCTCCTTGCCTTTTATGTATAAATACACGGTTTTTTCCATATTAATCAAACTGAGATTATTTTTATAAAACATTTCCACTTTTATTTTCTGTCGGTTATTTTTTCTTTGAGCCAGTCATCATTCTTAATCGATACAGAGAACGTTTAAAAACATTTTTAAAATGTGACCCCGACAAATGAAATGATCGATCTGTAAGATTTTGCTTAAAATATAAATGTGAAGTGCCAAATGAAATATAGACTAGAAAGACAATTTTTACTTTATTGACTAGAAAGTCAATAGACTAGATAGACAATGTACAATTTTTTTTTACAATGCTATTAGTTGTCATGACGACACGGATAATGAATGCATAACCAGTTTTAAAAGGAACTAAATAACACAAGATTAAAACATCACGCAACATGGTGAAAGCAATATCTTCATTAAATGTGTGTCGATACTTAGATTATATGAATCACGAAGATGAGAAATGAAGATATATTTAAAGACCTGAAAACTGAATTGCACTGGACTATAAACATCTTAAAGAGGAAATTGAAATACTACGGTCAAGTCAAGAAGCACAGTACTTTGGAAGAATATTAATGGAAGGTAGGATTCTAGGTGAAACAGTGACAGAAAGATCTTGAACTTGACCACAAAGAAATGGAAAATCTGGCCAGAGAAAGAGACATCTTAATACAGCTT
The DNA here is from genome assembly GCA_032433765.1 of Megaustenia siamemsis. Lineage (NCBI taxonomy): Eukaryota > Metazoa > Mollusca > Gastropoda > Stylommatophora > Ariophantidae > Megaustenia > Megaustenia siamemsis. The sequence goes on from JAVIAB010000124.1 coordinate 80,491,731, forward strand.
CAAAAAAGATCAAAATAGAACAAGATAAAACATTGCATGACATAGTGAAGTCAAAATCTTTAATAAGTCTTTTCCAATACAAATATGTTGCAGAAGAACATTGAATTGTTTAATACATAAATAAGCAACAGTTAAAATGGTTTGACGACGTGATAAGACAGGAGGTCAAAAGCACAACATAACAAGCCTTTAATAAACGTTGCGAGAACACCGGACTTAAGGACCGACGACGAAATGATGGATCGAATGGGTTTTAGAAAAAGAGGAAACATAACAGCGGCAGAGGCCAACAGAAGAGCAAAAGTCCGCAAATTATATCTCCTCTCGACGCTAAAAGGCAAATGAGGAAGGAAAGATGAAGAAAACTTAATTAGTTATTGAGCCAATATTGATGGCTGATTATCGATTTATCCGTCTGGTTATAAACTAATCCATTTTTATGTCGGAGATTTCTATTCTGGGGCGACTTTAACTTTTCTGCCCAACAAGTTTAAAACAAGAAAACTGACATAACAAAAATTACAAGATTGGTTATTGGTTATTGGTTATGGAAGGCCTCGGTTTCACAGCAAACGAATTAAAATCCATAATTGCTCAACCGCCCGTGCCAGTGGAATCATCCGAATTACTAACGCATCTCCCAAACAAAGAAAGGTAACTGTAGTCCCCATCGTAGCAGTCTCAGCACACGCCAAAAGACATAAGGCGAAACCGCGCAGAAAGTGAACACAGCCAACTGTTCCCTGTCATACGATATCATCATTCATCGTAAACAAGCGGGATATCGAAGCAGGATCAAAACGGATGAGACACACAGCTCACGGTGTGCACAGAGCACTTAACTCAGTAGCTCCTGCAGCAAGCCGGACTTGGAATATGAGGAAACTGCAAGAAGGAACACTTTTCAGACATAGCCTTCAATGGTTCCTGCCGCCTATCCACCATATACCATGGGAGTTCACGTCCTCCCGAAAATGATGATCGTCATAGCACTTGAAGATGTTAGGCCGTCATTGATGACTCCAATTCCAAACATATAGACACACAGTGGTGGTAAGTTATCATTTCCAATCCAACAGAAGCCACATGACCTGCAGTTAGTAAAACCACAGAGAGAATATGATTTTGTGACCTTCACTGATTCACTCTTAGATGTGAGTGTGTAGTTTACACAAGAGGAGAAGTTTTCAACTACAGTGATCCCATTTAAGGCAATTCTGGGATAGCAAGGCAAGTCTCCTATATAGCAGCAGAACTTGATGTTCTCCGCTCCCTTCTTGTAGCTGCCGCCACACGATTCTGATGTCTCATTAACTTGGATATCATTCAAGAACAATGTCAGATTAACATTCCATAGATATGGCTCTGCTGATGAAATGCTTGGTGCAACAGTTGTATCAATCATACTGGAGGCTCCTGGTCTGTGGTCATTAATATCACAGACGACACATGATGTTGTTATATTCAGTATTTCTTTCTGGGGTGTAAACATGTGGCACACACATGGAGAGTGGTTTGTGGTCACAGTAATCCCATTAAAGGCAATTCTAGGGTAGCATGGCATAGCTGTTTCAGAACAGCACAATCCTGTGATGTTTTATGTGTTCGCTATAAAGCTGCTGCTGCTACACAATCCTGACCAATTATAGGTGTGGACATTATTCACTTGCAATGACAAAACTGCTTTGTTTACATCATAAACCTCTGGAAGCGAATCATTTATGGGACTAATAGTACAGTTTATTCTTCCATCGGGGATATCTTCTTTGAGTCCCCAAAAAAAGGTCTTTGGTTAAAAAGCACATATGCTTTTGAGTTAAACACACAATGAGCCCACTTCATAGATTCAAAATGATCCTTGCCAATGCCATCCGTTTGCACAAGTTAGGGTCCTTAGCTACCAACGTCCCAAACGTCTGAAACGAATTAACGACTTTATCTACAGCGAAGGTTAACGAACTGTGAACAAACATTTATGTTCAAACCCTTGAAAACATTTTCAAAAATCTGCCAACTCGCAGCAATATCATATCTCGTGTTGTTCAATGTAAACATTGCTTAGTCCATAGCTCGAATATAAATAAGCTGCCATTTTGGTGCGTCCCTGACGTCATTTGAAGATTTAAGTTAACAAAATATGCACTGCTCCACGATACAGAGACAGAGTTCTCTACGTTCATTGCTTGCCACCAACTTCCTACTTTCGAGAGGAACATCTCAACGGCTAGACAATATAACCAAACATTTCACGTACTGGAATGGTCAGGTCCTAGGCTTCTCCATGTGATGGGTTTCAGCAAAGAATAACATTCATCTGTGTTCTTATACATCTACTTGTTTCCGGGCATGACTTCCGTTTCCAAGATGGCGGATCTAATCCACGTTCTCTCTATCGCTGCAGAAAGTGCATTCGAGGTCTGATTAATTTCAGTTATCCATTGCACTTCTCTGCGTTAAAGTCAAAACGATGATCTAATTATTACATCTGCGCCGATAAAGCGGTGTCGTACGTCGGCAATATTCAATTTTCGACAAATCAAGTGTTGTGAATCTTACCTTCCACCGTCTAGATTTGATCTGCGCTTTACGTCACATTGGTGCTGTTCATGACCGTTGGTGGATTTGTTTGACGCAAGTTATTTACATGTGCTCATTAATGTGAAATGCTTCGTCAGCCGTAGTTTTATCTCTTTAGGGAATTTGCACCGTGTTTTGTTCGTCCTAGGCTGCACTCACTAGAGTAATCAGGAATCTAGAGGGCGCGTCATCGCTTTGCGTGCGACATAGTTACGTGTTCTACGTCATCGTAATGGCTCATCGTAAATCCTTAGTCCGGCCGTACGCTAATATTACGGTCTCTTGTTTGATGTGCGACGGGGATAATCTGACGACTAATTGTGTGTTTATATGTTCGGAATTGAAGTCAACAACGATGGCCTAACATCATCAAGCGATATACATTTTGAAAAAAATTTAACGATCATCATTTTCAGGAGGACGTGAACTTCCGGTATATGGTGGATAGTCGCCAGGAACCATTGAAGGCTATGCATAACAAGTGTTCCTTATTGCAGTTTCCTCATGTTCCAAGTCCATGGGGGAATGGTTAGTCTCGAGGCCGGCGTCTTGCCTCGAGACAGAGTGGTTGTGGGTTCAAATCTCGGCTACACCGATTGGGAATTTAATTTATGATTTTTCTCTGCGACAACCACCCCTGGTCTCAGCAGCGAGGCCCGGCTTGAAACATCAGTTACTCTTCGACAGAAAAAAATACACGAATATCTCCGAAGTCGGAGTTGTCTGCCTGTGCGACGAGGGACCCCTGTGCACACGGCTGCCAGGAAAAAATGGATTAACACGCAAAATTCAGTTCCTAGTCTTTAGGAACTTCATCAGAGTTGAAAGCTGGCGAACGCAACAACAACATTGCATCTACTTATGTGTAGTCTTTTTTTTGGTTCATTTCTTCACTCACCTGACGACTAAAACTTAGCATCGTCCTAAAAGAACACCAAATGGGCGTAGCTGTGTGGTTTTGCCATTGACCTCAAACTGTGGTAATTTGCATATATCGAGCCAAAGTGTTCGACTTATGGAAGTTTAGAGTAGTTTCTTCGACTGGTCAGCCTTACTCCACATCGAACAAGTCCATAGGTGCACAGATCTTTTATCAAGTAAATCTATGAACATGTAATGGGTGGTGCTGTTAAAAAAAACACAAAGCAGCATAATAAGGAATCAAACAATATTATAACCCCTACGTGGATAAACCTTGTAAGTTTCAATCTATTATAACACGCACGAACTGTTACATTTGGTAAAACTTATAATAGTTTCTATAACATTAAAATATCACTTTCAAGCTTAAATACAAGCGTTCCTGTCAATATTTATCTACCTATGTTTATTATAGGTTATAGTTTAAGCTATTTTGGGGTTGTCTACAGCTATATCTGTACATTCTTTGCATTGAAATAAGTAGGTCCGTTTATTTTTTGTAGAAGTCAGTTTAATGATCTTTTTTAGAGATCGATAGACAATACAATCGACAATAAACACAAACAAATGTATTATACACGTCATAGACGAAATAACTGACGTAGTACTATCCTGTACTTACTACTCATGTGATAATAGATAAAAATGTTCGTTGCAGAATTAATCGACTCAAGAGCAAAACAGACACCAAAAATACAAACAAAAAGATTTCGGTATTGGCCACCTGGGGAGAGCTCTCGCTCCATTGTCATGGCAACAAGACTGATACAAGTTGGGGTAAAACAAATGATAAATAGTGTTGAAATGACAGTCACCATTTTGGTCACTTTCTTGTCACGGTTTGAGACATTGTCTGTTTGTACTTGTGCAGCGGACATTTGGCGCCATTTTGCTTTGTCTCTCAGTTTGACCACTAAGATGATTGTACAGATGACAACTGTGGCAAATGTCACTAACTCCAGCAATATCCCACCAACAGCAAAGATAACTGCTTCCAACATTTGGTTCCAGTCTTCATAGACACATCCAATAATAGTTTTGTTTCTCTGCACCGAGAACTTCTCACCCAAACGGGATCCACAATAGATTAGAAGCATGAATCCGATCACAGCAAGGAAGATGGACACGATAATGATCTTGACCCTTGGAGGATGTAACATCATCTTCACCTGTTGAAAAGAGGAAATAGACAAGCTCAAAGTTGATAAGATGGGTGATTTCCCTTTAGTTTACCGCGTTGTATTCTTGTTTTTATGTTGAGAACACCATGGATAGCTAAGAGAGCAATGAAAATGTTCTGAAAGAGGTCAAAGCAAAGAGACAGCTAATGTCCAATATTAGGAAGAAACAATCGTTATTTGTTTGCCATGTAATGAGAAGGGAACAACTGGAATATATCGAAGCAAAGAGAAAAAGTACCAGACAGCTTAAGAGAATGTCTTAGCAGAAGGTCAACAACAGAAATGATAAATAACTATCGAGATCGAAAGTTGTGGAGAGACATGATCACGTACGCCAGCAGGCATACTTGATGATGATGATTATTGTTTGGATGCGGGTTATCCTATAAAAAGTATATATATATATAGTTCTGTCATCTGTTCCAGGGACTTCCGTGTGAAGCAAAGAATGGAGCAGAGCAAAGAGACTTGCTGGCATGGTTGTAACGTGTGGACGAGCATTGACCTGGACTGGCATCTTAAATAATCTCGTCAAGGCAGAACAAGTAAATGTTTCAAGCAAATAAATGTAATTCCACGTCTTCGAATAGCCTGCAAGGACATGAAGTCAAAAGAAATGAGCGGTTCGCCGCCGTGTTACAATCAACGGGTCAAGCAAAAGTACTTGTATAAAGCTTAGTAGCAGTTACAAAACTTTAAAAAAAAAAGCCAAAAAAAGACATGGAGGAAAAAAAGATTAAAGACTCGTGTATGTCGTTTTGTCCACGGATATATGCCACCATAAGACCAATAGATTGAATGAAAAAGATGGCAGCCAGGGTCAATAAATGTTCTGCTGCCTATGGTGACTCAATAAATACACTGTTCCATGAATTAAGAAAACGTTGCATGCATCACAAAGTGCCATTATTTTATTTTATTGTTTTAGATGAAAGCACGGGCAGCGCGGTCATATTGGGTTAAACCGTTAAAGTGCCGTCATTTATTTTGCTCTAAGGCTGAAGACGACACACGGGGCGAAAGTCATAGGTCTTCATGATTGACAATGTTCTGCTAGTTCTTGTATGTCTTTGTTGTCTATTAATCCAATGGTTATGCCTTCACTAGTAATTGTTCTGCATAGCTATTCTATATGTTCTGCCTTATTTTCTTTTACAAGAAGTTTCCACATGTCTGATAGGGAAGTCTTTCTTCATTTATTTTCAGCACATAACCGTTGTATTTCCAACGCCTTCTTATAAAGCTCGACACGTGTTCTTTTTTAGATTCGTTCCTTATCCGTTTGCTTGAAATATTATTGAGTTATTTGCGGGTAATCATCATTGCACTCCGAACATGTCCATAGGGGCTCAGATCCCCTCCTCAGCAATTCCCTCAGTGTCCAGCGATTGACGACTCCAGTTCTGAGTTGGTTGACAAGTCTTCTTACACGCCCACTAAGTTTCTAATTTCTGGTTGTGCCCATCTTAACTCCCATCTCTTTCATCCGAAGGAATGACGTGGATTTGTGTTTGTCGAAGTTCTGTGCTCTTCCCACATCTCGGAGGGCATTGATGATGTCCGCCCGATCCATTGGTTGACCGTCCTCAACGAAAAAAAAAAAATACCCCCACGGTCGACCCAGCCGTTGGCAGAAATGGGTACCAGGGTATTATCCTGGGAAGGTGAGGAATGTCGCTTCACATCTGAGTTTCGATGCTTGAGGCTACACTATACAGAAATATCCGAACATTTCTGGATAGGCGGCCGAGCACATATGGGTGTAAACTCGCGTGCTAAGACGCCGGTTCAAGTCTCGTACTTTACCTTTACTTTACCTTTACCTTACCTCAACGACAGCGCAGCTAGCCAACCTGTTCGCTCTTTCATTTTCCCGTACTCCCGCATGTCCATGGACATAGATAAAGGTGATCTTACGTAACGTTTTAAATGTACTCTTTCCAACTGAACTGAAAATAAAAAAAAAAGAACATGAATCACATTGGTGGTTTTCTCCTCCATCAATTCCACATCTCACCTTAGGGCTATGGAGAATATGGTATTAGTGCCTACGTTTTCAGCGACCAACGGCATATGTTATGGATGGTGTGGTCGGTATCACGCCAGGCCGCTATAATTTCTCTGGAAAATATGGCATCCATTTGTGACTGGGTGGATCTAAAAGCTGTAAAATGTTGTGGTGCCACATATCTCTCGCATATATTGAAGACGCAGGATAAAGTATGTTATGACATGAAAGATGGTCAACAGAGGAAATTATATACTATATCTGGGAGTGTAGATTTTTAAAGGAAATTAACGTGTGTATATATATATATATATATATATATATATATATATATATACACGGTCAAGACTCAATAAGAGTAGGATTCCAGACTCTCTCATGAAGTCAGCTGTCTTTTTAAGCGAGTCGAATGCCCCATATAGTTTCTCCCCCAGGGAGGTGGGTGTGGACCACATTGCTCTTCTCATGTCTGTGTACTGGGTGCAATCCAATATTAATGTGAAATTGTTCAATGCCACTTTCTCAACGTTTATATGAGCCGGCATGGCATCTAAAAAGTTTAGTTTATTCGACAGATCATTTCCATTTCCATCTTATTGTTCTTTCTTTCAGCTGCCTGTGGTGCATATGTCTTCAACGAACACTTTCCACGCCGTTATGCCTCTTGCACTCTTTTAACACAATTCCAATCTTTTCCCTCCTCTTCCTTGATGGCGGGTTTACTTTATTTCTTTTCTTTGACTTGTCCATGTTTCTAAAGTTTTGGCGGTCTTTTTTCTTACAGTACTGGATAGCAAGTCCCATCCTCAACCCTCTTTAGTCGCCTCTTACGAACATGCCAAGTAGGGAACAGCGCTGCAATTCTTGACACCCCTTTCGTGCCCTGGCAACTCACGGACGATCACTTTCACTGCACAATGGATAAAGCAATAGAGCTCAAACTCTTTTCTCAACATGTTCCCCAAATATGAAGCACTGACGATGTTCAAACTCCCTTCTCAACACGTTCCCCAGTATGAAGCAAGGACGATGCTCAAACTCCCTTCTCAACACGGTCCCCGATATGAAGCACAGACGATGTTCAAACTCCCTTCTCAACACGTTCCCCAAATATGAAGCACTGACGATGTTCAAACTCCCTTCTCAACACGTTCCCCACATATGAAGCACTGACGATGCTCAAACTCCCTTCTCAACACGTTCCCCGGTATGAAGCACTGACGATGTTCAAACTCCCTTCTGAACACGTTCTCCAGTATGAAGCAAGGACGATGTTCAAACTCCCTTCTCGACACGTTCCCACATATGAAGCACTGACGATGCTCAAACTCCCTTCTCAACACGGTCCCCGATATGAAGCACAGACGATGTTCAAACTCCCTTCTCAACACGTTCCCCAAATATGAAGCACTGACGATGTTCAAACTCCCTTCTCAACACGTTCCCCACATATGAAGCACTGACGATGCTCAAACTCCCTTCTCAACACGTTCCCCGGTATGAAGCACTGACGATGTTCAAACTCCCTTCTGAACACGTTCTCCAGTATGAAGCAAGGACGATGTTCAAACTCCCTTCTCGACACGTTCCCACATATGAAGCACTGACGATGTTCAAACTTCCTTCTCAACACCTTCCCCGGTATGAAGCACTGACGATGTTCAAACTCCCTTCTCAACACGTTCCCCACATATGAAGCACTGACGATGTTCAAACTCCCTTCTCAACACGTTCCCCAAATATGAAGCACTGACGATGTTCAAACTCCCTTCTCAACACGTTCCCCAAATATGAAGCACTGACGATGTTCAAACTCCCTTCTCAACATGTTCCCCACCTATGAAGCACTGACGATGCTCAAACTCCCTTCTCAACACGTTCCCCAGTATGAAGCAAGGACGATGTTCAAACTCCCTTCTCAACACGTTCCCCAGAATGAAGCAAGGACGATGTTCAAAACTACCTTCTCAACACGTTCCCCAGTATGAAGCACAGACGATGCTCAAACTTCATTTCACAACACGTTCCTCAATATGAAGCACTGACGATGTTCAAAACTTCCTTCTCAACACGTTCCCCAGTATGAAGCACAGACGATGCTCAAACATCATTTCACAACACGTTCCTCAATATGAAGCGCTGACGATGTTCAAAACTTCCTTCTCAACACGTTCCCCAGTATGAAGCACAGACGATGCTCAAACCTCATTTCACAACACGTTCCTCAATATGAAGCACGGACGACACACACTAGCTAAAGAACTGACGATGTCTTCAGCCCGAATTTTCAAACTACATAGCAACCGGCGAGTAAGCTAACCCCATTCTCCTTTGTCGTCTTTTACGACATGCGGTTCTCAACACGTTCCCCAGTATGAAGCACAGACGATGCTCAAACCTCATTTCACAACACGTTCCTCAATATGAAGCACTGACGATGTTCAAAACTTCCTTCTCAACACGTTCCTCAATATGAAGCACTGACGATGTTCAAAACTTCCTTCTCAACACGTTCCCCAGTATGAAGCACAGACGATGCTCAAACCTCATTTCACAACACGTTCCTCAATATGAAGCACGGACGATGTTCAAATCTTCCTCTCAACACGTTCCCCAGTATGAAGCACAGACGATGCTCAAACCTCATTTCACAACACGTTCCTCAATATGAAGCACAGACGATGCTCAAACCTCATTTCACAACACGTTCCTCAATATGAAGCACTGACGATGTTCAAAACTTCCTTCTCAACACGTTCCCCAGTATGAAGCACAGACGATGCTCAAACCTCATTTCACAACACGTTCCTCAATATGAAGCACTGACGATGTTCAAAACTTCCTTCTCAACACGTTCCCCAGTATGAAGCACAGACGATGCTCAAACCTCATTTCACAACACGTTCCTCAATATGAAGCACGGACGACACACACTTGCTAAAGAACTGACGATGTCTTCAGCCCGAATTTTCAAACTACATAGCAACCGGCGAGTACGCTAACCCCATTCTCCTTTGTCGTCTTTTACGACATGCGGTTCTGATAACTGTGTCTCTATTCCGTTCTCCCCCGCAGTCGTTATGGCCCCAGTAGCCACACGTGCGAAAACAAACAATATTTAGAATATAAAACATTTGTCATTGAGATAAGAGGGCTTTTTTTCCGCAATTTGTGAAGACTTCGGCATCGTGCAGATTAAAATGTCGCAACATATAGGAGAAAAGTATACCTTGAGGGGCATCGTCACACACAGACATCTCTCCAGGGTGATGAAAGCCGTGATGCAACTCGTGATTCTAGCAAAGATGATGTGAGGTCCGCCTCCTGTCAAGTACTGGATGTCTACAGGGTCAAAGGGCAAGTCCAGGTTGTTAAATATCGGGTTGAAGCCGATGCCCGCCCATATCAAACTGATTAAACTTCCCAGGTCGGAAAAAGCCAAACCTGTGTAAACATGTGTTGTCGAAAGTTAAAGTGTAGATTTAACTAAAAAGACCAATACAAATAGTCAGCATTTTACAGGTCACCAAGGAGAAGGAAATTGACAATGACAAAACATTTATCTAAACTTTCTAAGCATAAATGTATGGATATAGTTTTTTCTCTATCAGCTTCTGCTTTTAGTACATTCTAGTAGGTTTGTATTCGTCCATCTGTACATGTTATTCTTCAGTCTATAGCACCATACGATGAAGTTTTAAAACAACTAAGAATGAAAAAAGAACTACTAAACACAATTAGAACACGACAAATGAAATTTTTGGGGCATGTTAAAAAACACAACAGCCTAATAAAAGTAATATTGGAAGGGAAAATACAAGGTAAAAGAGGCAGACGCAGACCAAGACTAACATGGACTAGTAACATCAAAAGATGGAAAAGTCAACCTATGACAATCTGCACCATCAAAGCAAGAAACAGAGTGGAATGGAGCTCCATGTTAGTCAACCTTCGATGCGGAGACTGCACTCAATGATGATGATGAAATCACTATAGTCCTTACATCTCTCAGTGCACTTTGAATGGCATTATTTATTAATTTATTGTTGTTGTTGTTGTTGCGTTCGCCAGCTGTCAACTCTGACGAAGTCCCTAGAGACTAGAAACTGAATTTTGCGTGTTAATGCATTTTTCCCTGGCATCCAAGTGCACAGGGGTCCCTCGCGCACAGGCAGATAACTTAGACTTCGGAGGTACTCATGTTTTTTTTTCGGTTGATGAGTAATTGACGTTTCAAACTTTGTCCCGCTGCTGAGACCAGGGGTGGTTGCCGCAGAGAGAAATCATAAATAAAAATCGCAACCGGTGTAGCCAAGATTTGAACTTACAGCCTCTCTGTCTCGAGGCCGGCGTCTTGCCTCGAGACCAACAAGCCCCCCCATGGACTTGGAATATGAGGAAACTGCAATAAGGAACACTTTTCATGCATAGCCTGCAATGGTTCCTGCCGCCTATCCACCATATACCCGAAGTTCACGTCCTCCCGAAAGTGATGATCGTCATATTTCTTTAAAAATGTATAGCGCTTGATGATATTAGGCCAACGTTGTTGACTCCAATTCCGAACATATAAACACACAGTTAGTCGTCAGATTATCCCCGTCGCACATAAAACAACAGACCGTCAGATTATCGCCGTCGCACATCAAACAACAGACCGTCAGATTACTAGTTTAGACATTTTGTTTAGTTTCAGTGACAGATCATTTTCATTGTACGTTGGTCTATGGTGATCAGATCCCCATCTTCAGTACCTTCTCCAGTGTGTAGCGAAGCTTAGATAAACTACTGAAGACGGTTTCAGCTCAGACGAACTCCGTGTGGAGTGGATGATTGCGCAGAATTTTTTTTAATGTGTGTCAGAGCAGCGGCCACATTTTCCCTAATCTGTTGGACTTTTAAATGTCCAGATTTACTTAACGTGATCATAGAGTGTAGGAGACAAAATGTCCAGGTTTACTTAACGTGATCATAGAGTGTAGGAGACCAAATGTCCAGGTTTACTTAACGTGATCATAGAGTGTAGGAGACCAAATGTCCAGGTTTACTTAACGTGATCATAGAGTGTAGGAGACCAAATGTCCAGGTTTACTTAACGTGATCATAGAGTGTAGGAGACCTCCCGCATTCTGTGTCTTTATGCACGAGGACTAAACCACGGATCTCACTAGCCAGAGGTCGGGAGAGGATGAACAATCCGTGAATTAGAACTGAACAATTCCTATCGCTACAGTTGTGGGATTCGAACTCGGAACCTCCCCGTCTAGAGACCGATGCCTTATCGCTAGACCACTCAGATTGGTCATTAGCACCAACAAGGACCAAGAACATTCTCATTTCCTTGATACTTGATCTCCTGTTGTTTATCTTCTGTTATGCTTCTTTTATTTTGTAATAAAATTATCCACGTACGGACCTAACTTAGTTGTATATTTCTGAAGAAATCACTTCTGTTTCCACCATACATAGGAAGATGGGTTAAGAACAAGGGAACATAAATGTGCACTTCGCTTCTCTGACATTTTATGCGATGTTTATATCCACTCGGGGGACTGGTTGGTCTCGAGGCAAGTCGCTGACCTCGAGACAGAGAGGTTGTGGGTTCAAATCCCGGCTACACCGGTTGGGATTTTTATTTATGATTTCTCTCTGCGGCAACCACCCCTGGCCCAGCTTGAAACGTCAATTACTCATCGACTGAAAAAATATGAGTACCTCCGAAGTCGGAGTTATCTGTCTATTCGGCGAGGGACCCCTATGCACACGGATGCCAGGGAAAAAATAAAATAACACGCAAAATTAAGTTCCTAGTCTCTAGGGACTTCGTCAGAGGTCAAAGCTGTCGAACGAAAAAAAAAGTAAATAAATATGCACTGACATCGCCCAACAATGTCGCGCAATCATAGAAACATATGGTTACCAGCGCCATTCTTCCCACACGCCTTGCAAGTCTGGATGAAACGTTTACTTTTAAAATATATACTTGTGCTTTGTCTCTTGCAATATGGCGGGAAAAATTGTGTCTTCTTTACAGATCTCTACGCTATGTTCAACAACATTGCTTTGTTTGTGTGGCACTTGAAGTTTCACTATTTCATATTTGAAGGCTTTCTTTTTTTATACATGTTATTGTTAATACTTGTCTTTTTTGCGAAATGCTCTTTGCTCCTAGCATTTTATTTGAAATTTTCAAATTGTTTTGTTTTTCTTGAACTGCCAATTAAGTTTTTGATTTGCTGTGAAATATAGTCGACATTTATATTTATATCTCATTTCTGTCAGCTTGAGTTGTCCTTTGATCCGTGCACAGTCGACGCGTCATAATGTATTCGTGTTATTGAAATATTTATCTGGCCACTTCTGTTCTCACATTTCTTGCTGAATATTTAGATTGTATAAAACGTATCAACGAAAAGTGCAAAAACACATTTCTGCAATACAAAACACAAGAATCAAAAGAAATGATATAGCCACACAAACGGGTGGAAAACATGCAGTCTAGAATAATGGTGTCTTCATGTTCGTTAATTTACAGATTCTATTAAAAGATTGTTCTGAGAACAAGAAAGGAAACAAAATGAACTGTACCTAATAAACTAATGTTCACAGCGTCTGTGAATCCAAGCTTGATGAAGCAGATGATGTTGAGTATGTTGGTGACAATTCCAAAGACATTCGTGACTTCAGTGATAACTGAGTATAAGACCCACTGGAATATGAGACGAATCTCATCGCTTGCCACGCCTTTCAAAGTTATTGGTTGATCGCCGATGGTATTGTTATAAGAGGTCATAATGTAACACTACTGGTGAACTACTACTATTAGTTACGATCAATTGAGTTCATTGAAGTTAATCGAAATACCACAGACAAGCAAACATTGCAAGTATTTTTCTGCAACACATATATTTGTGCACGCCTATAATGATGATGGTGGTGAATATAATAATAATTATTATTATTATTGTTATTATTATTCTTATTATTGTAATGGACTTAGCCTAAACAACAATAAATTAAAAGTAATCGTCATTTCAAAATAAAAGCCTCCTCCAAAGTGCACTATCAGAATAAATAAGAGACAGCTAAGGACACGTCACTTAATTCAAATTTCCTGGGTACGATAAATAATAACCTCGGATGGATGATGTAATTGTAATGTTAAGTACAGAATAGCTCACCAAAGACAGCTTATCAGAACATGATATTTGTTTTTGTAAAAACTATATTTTTCTATGGATGTAAATATTGGAGGAAAGAGGCAGAGGAGGGAGTCTCTCCTGTGTTATATAAAGCCAATTCTTACAAAACAAGTGGAAGTGAAACATGGATCACAGAAAATTATGTGGAACGCACTTGGATGCCTTAGAGATGTGGTTTCACGTATGGCCTTTGGCGTCTTGACAGACGGTTGGTAGTAAGCAGTCATGATAAGTCTGTAGTTTGGTAAAGCATTAGCGTCTCATACTGGGTGCTGCTTTACTAAATATCTTCTCTCGTGGCTGAATTTGCCAATCCTGGACAGACAGATCATCCACATAACGAGCAAGGTGTGTTTACGGTACCTGGCCTTGTCTCTTTTCTCTTGAGCCTTTAGTATTATGAATTTGATATCAGCACTGTCTCGAAAATTGCTGTGCTTTTTTTTTTATTTTTGCTCTCCATGTGCTATGATCCGTAGCCACATTTCCCCAGTTTCTTTCACTTATAGAAAATCCCCTCAAGGAAGCCCTGCAAACATCCGTATATCTCAGCACTGGTCTGCCCTTTGGTCTCTTTCCATCCTTAAGTTCTCCATACAATATTTGTTTGGGAATGCGATTGTTTGCTATTCTTCTTACATGACCCAGCCACCTTAGTCTACGAATACTAAGTTCTGCCATGATCGATGGGAGTTTGGCTCGTTTTAAGATATTAGAGTTAGTTACTTTGTCCTGCCATTTGAAGTTCATAATCTTGAGAAGGCAACGTACATGAAAGGTGTTTAACCTTTTCTCCGGCCCTGCATAGGTAGTCCAAGTTTATGATCCGTATTGAAGTGTACTAAGCACATAACTTTGGTAATTGGTAAATTTGAATCTTAGTCCTGAGTGTTAAATTGGTGTTGGCCCATGCTCCATCTTTAAACATACCAAATGTGGAAGCTGGGTTTCATAGAAGAATATTACAAATACAATGCAGTTAAAAATGTCAGTGTAAAAAATCTGAGAGAAGCCAGAAGACGAAGAAAGAATCTAAATTCTATAGAAGACGGTTCTCTTTGTTTGAACAAGTGACAAGAATAGAACAAATCACAAACTATCGTGATAACATGGAAGACTGAGTGAGAAAGAAAAAGGAGGCCAGAGAGAGAAGAAACTGTACATTTTAACAAAGTAGAACAGTGCGATTTAAACAAGGGAATTGAACTAGCGAAAAGAGGGAGAGAGATAGGAGCACGATCGTCAACGCCTGCAGGCATGACACCTGAATGTTATTACTAGTATTATTGTTATTAGTATTATTATTGTTACTATTACTGTTAGTATTATTACAGTTAGTATTATTACTGTTAGTATTATTACTGTTAGTATTACTGATCCAGAACTATTTGGGCTCTTGACTTTTAAACCAGTGTGGAGCAATATATTACTGAATGACTTAGAAATGCTCATCATTGTTTCATGTATCACTTTAAAGGGTTCACATATTAGATACTAACTTGAACAAAATACTTCTCAAGAAATGTATATTTTGAAACTGTCAGTTCAGCATAAACAGCTTATTTAGTTCAGTTATTTTGTTAACAAGCTACACAACGTTTATTTAAATGTTCAATATAAAAGCAGAGCCGATGTTTAAAACATGACCCAGGTAGGACAACTGCCGAATAATACATATATCAACTGTTTTGTGGAACAAGAAAGAGAAAGTTTTGATCACGTTGGGGATCTGTCCGGTATTTTTAAGCATGTGAGTTGTGGTTTAGCTATTATGAGCTCCTTTAAATTGTTACAGCGTCTCTCTGACTCTCTGACTCTCTGACTCTCTCTCTCTCTCTCTCTCACTAAAACTATATTACAGATTTGAACTATAAACAATGTTAGTGTTATCATGTTAAAGTCACGAGCCAATAGGATTCAGTGCCTGTTTGAAGAACTTGTCAGGATCACTCTTGTCTTCGTTCACGTTTACAACCGACAGACAACTTGCCCTTATTAATACAGTTTACCATATTTCAAAGGACAAGAGGTCTCAGTGTGTTGTATAAAGTAAATAAAGATCTCCGTCTCAGTGTTTTGTCTATAGAAAATAAAGATCTCCGTCTCAGTGTGTTGTATAAAGTAAATAAAGATCTCCGTCTCAGTGTGTTCTATAAAGTAAATAAAGATCTCCGTCTCAGTGTGTTGTATAATATAAATAAAGATCTCCGTCTCAGTGTTTTGTCTATAGTAAATAAAGATCTCCGTCTCAGTGTGTTGTATAAAGTAAATAAAGATCTCCGTCTCAGTGTTTTGTCTATAGTAAATAAAGATCTCCGTCTCAGTGTTTTGTCTATAGTAAATAAAGATCTCCGTCTCAGTGTTTTGTCTATAGTAAATAAAGATCTCAGTCTCAGTGTTTTGTCTATAGTAAATAAAGATCTCAGTCTCAGTGTTTTGTCTATAGTAAATAAAGATCTCAGTCTCAGTGTTTTGTCTATAGTAAATAAAGATCTCAGTCTCAGTGCTTTGTCTATAGTAAATAAAGATCTCAGTCTCAGTGTTTTGTCTATAGTAAATAAAGATCTCAGTCTCAGTGTTTTGTCTATAGTATATAAAGATCTCAGTCTCAGTGTTTTGTCTATAGTAAATAAAGATCTCAGTCTTAGTGTTTTGTCTATAGTAAATAAAGATCTCAGTCTCAGTGTTTTGTCTATAGTAAATAAAGATCTCCGTCTCAGTGTTTTGTCTATAGTAAATAAAGATCTCAGTCTCAGTGTTTTGTCTATAGTAAATAAAGATCTCAGTCTCAGTGTTTTGTCTATAGTAAATAAAGATCTCAGTATCCGTGTTTTGTCTATAGTAAATAAAGATCTCAGTCTCAGTGTTTTGTATAAAATAAACAAAGATCTCCGTCTCAGTGTTTTGTCTATAGTAAATAAAGATCTCAGTCTCGGTGTTTTGTATAATATAAACAAAGATCTCCGTCTCAGTGTGTTGTATAATGTAAATAAGGATCTCCGTCTCAGTGTGTTGTATAAAGTAAATAAAGATCTCCGTCTCAGTGTTTTGTCTATAGTAAATAAAGATCTCCGTCTCAGTGTGTTGTATAAAGCAAATAAAGACCTCCATCTCAGTTTTTTGTCTATAGTAAATAAAGATCTCCGTCTCAGTGTTTTGTCTATAGTAAATAAAGATCTCCGTCTCAGTGTTTTGTCTATAGTAAATAAAGATCTCAGTCTCAGTGTTTTGTCTATAGTAAATAAAGATCTCAGTCTCAGTGTTTTGTCTATAGTAAATAAAGATCTCAGTCTCAGTGCTTTGTCTATAGTAAATAAAGATCTCAGTCTCAGTGTTTTGTCTATAGTAAATAAAGATCTCAGTCTCAGTGTTTTGTCTATAGTAAATAAAGATCTCAGTCTCAGTGTTTTGTCTATAGTAAATAAAGATCTCAGTCTTAGTGTTTTGTCTATAGTAAATAAAGATCTCAGTCTCAGTGTTTTGTCTATAGTAAATAAAGATCTCCGTCTCAGTGTTTTGTCTGTAGTAAATAAAGATCTCAGTCTCAGTGTTTTGTCTATAGTAAATAAAGATCTCAGTATCCGTGTTTTGTCTATAGTAAATAAAGATCTCAGTCTCAGTGTTTTGTATAATATAAACAAAGATCTCCGTCTCAGTGTTTTGTCTATAGTAAATAAAGATCTCAGTCTCAGTGTTTTGTATAATATAAACAAAGATCTCCGTCTCAGTGTGTTGTATAATGTAAATAAGGATCTCCGTCTCAGTGTGTTGTATAATGTAAAGTAAATAAAGACCGCCCTCTCGGTGTGTTGTATAATGTAAAGTAAATAAAGACATCCCTCTCAGTGTGTTGTATACAATAAAGTAAATAAAGACCTCCCTCTCAGTGTGTTGTATACAGTAAAGTAAATAAAGACATCCCTCTCAGTGTGTTGTATACAGTAAAGTAAATAAAGACATCCCTCTCAGTGTGTTGTATACAGTAAAGTAAATAAAGACATCCCTCTCAGTGTGTTGTATACAGTAAAGTAAATAAAGACATCCCTCTCAGTGTGTTGTATACAGTAAAGTAAATAAATACCTCCCTCTCAGTGTGTTGTATACAGTAAAGTAAATAAAGGCCTCCCTCTCAGTGTGTTGTGTAAAGTAAGGTAAATAATGAATCTCCCTCTCAGTGTGTTGTATAAAGTAAAATAAAGTAAATAAAGACCTGCACACTCTTCACCGACAAATCTATGTCCTTGTAAGGTAAAGTTAGTACTCCACTCCGCTACCGAATTTTTAAAACATAACTCACTCCAGTAGGAGATTTAATAAATGTGTTACAGGATATCTGTTACCATATACAAGATTGGATATGTTTACAAAGAGACATTTATATTCATATTAGATACAATTAGCCTGTGTGGTTATGCTTGAGGTTATATAAAATATCGTCAAATAAAATCTGACAGCTGCGAAATAAAAACACACAGGTCTTGCCAGTTTGTAAATTCACAAACCTACTAAATTATTTGCTGTGTATACATAATCTGTATAGCTTTTATTATACTTCATCAATTATGAGCGAGCGAGTAAAAGTAGCTGTTTGTTCTGGCATAGAATTATGAAAATTCTCTGACATTAATCAGTGGGTTATTTTCTCATTACTAACTATTGATACAATCTTCACCCCATTAACAGCTAATATTGAGAAAGTAATAACTTGTATGTGCAACAAGTCGATGAGAACTAGTTAACAAGATCGTATTGATGGGGAAATCTCGAAATTTCAATTCATTTAAATTTGATCATAATTATCCAATATTCCTTTCAATATCCCAGAGGTTTCAAGAAGCACGGTCATTATTCTTATTTCATTAATCAATAGATAAATGAAGCTAACAAAGACGAACCCTACCATCGTAGGTGTTATATTATCTATAAATGACACATCTGAACTACTTGACTCTTTATTATGATGACACTAACAATTTAAACAACGCGATTTGACGTGGCAAAATTAGGTACTTTCCATTTTAGCAACGAGAAATAATTTAACAATTATATTTTTCTGTGATATTTTAATGAAAACAAAATCAATATTTGAGTAACTAAGGACACGTGGACTGTACCAAAATCAATAGTTTGCTGTAAAAGATATTCGTGGGGATCAATAGAAAGTACGCTTTAGTCTTACATTATTAGGTAGATTGACGCAAAAAGAGGTAAAATTATTACATAAACTTTATTTCATTTGACCCAATTATGGGGTCTGAAGGGAGAGATATGTATAATGGTGGAGAATACAGGTCGTATGAACCGTGCAGATGTCACGTGGTGTTTGGATTAGAAGAAGGAAGTGACGCAATTAAATATACATGTACAGCTCAAGAGGTACTTTGATGTTGAGTTTATTTAGAGGCTTCCAACTTGTGTCAATACGTAGGGAGAGTTCGCTTGATTGAAGCGCCGAAACTTGCAGTTCGCCATTAGCAATCAAGGAGAAATAACGCTCTTTTTAATTGGTGACATATTGAAACATGAAGAGTAATTTCTGAGTTGTGCAGATTGAAATTGTCCCTCACACGTGATCTTATTAGCATATTTCAGCAGAGGATGACGGGAAAAGAGGGCGTGTAAACCTGTAGCCTGCTGTAACCGGCATATTTACTGTTGTTACGTTAAGTGGATTCTAACACGTTAGTAGATTACTGCTATCAATAATTAATTAGAAAATGATTAATTATTACTTCCCCGACGTTCTCTTTCTATTCGAAGACTATTACATCAATTACTAAGTAAAAGCTCTTCATTTACATAGAGAGTGTGATCACTGCGCATTTTCAATGACACGAATTTGTAAAAAGTGTTATTTAAATACTTTACTCACAATAAAAGGCTAAATAATAATTGTTAAAATTGATTTTAAAAAGAGGGATGTGAAAGATGAGCGGCCGAAGATAGAAACTAAATTTGTGAACAATTAATGGATGGACGATGAATCACAAAAGAGCCAAAGGTTTTAAAATGTATCATGTGGTAATGAATTTATAATCTAATAGCAAACTAATTAATTGCAGAAACTATGGAGAGTAGACCTAGACACTAAACAAATGTCGCTGCACGGAAGACGATCATTTTACCGGCGATACTGTTGGATTGGTAGCGGCTGTAGCTCAGTGGTTAGTGAACTGGGCTACAAGAGCTTGGGTTCGATCCTGATCGACCACTTCTTGGTTCACCCAGCCTTAAATGGTTACTGAAGATTTCTGAGATAAAAACGCGATACTGGCGTAATACCGACATAATTGCCCCTAAATAATGTGGTGAGAGTCTATTAAAAACATACGGACACTAACACAATATTCAGTATAAGCCACCACGTGACGTGACTAGATGGTTTTTTCTTTCTTTACTATTAGATTGTTGTAGAGCGTTATTGAACGTTGGAAAGTGAGCAATGAGTTTCTTAGAAGTATGGAAGATATAAGTCATATTAGAGATTATACTGGAGCTATATATGATACGAGCTTTCATTATTGTTATATGGGACATACAGAACTCCAGTACTTGATAGATAGATAAAATGTTTAACAATAACACAACTTCAGTCATTGTTAATTAAGTAGGAATATTTTTAGCGCAAAAAAAAAACATACTGGTCTTAGTAATTAATTATTTTAGTGGACTTCTTCACTAATAGCAATCACATAAATTAAATTACTATAGACAATGATACAGACAACATTAAGCCGTATAAGGCCTCCAAATAAAACTTAGGATACAATTTTGTATAAAATGATAAAGGTCGGCTGAAGACGCTAACAATTGTTGGTGACATCCTACTTAGCTAACAATTGTTGGTGACATCTTACTTAGGTAACAATTGTTGGTGACATCCTACTTAGCTAACAATTGTTGGTGACATCCTACTTAGGTAACAATTGTTGGTGACATCCTACTTAGCTAACAATTGTTGGTAACATCCTTCTTAGCTAACATTTGTTGGTGACATCCTTCTTAGCTAACAATTGTTGGTGACATCCTACTTAGCTAACAGTTGTTGGTGAAATCCTTCTTAGCTAACAATTGTTGGTGACATCCTTCTTAGCTAACAGTTGTTGGTGACATCCTACTTAGCTAACAGTTGTTGGTGACATCCTTC
Source organism: Megaustenia siamemsis (assembly GCA_032433765.1). NCBI lineage: Eukaryota > Metazoa > Mollusca > Gastropoda > Stylommatophora > Ariophantidae > Megaustenia > Megaustenia siamemsis. The sequence continues at coordinate 80,512,767 of JAVIAB010000124.1, forward strand.
TTAGCTAATAGTTGTTTGTGACATCCTACTTAGCTAACAGTTGTTGGTGACATCCTTCTTAGCTAACAATTTTTGGTGACATCCTACTTAGCTAACAGTTGTTGGTGACATCCTTCTTAGCTAACAATTGTTGGTGACATCCTTCTTAGCTAACAATTGTTGGTGACATCCTTCTTAGCTAACAATTGTTGGTGACATCCTTCTTAGCTAACAATTGTTGGTGACATCCTACTTAGCTAACAATTGTTGGTGACATCCTTCTTAGCTAACAATTGTTGGTGACATCCTTCTTAGCTAACAATTGTTGGTGACATCCTACTTAGCTAACAATTCATCCGCCATACACAGTGGTCCTCGATAGCATAGTTGGGAAAACCACCCGAGTGGACTACCGACGTTCGGACAACCCGTGTTCGATTCCCGCTGGGAGCAGTGTGAATTGTACTCGTGGTTGGAAAAAAAAATACCCCCACGGTCGACCCAGCCGTTGGCAGAATAGGTACCAGGGTATTACCCTGGGAGGGTGAGGAATGCTGCCTCGCATCTGAGTTTATATGCTTGAGGCGACACTGTACAGAAGTCTCCGAACATTTCTGGATAGGCGGCCGAGCACATATGGGTGCAAACTCGCGTGCTAAGACGCCGGTTCAAGTCTCGTACTTTACCTTTACCGTCATACACAGCTTTACTCAAGCAAAATTATATAAAACATAGCCCTAGTCAGTTTGTTTTTGCACTTTCTATTGCTAAAAATAAACTCACTTTTGACATGTCAAGCTTAATGCCACATTAACTATTTTGCATGGACGATCAGGGGCTCTTCAGACTTGCTTATTTACAAGAAATTTTACGTGAACTTCGGCTTTTGAAAATGGTCGTTCAACAGTTGCAACAATCACTAGCAATGTTTGTAATAGTACGTAGACGATATAGATATCACGGAACGTAGATGATGAGTATAAGTCGTGCAGTTTCGATGACAGTAGAAAGTATCGGCAAGTGCGAATAACAGCTGGAAATAAAACAAACAACAGATTGAGTAAAAGAACCGATTTGTCGGTGTCGTACAGTTTAAATTGTATTTTAGTCGATACATACAGTTTGCTGTTACAGACCTCCAAATACATCGAAATAAGAAAACGGTGAACAATAAATGCAACGTAAACCAGCTCAAGATTGCTGTGTAATTTGCTCAAATGTTCAGTCAAGTGTAACCACAAATCGTTCTGTCTGGAAAGTTTGTCGATTCATACACAAAATCTGCAATTAGGGCGCCCAAATCGAGGACTTGTGATTCATACCAGGTCAACGCAGGTTCGAATCCTGGCAGGCTCAGACGTTGTTTCCTATCAGGGTAAAATAAAAACTTTTACCGTAACAGCTCGTGGAGGCTATTCATTACATCCGGCCTTTATTCTCCTGTCCTATATGCCCACTCCTCCTTTCCCATCCGACCTCACTAAAAGGAAAGATGCAGTAAAGATAGGGCAATTTTTGAGACGCTAACATACATTAGGACATATTCGATGGAATAGTTAATGTGACTATTTTGTTAGCGCTGCTCCGCACAGTGAATTTTCATACTTTAAACTGACGTCGGGGTGAAATAAAAATCCTGAGTCTCACACGTCGTGGCGACTGCTTGACCAAGCGGCCTTATCCCTCTGGTTCTATCGTTGCCCCCCCCTTCCGTCATACACCAGCAATGGTACTATGTGACGTAAAGATAGTAATCTGACGTCATTTTCAGAGAGATTTTGCAATGAGCTCATTTCATATGACATAGAATGTAGTACGTCATGACTAGAACATACCACCCGCTTTACTCGAGACAGAAATGAAGAGTAAAATTAGTAAAGAGACGCTATTGGTTGTTTCCCGAAAACTTGACACAATTGCATAAATACAAACAAAGTAGCAACATTATGCCTTCATCTTGGTAACTAGAGCGGAATCTATTTCGACCTTCTTCATGCTGGCCAGAGCGGTTTTTATGACCACGTCAAAGACTTACACAAATTTATAACCATGACCAGGTGCTGTTGTAACCAGGTAACCGTCTCCTTAAGAACAATCTATTTACAGATGATGTTTGAGCACGATCTACACACCGATGACGTTATGGTTATTGTTATGTTGAGTGAATGCCCCTGTGTCACTTATAACGGATCATAAAGTAGTAAAAAGTAAAGTACCCCCGTCACGCCAAGTGGCGTATAGGGAATATGGTGTTAGTGACCATATATTTTACAGACCTTCGGCACATGCTTTTTTTTTTTTTTTGGGGGGGGGGGGTAATGTGGTCGGTATTATGCCTGTGCGCCTTACTTTCCCAGAAAAAAAATCCGGTACCCATTAAAGGCTGGGTGAACCGAAAACCGTCGGTTGGGATCGAACCCTACACCTTGTCCGTTGTAGTCCAGTTCGCTAACCACTGAGCTATCGCGGCTCCCTCAAGCGGATCATAAGCCATCATTTTTCAACCGCCAGTGCCAGTGGAAATATCCGAACCAAATCGCATCTCATTGAAGGATCTAAACAAAGAAAGGTAGCTGCAATACCCGTCATAGCAGCCACAGCAGACGCCAAAAGACACAAGGCCAAGCGGCAACGAAATTGAACGCAGCCGAACTGTCTTTCGTCATACGACATCATCATTCATCGCAAGCAATCGAAATATTGAAACACAATCCGGATGGAAAACCCTGCTCACGGTGTGCTGAGAGCACCAACTCAGTAGATCCGGGACCAAGCCAGACCCAAAATGTGAGAAAACTGCAACAAGGAACACTTTTCAGACTGAGCCTCAATGGTTCTTGGCGCCTATGCACCATATTGACCGGTATTCCTGATGATGTTATTGTCCACCACTATGTAAATTGTCCACCACTATGTAGAGTAGCAAATGGAGATAAATTGGTTTAACAGTGGCAAAACAATTCGTGATATACACATCTGAAACTGTTTAATTTATGACAGTAAATGGTTATTGTTATTCTAAAGGCCAGGTATCACTGCAAACGAATGGAAATCCATAATTACTCAATCGCCCGTACCAGTAGAATCATCCGAATTAACATCTCATCGAATTTCCAAACAAAGAAAGGCAGTTGAAGTCCTCATCGTAGCACAAAGACATAAGGCGTTTCCGCAGGGAATTGAACGCATCTGACATGTCCTTCGTCATACAATATCATAATTCATCGCAAGCAATCTGAATATAGAAACACCATCCTGATGAAACACAACGCACGGTGTGCACAGAGCACTACTCAGTAGCTCAGGCATGAAGCCGGAAATGGAATATGAGGAAACTGCAACAAGAAACATATTTCAGACAGTGACTCAATGGTTCCATATCGATTATCCGCCATATTAACCGGAAGTTCATTTAAAACAAAGTATACATTAAAACATTGTGAGTTATTGAGTTATTAGCGGGTCATCATCATTGCACTCCGAACATGTCCATAGATGCTCAGATCCCCTACTCAGCAAGTCTCGAAGTGTCCAGCGACTGACGACTCCAGTTCTGTGTTGGTTGATAAGTCTTCCTATACGCCCAACACGTTTCTCGTTTCTGGCTGTACCCATCTTAACTCTCACCTCTTTTATCCAAAGGAGTGACGTGGACTCATGGTTATCGAAGTCCTGCGTCCTTCCAACTTCCCAGAGGGTATTGATGATGTCTAAACATTGTGAACTACGGCGCAGTGCACGGCGCTATCAGTGTTAGTGCTACGACATGAATCCGAGTTGAAATCTGTGATTAGGTGCCGCTTTTGGGGATTACGGGGTCGTAGCCTTGATCCGGTATTTTTACAAATTCTAAGTCACTTTCTTCAATACACTTGTCTAGAACAGTGTGTTATTGAGACCCAGAACAGAGATGTCTGCAATTATCAAAGAATTAAGCTGTGACTCGCAATTGTTCATCAGTCAGGCTTGCTGTAGTGGCTTTTTCTAGACTGATAAAACGAATGATGTGACTAGGCAGAATACGTCTGCGGTAACTGAGAAAGGAGCAGCGTGATACTGAGAGGCAGATCTCCATTCACGAAACACACCAACATGTTAACTCTTTCCGTACGTTTAGCCGCACAGTGCGTCACTCTCAATGTGATTAGTGTAAACTGTCATTAAATCATATTCTTTTAAATGTCTTGTATCATCTTGGTATTGGTGGAATCTAATTCCCTGTTTAATTATCTAAATATTCATATGTAATATTTTAAGTGTTAGATAAATATAAACATGCAGATTAATTTTCTAAATCTGAACAATTTTTTTCACTGAAATCTATGCCGCTGACTTGATAATAACCTTCCGTCATGAAAGAGTTAATCACCTCACTTTGTATGGCAGGAGAGAGACATCCCACAATGCTTTTGCACGTGCTCACAAATTGTAAAGAAGCCATTTGAACTCTATTAGTCCATTACTAGCTGACAAAATCGTTCCATGGTCTGTAGCGATGGTGATCCCTTACCATTGTGCTCTTGTTCATTGAGTTCTCAGTTAGAAGCAATCAGCATGACATGAATTACTCTGTCAATAACTGACGTTCGGTAATTTGTTCGTTTTCGTACACTAAATAATAGTTAAGTTGTCAGTGTTCTGTTTAAGCGATTGTGTTCCAGAATTATACAATCATGTATATAAAAAAAAAGTAAAGTACCTCCCGTCACGCCAAGTGGCGGCGTATAGGGAAATATGGTGTTAGTGACCCTATATTTTACAGACCTTCAGCACATGATTTTTGGGGTAATGTGGTCGGTATTACGCCCGTGCTGCTTTACTTTCTCAGAAAAAATCCGGTACCCATTTAAGGCTGGGTGAACCCGGAGCCGTCGGTTGGGATCGAACCCTACCTCTTGTCCGTAGTAGTCCAGTTCACTAACCACTGAGCTATCGCGGCTCCCACTAATTTTTAGGGAATTAGTAAAACCCAGGTGTCCTCGCCAGGGTACGAACCCCGGCTGTTGCCGTGGTAAGCCAACCGCCTATCGATTGCGCTAACCGGACACCCCAATCATGTATATGATAAACTTAAATTGTCCTGTGTGTCTCATCCGTTTTGATCATGTTTCAATATTCCGATTGTTTACGATGAATGATGATATCGTAGAACAGGGAACATTGCTGTGTTCACTTTCTGCGCGGTTTCGCCTTATGTCTTTTGGCGTGTGCTGAGACTGCTACGATGGGGGACTACAGTTACCTTTCTTTGTTTGGGAGATGAGTTAGTAATTAGGATGATTCCACTGGCATGGGCGGTTGAGCAATTATGGATTTTAATTCGTTTGCATTGATACCGAGGCCTTCCATAACCAATAACCAATAATATATTGTCCTAGAATTATTCAGTAATGTATATGATCAATATACGTTTCACAATCGTGTAACAGTGTATATGATCAATATATGTTTCACAATCGTGTAACAGTGTATATGATCAATATATGTTTCACAATCGTGTAACAGTGTATATGATCAATATATGTTTCACAATCGTGTAACAGTGTATATGATCAATATATGTTTCACAATCGTGTAACAGTGTATATGATCAATATATGTTTCACAATCGTGTAACAGTGTATATGACAAGTATATTTTTTTCCAGATATTTGAAACAATATATACTATCATCATATTATGTACCAGAATCATTCAGCAATATATTTCATAACAAATTCTGTTCCATAATCATCAACAATGTATAGGATAACTAATTTTGATCCATAATCATTCAACAATGTATAGGAAAACAAAATTTGATCCATAATCATTCAACAATGTATAGGAAAACAAATTTTGATCCATAATCATTCAACAATGTATAGGAAAACAAATTTTGATCCATAATCATTCATGAATGAATATGATCAACATTTTATATTTCAGAATTGTGCAACAATGTACATGACAAACATATTATGTTTCCCTTCCAATATCTATTTGTCTTTCTTCTTGATGTTATTTTTTTGTTGCACTATGTTGTCCTACATTTCTATCCGTTTGCAATTAGGTGTGTTGATGTTTGTTTAGCACTTTCCAACATCTGTATACGTCTGTCGTGTTCTCTTTGTATTTCCTCTATGTAGTGAAGTCTTGTACATTCATTATGCTGTGTTACTATATCGTGTTCTGACTACTTCTGTTTCCTTAACCGTTGTCTGTCAGAGTTACATGTTCTGTTACATCTGTGCTAACCACCTAAATCTGTCGTTCTGAATAACCACGGCCACTTAAGAGTTGACTAAATTTACGATTATTTACCCAGTGATCTTTTCCATAATAAATTAATTAACTATGGATTTATGATTGCAGGTTAGGACAGATGATTGAATGATTAATTAAAGATAGGGCCCTGGTTACTGAACTGGGTTTTCGAGGACTACAATTTTCGTTCAACCCTGATTGATAGATTCTAAATTCGCCTAACCCTAAGTAGGTATCGAATGGGACAGAAATAACTCACTTGAGTAATAGTGAAATATTATCCCAATAAATTCACCACAAACTACGGTACATCGACATTGAAGATGATTTAAATATTATTTTTTTAAATGATAAATTATAAGAAATTATTAGAATATAGTATCCCATATCGTCTAGAGGGAACGATGATGAGCGCAACGAAACATTAATTTAAGAGAACTGATGGCGTCAAAAGAAGAACTGGTAAATCAAAAGGTTTACTATCGCGATAACAACGCTAGAATGCGCTCAGTAAAAAGCGATGACAATTAGATGCTACAATCTAGCCGCCAACCACAGTGATGCTATGGAGTATCCACAACAGCCCATAATGCACACACGTTTCATGTTTATTTCTATATAGGACCAGTATCGTTGCATAAGGACAGAGCTTATTAACACTTGACTCAGTTATCAAAATGAAGACCACTGTTTTTTTTTCCTTGCAAACTATTAAAAGAAAGAAAAAATATTTGCAAAGTGATATTATCAATAAAATGTTCGAAATGATGATTTCAATGATTCAACAAGTGATCAATACTTGCAAGGAGAACATGCACAATTCGTGGTCACAATTCACAAAATGATTATCGTCACTAGAAAAACAAGAAGAAAAAATTGTGACAGCGCAGAGGAATTATCGATATGCCATCATACAGAGAACAAACATAAAGAGTGTCTTTGTGATACCTTAAGAATAGACTATAATAAAAACTCATGCAGTGTCCGGCTGTATCCAAAATGGAGGAATTATTTTTCTCCGGCTTGGTATAGAACCGTTGATCAGAGGTTTAACAAGCCGCTATCGTAAAAACGATTTGATTAATGAAACGTAGATCTCATACAGAATGTGTAAATTAGCAGTAGGTAATAGTGATAGTATTTTCGGCCCTAAAACAGCAACAAAAATAGGGTTCTAGCAATCGGCTCCCTCAATGAGATAGAGCTGCTTGCACAGAACAGAGACAAATGGCGAGATTTGATAAAATATCTTTAAAAGAATTGAAAACTGCTAGAATAAAAATTTAGATAAGAGAAGGAGTATCTTGGTCTACGCCCTTTGGGCCGGCTACGGCTCGAAAGTTCAATAGATAGATAGATAGATAGATAGATAGAAGCGGGTACACTAGCCGATGGTCTGCTTCAGAGTTCTAGGTAGAACTTGATGTCTTGGTGTGTGAGACCAACAAAGGTGTTCTGTATTTGTTTGTGTTGTTTATATCATCAGGCAACATGTTCAGAGGAGGACTTTGCTCTTTTGGCTATTAATAAAATGGTGGTCCCTATCTCTAGGAGTGTATTCATCATGGAATTCTTCATATTTAGCCCATCGTTTCTGTGTGCCAAGTTTTCTAGTTATTTACATAAAAAAAGAACTATTTGATCAACAATAATTAATGACTGCCAAGAAATAGTTGGCGGAAAACACTGCGGTATCGACTACTCATAAAGTAATATATAAAAATATTCGAAGCTGAATTTGCGGATTCTAAGAAAAAACTCACGCCACAAACCGTGATCAAACTATTCCTGTAGATCCCGTCTATGGACATTTCCGGTTCTATTAAGAGCGCTACAATTATTACACAGAGCGGAGAGTAGCAGATGATGAACAATGAAGAGATGACAGTAACCATCTTGGTGACTTTTTGATCACGTTTGGACGTCGAGTCTACATTACCGGAAGCTACTGACTTTTGCCGCCAATTTGATTTTGTTTTCAGATTTGCAATTAAAGTTATCGTGCACACAATGACAATGATAAACGCGCTGCCAGGAATGAAAATGTTATTTATGGCGAATGATACTCTCTCGACGCTGTCTCGGTCATCGGTGAAGACGAGTCCGATAATTGTTTTGTTTCTCGTTGGAGAATGTTTGTTAGCGTATCTGTTGACGTAGTACAGTGGGCACGTGCTGGCTAGGAGAACGAGGTAGAGGATGATGATAGCAGAAGTGACTCTCTTTGGTGTAATGATTGTCTTCACCTGTGATGGCAAATTTGAACATTGATTAAACACCCGTATAGTTCAATACAAAAAAAAAATTCAAGTAAATTAAATTGTGTAAAGTTTGTCAGAAAAATATACTCTTTATTACAGTGTGTCAGTGAGTGTGCATGTTGATATTGAAATGAGAGCCACATTCATTATCTCTCGTTTTTAGTAAATGAGTGGCTTTTTTCTGAGCAAACTTTCATTGTTTCTGGTTCAATTCCTCTTGTTCCTAACGCGAGCTTTTCTGTAAAAGCTTCTGATTTATTGCATGATAAAGCATTTCCAACAGCATCAAGTATTTTGATTCATTTGGTCTCATTAAGTAAACTTCTAGTTAAGAATAACAAGAATATTATCTCTAACCATGGTACAGAACAAATATTACCTGTAACCATGGTACAGAACAAATATTACATGTAGCCATGGTACAGAAAAAATATTACATGTAGCCATGGTACAGAATTACTTTTTCTCAATCATAATTACCTCCACAAAATAAGAACTCATCTATCCAAAAATATTATGTTTGATTCCTCTTTGACTATGTAGACTAACTTGTTATTGAGTTATTGAGTTCCTTTGCGGGTCATCATCATTGCACTCCGAACATGTCCATAGGTGCTCAGATCCCCTCCTCAGCAATTCCCTCAGTGTCCAGTGACTGACGACTCCAGTTCTATGTTGGTTAATAAGTCTTCTTACACGGCCACTAAGTTTCTCATTTCTGGCTGTACCCACCTTAACTCCCATTTTCATCATCCGAAGAAGTGACGTGGATCTGTGTTTGTCGAAGTCCTAACTTGTATACATAGATACAGTATAAATAAGTAAATATAATTATGTCATGAGAATCTGAAGTAATACCAACATCCATCTACGTGTCAATGCATTTTAAACGAATAACAACAACTCAAGTTTAGAGAGTAATCAATGGCAATATCGGAATTAAAGTATACAGGGTTAGATGCAGATAACATAAAGGACAGATTAGCTCTACAGGCACAACTTGCAAGGAACTCCAATGTTCCGTTACATTTTAATATCGTAGGGAAATGAGCTGTTTATCTTTGTATTAGAGCCTAGTGTCTATTAAGGCCTTTCAATTAGAGCCATTCTATTAAGGCCGTTTTTTGGGGGCCTCGGTAGCCTATTTGTGAAAACCACCCGACTGGGCTACTGACATTCGAACAACCTGTGTGCGATTCCTGCTGGAAGCAGTGTGAGTTGTACTTGTGGTTAGGATAATAAATACCCTCGCGTTCGACCCAGCCGCTGGTAGAAATGGGTACCAGAGTATTAATCTTGGAAGGTGAGGAATGCCGCCTAGCATCGTGAGTTCCAATGTTTAAAGCGACATTATCCGGAAGTCTCCGATCACTTCTGGGTAAACGGCTAAGCACATATGAGTGAAAACTCGCGTGCTAAGACGCCAATTCAAGTCTCGTACTTTACCTGTACCTTTATTGTATTAGATCACAACGTTTAGAGGTGATGCGTTAGTGCTCGTCCTCGCTGTTATTTACCTTTCTCAACTCAGTGATTCATTAGCCGGTCTGACTTGAGAGTGTCAAGGTAGGTTGAAACACAGATTCACCTTATCTCCGAGCCGGTGCACTACCACTGCGTACTGTCACCATCAAATCTTAGGAACATTATTTTGAGATAAAACATACCAAGAGGTAAAGTACGAGACCTGAATAAAAAACAGACCTGATTCAATGAAACAATATTTGGAACCGAAACTCAATAGATGAGGAGAGCTTGTTTATAATCAGGAGAAATAATCATTCGTCTGTCTTAAAAAGGTGTTGACTCGTACTTTTGTGTGAATTGTTGGTGTTTATCATACCTAGAGAGCATGCACAAAATAGTCAAATACAAATGTTGGAATTGAAGATACCGCGTAAAGTGACTCATGAATAATAATACACACTGTGCAATTAAGGGAGACGAAAGAGAGGCCGACAGAAAACAAAACTAGCAAAAAATATTTAATGCATTTGCTTGGCGGGGGGGGGGGGGGTGTTCTATTGAGAAATGATGAAAGATAAAGGTATAAGACTAATCGACGTCTTAGAAAGCCGGTTTTTATCCATATGTGCTCGGCCGTTTATCCAGAAGTGTACGGAGACTCATGTCTAATGTCGCCTCAAGCATCTTAATTCACGAGCAAGCGCCATTCTTCATCATATATGTTAATGCTCTTCTGAAAGAACACAATAACGCGTTTCGACTACCGACTTTGGTCTATACGTGGCCAAGAAGAAAAAATGTAGTAGTCGTATTAGAAGAAGGATAAGATGAACATAATGACTTAGTTATAGAATCCACATTACAGAAGATCTGTCATTCCCTTCTAAAGCTTACACATCGACACTATCTAAAAATACACTTCCAGGTTACATTAATTTCGTGAGAATTTTAATGCAAATTCTATCTTCTGATGATTTACTTGCAGCATATTTCCAGTTCACAAACTATAACATCTGTGGGGTCAACTATGTGGATAGGAATTGTAATTATAGCCATTAATAGATAACGATATTGTCGCTCAAGAAATTCTTGAACACGCATGATGTATGGCTTGATTTATTTGTCTCTTAGACCCGAACATTACAATGTTCGTTACTTACTGATGAAGGCAGCAATGCAGACATCACTAACATGTAACAATGCTAGGGGATCGGAGAGAAGAAATATTTGGTAAAATGGGGATAATACGTTTTTTGTTAAAGTAATATTGTCTATTCCATAAGTTGAAGTCAAATGTAAATATTATCTCCCCTTTCTTTCTATGGGGAATATGGCTTCAGTGACCATATTTTTCTATGACCAGGAACCCATCTTTAGGTCATATAGTCGATTTCATGCCAGGTCGGAGTTACTTAAAAAAAAATTCTCTGGTACCCATTTTTAGATGTTGGGTGAACCATGTAGCTTTGTCGGTCTGAAAAGAAATCCACCACGTATGTTAATCAAACCCGCGCCCTTCTATTCAGGAAGCTTGCACATTAACCAATCAGCCCACCTGAGTTTCATAAATTGAAGCCATTGTAGATAAGATATATATATCTTAAATATATGTAATAGAAAATTAGATTGACTGAACTTAACTCACAATAATCATGCAAGAAAATAGTAAATGTGAGTTAAGTAAAATACAACCAAAGCCTTTATATATAAAAACAGATGTCTTGTCCTTGATCGTTCCAAGTCCGCTAGACGTCACATGGGGCTCCTAGTGGTTTCCGCCATCCATCTCTATTCTTAGTGATATTGAGTTATTAGCGGGTCATCATCATTGCACTCCGAACATGTCCATAGGTGCTCAGATCCGCTCCTCAGCAATTCCCGCAGTGTCCAGCGACTGACGACTCCAGTTCTGTGTTGGTTGATACGTCTTCTTACACGGCCACTAAGTTTCTCATTTCTGGCTGTGCCCATCTTAACTCCCATTTCCATCATCCGAAGAAGTGACGTGGATCTTGGTGATATGTTCTGTCTTACCAAATGAATATATGGCTACCAACTTTGCTTCCTTTTTGTGTTCTTTTCAGTGTCTATCTTGCTCTTATCTGGTGTCCTGAGGTTTCCCATAGAAAAGCGTGTTTTGAAATTCGTTTGTCTCTTCTCAGCACATGTCCGACATATGTTCATCTTCTTTTCCTAGATGTAGATGAGATCGTTGGTTGCATGGCCATTTCTCTTATCTCTATACTTGTTTTGAATTCAGTCATTAGTACACAGAGTAATCTTCTTATGAATTTGTCTTCGAAAGGGTTTAGTTTTGTTTTATCTCAATACCTTTTCTAGTTTTACAGCTTTCAAGCGTAAATGAGGGTTGATAATACATTTGAGTTTCGTATTCTAAGTTTTATTTTCCTGTTTAGTATTTTTTTTTTTTAATTGATAAGTGTAGTTAACATTCAGACGCTGTGTTGGACCGTTTAAAGTGGCACATCGTGCCAAGTATCTTCACAATATTAGTTGAGCAAAAAGTTTAGAATTACAGTCCACACAGTCCCCACTCACAATATTAGTTGAGCAAAGTTTAGAACTACAGTCCACACAGTCCCCACTAACAATATTAGTTGAGCAAAGTTTAGAACTACAGTCCACACAGTCCCCACTCACAATATTAGTTGAGCAAAGTTTAGAACTACAGTCCACACAGTCCCCACTAACAATATTAGTTGAGCAAAGTTTAGAACTACAGTCCACACAGTCCCCACTCACAATATTAGTTGAGCAAAGTTTAGAACTACAGTCCACACAGTCCCCACTCACAATATTAGTTGAGCAAAGTTTAGAACTACAGTCCACACAGTCCCCACTCACAATATTAGTTGAGCAAAGTTTAGAACTACAGTCCACACAGTCCCCACTCACAATATTAGTTGAGCAAAGTTTAGAACTACAGTCCACACAGTCCCCACTCACAATATTAGTTGAGCAAAGTTTAGAACTACAGTCCACAGAGTCCCCACTCACAATATTAGTTGAGCAAAGTTTAGAACTACAGTCCACACAGTCCCCACTCACAATATTAGTTGAGCAAAGTTTAGAACTACAGTCCACAGAGTCCCCACTCACAATATTAGTTGAGCAAAGTTTAGAACTACAGTCCACAGAGTCCCCACTCACAATATTAGTTGAGCAAAGTTTAGAACTACAGTCCACAGAGTCCCCACTCACAATATTAGTTGAGCAAAGTTTAGAACTACAGTCCACACAGTCCCCACTCACAATATAAGTTGAGCAAATTTTAGAACTACAGTCCCCACTCACAATATTAGTTGAGCAAAGTTTAGAACTACAGTCCCCACTCACAATATTAGTTGAGCAAAGTTTAGAACTACAGTCCCCACTCACAATATTAGTTGAGCAAAGTTTAGAACTACAGTCCCCACTCACAATATTAGTTGAGCAAAGTTAGAACTACAGTCCCCACTCACAATATTAGTTGAGCAAAGTTTAGAACTACAGTCCCCACTAACAATATACTATTTATTCCTTTTGTTAGCTCTTTAACACAGTTGTTAGGTTTCTTCTATGCCGTGATGTCAACACTTTTAGGAGATTGTAGTACTATGTATATACATGTATATATATATATATATAGTCGTTTCGAGCCAAAGATAAAATTATTTTCTCCATCTCTCCATTTCTTACTATATTTGCTATGATGTGGCATATTTTTAACAGCACAAACTTTGTATCAGCACACACATTGTATCACCACACACATTGAACCACCACACATTGTATCACCACACACATTGTATCACCACACACATTGTATCACCGCACACATTGTATCACCGCACACATTGTATCACCGCACATTGTATCACCACACACATTGTATCACCACACACATTGTATCACCGTACACATTGTATCACCACACATTGTATCACCACACATTGTATCACCACACACATTGTATCACCGCACACATTGTATCACCACACATTGTATCACCACACATTGTATCACCACACACATTGTATCACCACACATTGTTTCACAACACACATTGTATCACCGCACACATTGTATCACTACACATTGTATCACCACACATTGTATCACCGCACACATTGTATCACCACACATTGTACCACCACACATTGTATCACCACACATTGTATCACCACACATTGTATCACCACACATTGTATCACCACACATTGTATCACCACACACATTGTATCACCACACATTGTATCACCACACACATTGTATCACCACACACATTGTGTCACCACACATTGTATCACCACACACATTGTATCACCGCACACATTGTATCACCACACACATTGTGTCACCACACATTGTATCACCACACACATTGTATCACCGCACACATTGTATCACCGCACACATTGTGTCACCACACATTGTATCACCACACACATTGTATCACCACACATTGTATCACCGCACACATTGTGTCACCACACATTGTATCACCGCACACATTGTGTCACCACACATTGTATCACCACACACATTGTATCACCACACATTGTATCACCACACACATTGTATCACCACACATTGTATCACCGCACACATTGTGTCACCACACATTGTATCACCGCACACATTGTATCACCACACATTGTATCACCAATCATTGTATCACCACACACATTGTATCACCACACACATTGTATCACCACACATTGTATCACCACACACATTGTATCACCACACACATTGTATCACCACACACATTGTATCACCGCACACATTGTATCACCTCACACATTGTATCACCGCACATTGTATCACCACACACATTGTATCACCACACACATTGTATCACCGTACACATTGTATCACCACACATTGTATCACCACACATTGTATCACCACACACATTGTATCACCGCACACATTGTATCACCACACATTGTATCACCACACATTGTATCACCACACACATTGTATCACCACACATTGTTTCACAACACACATTGTATCACCGCACACATTGTATCACTACACATTGTATCACCACACATTGTATCACCGCACACATTGTATCACCACACATTGTATCACCACACATTGTATCACCACACATTGTATCACCACACATTGTATCACCACACATTGTATCACCACACATTGTATCACCACACACATTGTATCACCACACATTGTATCACCACACACATTGTATCACCACACACATTGTGTCACCACACATTGTATCACCACACACATTGTATCACCGCACACATTGTATCACCACACACATTGTGTCACCACACATTGTATCACCACACACATTGTATCACCGCACACATTGTATCACCGCACACATTGTATCACCACACATTGTATCACCACACACATTGTATCACCACACATTGTATCACCGCACACATTGTGTCACCACACATTGTATCACCGCACACATTGTATCACCACACATTGTATCACCACACACATTGTATCACCACACATTGTATCACCACACACATTGTATCACCACACATTGTATCACCGCACACATTGTGTCACCACACATTGTATCACCGCACACATTGTATCACCACACATTGTATCACCACACATTGTATCACCGCACACATTGTATCACCGCACACATTGTATCACCACACATTGTATCACCGCACACATTGTATCACCGCACACATTGTATCACCACACACATTGTATCACCGCACACATTGTATCACCACACACATTGTGTCACCACACATTGTATCACCACACACATTGTATCACCGCACACATTGTATCACCGCACACATTGTATCACTGCACACATTGTATCACCACGCACATTGTATCACCACACATTGTATCACCACACACATTGTATCACCACACATTGTATCACCACACACATTGTATCACCACACATTGTATCACCACACACATTGTATCACCACACATTGTATCACCGCACACATTGTATCACCACACATTGTATCACCAATCATTGTATCACCACACACATTGTATCACCACACACATTGTATCACCACACATTGTATCACCACACACATTGTATCACCACACACATTGTATCACCACACACATTGTATCACCACACACATTGTATCACCACACATTGTATCACCACACACATTGTATCACCACACATTGTATCACCACACATTGTATCACCAATCATTGTATCACCACACACATTGTATCACCACACACATTGTATCACCACACATTGTATCACCACACACATTGTATCACCACACACATTGTATCACCACACACATTGTATCACCACACACATTGTATCACCACACACATTGTATCACCACACACATTGTATCACCGCACACATTGTATCACCACACATTGTATCACCACACACATTGTATCACCACACACATTTTATCACCACACACTGTATCACCACACACATTGTATCACCACACACATTGTATCACCACACACATTGTATCACCGCACATTGTATCACCACACACATTGTATCACCGCACACATTGTATCACCACACACATTGTTTCACCACACACATTGTATCACCACACACATTGTATCACCACACACATTGTATCACCACACACATTTTATCACCACACATTGTATCACCACACACATTGTATCACCACACATATTGTATCACCACACACATTGTATCACCACACACATTGTATCACCACACACATTGTATCACCGCACATTGTATCACCACACACATTGTATCACCACACACATTGTATCACCACACACATTGTATCACCACACACATTGTATCACCGCTCTTTTCTGCTCTGGGCGAGCCTCTCAACCTCAGCAAGGAGATGATGTATGTTTCCTTTCAGGAATTTTCCGCTATGTAATTCTGATACCCTGCTTCCAATTAACGTTGACTGCTGGCACAATGATTGATGTCCCTTTCCTTGATGAAAATTGCTGCTGTTCCCATCATTATAAAGTAAAAAAAAAAAAAGAAAATGTTTCTTCACTTCGGGTATTCGTGACATGTTTTGTTTTTTAATTACTTCCCTTTCTCCACAGTTGATTTTTATTCCTGACCATTTATTGAACTCTTAGTATCATTGTGTAAACGAAAACATGATGAGCGATAAAATAGCAAGCGATAGGGAAGTGTTTCAAATTAAAAAATTGTGTCTCATGGGAGTGATCATTTTAACCTCACAAAACTATTTCTGACAACAAAAGTGGACGTTGTATGCACTGTCGCTGCGAAGGTTGCTTTCATTGTATGAAGGTATGCACAAATATTTAGCAGCGTGCAGGGCCACTGCTGGATAAAACATGAACAATTAAACATAAGGGTGTATGTAACAGCTCATGTTGCTTAAAGTTACATACAACTGTATGTTTATTTGTTCATGCTTTCATCATATGGTTGCACGGACTTTCAGATGTTATATTATGTCGAGTCCAGAAGATTAGTGCAGTTATTGGTAGATTGAATATCTGAAGGCTTCGGACCGACATGAAATAGTGGAGACTCGTGGCCATTCAGTTGTCCAAGGCAAAGGAGGTGACAGTGGTGCATACGTTGTGACCACGAGTAGCAGGACGATGGAGGTGATGGCAGTGACCAGGGCATTCATCTGGTTAAGTCACAAGACTACACCCACACCTGTATATTAAGTGATTTGATGAGCATAATAAAAAAAGGGAGGCCGGCTCTGTACGCATGGAATAGGTAGAGTCGTCGCAGAAGTAAAAAATGTGTATGGTCACTTTTGTCTACGTCCCAAAACATGCGGGAGTACGGTGAAATGAAAGAGCGGACAGGTTGGCTTGCTGCACTATTTTTGAAGACGACCGATCAACCAATGGATCGGGTGGACATCACCAATGCCCTCCGAGATGTGCGATGGGCACAGGAATTCGACAACCATGAGTCCACGTTACTCCTTCGGATGAAAGAGATGAGAGTTAAGATGGACACCGGCAGAAACGAGAAACTTAGTGGGCGTGTAAGAAGACTAATCAACCAACACAGAACTGGAGTCGTCAGTCGCTGGACACTGCGGGACTTGCTGATGAGGGGATCATGTTCGGAGTACAATGAGGGCGACCCGCAAATAACTCAATAACTCAAAGGAGGTGGCAATAGACTTTCTTCTAAGACAGCAGTAGTGAGAGCCTGACGACATTAATATATAGAAGGTCCTCCATAATCGCTTCCGGATAGTGATGTGATTATTGATGAGGATGTAGTTTTGAGATTTAGGGGTCAAGTCGGGCACGAGTAGGATGGGATGGTTGAATTGACTTATTATACGTATCCATAACTAGGAATTTATTTGATCTATCAGTGTGTGCATTTTGTATTTTCTATTAAGAACTACCTATGGGTCTGTCCTGAGTGCATGTAGACTGATTATAGTATTCACTAATCAATAATAAACCTTCATTAATTGTTTTTATATCTTTAGTTTTAGGAACTACCAGCTACTGTACATTGAATAACATAACAAAATGTTCTACAGGATTGCCCCCAGTACACAGACCTGAGAAGGACAATGTGGTCCACACCCACCTCCCTGGAAGAGAAACTATACGGGGCAACTGAATCACTTAAACAGACAGCTGCCTTCATAAGAGAGTCAGGAATCCTAGTCTGAATGAGCCATGATAGCAGAAGTAGAAGAATATCTTTAGTTTTGTTTATTGCTCTGTGAAAATTTTAGCTTGTAGCATCATATACAAGATTTAGCTCATGCAGGACTCACATGTTCATCAATGCACAACGTATCACATTTGATTCAAACAAGAATTAAAAAATATATATAAAAGCTATTGCACATCTGACACTAAATACTTAATTGAACGCCACTGTGATCTCCACCTTCAATGGGACTGTGATACACAGACATCTCTCCAAGGTGATGAAGGCTGTGATCCAGCTGGTGACTCGCGAGAAGATGCCGTGAGGCCAGGCTCCTGTCAGATACTGCATCTCTATAGGCTCGAAGGTCAGGTCGAGGTCATTAAAGGCAGGGTTGAAACAAATATTGGACCAGATCAAAGGCACGAGACTTCCCAGGTCCGAGATAGCAAGGCCTTGGGACAAAACATATGTTTGCTTCATAAATGCTTAAAACATGTTTGCTTCATAAATACTTGAAATATGTTTGCTTCATACATACTCAACATATGTTTCCTTCATAAATACTTGAAATATGTTTGCTTCATAAATACTCAACATATATTTGCTTCATAAATACTTGAAATATGTTTGCTTCATTAATATTGAATTATGTTTACTTCCTAAATACTCAGAACAAGAATGCTTCATGAATACTCAAAATATGTTTCGTATTTTTAGAACATTATTATACTGATAATCTATAGATACAATGACAATAAAGCTATCTTGGATGTCATAACGCGTGATGAAAAATACAAGTCAGAAATGAAAACAGAAATAAAACGCTGTTATTGAATTCCCTGCTGGCATAAGTAATATAGGCAGATAAGAACTAAAGTGAACTGGCAACTTCAAGAGAATGACTGGAGAACCTACGACAGTGTGAACCGTAGATACAGGAGTCGGTGTCTCTATATGGTTGCCAGCAATCGTTGCGGGGCGAATACAAAATGATAACCCCATTTATAAATTATACATAATAAAAACACGTCAGCAAAACATCGCTGAAATGATTCCCATAGAAGGACTGACACAAAAGTCCGAGGCAGATCCAGATAAAGACGAAAAGACAATCCTAGGGAAACCATATAACAGCATTAACTAACAAGAAAGTTAAGGCTAGCACTGGAGTTTGGCACTTGTGTATCTCCCTCGACACTGGACAAGGTTATAAAAGAAAGTTGAGATGAAAAAGGGAATGTGATTGAGAAGATCAAAGAATGATTGTTCAATCTGACAACAAATCTTGCTACCCGGTAACGATAAGTGGATACCACATTTGTATAAATGGGAGCCGCGATAGCTCAGTAGTTAGTGAACTGGACTGCAAAGGACAAGGGGTAGGGTACGATCCCAACCGACGGCTTCCTGATTTATTTTTTTCTGGGAAAGTAAAGCGCCACGGGCGTAATACCGACCACATTACCCCCCCCCCCCCCCCAAAAAAAAAAAAAAAATAATCATGTGCCGAAGGTCTGTAAAATTTATGGTCACGAACACCATATTTCCTATGCTCCGCCACTTGGCGTGACGGGGGTACTTTACTACATTTGTATAAATAGTGATACTGTTCAAACTTTGCAGTGAGCATTGCACAGAACAACATTTCACTCATTTTATTCTTCTTTTCAACCTCTTTTACCACTCGGAGTATAGAGGGAGTGACAAAGTTCTAGTTCTTACTCATCTGACAGTATCAGCCATTGACACTTGAACGTTTTGTTGAGATTCCCTGATAATGTCACTCCTACGTATTCAGTGTCGGCCTCGAGCGAATTGTCTTTCTCTTATAGCCTGGCTTCTGATTAGGTCTCTCCTACTCATTGTTTTCTTACATTTCATTGAACTCTTTCCGTACGTTTCGACGCACTGTGTGCCATGCCGATTTCGGATGTGCACGCTTCACCGCATAGTGCGTCACTCTCAATTTGATTAGTGTTAACCGTCAGCAAACTATATTATTTTAATGTCTCGCGTTATCTTGGTATCTGTGAAATCTACTACCTTTTTCAATTATCTAAAAATGCATATGTTATATGTTAGATAAATATAAATAAGTAGATTAAATAAAAAATGTCTCTGAAATCTCTTTCGTTGCTTTGATAAAAAGCCTCCGAACGGAAAGAGCAAATCATTTCTACCATTTATATCAAAGTCAACAGTCATCAGTCGTTCGCGAACAAGTTATTAGCTGAAGTAATCTCCTTTGTCACTCTATACACTAGATACGTGTTCCTTATTATCCACCTTAATGACAGCATGTGTGCAAACCACAGAGAATGTAGAAAAACCGCAACAATAGTATTTTTATAAGCACCACATAGTATTTATAAGCACGACATAGTATTTATAAGCACCACATAGTATTTATAAGAACCACATAGTATTTATAAGCACCACAAAGTATTTATAAGCACCACAAAGTATTTATAAGCACTACCATAACAGTAAATATCCCTGTCACTGCAAGTGGTGCATAGGGAATATGATGTTAGTGACCATAATTCTTATAGACCTTCGGCACATAATTTTTGGGGTAATGTTGTCCGTATTACTTTCCCAGAAAAACATCCGGTAACCATTTAAGGCAGGATGAACCCGGAAGCCGCCGATCAGGATCGAACCCGACCTCTTGCTTGCCTTTTGAAGTCTATTTCACTAACCACTGAGCTATTGCAGCTCCCATCCACATAGTATATTTATTGATATCTATATTATATGGTGTTTGGTGTTTTCATTTACCTAAAAGGCTGATAGTGATCGGATCACTAAAACCTTGCCTCACAAAACAGATAATGTTGATGATGTTGGTGATGGTGCCGAAGACGTCCACCAGCTGACACAAGACCACGTAGAAGACCCACTGGAATATTATTCTCATCTCGTCACTGACCAGATGGTCAAACTTCTGCCCATTCATCAGCGCTACGGGCATGGTCTTCACCGGATGTATGGGTCTTATAACTGTCAACTCCGTAGTCATGACGTCTGGGATATTGTTATGTATTGCTGCAGAAAGATAAGTCTCCATATAGCACCCCAACAAATAACAT